>JAVIAB010000088.1:59286896-59886896 GCA_032433765.1 Megaustenia siamemsis
TTCATTTACCTGTTTTAATACTGTTCCACTTGTCTTTATTGTGCATTGCGGTTATCATTTTCTTCGTTGCTGTCATTACCTCTGTCTTTTCACTATTCAGTCCTGGCAGACCCCCAGAAATGGGATAATGCGGTAACAATAGATTTTTAAATTCCATTTTTGGTAGCAATCTAGGATTAAAGATATATATACCTTGGAGTGTTTAACACTCCCCACCACTGGCTCCTTGCTACCAGCTTTACCGCAGCATCGCAATTATTTGCCTATTCCCTACCTAAAGATATATATAATTTGTATATTTATTTTTCAAAATTCACTTAACGTCTGATTACATTTTGCATCATTATCTAAACCGCATAGAATTAACCTCACCTTTCATTACTATTATTTATCTTACCCTTACGTTATCACTTCATGATAACATTTATAATTTGACAAGTAAGGGAGGTAATCTAATGATTCAAATATAACAAAAATAATCCCGAAGGTTGTCTGATCTTTGTAAATAAACCGTATTTATTAAATAAGCGAACGGTTATCGAAGCAATTAAAACCCCGTAATTAACCTAAAAAAGTGAACGTGGGTTTCAATCAAGGCAAAATCTCCTTGTTTGTCTATGAGATCTGAACCGACACACTTGTGGCGACAGCACTGAATTTTCTTTATCCCCAACCTTCTGGAAAATCACCGGAGCACCGCAGAAAAGACGAGAGGTAGGGTTCGATCCCAACCGACGGCTTCCGCGTTCAACCAGCCTTAAATGGGTACCGGATTTTTTCTGGGAAAGTAAAGCGGCACGGGCGTAATACCGACCACATTACCCCAAAAATCACGTGCTGAAGGTCTTTAAAATTTATGGTCACTAACCCCATATTCCCTATACTCCACTTAGCCTCTTTACTTTTTCTATGTAGCAAATTTCTCTCTCGTTTAACTGTTTCATCTGTTATCCCTCTGTTTATTTCTCCTTGACTTACGGAGGCCACGACCCCTCTACTATTTTATCAGAATATATAACTCAATCACTTTCCAGCTCAATGAGTTAAACTCCAGTGTATAACAAGCCATTGTGTTCGTTCGTCTAACCGTGACATAGTTCAATTAATTTAAGTAGTGGATAATAAATTGTCTTAAATGTCTATGGAGGTAAAACCTTCTACAACCGTACACCGACATCTATTGAACTTGCAGCGTGTATGAGAACTAGATAGGCCATTTATGCAATCAGTCCCTGGTTGTCATCGCAAAAAAAGAACGACTAATCAGATTACGCACTGTTTATTTTTTCAAACATACAGAAGTAGAGCCAATAGGAGGCGAGATTGGCCAATAGGAGGCAACCTTGACTAGTAGGAGGAGACCTTGGCCAATAGGAGGCAACCTTGACCAATGCGACCTTAGACAATAGGAGGCAACCTTAGCCAATAGGAGGCGATCATGGCCATTAGGAGGGAACCTTGGTCAATAGGAGGCAACCTTAGCCAATAGGAGGCAACCTTAGCCAATAGGAGGCGACCTTAGACAATAGGAGGCAACCTTAGCTAATAGGAGACGATCTTAGCCAATAGGAGGCGACCTTATCCAATAGGAGGCAATCTTAGCCAATAGGAGACGACCTTGGCCAATAGGAGGCAACCTTGGCCAATAGGAGGCAACTTTGGCCAATAGGAGACAACCTTAGCCAATAGGAGGCAACCTTGGCCAATAGGAGGCAACCTTAGCCAATAGGAGGCAACCTTGGCCAATAGAAGGCAACCTTAGCCAATAGGAGGCAATCTTAGCCAATAGGAGGCAACCTTGGCCAACAGGAGGCAACCCTATTTAGTCTTCTTAAGATCATTGCGTTGCGCCTTTATAAAAAAAACTTGAAAAAAAAAACCGTAAGAGCTATTTATTAACAGCAAAACTATGTTTTATTATCATAATTTATAATGCACATAATTATGAGATTGTGATGTAATTATAAGTATGTTAATTGAGGGCGATAATTGAAGGAACTATTGTATGTTAAGTAAAGGCTGTAATGTTGCATGTTACCAGCTTGTAAGACACCTAAAGTTCGGTCCCCCTTGCTGGCCTTTTCAAGTTTTGAAATCACCGTCCGGCGCTAGATAAAAATTTTAATAAAACTCTTGTTTTTCATTATATTAAAGAGATTTGAATATTTTACTAGTATTTATTACAAATAGGAGCCGTGATTGCTCAGTCATAGATTGCCTTTTCATAGATTGCTCAGTAATAGATTGCCTTTTCATAGATTGCTTTGTCATAGATTGCTCAGTCATAGATTGCCTTTTCATAGATTGCCTTTTCATAGATTGCTCATTCATAGATTGCTCAGTCATAGATTGCTCAGTCATAGATTGCCTTTTCATAGATTGCTCAATCATAGATGGCTCAGTCATAGATTGCCTTTTCATAGATTGCTCATTCATAGATTGCTCAATCATAGATTGCTCAGTCATAGATTGCCTTTTCATAGATTGCTCAATCATAGATGGCTCAGTCATAGATTGCCTTTTCATAGATTGCTCAGTCATAGATTGCCTTTTCATAGATTGCTCAATCATCGATGGCTCAGTCATAGATTGCCTTTTCATAGATTGCTCAGTCACATTGATTCACCCTGTCGGTTTTGTTTTGTGGAAAAGAAAAACGGCACGAGGGTAATACCGACCTCACTACCATCCGTCAAGTGTCGAAGGTCGATATCAAAATATAAACATCATCATCATCAAATCGCCTGCTGGCGTAAGTGATCATGTCTCTCCACAACCTTCGATCTCGATAGTTATTTATCTTTTCTTTTGTTGACCTTCTGCCAAGCTGTCTGGTATCTTTTCTCTGTGCTCTCTTCTATCTCTTCGTCTCTCAATTTTTCCACTTGTCACAATATATTCCAGTTGTTCCCTTCTCATTGCACGCAAAAATATAGACACAAACACTATATTCTCTACATGGCACGGATCTCTTATCTTTTTTCTTGACTTTATGTATTTAAAACGATTATGTAATTTCGTTACTGACAAATGTAAACCATTAGGTCTTGTCTTTTTTAAACGACGCATTTGATAATAAATAAATTATTAATAATTTAATTGATTCAATAGTCTATAGACTTTAAAGCATTGATTTCCTGAGAATATTGGACTGTATGTAAAGAAAACTTAAGAGCTTTTTGCCTACTAAAGTTTCTTTCCTTTACCAGATCCTGTGCCAATACTTGAATTAGCTCCTGAATTATTTTGTTGGTCTGCTCAGAATAAGGTGATCTGCTGTGTTGATGTTTGTGGTGTTATACATATCAACTTGTGTATCCATTTTTTGAAACTTTTAAACGGCTTGTCGGTAAATAAATCCAAATGTTGTGAAAAAATTACCCATCATGAAAGGATTTGCCAGGAACATTGGCCCATGGTTTTAGAGTTAATCAATCTAACCTTGTGTGGGCTTATAATTTTACAGCACTCGGAATATTACACAAACAAATATCTTCTTTCCAAAGCTACCAATGCACAAACCTGGACGCTAGACTCAACAACAGGAAGGATAACCACTACTGAAATTAAAAGGGTAAGACGCAGCACAGGAAATCAGCTTGAGAGACGAGATCAGAAATGAGGAAATTACAAAGAAAGCCAAATAATAATTCCCGCCATAGAGTACATCAAGAAACAACATATAAGATGGTTTGGCGAAGTGATAAAGCAGGAATGATCAAAACACTAAACAATGAGCCTTCAATAAACGCTGCGAGAACACCAGACTCAAGGGTTGACCACGGAAAAAAAATGATTCATGAAATGTTAGAAGCACTAGGAAACATAACAGCAGCAGATGCGAACAGAAGAGCAAAGGACCACAAATTATATCTCTCCTCGGCACTGAAGGCAAATGAGGAAGGACAAAAAGAGCAATACAAAACAGAAAATTCCTATATATTTTCTATATTTATTTTTGTGTGGATTTTTTCGTGTGGTATGAAAATATTATTGTCCTCGAGCAATTTGTCACTCGCCTCGCAAGTTGTCATTCTTTTATAACAAATAAATATTTATTTATTTTTTTTGTCTTCGGTCTAAACCACAAGGAAGTTACTTTTTGGTTGCTACGTTCTGACAAAACTGATAAAGCAGAGCAAACATATTTTGCAGACACCGGTTTTTGCCGGGTTACCTGGTGTTCTTTTTTTTTTTTTAAATGGAAGTTGGTTAGAATCTTCGCCTGTGCAGCCGGATAGAGCATGCACGGCGGTTGAACATTTTACAAAATTTGTAGAACAGAGATAGAGCAGATTCTGACATATGAGATGGAGTGGGTAAGGGGAATTCCTGGCTGCCATGAAGCTGATGCCAAGGGCAGATAGAATAGAATAGAATAGAATAGAATAGAATAGAATAGAATAGAATAGAATAGAATAGAATAGAATAGAAATCACCGACTTTGAAGTCATGGATCACGTAAAACTATGCGAGTATTTTAAAAGGTATTATTCACATACAAATCCAACATAGTTTAACTGTTTAGTTCTCTTGAATGAAATGTGTGAATATAAACATTGAATCATACACCCGAAGGTTAAACGCCCTGATAAACGTACACATTACCTCCCTTTATCTGCATAAAAGTTGATCCCCTTGGTTATGCGTACTTTACTTTTAAGTGATATGTAAATCATTGCAATAGTAACTTTATATTGTAAGAAATAATACAACAAGAAAGTTAATATTGGTATTAACAATGTTATGTTTGTATACAGTGCACAGCTTAGATGTCCGTTTTATTTGTTATAAACATCATCATCGAGTGCCATTTCCGCAACGAAGATTGGCTACCATGGAGCGCCATTCTGATCTGTCTCTTGCTTTGATGGTGCAGGTTGTCATATGTTGACTTCTACATCTTTTGATGTTACTCGTCCATGCTAGTCTTGGTCTGCCTCTTTTACCTTTTATTTCCCCCTCATTCCCATGATTATTTTTAGTAGGTTGGTGTGCCTTTTAACACAGCGCAGAAATTGCATTTGTTTTGTTTGAATTGTGTTTAGTAGTTCTCTTTTCAATTTTAAAGTTTTCATCGTTTGTTTTCTTTTCTTTCCATCAAATTCTACCTATTCTTCTATAAATCCACATTTCAAAGGCTTCAATTCTCTGTTCTGTTTTCTTGTCTAATGTCCATGTTTCTGCACCATATATGAATGTTGAGAAGATATAACATTTTGCTATTCTTAGTTTCACCCTGGTGTTATTTGTATTACTGTTAGTATATTTTTCATGGCATTAAAATTACTTTTTGCCATTCCTATTCTTTTGTTTATTTTAGTTGTACATTTTCCATCACTGGTTATAGTATGTCCAAGGTTGTTGTAGGTTGGTATAAAGGGAGTAGGATTAATTTTTGAGGGAAGTGATAAGAAAAGAGTAGACACCGTTTCTATTCTCATGTTTGAATATGATATATTCCGATAAGGCAAAAGCAGCTTTCCAAAAAATGAGCAAGATACTATACAATCCATTTTTGACAATCGAAACAAGAAAAAGAGTTCTTAAATGTTATGTAGAGCCAGTCTTAACATATGTATGTGAATCATGGACAATAGGACAACAAACAAGAAGTCAATTTAACACAGTAGCAACTGAGACATCTACACTCCAATTCTTTTAACAAAAATATCAGCTCTGTTATCGCTATACATTTTTGTTGAGCATTTACTGTATGACCTAACCGGAATGTAATCAAGGACGCCAGCCACGTGGTCTAATCGCAACACTAGCCCAGATACATTTCTAAAATTTTTGTGTGGAATTCTGGGGGAAAAAATGAAATAAAATAATTGAAAGCAATGTATTCGAAACAATTTAAGCGACTACAACAGTCTCTGCAAAAACACGACATGTACAGCCATTATGCATAGTCGGTTATGACGTTAGTAAGGTCGAATTCCGTGCAAGCCATATTTTACTGAATAGGTGACAATTTTAAACGACATCACTTAAAAGAGAGCATCTGAGGCGTCCCTACTTCAGCTCACTCGAATAAATCGGACAAAAAACCATACCTGAAATGATCAAAACAGCCAAAACGATAATTAATAAATTAATTCTCTAAAAATCTGGCTAACATCATCATCATCATCATCAAGTGCATACCAGTTGGTGCAGGCGATCATGTTTTTCCACAATTTTCTATCCACATTGTGTCGTATCAATTTTGTTGTTAACTGTTTACCGTGCCACGACACTAATCTATCTAGTATATTCTCTCATTGTCGTCTGCGATATCTCTTTCCCAGTGTTTTGCCAGTTGTAGTCAATATGAGCGCCATTTTTTCCGGAACCCGCTCACAATAAGGAAACAGCGAGAATTAAAGGCAGACATTGAAGATAATGAAGTGACCGGAAGTTACCGCAAGAAATTCTAAACACTCATCATCATCAAGTACCGGGCCTACTGGCGAGGGTGATCATGTCTCCCCACAACTTTCTGTCTCTACTAAACACTAGTAGAAACAGAAAGTTGTGGAAGGAAATGACCTTCTACGCTGGCAGACCCGGTACTTGATGACAATGATCCTGATTGGTTTCTCACTTGTTCACGTGACGTCAGTGGTCGTCAAACTATGCCCAGGTGCTCCGTAGGTGCCTGCTAGGGGCTCCGCGGGCATTATTATCACCATAAAGTTACATGGCCGTCGTAGGTGATGTTTCTCCACAAACCTCTACCCACAGTGCAACTCATCGCCACTCTTCTACCACAATGTTAACCTCTCTAATATTATTTCTCTATGTAGCCTGAGATCTCTCTTTCCCTCTTGTCATTGGAGCTTTGTAAAACAAGAATACCCAGAAGTAGACAAGAAGGCCCTACGAGTTTTAATTCATTTTACGACTACCAACTTACGTGAGACCGAGTTTTCAGCATTGGCAGCCATTAAAGCCAACACAAATCACATTTGGACGCTAAGAAAGAGATCAGAATAGCATTTTCCAAACTTGTGCTCAGATTTGAAGACCTTGTGAGGATGAAACAAGCTCATTCTTCCCATTGATTTTCTTACAAGATAAAAATATCATAATGTCAGTTGATTCAGTTATTTATCTAAATTTCATTTACAAAAATAACACTATCTATTTTTTTTTCTTCGTTCGCCAGCTTTTACCTCTGACGAAGTCCCTAGAGACTAGGAACTGAATTTTGCGTGTTAATCCATTTTTCCCTGGCAGCCGTGTGCACAGGGGTCCCTCGCCGCACAGGCAAATAACTCCGACTTCAGAGGTAGTCGTATTTTTTTCCGTCGATGTGTAATTGACGTTTCAAGCCGGGCCTCGCTGCTGAGACCCGGGGTGGTTGCCGCAGAGAGAAATCATAAATAAAAATCCCAACCGGTGCAGCCGGATTTTTAAACCCACAACCTCCCTGTCTGAGGCCGGCGTCTTGCCTCGAGACTAACCAGTCCCCCACTGATCTATTTAATTTATAACCCAAAACGTTAATTTAATTACCACCGTAAGCAACATAATATGTTAAATATACCGTTAAAATGATATTAACTCTTTCCGTACGTTTCGACGCACCATGAGTCATACCGATTTCGGTCATGTACGTTTAGCCGCACAGTGCGTCACTTTTAATTTGATTAGGGTAAACCGTCATCGAACCATATTCTTTTTATATGTCTTGTATCATCTTGGTATTGCTGAAATCTAATCCCTTGTTCAATTAGCTAAAAATGCACATAAAATTTGTTAAGTGTTATATAATTATAAACATGTAGATTAATATTTTAAAGCTTGAAAACATTTCTCTCTGAAATTTCTACCGCTAAATTGATTAAAACCTTCCGTGCTAAAAGAGTTAAAATATGGGTTTATTTTTTTTTACATTGTTGATATAAATTGCTACCACGGTGATTTGTGTTAAAGAGTTAGTGCTCCGTTGAGTGAAACATTTTGACGACCGTTGCGTTACGTGCTCCTGTAATGCTCTTTAATTTGATTTGCGTGAAAAATTTCTCGTAAAAAATTATACGGGAGAGATTTCCCTCTCTCCATCCCCTAATCTGTCACTCCTCTCGTTGACGATAATATTTGGGTGAGTTTATGAAACAGCTGAAAGAGGCTGAAATGTGTGACTTGTCAGGTCATTCCGGTGTGAATTAATGTAGCTGGATTTCATGTGATGTTCAGGTAATGGTTTTGTACCTGGATTTGTGTACGTTTATATAGAGTGAATAATATTGTTGACATTAGTATGCATATTCGTTAATTTTTTATTTGGTTGTTAATATTCAAGTATGAGTGTTCATGGGATAATTGTATTGTCTTCTATAATTGTCTTCTATAATTGTCTTCTATAATTGTCTTCTATAATTGTCTTCTATAATTGTCTTCTATAATTGTCTTCTATAATTGTTAGTCGAAGGCCCCGGTATCACTGCAAACGAATTAAAATCAATAATTATTCAACCATCCGTGCCAGTGGAATCATCCGAATTAAAACTCATCTCAGTGAAGGATCCAAACAAAGAAAGGCAGCTGCAGCCCCCTGTCAGCGCAGCTACAGCAATCGCCAGGATACATAAGGCCAATCGGCACCGAACGTGTGAACGCAGCTGAACTGTCCTTCGTCATACGATAACATCAATGATCGTGATCAATCGGAATATTGAAAGACGATCCGAATGAAAAACACAATTCACAATGTGCATATAGCACTAACTCAGTAGCTCCAGCAGAAAGCCAGACTTGGATTATGAGGAAACTGCAACAGGGACCACTTTTCAGACTAAGCCTCAATGATTCTTGCCAGCTATATCCGCCATATTGACCTGCCAATTGATTGTAATACATGCTGTTGTATATTGCAACCAACACAGAACAAGCTATTGCGTACACTGTAAACGATCACATGCACATACTCCGCTGCACTGGCGGAGATCATATCAGTGGAACTTTCGATCTATACACTTAACCGTCATTTCCGGCCAAAAAAATAACAGAACGTTTTCGCAAACATGACCGCGCCATCTTGAAACCGGAAGTCCATAATATTTGATGTTAACTGTCAGGTCACCTTTACTGCACATCAGAAAGTCTGTCCACAAGTGCTTGGATCTTCAGCAAATCTCGCAGCATGACACGGTTGAGAACACCGGATGTGTGTCGCAACATGACACGGTTGAGAACACTGGATGTGTGTCGCAACATGACACGGTTGAGAACACCGGATGTGTATCGCAGCACGCTACGGTTGAGAACACCGGATGTGTGTCGCAGCATGATACGGTTGAGAACACCGGATGTGTGTCGCAGCATGACACGGTTGAGAACACCGGATGTGTGTTCATTGACCAATCGTTTTAGGTCACCCACGTGGTTTTCGTTTCTGGCAACGCCCCTTCTCTTTACTTGCAATTCTTCTTGTAGTCTGGTCTGGTTGCGGCTACATGGGCCTCCACGCTGACGGGAGAAATGAATCGAGTTACTGCTACCTGCCACGCATGTTTACTGATGTTTTTTTTTTATTTATTTTATTTTATTTATTATTATTATTTTTTTTTTTTTGGATGAGGGGGATATGATGTGGCAAGTGGTAGAGTTAAAAATAAAAATTAATGAGCCGCGTCACGCCAAGTGGCGTATAGGGAATATGGCGTTAGTGACCATAATTTTTACAGACCTCTGGCACATGATTTTTTAGGTTATGTGATGGGTATTACGCCGGTCTTTTAGTTATGGTTAGTCAAAGTAGAATGGGCATTGAATGTCGAATGTAGAATGGGCATTGAATGTCGAATGTAGAATGTCGATTGTAGAATGGGCATTGAATGTCGAATGTAGAATGTGGAATGTAGAATGGGCATTGAATGTCGAATGTAGAATGTCGAATGTAGAATGGGCATTGAATGTCGAATGTAGAATGGGCATTGAATGTAGAATGTAGAATGGGCATTGAATGTCGAATGTAGAATGGGCATTGAATGTCGAATGTAGAATGGGCGTTGAATGTAGAATGGGCATTGAATGTCGAATGTAGAATGTCGAATGTACTCGTAGAATGGGCATTGAATGTCGAATGTAGAATGGGCATTGAATGTCGAATGTAGAATGTAAAATGGGCATTGAATGTAGAATGTAGAATGGGCATTGAAACATAATAAAAAGAACAAAGCAGCTGGTATAGATGGAATAACAACAGAAATGCTACTAGCCTGTAATGAAACAGCTATAGATTGGCTTAATATAATATTCAATATGGCTTAGGAAGAAAGAACAGTCCCAGACGACTGGCAAAAAGCTATCATTGTCCTATTTTGGAAGAATAAAGGAAGCAATAGGGAGTGTGAAATGTACAGAGGAATATACCTATTGAGTCAAGTTGGTAAAATGTTTGCTAAAATATTGGAGAGGAGAGTAAGATACATAATAGAACTTCAGTTAAGTAATAATCAATTCGGATTCAGAAAAGGCAAAATCTGTACTGATGCTATATTTACATTGAGACAACTATGTGAAAAAACAATAGAATATGACAGAAACCTAAATATAGTGTTTATAGATCAGGAAAAAGCGTTTGATCGTGTGGACAGGAACAAACTTTGGCAAACTTTAGAAACATACGGGGTAGCAGGACAACTACTATATAATATAATGGCATTATATAAAAACAGACAAAGTGCCGTTAGAACATCGGAAGGTCTGTCAGAATGGTTTCAAGTTACAACAGGTGTAAGACAAGGATGCGTCCTCTCACCACTCATCTTCATCATATATATGGACACAATAAATCAGGAAACAACCAACAACAAGGACAAATCAAATAATAACATAGAGGTAGAAAACTCCAACATCAACGAGCTACTCTTCGCAGATGACCAATGCCTAATATATGAGGATGAAAACCTGCTACAACAGCATTTAACATCTCTAGATAAAAGCTGTACAAACTACAGTATGAAAATTAACACAGCAAAAACAGAGGCTATAAGAATAAGCAAATTAAGACACATATTAAACATTAATATCAAAGATAAAGAAATAAAACAAGTAGAGGAATTCAAGTACTTAGGCACAATGTTCACAGAAGATGGAAAACTAGACAGAGAAATTGACATGAGAATACAAAAAGCGAATGCTGTCACATACCAGCTCTCACCATTGCTAAGACATCCACACATTTCTATGCCAGCTAAACAACAAATGATAAATAGCATTTTCATACCAACTTTGTGCTATGAAAGTCAAACATGGACCCTTTCTAAATCCCATTTAAGAAAGATCAATACATGTGAGATGCGATGCTTGAGAAAAGTAACAAACAACACAAGAAGAGATAGAATACCAAATGAAACCATAAGAAAAATAGTGGGAACAAAACCGTGCCAAGAATATATAGAACAACTTAAATGGTTTGGCCACCTGGTCAGAATGAATCCTTACCAATCACCATCAAGGGCGTTCTTCTCGAGAATGCATGGGAAAAGACCAAGAGGAAGACCAAGAAGAAGATGGATAGATGCAGTGACAGAGACATGTAACAACAAAGGAAAATCACTAATTCAGACAGTTCGAGCAGCTCAAGAACGACAAATAATATAAACCACGACACCTTTTAGGTATCAGTGAGAAAGAGAAAAGAAGAAAGAGGAAGAACATTACGCCCGTCTCGCTAAACTAAACTAAACTAAACTAAACTAAACTAAACTAAACTAAACTAAACTAAACTAAACTATGCTCAGCTCAGCTAAGCTCAGATAAGCTAAACTAATCTAAACTAAACTAAGCTCAGCTCAGATATGCTAAACTAAACTAAACAACTTTTCATTCTTGTTTGAAAAAAGGATTATATTTATTTGCTTTTCACCGAACTTTCTTAATCTCTTCTTTACATTGTTCGGGGAAATTGAAGTCTAATTATTTACCTGTTTTGCGTTTATACGCACTGAAGCGTCGTGAGAAGCTGCATTCTTATATCCAAGGCAGGTCATTTTATATTTGACGTTTGAGAGCCCTCAAGAGAGTGTATGTGTTTGTGGCCGTCCGTATGATCGTCTAGTACTATTTATACGTCATTGGAGCGAAAGGATGTTTGATCGGTAACAATCAGTAAGCTCCCTTGCTGTTAGTACCTGCCCTGTTTCATAAAAACAGACCTGAAATTCGATATTTAGTAGGGTTGCTAGAGCAAAGCAAGCCCTCATTTGGGAAACAACAGGTAAGAGGAAAAGAGGAAGACCCAGAGAGACACTGTGAAGAACATTGATGAGAGAGGCAAGAGCAGCAGGAGTCGGCTCCTCCAGTGAGATAGAGCTGCTTGCACAGAACAGAGACAAATGGCACGATTTAATAAAACATCTTTAAAAGAATTGAAAACTGCTAGAATAAAAATTTAGATAAGAGAAAGAATATCTTGGTCTACGCCCAATGGGCCGGCTACGGCTCGAAAAGTTAATATATATATACATATATATATATATAATTTATTTTTTTTTATTTTTTTTTTTTTATTATAAATATATAATTTTGACAGACCATATTGTGGTAGCAACAACCCGGCCGTTCAAAATGTGCACTTCAGGTTTCCTTTAAGAAAATCCTGAACCAACTTGTACATAATGAACGTACATTTTCAGCGCATGTAATTATGGTCTGTAAATAGTAACCAAGCTAGGATTACGATATCTTTCTATAACTCGCAGGATAAAAAAACAGTTCATAATTTTTGATAGGAGGGAAAAAAAAAACTCAGACTTAGGGTTGACGATAATATAAATATAAATACGTATTTTCAACAATTTTTACTTCACTAATGCTGGGATGCCATTTTTAAACACTGGCAAATACTTGTAAACGCACTATCAGCATCATGTGCCATACCGGTCGGGGTAGGCGATAATGTATTGGTTTCTGTGCTAGGCTAATGTGGGTGAAATTTCATAGATTATTTTGGACTATAAAGCTGTATGAATGGAACTACATAGGTTATTCTAGGTTTGAATTATTGTTGATGGAATTTCGTAGATTATTTTGGACTGTATTTGTATGATACAGCGTTTCTCTAGAAGTTAATGCACTGCTTTACTTAGATCTGCTCAGTAAACATTCCATCTTGTACACCTTGTTCTTCTCTATTATTCAATCGTGTAGTTTCTTAATAAAAACACACAAGTGGGAGAAAGTACTTCTTCTTTTCTCTTTCTCACTGATACCTAAAAGGTGTAGTGGTTTATATAATTTGTCGTTCTTGAGCTGCTCGAACTGTCTGAATTAGTGACTTTCCTTTGTTGTTACATGTCTCTGTCATTGCATCTATCCATCTTCCTCTTGGTCTTCTTTTGGTCTTTTTCCATGCATTCTCGAGAAGAACGCCCTAGATGGTGATTAGTGAGGATTCATTCTGAACAGGTGGAACAAACCATTTAAGTTGTTGTTGTTCTATATATTGTTGGTAGGGTTTTGTTCCTACCGATTTATTTATGGTTTCATTTGGTATTCTATCTCTTCTTGTGTTGTTTGTTACTTTTCTCAAGCATCGCATGTCACATGTATTGATCTTTCTTAATTATGATTTAGAAAGGGTCCATGTTTGACTTTCATAGCACAAAGTTGATATGAAAAAGCTATTTATCATTTGTTGTTTAGCTGGCAATACACACATTTTAAGAATAAATCACAAATAAATCCGGTCGAAAGAACACAAGAACGCTTGAATTTCCTTTTACTACGGGCAGTGAAATTCACGTATAACTTAAATGTGACTCCCATCGCAAGTTGCGTCGTGTTGCCAGCACAGTCACATTCCGGCAGTCAACGCTGTAAAGAAATATATATTTTATCGTTTTCAGAGAATTTAAACTGCCAGACAAGGTGGGTGGCTATTTTATCTGTACTATCTAACTATTATGTTATGTTAGAATAGCCATCTCAGCACTACAGGCACTCCCATAGGTACTCCGGTCTTTTCCTAAATATACTGAGAACCTCTGAGGAGAATCGTGACCAATGTGCACAAACTCTGTCACACGGTCTGGGATCCATAAAATGTAAGGATGTGAGTTACTGGTCAGATTTCAATGCATGAAACCTAACGTAAAAATAGCATCATCTATTAAGAGGTCTACTGCTGCCTGGTCTTGGAGCCGCGGTCGGTCAGTGGTTTAGAACTGGACTACTGAAAATAGGTACTTGATTTGCTTGTGGTAAAGAAAAATGGAAAGACCATGTAGACCTGACACAAAGTTGTATGTTTGTATTGCCTTTGGCGTCTTGACTGACGATTGGTAGCAAGCAATCATGACTTGACTGATGATTGGTAGCAAGCAATCATGACTTGACTGACGGTTGGTAGCAAACAATCATGGTAAGTCTGTAGATTGGTAAAACATTTAGTCTCATATGCTGGATGCTGCTTCGCTGGGCAGTTTCTCTCGTGGCTGATTCTGCCAATATTGGACAGACAGATCCGACAACAGAACGAACAAAGATATATTCCTGGTGCTTGGCCCCGTATCCTTTCTCTTGCACATTTTGTCTTATGAATTTGATTTCAGCACTGCCTTGAAAGTTGCTGTACCATTTAAAAATGTGTGTTCTCCATGTGCTACGATATGGAGCCTCGATAGCTCAGTGGTTAGTGAACTGGACTACAAAGGACAAGTGGTAGGGTTCGATCCCAACCGACGGCTTCTGGGTTCACCCAGCCTTAAATGGGTACCGGATTTTTTTGTGGGAAAGTAAAGCAGCACGGGCGTAATACCGACCACATTACCCCAAAAATCATGTGCTGAAGGTCTGTAAAATATAGGGTCACTAATACCATATTTCCCTATACGCCACTTGGCGTGACGGGGGTACTTTACTTTTATGTGCTACGATCTGCAGCCATCTATTCCCACTTTCTTACACTGATAGAGAATTCCCTCAAGGAAGCCCTGCAAACATCCTTATATCTCAGCACTACTCTGCCCTTTGGTTTCTCTCCGTTCTTAGGTTCGCTATACAATATTTCTTTTGGAATAAGATTAAGAGCATTGCTCCAAAAATAATGTGACAAAATATGGGCACTAACCCTATGTTCTCTATACGTTATATGGAGTGATGGGACCCTTTTCTTTTCTTACGTGTCAGATTTGATAGGCGAGTAGGAGATTGTTCAGAACTGGTTAATGTTACTTGTAACTTATACGTGTTCATAAACACTTCCAAAAGCCATGAAACACCAACGTGTTCCTCCGCAACACTATGATGTCAACTCTTGAAAAGATGAACCCTCTGCACTATATAAAACATTCTGTTTAGTTATGCAATCCGCAGACTTCACAACAATTAAAAACACGTTGCATCAGAGAGCCAGGAATGGCAAAACCCAATACAGACAGCGGGATCAATAAGAGAAAACAAAAACAATTCCAGGAAGGAAAATAACCAGTTCGCAGCGCCCTCGTGTCTGTTGAATATGATTCCAAGAATTAAAATGTGAGAGACATTGTAAACCTAGATTAACGTCCTAAGATAAAATTCGTTATTTTTCCTCCGAACATGAGCTGTAGACATAATTATATACACATGCATGTCTGTGCGCTTAAGTCTGTCTTTATTTGCAAGACATTTTTTTTATTTAGTTTGTTTGAAAATATATTAGTTTCATTTGGCTTTCGAACAACATTTTGTGGTAATCATCAAGTTCTTTGTCCGGTGACGTATGTGATCAGGTCTCTACACAACCTTCTATCTCTACCTCACTGTTCCTCAAGTTCGATGTAGACTTTCTCTTATCGTAAATGTCTCTTATTTCTTCTCTCGGGTTATCTATACCTTCTCTTGCTTTAATTATTCATGTAATCGTAATCATATATTTTTTTTCCGAATTTATTAATTCTCTCGTTCATCATCATCATCATGTGCCTTACCAGTTGGAGTAGGAGATCATGTCCTTCCACAATCTTCTATCTACATTGCATCGTATCAGTTCTGTTGTTGACTGTTTTCCATACCATGACACCAAGCTATCCAATATTTTCTTTCTTTGTCCTTCGCGATCTCTCTTTCCTTTTATTTTGCCAGTTGTAACCAAGTATTCCAACTTTTATCTTCTCATGATGTGCCCAAAAAATGTTAATTGTTTTTTTCTGATATTTTGTAGGAACTCCCTGTTGGTGTTGGCCTCTTTGAGAATTTCTTCATTGGTCTTTTTAGCTGTCCAGGTAACTTTCAACATTTTTCTGAGAAATCCCTTCTCTGTGGCCTGTAATCGTCTTTTCATTTGTTTGTTCACTGTCCATGATTCGCTTCCATTGTTCAGAATTGTCTCTATATATCACCGATGAACTTTCTTTCTCACTTCTATTGACATAGATTTGTTACATAAGACGTTTTCATTTTCTCAAATGCTATTCTGGCCTGAGCGATTCTACTGTTTATTTCTGTGGTGCATCTTCCATCTGATGTTATTTTTGTGCCCAAGTATTTGACGCGTTGCACTTGTTTCATATTTGTCCTGTTTATTTTTATGCTGCATGCTGGTGATGATTGTTTCATTGATATGACCATTACTTCTGTTTTCTTACTATTCAGACTGAGACCTTTCTTGTTGCTTTTTAAAACTTATTTGTCTATCATTTTTTGTAGTTCATTCTCTGTCTCTGCTATTAAGAATGAGTCTGCTTTTTCTCACTACAAAGCTAAATTATTTTTTTCTTCTTTGTTGATGTTGTTAGTAAGAAAATTCAAATGTTGTTCAGGGGAACTTGGTGGTCTATGGACAACAATGTCGGCCTCTGGATTGAAAGGTCCCAGGTTCGATCCCAACCAAAGGCAGTGTGAATTTGTCATAAACCGAATCCGTGATATCTTGGTGGCTTTACACTGCCCTGGTCTCTGGGTAGTGAGATCCGATGTCCAGCTCTCTCGGAAAACGTCGACGAACAGGAGATCTCGTGTGCGCTCGGGCACGTTAAAGAACACTTGGCAGTTTGAAGTCAAAAAGAGTAGGCGTACATGTACCATGGGAAAAAATTGTTAAGCAAAACATATCCATGCCGAAAACGGACGTGTCGGGCCGAAAGGTGCAGATATCTTCGGTTTGACAATAAATTACCAGCACAACTCATCCACGCCCACTTAACAAGTTATCCAAAACAAGAAGATTATCTTTTTTTTATCAACATCACCAATAATAGATTTGTTCATTCTCTTTCCATATCCGCTTGTTGACCATCAACCATCATTGCTGGGATCAAACAATGTAGCTTGTGTAAGTAAAGTAAAGTGTCCCCGTCACGTCAAGTGGCGTATAGGGAATATGGTGTTAGTGACCATACAATTTACAGACCTTCGGTACATGCTTTTTGGGATAATGTGGTCGGTATTACGCCCGTGCCGTTTTACTTTCCCAGAAAAAAAATCATGTACCCTTTAAAGTCTAGGTGAACCCGGAAGCCGTCGGTTGGGATCGAACCCTACCTCTTGTCCTTTGTAGTCCAGTTCACTAACCACTGAGCTATCGCGGCTCCCAGTATAGCTAGTGTGCTCCTATTCATTTCCTAATCACAAATTACAAAAGTCAGCATAACAAACGTTCTCAGTTGCAGTGACGATGCAATGAAATATAAGTTTAACAATAAATTGAATGTTCATGCTTTTGAAGGGATTGACACCTATAAAAGCTGCAATTCAATGTTGGATTATAATGAAAATATAGCTTTTACATTAAAAGAAAAACGTTGTGACACGTTGTGGTGTTTCTTTTTATTTCTTATTCGCATTTGTTCTTGTTAGGGTCATCATCACAGCACACCGGACGAGCCCATAGGTACTCCGATATCCCCCTCAGGCAAATCCGAGGAGATTCTAGGCCCACGTGTACGAACTCCGTAGCACTGCGTGAGATACACGGTGTGGGTGTGTTTCTAGGCTACACGGTGTGGGTGGGTTTCTAGGCTACACTAGTGTGGGTGGGTTTCTAGGCTACGCGGTATGGGTGGGTTTCTAGGCTACACGGTGTGAGTGGGTTTCTAGGCTACACGGTATGAGTGGGTTTCTAGGCTACACGGAGTGGGTGGGTTTCTAGGCTAAACGGTGTGGGTGGGTTTCTAGGCTACACGGTGTGGGTGGGTTTCTAGGCTACACGGTGTGGGTGGGTTTTTAGGCTACACGGTGTGGGTGGGTTTCTAGGCTACACGGTGTGGGTGGGTTTCTAGGATACACGGTGTGGGTGGGTTTCTAGGCTACACTAGTGTGGGTGGGTTTCTAGGCTACACGGTGTGGGTGGGTTTCTAGGCTACACGGTGTGGGTGGGTTTCTAGGCTACACTAGTGTGGGTGGGTTTCTAGGCTACACGGTGTGGGTGGGTTTCTAGGCTACACGGTGTGAGGGCGAAATTTCATGGATTACTTTGGATTACGAATTATTATGAATAGAATTACATAGGTTAATCTTGCTTTAAATTATTGTTGGTTGAATTTCATAGATTATTTTGGACTATATTTGTATGATATGACGTTTCTCTAGAAGTTAATGCACTACTTGACTTAGATCTGCTCAGTAAACATTCCCTCTTGTACACCTTGTTCTTTTCTATTATTCAATCGTGTAGTATCATCATATGCCGCTCTATATTGCCTTTGTGGATGTAACAAAGGCCTTCGACTCAGTAAATAGAGATGGGCTCTACAGGGTGTTAGAAGGCATAGGCTGCCCTCCTAAATTATTTAGGCTGATCGTGTCCTTCCATGAAGACACGAATGGTAAACTTTACTTTGATGGGAGTTCATCAGAGAATTTCAAAGTCAACAAAAGAGTGAAACAAGGATGTTGTCCTCGCCCGCACCCTTTTTGGTATATTTTTTGCTGCCCTACAAAATTACGCCTTTGGAAACAGCTCAGGAGATATTTACATTCGCACTAGACCAGATGGCTCACTGTTCAACCTAGCACGACTAAGAGCAAAAACCAAAACAAATGTTGCCCTACTTAAAGAATTTTTATTTGCTGACGATGCAGCCCTAGTCGCTCATAGTGAGGCCACCCTACAGTCGCTGATCAACAACCTGGACAAAGCATGCGACCTTTTTTCACTGTCAATTAATGTTCAGAAGACAGTAATACCAAGTCAAGGTGACATCAAACCTCTATCAATTACTCTAAAAGACTGTCCACTAGAATCAGTACAGAAATTTACATATCTTGGATCCACAGTTACGGAAACCATCTCTCTTGATGAGGAAATAAACAGTCGAGTTGGTAAGGGAGCTACGACCTTCTGCAAACTCACTGAAGGGGCCTGGAACAACACGAAACTAACACTAAAGACTAAACTCTTAATATATCACACTTGTATGCTTGACGCACTGTTGTATGGATCTGAGGCCTGGACAACATACTCAAACCGGGAAAAAAGACTAAATGTCTTCCACATGCGATGTCTCCGCAAAATGGTGCACATCAAATGGCAGGACGGGATAACCAACTTAACTGTCCTGCGGCCTGCTGGGAACCCAACAATCATATCGATGCTCAGATGTCGAGGACTGAGATGGCTGGGGCATGTCCAGCGAATGGAGGAAGGGCGCATTCCTAGACAAGTACTATATGGTGAGCTGGTGCACGGAAGGGGACAGGTCGGCAGACCTAAATTGCGATATGGGGATGTCTGTAGGTCATCTCTAGAGGACTTCTCTGTGTGTGAAAGTGACTGGGAGCATCTGTCGGGTGATCGCACATCATGGGGAGCTTGTGTAAGGAACGGTGTGACATCATTTGAGACTGTGCTAAGGCAAAACTTAGAAGAAAAGGGGCTCGTGAAAGAGGATGCTCGTGAAAAGGGATGGAGAACCCTGTGGATCAGCGGGCCTGACTTGTTCATTTTGTGACCGCGTGTGTTTGTCAAACATTGGTAGAGTTAGCCACGAGAGAGGCTGTTTGACAAAAACAAAACCTCGAAAAATACACGGTGGCCACCACTTGACCGCCTGACAAGACGAAAAGGGCAATATTGTATCGTCATCAAACCACACTAGTGGGAGAAGTGCTGTAAAGAAATATATATTTGATCTTTTTCAGAGAATTTAAACTGCCAGACAAGGTGGATGGCTATTTTATCTGTACTTTCTAACTATTATGTTATATGAGCATCGCCATACTACGATAGACTCTCAAAAAAGGAAAATAGTGTTAGCTCTGGAGCTCAGGGAAGTGACTTATTTTTTGAAAGTCTAGCATATTCATCATCATCAAGTACCGGGCCTGCTGGCGTAGGTGATCATATCTCTCTACAACTTTCGATCACGACAGTTATTTATCAGGTTGTTGACCTTCTGTCAAGCCATTCTCTTAAGGTCTAGCATATTATCGCCATGTAATTACATTTCTATATGTATCCTTAGATATTTTTGTGTTATTTGTTGTTCCTGGTAAAAGCCTTTTCGCCGAAACGTCGTTCTTCTTTCTTTTGTTTTTCACCAACGTAAAGCTATTACCATGTCACTTTTTCCTGTTATTAAAATTGTCATTATTATCATGAGTTTTACTGCAGCTTGGCGATTATATGCATCTTGATGTCATTTCCCAAATACAAAATAGCTTGGTCAACTGATAAAGCTGAAAGATAAAAAAGAAAAAAAAAGAAAAAAAGAAATCATACTCACAGTTAGTTTTCAACAAACTTTGCCTGAACAAAATACCCAACAGTCGACACAAGAAAAAAATATGACGTAATGGAGGAAACATATCAGGTCGGGTCAAAAGAAGAGTAAAATACCATAAACCATGTCTCCTAATCATAAGGAAAAATAATAAAAATATAAAAAATGGTATGTAAAAATCTTTACGTGATAAGTGGACGACACAGACTAAACGACGTTTCGGCCCAATAGGCCTTCAGCAGGAACAAACAAGAAAGAAACAAGAAAAACGCACACACAAAACTAATCTAATAACGAAATTCTGAACGAAAAAGAAACGAAATTCTGAACGAAAAAGAAACGAAATTCTCCTAATCATATCAGGGGAAGATGTATCTCTACAGCACTCGGAAAAAAATCACATATAATCAATAACTAGAGCATACGACCCACTCAGCTATCTAGAAAAATAGCTATCGTTAACGATGTCTTTCATGCAGGTGTTCTCATGACTATAGCATAGAATCTATCACAATTCGGGAATAAATTGGGTATCCGTATTTTCCTTTTCAGACGAGTATCTCCATGATCCTGTAAAACATCTTTTGCAACAAATCTTTGTCATTACAAGTGAGAGAGAGAGAGTTCATCGACGCTATTTAGAGCCAATTATCACCTGTGGAAACGAATCATGGACAGCAGACAAAGAAATTAAATGACTATTAAAGGCCAAAGAGATAGGATTTCTCAGAAGAATGTTGAAAGTTCCTGGACAGCTAAAAAGACCAATGAGGAAATTCTCAAAGAGGTCAACAAAAAGGAAAGCTCCTACAAAACATCAGAAAGAAACAAACAACATTTTTCGAGTACATCATGAGAAGAGGAAAGTTGGAATACTTGGTTACAATTGTCAAAATACAGGGAAAGAGAGATCGCGGACGACAAAGAGAGAAAATATTGGATAGGTGTCATTGCATGGAAAACAGTCAACAACAGAACTGATACGATGCACGGTTGGTAGAAGATTGTAGAAGGACATGATCGTCAACGCCAACTAGTATGACATATGATGATGATAATGATGATGGTGATGGTGTTGATGATGGTGATGGTGGTGGTGATGATGATGATGATGATGGTCTCCTCTCAGATAGTTTAGGGCTGAGTACTTCCGTTGGAGACAAACATTTATAAGAAATGATTCACTGATCTATTGCCTCTGATTTTTCTCTCCATCATGTATTATTATTTGTCTCCAAACTATATCTCCCCTCGACGCTGAAAGGCAATTTGATAATGAAAGAGGAAGAATACATAACAGGACGTCCCAAGCTATCACGTTTTGATACGGCCTCACATATGGTCCACTTATTTTTTGTTGACTGTCTACGACTGATCTCTGTACAAGATTTGTATTACAGCTTTAAACAAATATTTTTGTTGAATTATGCCCTTCCCCCCCCCCCTGCCAAGAATTAAAACAAAATAAATAAATAATCGTGCTTGTAGATAAACACGATCTTTCAATGGCGCTAAAATCTGGCTAATTTACCGACCTTCATTGATATTGTGTACAAGTGAGGATCATGTTTACTTAGCGAGGACACTCCAGCTTCCCATTTTAGTGTCGACACAACACGGGAAACAGCAGTTACCCGTTATAAGTCAGTTTGCCCATTTGGCGTAGGGCACATTGCCAGGGGCTGCTATTGACAGTGCGAGAAGTCTATTGACCTAATTGGATAGCTACCGCCCTCTTTGAGATGTGGATTTATAGAAGAATAGAAAGAAATGGATGGAAACAAACGATGAAGTTTTAAAACAACTGAAAATAAAAAGAGAACTACTAAATACAATTAAGACAAGACAAATGAAATTTTTGGGGCATGTTAAAAGACACAACAGCCTACTAAACGTAATATTGGAAGGAAAAATACAAGGTGGCAGAGGCAGACCAAGACTAACATGGACGTGTAACATCAACAGATGGACAAGTCAATCTATGTCAGCCTGCACCATCAAAGCAAGAAACAGAGTAGATGACGATCCATGGTTACCAACCTTCGTTGCGGAGAAGGCACGCGATGATGATGATGACCGCCCTCTTAAAGTTGAACACCCTCAACAACTAAGGTGCTCGCACAGGCCTCTTGAACATCTACACGCTGCTCTAATAACGTAGGTTACGCTGGCTTGGCCACGTACACTTTTTGAAAGATGACCGCATACCAAAAGATATACTCTACGCTAGTAAAATAGCTATATAAAGACTGAACATAAACCCTGCAGTCTAGGGAGAAATAGCTGCAGACAGCAATCTTTGAAAACATACTCTAAAGCTCCAGCTCAAACAAGAAGCAGACAGATTCATAGAAAAAGAGAATACACGGAGAAAGAAAAGAAAAAAAAATAACATTTCTAGGGACGCTGCAAAATATACTTCGACAACCATGAGTCCGCGCCACTTCTTCAGATGAAAGTGATGGGAGTTAAAATTGGCACAGCCAGAAACGAGAAACTTAGTCGGCGTGTAAGAAGATATCATGTATCACAGAATTGGAGTCGTCAGTCGCTGGACACTTCGAGACTTGCTGGGGAGGGGATCTGAGCACCTATGGGCATGTTCGGAGTGCAATGATGATCCGCAAGTAATTCAATATCTCAATAACAAAGCTTTTCTTGCGGCGACTTCAGCAAACACTCACGTGTCTGACATTCGACAAAGAACTAACTTTCTTTGGATCTTCTTTTGTCACATTTTGTTTATTTTTGTCCTCGCTAGGAACTCTTCTATTCCATCACTTTCGTCAGAATTTGAATTTTTATTTTCACAGGTTGTTTTGTTTTCTGACCAACTATCAGGAACGACTGTGAACCGTAGGAATGACTTCTCTTCCTCATTCATCCTCAAAATCACATTTTAATGCGTCCCTTGTCTTTCGAAGGGGATTGGGAATGTTTTTGCTTGGAAGCATTTTCTTGTCATGAGCACATTTTCATTTTTGTTTTGGCAAAATAGACCCCGTTTCGTTGATCATTTCGATCATGGTTATGGTTAGTCGAAGGCCCCGGTATCACTACAAACAAATTAAAATCAATAATTGTTCAACCGCCCATCCCAGTGGAATCATCAGAATTAAAACTCGATTCATTTAAGGATCCAAACAAAGAAAGGCAGCTGCATTCCCAATCAACGCAGCCACAGCACACGCCAAAAAGTATAAAGCCAAACGGTACCGAAAGTGAACGCAGCTGAACTATC
Organism: Megaustenia siamemsis; assembly: GCA_032433765.1. Lineage (NCBI taxonomy): Eukaryota > Metazoa > Mollusca > Gastropoda > Stylommatophora > Ariophantidae > Megaustenia > Megaustenia siamemsis. Next base: position 59,310,777 of record JAVIAB010000088.1, read on the forward strand.
CTTCGTCATACGATAACATCATTCATCGTAAGCAATCGGAATATTGAAACCCGGATTAAAAACACAGCTCACGGTAGGCATAAAGCACATTATTTCGGTCATACAGTAGATACTTGTAGGTCGTTCATAAATTCATATCAACAGAGTTTATTAATGATCTCGGAAACTGTTTGATGAATTTTTTAAATTCTTGTTCATGAAGTCTTATTTTTTCACCGACCTTAAGATTTTATTATATAACATTTAAGTACAAAGGTACTCTGAATTTTGCACAAAACGATTTTTGTTATCTAATTTTAGGAAAATATCAACCCGTTTGCTCTAAACATTAGATTTCACTGTAAATTATGTTAATTTTCTAACAAATCTCTCAGTGGATTACGTATTACAAGTTACGGTTCAGTGAACGCGAGTTGGTGCTAAGATTGTGTGGAGAGCAAGTGAAATTTGCCTTTTTTAAACGGTGATATGATTAGAATGTTGAAAGTTCCCTGGACAGATAAAAAGACCAATGAGGAAGTTCTCAAAGAGGCCAACACAAAAAGGGAGCTCTTAAAAAACATCAGAAAGAAGCAATCAACATTTTTTGGGCACATCATGAGAAGAGGAAAGTTGGAATACTTGGTTACAACTGGCAAAATAAAAGGAAAGAGAGATCGCGGACGACAAAGAGAGAAAATACTGGATAGCTTGGTGTCATGGCATGGAAAACAGTCAACAACAGAACTGATACGATGCACTGTAGATAGAAGATTGTGGAGGGACATGATCGCCTACGCCAACCAGCAGGGTACATGATGATGATGATGATGAGATGATTACAACAATTGTGGGTAGTGTGAAAATTCTTAAAAACTAGGACAACCAGGAAAATTATATTTTTATATACCTCAGAGAAGCAAAAATATTTCCTAAATGCATGATAATAGGGGAAAAAATCTGACTTAAGGTCGGTGAAAAAATAAGGTTTAATAAAAAAGAATTACATAAATTAATCAAACAGTTTCCAATATAATTGATAAACCATGTGGGCACGATTTTCTGAACGAACTATAGAATGACACCTGCTGTGTTTGTGGTTTAATTCTTGAGCTTTTCTCTGTGTTTGCGTTGGGTCAAGATCATCATCATCATCATCAAGTACCGGGCCTGCTGGCGTAGGTGATCATGTCTCTCCACAATGTTCGATCTCGACAGTTATTTATCATTTCTGTTGTTAACCTTCTGCCAAGCCATTCTCTTAAGCGGTCTGGTATTTTTTCTCTTTTCTTTCCTCTATCTCTTCGTCCCTCAAATTTCACAGTTGTTACACTATATTCTAGTTGTTCTCTTCTCATTACATGGCCAAAAAATGATGATCGTTTCTTCCATGCCTTGACCTCTTTCAGAACGTTTTCATTACTCTTCTTAACTGCCCAAGGTATTCTCAACATTCTTCTGTAAAACCACATTTCTACAGACTCCAGTGATTTTCTTGTTTGTTGTCCTATTGCCCATGAAAGGTCAAGATGCGGGGTATAAAAATCATGTTCAGATCGCACTCTGACTGAATTAAAATAAACGAGTAGTTGATATTGCAATGTCACGAGCCAAATTAATCTGAAAGTGTTAGCTTATGTGATGATTGTGCACGCCACGCAGTTATTGCGTTATTTTATCCACATACAATGATGATATTCATTGTCAAATACCGCATACTATATAAATACAAACTGGTATTTGTTATTGTTATGGTTATTATTATAGTTATTGTTATGGTTATTATTATAGTTATTGTTATGGTTATTATTATAGTTATTGTTATGGTTATTATTATAGTTATTGTTATGGTTATTATTATAGTTATTGTTATGGTTATTATTATAGTTATTGTTATGGTTATTATTATAGTTATTGTTATGGTTATTATTATAGTTATTGTTATGGTTATTATTATAGTTATTGTTATGGTTATTATTATAGTTATTGTTATGGTTATTATTATAGTTATTGTTATGGTTATTATTATAGTTATTGTTATGGTTATTATTATAGTTATTGTTATGGTTATTATTATAGTTATTGTTATGGTTATTATTATAGTTATTATTATGGTTATTATTATATTTATTGTTATGGTTATTATTATAGTTATTGTTATGGTTATTATTATAGTTATTGTTATGGTTATTCTAAGGCCCCGGTATCACTGAAAATTAAGGGAAATCCATAATTGCTCAACCGCCCGTGCCAGTGGAATTATCCGAATTAACATCTCATCGAATGTCCAAACAAAGAGATGCAGTTGCAGTCCCCATCATAGCAAACACAGCACACGTCAAAATACATTAGACGTATTATAGCACCGATAGTGAGCGCATCTGAACTGTCCTGCGTCATTCGATACCATCATTCATCGTAAGCAATCTGAATATAGAAATACCATCCGGATGAAACACACAGCTTACGATGTGCACAGATCACTACTCAGTAGCTCCGGCAGCAAGCCGGACTTGGAATATGAGGAAACTCCAAAAAGGAACACTTTTCAGGTAGTGCCTCAACGGTTTCCTGTCAATTTCAGGCAATTTCCTGCAAGGACACATAATTTTCATTCATCATCATGTGCCATACCGGTTGGCGTAGGCGATCATGTCCTTCCACAATCTTCTATCTACAGTGCATCGTATCAGTTCTGTTGTTGACTGTTTTCCATGCCATGACACCAAGCTATCCAGTATTTTCTCTCATTATCGTCCGCGATCTCTCTTTCCTTTTATTTTGTCAGTTGTAACCAAGTATTATTATTAACCTAAATATAGTGTTTATAGATCAGGAAAAAGCGTTTGATCGTGTGGACAGGAACAAACTTTGGCAAACTTTAGAAACATACGGGGTAGCAGGACAACTACTAGAAAATATAATAGCACTATATAAAAACAGTCAAAGTGCCGTCAGAACATCGGAAGGTCTGTCAGAATGGTTTCAGGTTACAACAGGAGTAAGACAAGGATGTGTCCTCTCACCACTCCTCTTCATCATATATATGGACAAAATAAATCAGGAAACAACCAACAACAAGGACAAATCAAATAATAACATAGAGGTAGAAAACTCCAACATCAATGAGCTACTCTTCGCAGATGACCAATGCCTAATATACGAGGATGAAAACCTGCTACAACAGCATTTAACATCTCTAGATAAAAGCTGCACAAACTACAGTATGAAAATTAACACAGCAAAAACAGAGGCTATAAGAATAAGCAAATTAAGACACCCATTAAACATCAAGATCAAAGACAAAGATATACAACAAGTAGAGGAATTCAAGTATTTAGGCACAATGTTCACAGAAGATGGAAAATTAGACAGAGAAATTGACATGCGAATACAAAAAGCAAATGCTGTCACATACCAGCTTTCACCATTGCTAAGACATCCAAACATTTCTATGCCAGCTAAACAACAAATGATAAATAGCATCTTCATACCAACTTTGTGCTATGAAAGTCAAACATGGACCCTTTCTAAATCACATTTAAGAAAGATCAATACATGTGAGATGCGATGCTTGAGAAAAGTAACAAACAACACAAGAAGAGATAGAATACCAAATGAAACCATAAGAAAAATGGTAGGAACAAAACCCTGCCAAGAATATATAGAACAACAACAACTTAAATGGCTTGGCCACCTGGTCAGAATGAATCCTCACCAATCACCATCAAGGGCGTTCTTCTCGAGAATGCATGGAAAAAGACCAAGAGGAAGACCCAGAAGAAGATGGATAGATGCAGTGACAGAGACATGTAACAACAAAGGAAAATCACTAATTCAGACAATTCGAGCAGCACAAGAACGACAAATGATATAAACCACGACACCTTTTAGGTATCAGTGAAAGAGAAAAGAAGAAGAAGAAGAACCAAGTATTCCTACTTTCCTCTTATCATGATATGCCCCAAAAATTAATTTTCATTAAAAATGCATAAAGAAATCACACTTTTTTATATTTAGTTGCAATTATGGCTTACATTTTATATTCTACTCACACACCGCTAAAAGTTAGCACATTCACTGTATGGTAATACAACACTATAAACAATAATAACAATAATAAGAAGAAGAAGAAAGAAGAAGAAAGTAGAAGAAAGAAGTAGAAAGAAGTGTCTGTAAAAGAACATAACGTTCTTCAGTGTATAGGAAGTATGACATTAGTGTCCGTATTTTTGTGTGTGTCTTGCACACTTATCGAGGTCAGGATAACCGCAGTGGGTTCCTTCGTTTGCCGAGATTATCCGGTTACCATTTCAGGGTGGCTCATCGTGGCGGATCTTGTAAACAATCGATGGAGACGAGGAGGGGAAAGAGAAAAAGAAATGAAGTAGGTGAATTTAAGAAACAAAAATACATGTTAAATATATTTTTTTAAATGAGGAGAAGTAAGAGGGAACAGAAGTGGAAAAGAAGTAAAGAAGATGAATCAAAAAGAAGAAGAGGACAAGAAGTAAAGTTGGTGAATGAAAAAGAAGAAGAAGAGGACAAGAGGTAAAGAAGATGAATCAAGAAATAAAGACAAAAAAGAAGAGGAGGTAGAAATGGATAGGAAGCGAAAAATTGACAAAGCAAACAAATGATCGAACTGCCGAATATTTGGACTGTCTTAGTTAGCGTCACTGTTTGATTCCCACATCCCATTTGCAAGCATTTGCTTTTATTATTTCTTCTTATCTCCCGTTGAAATCACTTACAGCGTTCTCTTGGCGATGATCACATCCGGTTGTAGGCCGCATGTTTACCTTTCTCTTCCTCTGTCTTAACGGCAAGGCTGTTGCTGTCTAAACAGTTCATACCCGTCTCTTTCACTCTCGTTTGACAATTGTACCTCATAATTCATCATCTATGATCACCTATGAACATTAGTGGGTGATATATTCATACTGCAGATAAGCAAAAATATAAAACACCATCATCATCATTGAGTGCCGTCTGCGCATCGAAGGTAGGCTACAACTTAGCGCCATTCCGCTCAGTCTTTTGTTTTGATAGTGCAGGTTGTCTAAGGCTAACTTGTCCATTTTTTCCGCTACTTGTCCATGTTAGCTTTGGTCTGCCCCTGCCACCTTGTATTTTACTTACAAGATTACTTTTAGTAAGCTATTGTATCTTTTCGCATGCCCCAAAAATCTCATTTGTCTTGAATTATGTTTAGTAGTTCTATCTTCATTTTTAGTGTGGTAAGACTTCATCGTTTGTTTTCTTTTCTTTCCATCCAATTCTTCCCATTCTTCTATATATACGCATTTCAAAGAAGATAAATTATAAAATATAAAATACAATTCGGGGGCCATGGAGAGAGCTGGAGAGAACATGTAAAACAAACATCAATTGGAATCTAGCAGCTAAATTAGAAAAGATACGAAACAAACAATATACAAATTTAAAAAAAAATATCCTCGTCACGCCAAGTGGCGTATAGGGAATATGCCGGTACCAATTTAAGGCTGGGTGAACCAGCAGCTTTTCTAAACATGAGGAAGGCACTGTGCAATCTATTTTTGACAATAGAAACAAGAAAAAGAGTTCTTAAATGTTATGTAGAGGCAGTATTATCATATGGATGTGAATTATGGACAATAGAACAACAGATAAGAAAATCACTGGAGGCTGTATAAATCTGGTTTTATATAAGAATGTTGAGAATACCATGGCTAAGAAGGGAAATGAAAACGTTATGAGAGAGGCCAAAGTAAACCTTTATTTACTGACTAAATAGCCAGGATTCTATGCTTCGACTGAATCATAGGAGGAAAAGGTATGTATTAAAGCACTCATAAAAAATGATGACAAATAAACAACAACAGAAAAAAAAACAAAGAACAGCATATGGCCCGAAGCAGGATCGAACCCGTACTCCATGGCACCGCGCCTTGCCACAAGAAGCCGAACGCTTAGGAACACTGCCACTCATCTAACTAAAAAATTAGCTATTGTGGACAATGTCTTACGCGCAGGCGTTCTCATGACTATAAATAATATATAATTTATTATATATTAGTCCTCTATAATAATATTCATTTATTATTATTTGTCTCCAGTTCTATGCTTCTAGCACAGACGAGATTTACAAAATAGATATGGTTGCGATTGTATATTATTAAGTCCGAAACAGGAGCCATTATGCAGGAAATAAGGAACAAGATTTGTTCTCAGAGAAATCAAACCAGATCTAATACTGCTGGGATGTCAGCACAGTATGGCCGACCAGAAAGATGATTAACTCGTAAACGTAGTGCAACTCACCTTACAGCCTCAAGGAAGGAATGATAATCATGAAAGATGCTAGGGCAACAGAGCGGAGGGGAGTTATAGGACAGAAATATGAGCCAGAACATGATAGTTTATATAAACTCAACAGACATGAGTAGACCATGATATTTAGACTAGAACAGGTCACTGTGTCATCAGAGTACAAGTATTCAAAATAGGTTTCAGTAACTTTGCAACATGAGAGTATTACACAACAGACCCTTTTTTGGAATCCCCAGGGGAAAAGACAAAGAGGAAGACCAAGAAATTCTTGGAGAAGACAGAAAAAAGTAGAGAGGAAGAAGATGAAGATGATGGGGAAGACATGGAATGATCTTAAAAGAATGGCAAGAAACAGAACGACTTGGAAAGTGTTCGTTGAAGACCTATGCTCCACAGGGAGCTGAAATGTAGAAGAAGAAGTTTTGTCACTTTGCCTGGGGATTCCAAAAATAGCATTTCCTGTAATACTCTCAGTTGGTCTCTACAGTGTGTGTCCTATCCAGCGCCATCGTCTTTGTTGTTATCTCTTTACCCACTGGTATTTGACTGGTACTTTTCTATAATTCTACGAACGATAGTGATTTTGTCCGTGCATTTCCATCCTTTTATTCTGCGCAAGCATCCATTAATGAAGGTATGTATCTTAGTAGCACAAGGATGGCTGACGGGAGAACCTATGGGGAACCAGTGAAAACATACAACGAGTTCTTGCGCTGGGCTGGTCTAAATGTGTGGCAGCAGTTGATCGATGACGAAGACGAAGATGAGAACAGATGAGATAACAAGGAAAACAAAGCTGCGGCTGGAAGTAAACCGAGTACATCGGCGCCTAGTTTATAGTCAATGCCAAGTTTATAGTCAATGCCAAGTTTATAGTCAATGCCTAGTTTATAGTCAATGCCTAGTTTATAGTCAATGCCTAGTTTATAGCCAATGCCAAGTTTATAGTCAGTGCCAAGTTTATAGTCAATGCCAAGTTTTTAGTCAATGCCAAGTTTGTAGTCAATGCCAAGTTTATAGTCAATGCCTAGTGTATGGTCAATGCCAAGTTTATAGTCAATGCCTAGTTTATAGTCAATGCCTAGTTTATAGTCAACCCCAAGTTTATAGTCAACGCCTAGTTTATAGTCAATGCCAAGTTTATAGTCAATGCCAAGTTTATAGTCAATGCCTAGTTTATAGTCAATGCCTAGTTTATAGTCAATGCCAAGTTTATAGTCAATGCCAAGTTTATAGTCAATGCCTAGTTTATAGTCAATGCCTAGTTTATAGTTAATGCCTAGTTTATAGTCAATGCCAAGTTTATAGTCAATGCTAAGTTTATAGTCAATGCCTAGTTTATAGTCAATGCCAAGTTTATAGTCAATGCCAAGTTTATAGTCAATGCCTAGTTTATAGTCAATGCCTAGTTTATAGTCAATGCCTAGTTTATAGTCAATGCCAAGTTTATAGTCAACGCCAAGTTTATAGTCAATGCCAAGTTTATAGTCAATGCCAAGTTTATAGTCAACGCCAAGTTTATAGTCAATGCCAAGTTTATAGTCAATGCCAAGTTTATAGTCAATGCCAAGTTTATAGTCAATGCCAAGTTTATAGTCAACGCCAAGTTTATAGTCAATGCCAAGTTTAGTCAATGCCAAGAACTGTCGACTATTATGCTTCTCCATTGGGTGCTGCGATACCTCAGTCGTTAGTGAACTGGACTACAAAGTACAGAGGTCGGGTTCGATCTTTATCAACGGCTTCCGGGTTCACCCAGCCTTAAATTTGTACCGGATTTTTTTTTCTGGGAAAGTAAAGCGACACGGGCGTAATACCGACCACATTACCCAAGAAATTATATGCCGAAAGTCTATAAAAAAAATGATGGTCGCTAACACTATATTCCCTATACGCCACTTGGCGTGAAGGGACACTTTACTTACGTATGATCCTCCATTACTCTAAATCGTGTACCCTGCGTAACATTTTCACTGATGTTATTTTCCTGTTCCATTCCGTTGGACCAACCATCATTATTTCCCTTTGCCTACCTCAATCTTTTCACGTATCTATTTTTCATGGTATTCATTCATCATCATCAAGTACCGTGCCTACTGGCGTAGGTGATCATGTCTCTCCACAATTTTCGATCTCAGCAGCTATTTATCATTTCTGTTGTTGACCTTCTGCCAAACCATTCTGTTAAGCTGTCTGTTATTTTTTCGATTTGCTTCCCTCTATCTCTTCGTCCCTCAATTTTTCCAGTTGTTACAGTATATTCAAGTTGTTCTCTTCTCATTACATGGCCAAAAAATGATGATTGTTTCTTCCTAATATTGGTATTCATTAGACAGTAATATATAGACAACAAAATCACTGTAGTCTGTAGAAATGTGGTTTTACAGAAGAATGTTGAGAGTACCATGGACAGCTAAGAAGAGTAATTTAAATGTTCTGAAAGAGGTCAAAGCAAAAAGAGAGCTAATTTCCAATATTTGGAAGAAACAATCATCAATTTTTGGCCATGTAACGAGAAGAGAACAACTGGAATATATTGTAACAACTGGGGAAATTGACGGAAGAAGAGATAGAGGGAAGCAAAGAGAAGAAATAACGGACAGCTTAAGAGAATGGCTTGGCAGAAGGTCAGCAACAGAAATGATAAATAACTGTCGAGATCGAAATTTGTGGAGAGACATGATCACCTACGCCAGCAGGCCCGCTACTTGATGATGATGATATAGACAACATAATATAACGTTTATATGTGTTTAATGAGGTAGCTAAGAAAGAAAGGATCGAGTAAATGCTCCCCTACCTAAGGCTATAAATCGTCAACCGTCTCAGATAATATCAGATTTTTAAAATTCTTTTTTTTCTCTTAATGTTCGGGCATATTTTAAATTTATTAGCTGTTCCTGTCATTAGGTGTTTGGGGAGGATGGGGGGGGGGGGGGGGGGGAGGCGTGAATGTGTGAGAGACCTTGTTCATGCTAGAGAACGAGAGCAACATGGCCAGTGCAGTAGACACGAGGTGTTCAAGTAGTAGCCCTCATCTTAACTCCCATAGAAACAATAAACGGCGTTCGTAGGACGTAAACAAATAAGGACAGTTCTTTCCCCTGCCTTGTTGGGCATATGTAGAAAGAAGTATGGTGTAAAAAGTAAGTAAAGTACCCCGTCACGCCAAGTGGCGTTGAGGGAAATATGGTGTTAGTGACCCTATATTTTACAGACCTTCAGCATATGATTTTTGGGGTAATGTGGTCGGTATTACGCCCGTGCTGCTTTACTTTCCCAGAAAAAAATCCGGTACCCATTTAAGGCTGGGTGAACCCCGGAAGCCGTCGGTTGGGATCGAACCCTACCCCTTGTCCGTGGTAGTCCAGTTCACTAACCACTGAGTTATCGCGGCTCCCAAGTATGGTGTAGGTGATCATATATTTCCTTGATCACGGTACATTTGTTGATGATGTGGTCGGCATCCCGCTAGGTCCGACTTCTTGTCCCCCAGAAAATAGTATGTACACATTTTTAGAGGCTGGGTGAACCGCGGAGCATCGTCGGTCCTAGAAAAAGAATGCTCCACTTTTGAGAATTGAATCCAGGATCCTGCTGATTCAAAAGCGAGCGCGTTAACCACTCCAGAACATATGCTCGTGACTGTAATAAAAAGTAAAGTATCCCTGTCACGCCAAGTGGCGTATAGGGAATATGGTGTTAGTGACCATATATTTTACAGACCTTCGGCACGTGATTTTTAGGATAATGTGGTCGGTATTACGCCCGTGCCACTTCACTTTCCCTGGAAAAAAAATCAGGTACCCATTAAAGGCTGGGTGAACCCGGAAACCACGGTTGGGATCGAACCCTACCCCTTGTCCTTTGTAGTCCAGCTCACTAACCACTGAGTTATCGCGGCTCCCTCGTGACTGTGAATGTGGTGAAAAGTGACAGGTTGTTAATCCCTCCGACCACACCTTCTTATAAAATGCGATAAATCAACGTAGCATGAGATATCACGATGATCATAATGCGCATTGTATACTACTGACAATCAACCATCACAATCTTGCAACATTAAAATAAACAGGACAAATCTGAAACACGTGAAACACTTGGACACAATAATAACATGAGGTGGAAGATGTACCATATAATTTTTTTTTTTTTTTTTTTTTTTTTTTTTTAATATTTTTTTTCCGTTCGCTAGCTTTTACATCTGACGAAGTCCCTCGAGACTAGGGACTGAATTTTGCGTATTAATCCATTTTTTTCCTGGCAGCCGTGTGTACAGGGGTCCCTCGCAGCACAGGCAGATAACTCCGACTTCGGAGGTACTCATATTTTGTCCGTCCATGATTAATTGACGTTTCAAGCCGGGCCTCGCTGCTGAGACCAGGAGTAGTTGCCGCAGAGGGAAATCATAAATAAAAATCCCAACTGGTGCAGCCGAGATTTGAACCCACAACCTCTCTGTCTCGAGGCCGGCGTCTTGCCTCGAGACCAACCAGTCCCACGCAGCACATAAATAAACAGCAGAATAGCACAGGGCAATATAGCATTTCAGAACTTTAAAAACATCTCATGCAACAAGTCTATACCAATAGAAGTGAAAATGAGAGTGCGTCCGTATAAATAGCCAATTCTTACAAATGGAACCGAATCAAGGACAGCAAACAAACCAATTTGTTCCTGGTTGAAACTCCACTTGGAGGCAAAGGCGCGCCTCACAGCACCAGAGCTGGAAGTTGTCAGCGACCCAGAGCTGATGGCTTGCGCCAGGATTGGTGAACCAGAACCATTCAGACCCTGCTCCACCTCTCCGCGGTGCCTCTAGTGACAGACTAACCTATCCAGTCTGGCCAAGCGAGTAGGGATCGAAGAGGGAAGACAACCCGGTACTCAAAAATGTCATGCTGAAATCGGATGCATTGGGCCAATAGGCGCAAATATCACAGTTAAACTGCAAACCACAACACAACGCAATCACGCCTAATTAACGTCCTTTTATGGGCGGATAGTGAAGAGAAATACTCCTTTAGCCACCGGGTGAACGCAAACAAGCAAACCCCACTTTCCATTAAACGGTGGTAGGGAAAACCACATTTGAATAAAGGCGCCTCGATAAAACCACCGCACTAAGACTGGCACAAGTTACTGAGCTCTCATGTGGGCTTCCCACAGATCTGGCCAGGTAGTCTCTGATTTCAGGGGAAAGTAGAACGTTCTATTTTGTTTAAAAAGACTGGAGTGAATTCTCCTTTTGTCATAATTTTCCTGATTTCTCTCTCCCCCTCTCTATCTCACTCCTTATCTCTCTCTCTCTCTTCCTTTTTCTCTACTTATTTCTCTCACTCTCTCTCATCTCTCTAATTATCTCTTCCTTCTTCTCTAATTCTCTCCCTTTCTCTAAATCTCTTTCTCTCTCTTTAACTTTCTGTCCTTCTCTCGCTGATTCTCTCTTCCTCTTTTAAAATGTTTTTCCTCTCTCAAAGTATCTCCCGCTTTCTCTACTCTCACTCCATAAATGTCTCTCTCCTTTGTTTTCTATGTTTTTCTCTTTCTCCATCTCTCTGTCTCTATTTCACTATCCTCCCTCTCTAACTCTCTCCCTACCCATCAAACTTTCTCTCCCTCTCTCTTTTTCTTTAACTCTCTCTCTCTCTCTCTTTCTAACTCATTCCTATTTTCTTTAACCCTCTCTCTCTTTCTAACTCTCTATCCCCCTTTCTAACTCTTTATCCCTCTTTTTCTTTAACTCTCTCTCTCTTTCTAACTTATTCCTATTTTCTTTAACCCTCTCTCCATCATTCTAATTTTTTCTCTCTTTTTCTTTAACTCTCTCTCTTTTTCACTGTCTCTCTCTCTCTTCTGTCTTCTTTAACGCTCTCTCCTATTTTCTTTAACTCTCACTCTCTTTTTTCTTTAACTCTCTCTTTCCTATTTTCTTTAACTTTTTCTTACTCTCTCTAACTCTCTGTTCTTCTCTCTCTGACTCTCTTTTACATTTTCTTTCTATCTTTCTAACTCTTTCTCTAACTCTCCCTCGTTCTAAATTTTTTTCTCTAAAATTCTCTCTCTCCAACTCTCTATCTCCTTCTCTCTACACCTCCCTCTCTCTATCTCTATAACATTTTCTCCTTTTCTGTCTAACTCTCTTTCCCTATTTCTAACGTTTCCTCTCTTTCTCTCTTCCTCTCTAACCCTTTCCATCTCTCTAACTCTCAATCCCTGTCACTCTAACTTTCTCTGCCCCTCTGTCTATCTCTCCTTCTAACTCTTTTCCCCCTTTTTTTCTTTAACTCTCTCTCTCTCTCTCTCTCGCTCTGTCTCCCTCTAACTCCTTCTTCCTAACTTTCTCTCATTATCTTCTTTAGCTCTTTCTCTAACTCTCTCTTCCTCTCTAACCCTTTCTTCCTCACGTTCTCTAACTATCTCTAATTTTCTTCTTTAACTCTTTCTCTAACTCTCTCTTTCTCTCTCTCTCTCTCTCCAACTCTCCCCCCTATCACTATCTCCATTTTTCTCTAACTTTCTCTCTCTCTCTCTTTCTCTAATTTACCCCTCCTATCTATCGCTCTCTCGGTAACATTCTCTCTCTATCCCCCGTCCCCAATCAACAAACATTATTTCTAATCACATAGAGACATATTCCATCTTCAACACTCAAACAAGAATAAAGAAAGAGAGAAGAATAAACGAAATATCGGTTTCAGAATCATTTAAGTTGAACACAAATGTTGATTTTTTGAAAGGGCGCCCTGATCAAATTTTTATTGATTTCCAGGTTCTAGGTTATCAGAAAGATGGCAACCCAGACGGGTTGTCCACAAAGTAATTTAATATTGAGTTAAGGTCAAGGCAAATCGCGTATTTTTAGAACAGAAGGAATACATTTGTAAAAATCTTCAATTTTTAATATTACAACAAAAAATATATAACAAACATAAGGTCAAAAGCCAAGTGAATACTGCAGAGTTTTTATAAATAAATTACATACGTTTGTTCTATCTAATTCTAGTAGTGTCATTGGTTAGAAAAAGACAAATCAGCAGACCTAAACTACGATATAGAGATATCTGTAAATCATCTTTGAATGACTTCTCCATCTGTGAATATGACTGGAAACATCTGGCAGGTGATCGTACATCATGGAGATAATGTATAAGGAATGGTATAACATAATTTCAGACTGTGCTAAGGCAAAACTTAGAAGAGAAAAGACTCATGAAAAAGGATGGAAAACCCTGTGGATCAATGGGCCTGGCTTGTTCATTCTGTGGCCATGTGTGTATGTCAAAAATTGGTAGAATTAGCCACGAGAGAAGCTGTTTAACAAAAACAAAACCTCAAACGCAAAAAAATACACAATAGACTCCACTTGACCGTCTGACGAGACGAAAAGGGCCATATACTGGTTTGTATGTTCAATTTCGGGAAATGCCAGAAGCATTTCTTTAGATGATATGTAGAGTTTTTTGGAGTAGTGGAAAGATAGAAACGGTTGAGAAATAAAAAGATAAAACACTCGCGACGTATTTGTCTATTTATTTAATTTTTTTTTTTTTTTGCGTTCACCAGCTTGCGTTCACCCTGACGAAGTCCCTAGATACCAGGAGCTGAATTTTCCTAGTTAATCTGTTTTTAACCTGTCAACCGTGTGCACATAGGTTCCTCGCCGCACAGGCAGATAACTCAGTCTTCGGAGGAACTCATATTTTTTCACTCCATGAGTAATTGACTTTACAAGCTGGGCCTCTGCTAAGACCAGGGGCGATTGCCGCAGAGAGAAATCAAAATAAAAGTCCCAACTGGTTCAACCGGGATTTTAACCCACAACCTCTCTGTCTCGTGACCGGTGTCTACCCTCAAGACCATCCAGTCCCCTACTCACGACATATGAAAACTGGACAATGTTATGGTTATGGCAGGTCCCGGTATCACTGGAAACGAATTAAAATCCATAATTGCTCAACCGCCCGTGCCAGTGGAATCATCCGAATTTCGATCTTCTCCAAAATTAAGAAAGATAGCTGTAGTCCCATCATAGCAGTCTCAGCACACGCCAAAAGACATAATGCGAAACCGCACAGAAAGTGAACACAGCCATGAGTTCCCTGCATTTTATATAAACCTGAAGAATATAAGAATGGATACACGAAGCAATGTGGATAAAAATCTGTCTGTCTTAACTCCCTAGATTTTCTTTCATCTGTGTAATGTGGTAATTGTTCACCGTTTAACGCTCTGCTAAATAATTTAAATAAATCATGAATTCATGAACATTTGTTTCGTGAAAACGGAAAGGAAATAACTTCTCATTTTTACTGGATGTTCAAGACGTGAGATGAAATCCGGAGGTTCGTGTTAATTTTTTAACGATAAGAATTTTGTTCAGAAGATAAAATGTCATGTAAAAATTATGAATGTGGTAGTCTAGTCTGTTTAAAGTGTGGTTACCGGATACTGCAGTGGAAATCAGTAAAGTTTGGTGAGGAGTGTGTGTTACTTCACCTGTTACTGCGTATTCGTCTCGTGTTCACATCGTGGTGTTTACACCAACAGATCAGCGCAGGAATTCATGTCTGGGAGTTCGACTAGCAACAAGCTTTTGCGATAGCATCTTGGTGTGTATCCGCTGAGACATGTTTTTGTGTCGACATTTTATGTTTACACCGCTAGATAAGTGTTTAGATTCACATTTTGTGTTTACACCGTTAGTCAAGTGTTCAGATTCATATTTTGTGTTTACACCGTTAGTCAAGTGTTCAGATTCACATTTTGTGTTTACACCGTTAATCAAGTGTTCAGATTCACATTTTGTGTTTACACTGTTAGCCAAGTGTTCAGATTCACATTTTGTGTTTACACCGTTAGTCAAGTGCTCAGATTCACATTTTGTGTTTACACCGTTAGTCAAGTGTTCAGATTCACATTTTGTGTTTACACCGTTACTCAAGTGTTCAGATTCACATTTTGTGTTTACACCGTTAGTCAAGTGTTCAGATTCACATTTTATGTTTACACCGTTAGTCAAGTGTTCAGATTCACATTTTATGTTTACACCGTTAATCAAGTGTTCAGATTCACATTTTGTTTTTACACCGTTAGACGAGTGTTCAGATTCACATTTTGTGTTTACACCGTTAGGTAAGTGTTCAGGTTCACATTCTGTGTTTACACCGTTAGTCAAGTTTTCAGATTTGCATTTCGCGTTTACACCGCTACACGAGTGTTCAGATTCACATTTTGTGTTTACACCGTCAGTGTTGATATTCACCTTCAGGAGTTTACAAAATCAGATGAGTTTTCGGTTCACATTTAGTGTTTACAACCGCAGACACATTTTCTTATTAACATCTGTGTTTACACCTTCAAAAGAATGTTATTGTTTACTTCCTGGTGTTTACACCGCCAAACCCAGACAAGTCGTTGTTTTCACATCTTGGTGTTTTCACCGGTAGATAAGTATTTATATACTGGAATTTGTCTTCAGTCTCCTGTGTTTGCATATTGTAATTACACACTCAAACAAGTAATCGTGACCTATGTCTCTCTTCTTTATACTTTCTTAGACTCTTATGTTTTCCCCGTGTCTATCTCCTACATTTTTCTTCTGTTTGCCTCATCATCGTAATTGAGTGCCATCTCCGCAACGAAGGTTGGCTACCATATAGCGACATTCTGTTCTGTCTCTTGCTTTGATGGTGCAGGTTGTCATAGGCTGGTTTGTCCATCTTTTTATTTTACTCGTCAATGTTAGTCTTGGGCTGCTTCTGCCTCTTTTATCGTGTATTTTCCCCTCCAGGATTACTATTAGTAGGCTGTTGTGCCTTTTGACATGACCCAAAAATCGCATTTGTCTTTTTTGAATTGTGTTTAGTAGTTTACTTTTCATAATTAGTTGTTTTAAGACTTCATCGTTTGTTTTCTTTTCCTTCCATCCAATTCTACCTATTCTTCTATATATCCACATTTCAAAGGCTTCCATTCTCTGTTCTGTTTTCTTGTCTAATGTCCATGTTTCTGCACCATATAGGAATGTTGAGAAGACATAACATTTTGCTATTCTTAGTTTTAGCCCTGGTGTTGTTTGTTTTGATGTTAGTATGTTGCCTGTTTACCTATGTTTTAAAATATCTATCTCCTCAATTATTCCAACTTCTGACTTTTCCATTGTATACTTTGTATTTCATTTATTTGGTAATCCGTTTTCTAATGTTTTATCTTTATATTTGTCTAGTCTCTCTCTCTCTCTCTCTTTCCGCATTTTCTATTTCCTCCCATTTGAAATGTCTCATCTATTTTTCTAGCCTCTCTTTCATATTTTTTTCTACAATTCACCACGGTTTATTCTTTTCTGCTTTATCTACTTTTCTATTCTCTTCCTCTTCTACTTTGTTAAACATTTCTCCTACTTTATTCCGGTGCTTATCTCAGCAATTTATCTACACATATTTTCTCCTATAATGTTATTGCACAGTCCGTCTCCTTTATTTTTCTGTTTTGAAAACTTTATTTTTCGAATTCATATTATTTTTTAATATTTCTATTTCTTTTACTTATTTTTTTAGAAATGCTTGACTCTAACTCTAATAATTTCATTACGCTTACAGCACTTCATATTCCACAATTTACGTATTTGCTATTCCCAGTTCCATGGAGGGAGCCAGTGGTGGAGTGTAACGTGCACACAAATAAAACACCAAAAATGTACACCTAACCTCCAACTGGTAAATGAATTTAAATATTTGGGAGCTTTGTTAACCTCAGACGGAAGATGTACAAAAGAGGTGAGATGCAGAATGGCTCAGGCAAAAGCAGCTTTCCAAAAACTGAGGAAGATACTGTGTAATCCATTTTTGACAATAGAAACAAGAAAAAGAGTTCTTAAATGTTATGTGGAGCCAGTCTTAACATATGGATGTGAATCATGGACAATAGGACAACAGACAAGAAAATCACTGGAGTCTGTAGAAATGTGGTTTTACAGAAGAATCTTGAGAATACCATGGACAGCTAATGAGAGTAATGAGAACGTTCTGAAAGAGACCAAAGCAAAAAGAGAGCTAATTTCCAATATTAGGAAGAAACAATCATCATTTTTTGGCTATGTAATGAGATGAGAACAACTGGAATATATTCTAACAACTGGGGGAAATTGAAGGACGTAAAGATAGAGGGAAGCAAAGAGAAAAAATACCAGACAGCTTAAGAGAATGGCTTGGCAGAAGGTCAACAATAGAAATTATAAATAACTGTCGAGATCGAAAGTTGTGGAGAGACATGATCACCTACGCCAACAGGCCCGTTACTTGATGACGATATAACCCAGTAAAAATTGTTCATCTGATGGGAATAGAGATTCTGAACCAAAATTGATTGTAAACATATGTCAGCATTTTCTTGGTGAAAGTTTTGAGACACAGATGGTAATCCATGGTCGGAAATAAAGATATCTGGGAAAGATCAAAACAAGAGTCAGTTGAGAAACAGATTATGAACAAAGGACAGTCATTGGACATACACAAAGAAAACCTGATGGCAGCATAGAATGACAGGCGCTATTCTGGAACACACTTTGGAAGAGAAAGACGGGGTGGTCCATATATACCACACGGTGGATTTATTGAGAAGAGAAATAATAGAACCACCTAATGGCCCAGACTGGAGAGAAGTAAAAAAAAAATGTCCAAGAATAGGGATAGGTGGTGAGACGTTGTCCGTAGCCTGTGTTTCAAAAAATGAGTCTAAAGGGTCTCGATTCGTTGAAGATTTCTCCGAAGACTTTGAGATTTCATTTGTTCTCATGTTTTCTATTTTCAATCTTAACGTTTATGTTTGACACTAGTTGCACAGTGTGTTGGCGTGGATAAATACTGAGTTGTACATTTCTCTTGTGTTTCTAAAGTCAAGTTGTTTAATATTATATAATTTGTGTTATTTGTCCAATTATTTGATTGCATCCGTCGTCAGTTTTGTTTTGGTCCCGGTATTCCGATTTGTTATTCCAGTACTTTCCATATATTTCCACTCTTTTATATGCTTCAGGTCTTTACTTTCCATATATTTCCACTCTTTACATGCTTCAGGTCTTTACTTTTCTAAATATTTAACCACTTTTACATGTTTAAAATCTTTACGTTCCAAATAATTCAACAATTTCATATGCTTCATATCTTTTTTTTCAAGTATATAATCTCCATTACATGCTTCAGATCTTCACTTTCCAAATATTTAAACTCCCTAACATACATCAGATATTTACTTTCCAAATATTTAATTAAACTACCTGCATCAGAGCTTTACTTTCCAAATATTTAAACTATGTTACTTGCTTCAGATCTTTACTTTCCAAATAATTAAATTATTTTAAATGTTTCAGATCTTTACTTTCCAAATATTACAAATCTGTTACATGCTTCTGATCTTTACTTTCCAAATATTACAAAAATATGTTACATGCTTCAGATCTTTACTTTCCAAATATTTCAACTCTTTTAAATGTTTCAGATCTTTACTTTCCAAATATTACAAATCTGTTACATGCTTCAGATCTTTACTTTCCAAATATTACAAATGTGTTACATACTTCAGATCTTTACTTTCCAAATATAACAAATGTGTTACATGATTCAGATCTTTACTTTCCAAATATTACAAATCTGTGACATACTTCAGATCTTTACTTTCCAAATATAACAAATCTGTTACATACTTCAGATCTTTACTTTCCAAATATAACAAATGTGTGACATACTTCAGATCTTTACTTTCCAAATATAACAAATGTGTTACATGATTCAGATCTTTACTTTCCAAATATTACAAATCTGTGACATACTTCAGATCTTTATTTTCCAAACATTTCAAGTTTTTTACACGCTTTGTCTCTGCTCGTTTAATAAATCACCATCAATTAGAGAAGTGAATTGGGAATTACCAACTATCTAGAATGGAAAACTAAAAAGATATGCGAATCAGCGAAACAACGTAGAGGACATTCAAGGATTCCAAATATGATATACATTGAAAACAGAAAGTCAATGGTTATTAACGGGCTCCATAGAGAAGACTTGAGAATCTAAACATAACATAATTCAAACTGAAAAGCAAATTAAAGCTGGTTTTACCTGCATAGAAATATTGGGGATTACAGTAGCCTACATTTTTCTGACAAGAGATTTATTCGGATTAGTTCATTATAATTTCTGCTGAATCTATTACATTTGTGGTTGTCATATATCTTGTCTACGGTATTTGATTTAAGCTTTTTGTTTGTTATTAACTCGCAGAGCATCAAGTATTCTCAAATAAAAACACATAATAACACATATATTGGAATATTATAAGACGGAAAAAATGCTTACCAAGAAACAGAAAAGATAGAAAATTATAAACAGGTTGAAAAATAAATTAACGTCGATTATATCAGACGAGAACAGCTGTAACAGATAAGTGCCAGCAAATATGATAAACCCGTGCACTTTCTCCCACCGTAGTATCATCTTTCACTTGATCTTTTCTCATTTCACTTTCATGTAAACGACAGTACGTAGAATGGTCATGGTTATGATTATGAAAGGCCTCGATGTCTCTGCAGACGAATTAAAATCCATAATTGCTCAACCACCCGTGCCAGTGGAATCATCCGAATTAATATCTCATCCCCCAAACAAAGAAAGGTAGCAGCAGTCCCCATCATAGCAGTCTCAGCACACGCCAAAAGACATGAGGCGAAACTGTACAGAAAGTGAACACAGCCATCTGTTCCTCGTCATATGATATCACATTTCATCGTAAGCAATCGGAATATCCAAAGACGATCCGGATGAAAAACACAGCTCACGGTGTACACAGAGGACCTAACTCAGTAGCTCTGGCAGCAAGCTGGACTTGGAATATGAGAAAACTGCAACAGGGAACACTTTTCAGACATAGTCTTTAACGGTTCCCGCAGCCTATCCGCCATATTGACCGGAAGTTTTCGTACGTAGAATATTTCCTTTCATACATTGAAACTTGTTATTATCATCTAAGAAAGCCTCAAAAACTCATCTTCATCTAGTGCATTCTTTTTTAAATAAATGTCTAAGTCTTCCCAATATTTATTTGTTATATCTCTATACTTGTATGCGATTAGGGGCCACAGAAATGGGATTTCTCAGAAGAATTTTGAGAGTTCCCTGGAAAGCTAAAAAAAAATACTCAGTGAGGCCAACACAAAAAGAGTGGTAATAAAAAGCAGCAAAAAGAAATATAGGAGATACCTGGCTGAGGATGGAGATAATTGGCTGAGGATGGAGATAATTGGCTGAGGATGGAGCTCACTGGCTGAGGATGGAGCTCACTGGCTGAGGATGAAGATAATTGGCTGAGGATGGAGATAATTGGCTGAGGATGGAGATAATTGGCTGAGGATGGAGCTCACTGGCTGAGGATGGAGATAATTGGCTGAGGATGGAGATAATTGGCTGAGGATGGAGATAATTGGCTGAGGATGGAGATAATTGGCTGAGGATGGAGCTCACTGGCTGAGGATGGAGCTCACTGGCTGAGGATGGAGATAATTGGCTGAGGATGGAGCTCACTGGCTGAGGATGGAGCTCACTGGCTGAGGATGGAGCTCACTGGCTGAGGATGGAGATAATTGGCTGAGGATGGAGATAATTGGCTGAGGATGGAGATAATTGGCTGAGGATGGAGATACCTGGCTGAGGATGGAGATAATTGGCTGAGGATGGAGATAATTGGCTGAGGATGGAGATAATTGGCTGAGGATGGAGATAATTGGCTGAGGATGGAGATAATTGGCTGAGGATGGAGATAATTGGCTGAGGATGGAGATAATTGGCTGAGGATGGAGATACCTGGCTGAGGATGGAGATAATTGGCTGAGGATGGAGATAATTGGCTGAGGATGGAGATAATTGGCTGAGGATGGAGATACCTGGCTGAGGATGGAGATAATTGGCTGAGGATGGAGATACCTGGCTGAGGATGGAGATAATTGGCTGAGGATGGAGATAATTGGCTGATGATGGAGATAATTGGCTGAGGATGGAGATAATTGGCTGAGGATGGAGATAATTGGCTGAGGATGGAGATAATTGGCTGAGGAAGGAGATAATTGGCTGAGGAAAGAGATAACTGGCTGAGGATGGAGATAACTGGCTGTAGATAGAGATAACTGGCTGAGGATGGAGATAATTGGCTGAGGAAAGAGATAACTGGCTGAGGATGGAGATACCTGGCTGAGGATGGAGATAATTGGCTGAGGATGGAGATAATTGGCTGAGGATGGAGATAATTGGCTGAGGATGGAGATACCTGGCTGAGGATGGAGATAACTGGCTGAGGATGGAGATAATTGGCTGAGGATGGAGATAATTGGCTGAGGATGGAGATAATTGGCTGAGGATGGAGATAATTGGCTGAGGATGGAGATAATTGGCTGAGGATGGAGATAATTGGCTGAGGATGGAGATAATTGGCTGAGGATGGAGCTCACTGGCTGAGGATGGAGATAATTGGCTGAGGATGGAGATAATTGGCTGAGGATGGAGATAATTGGCTGAGGATGGAGATAATTGGCTGAGGATGGAGATAATTGGCTGAGGATGGAGATAATTGGCTGAGGATGGAGATAATTGGCTGAGGATGGAGATAATTGGCTGAGGATGGAGATAATTGGCTGAGGATGGAGATAATTGGCTGAGGATGGAGATAATTGGCTGAGGATGGAGATAATTGGCTGAGGATGGAGATAATTGGCTGAGGATGGAGATAATTGGCTGAGGATGGAGCTAATTGGCTGAGGATGGAGCTCACTGGCTGAGGATGGAGATAATTGGCTGAGGATGGAGATAATTGGCTGAGGATGGAGATAATTGGCTGAGGATGGAGATAATTGGCTGAGGATGGAGCTCATTGGCAGAGGATGGAGAAAACTGGCTGAGGATGGAGATAATTGGCTGAGGATGGAGATAATTGGCTGAGGATGGAGATAATTGGCTGAGGATGGAGATAATTGGCTGAGGATGGAGATAATTGGCTGAGGATGGAGATAATTGGCTGAGGATGGAGATAATTGGCTGAGGATGGTGATAATTGGCTGAGGATGGAGCTCACTGGCTGAGGATGGAGATAATTGGCTGAGGATGGAGATAATTGGCTGAGGATGGAGCTCACTGGCTGAGGATGGAGATAATTGCCTGAGGATGGAGATAATTGGCTGAGGATGGAGATAATTGGCTGAGGATGGAGATAATTGGCTGAGGATGGAGATAATTGGCTGAGGATGGAGCTCATTGGCAGAGGATGGAGAAAACTGGCTGAGGATGGAGCTCACTGGCTGATGATGGAGATAATTGGCTGAGGATGGAGCTCACTGGCTGATGATGGAGATAATTGGCTGAGGATGGAGCTCACTGGCTGAGGATGGAGATAATTGGCTGAGGATGGAGCTCACTGGCAGAGGATGGAGAAAACTGGCTGAGGAAAGAGATAACTGGCTGAGGATGGAGATAACTGGCTGTGGATAGAGATAACTGGCTGAGGATGGATACAACTGGCTGATGATAGAGATAACTGGCTGAGGATGGATACAACTGGCTGATGATGGAGATAACTGGCTGAGGATGGAGATAACTGGCTGAGGATGGAGATAACTGGCTGAGGAAAGAAATAACTGGATGAGGAAAGAGATAACTGACTGAGGAAAGAGATAACAGGCTGAGGAAAGAAATAACTGGCTGAGGATGGAGATACCTGGCTGAGGAAAGAGATACCTGGCTGAGGAAAGAGATAACTGGCTGAGGATGGAGATAACTGGCTGAGGATGGAGAAAACTGGCTGAGGATGGAGATAACTGGCTGATGATGGAGATAACTGGCTGAGGATGGAGATAATTGGCTGAAGATGGAGATAACTGGTTGAGGATGGAGAAATCTGGCTGAGGATGGAGATATCTGGCTGAGGATGGAGATACCTGGCTGAGGATGCAGATAACTGGCTGAGGATGGAGATAACTAATTGAGGATGGAGATAACTAATTGAGGATGGAGATAACTAATTGAGGATGGAGATAACTGGCTGAGGATGGAGATAACTGGCTGAGGATGGAAATAACTAATTGAGGATGGCGATAACTAATTGAGGATGGAGATAACTGGCTGAGGATAGAGATAACTAATTGAGGATGGAGATAACTGGCTGAGGATGTAGATAACTAATTGAGGATGGAGATAACTGGCTGAGGATGGAGATAACTGGCTGAGGATGGAGATAACTAATTGAGGATGGAGATAACTGGCTGAGGATGGAGATAACTAATTGATGATGGAGATAACTGGCTGAGGATGGAGATAACTAATTGAGGATGGAGATAACTGGCTGAGGATGGAGATAACTAATTCTGGATGGAGATAACTAATTGAGGATGGAGATAACTAATTGAGGAGGGAAATGTTGACCTGTTGTCCATGATTCACATCCATATGTTAAGACTGGCTCTACATACCATTTAAGAACTCTTTTTCTTGTTTCTATTGTCAAAAATCGATTGCATATTATTATAACATCATTATAAGATTACATAAAGTTATAAAAAAAAATGAGCTCTTTAACTTTGGAATTAATTTACTAATTCAGACATAATTATCGAGCAAAACAATGTAAACTCGTGAACATCAAATTCAAATCATATACATTCAGATTCTGTTTAAACTTGTCAAATTATACATCAAATTAGAGAGAGAGAGAGAGAGAGAGAGAGAGAGGGAGAGAGAGAGTGAGAGAGAGAGTGAGAGAGAGAATGAGAGAGCGTACCGCACGAAAATAATGTTAATGGGACATTGTCCGGGTTGTTAAAAGAGTTAAAAATTAATTTGAAGAGTTAATTGTATTATGTTCAAAGATCGGGTCCCTTGAGGCATTCAATGAGATTACCTGGGATGATAAAGTAAGCTCAAGGTACATCTATGTGTCATCACAGTACGTGCCATGCCTGTTGGCCTAGGTTGCCATGCCTCTTCCCCAATTCCAGTCTTTATAATTGTTTGTACTCCATTTCTATTGTTGACTTTCTGTCATTCGTTCGCCTTCAGCTGTTTTGTAAAAGATTTATCTTGGATTCATCAATTTCTTTTTTCCACATATTTTTCCAGTTGCCACGAGATGTTAATGGTGTTCTTGTCTCAGGTGTTTTTGTCTTACCGTGAATCGTGTTTTTCTTTCATTGTTAATTATGTTCTTGTCTAATTGTTAATGGTGTTCTTGTTTCATTGTTGATGGTGTTCTTGTCACACTGTTAATCGTGTTTTTGTTCATTGTTAATGGTGTTCTTATCTCATTGTTAATGGTGTTCCTGTCTCATTGTTAATGGTGTTCTTTTCTCATTGTTAATGATGTTCCTGTCTCATTGCTAATGAAGTTCTTGTCTCATTGTTAATGATGTTCTTGTGTCATTGTTAATGGTGTTATTTTTTCATTGCTAATGATGTTCTTGTCTGACTGTTAATGGTGTTCTTGTCTCATTGTTAATGGTGTTCTTTTTTCATTGTTAATGGTGTTCGTGTCTCATTGCTAATGATGTTCTTGTCTCATTGTTAATGGTGTTCTTGTCTCATTGTTAATGGTGTTCCTATCTCCACATTGCTAATGATGTTCTTGTCTTATTGTTAATTGTGTTCATGTCTCATTGTTAATGGTGTTCTTGTATCATTGTTAATGGCGTTCTTGTCTCATTGTTAATGGCGTTCCTGTCTCATTGTTAAAGATGTTCTTGTCTCATTGTTAATGGCGTTCATGTCTCATTGTTAATGGTGTTCTTGTCTCATTATTAATGGTGTTCTTGTCTCATTGTTAATGGTGTTCTTGTCTCATTGTTAATGGTGTTCATGTCTCATTGTTAAAGATGTTCTTGTCTCATTGTTAATGGTGTTCCTGTCTCATTGTTAATGGTGTTCTTGTCTCATTGTTAAAGATGTTCTTGTCTCATTGTTAATGATGTTCTTGTCTCATTGTTAATGGTGTTCTTGTCTCATTGTTAATGATGTTCTTGTCTCATTGTTAATGATGTTCTTGTCTCATTGTTAATGGTGTTCTTGTCTCATTGTTAATGGTGTTCTTGTCTCATTGTTAAAGATGTTCTTGTCTCATTGTTACTGGTGTTCGTATCTCATTGTTAATGATGTTCTTGTCTCATTGTTAATGGTGTTCTTGTCTCATTGTTAATGGTGTTCTTGTCTCACCGTCAATCGTGTTCTTGTCTCATTGTTAAAGATGTTCTTGTCTCATTGTTAATGATGTTCTTGTCTCATTGTTAATGGTGTTCTTGTCTCATTGTTAATGATGTTCTTGTCTCACCGTCAATCGTGTTCTTGTCTCATTGTTAATGGTGTTCTTGTCTCATTGTTAATGGTGTTCTTGTCTCACCGTCAATCGTGTTCTTGTCTCATTGTTAAAGATGTTCTTGTCTCATTGTTAATGATGTTCTTGTCTCATTGTTAATGGTGTTCTTGTCTCATTGTTAATGGTGTTCTTGTCTCACCGTCAATCGTGTTCTTGTCTCATTGTTAAAGATGTTCTTGTCTCAATGTTAATAGCGTTTTTGTCTCACAGCTAATGGTTCTCTTGTCTCATTGATAATAGTGTTTTTGTTTCACTGTTATTGCTGTTCTTGTTTAATTTTTTAATGGTGTTCTTATGCCAATGATAATGGTGTTATTGTCTTATCCAATGCTAATGATGTTATTCTCTTATTTTTAATGGTGTTCTTCTCTCATCGTTCATGATGTTCTTGTCTCAATGTTAACGGTGCTCTTGTCTCATTGTTAATGGTGTTCTTGTCTCATTGTTAATGATGTTCTTGTCTCACTGTTAATGATGTTCTTGTCTCATTGTTAATGGTGTTCTTGTCTCATTGTTAATGGTGTTCTTGTCTCATTGTTAATGGTGTCCCACCATTGAGCACGTAAAGAAACAACAGATACAATATCTTGGTCACGTGTTAAGACAGAAAGTTAAAAAAACAACAAAACGAACTTTCAATCAACTTTGCAAGCCCACCAGACCTAACGTCCGATAAAGAAAAAGATGTTTTTGTGAAATCTTTGGCACACTAGGAAACATAGCTGCAGGAGAGGCCAATAAAAGAGCAAAATACTGCAAACTATATATCCGTTAGACGCCCAAAGGCAAATTAAGGAGACTAGAAGATCAACACATATCCAATCTGTTCTACTTTTTACCAATTTCTGTCATTGCTCCTTTTATCTTGCTAGTTATCACTATTTTTTTTAAAGTCTTCTCATGACGTCATAATTTTAAATTTCTAATTTTTTTTTTTAATCGAAAACCCCTCTAAGAGAGGGTGAGCAACTACAAGAGGTATTATAGTCCAACGGAGATGTAATTCTGCGGAAGCCAACTGAGAGTATTACGCAGCAGGCCCTTTTTTGGAATCCCCATGGGAACAGACAAAGAGGAAGACCAAGGAATTCTTGGAGAAGACAGATAGAAGCAGAGATGAACATGATGGGGAAGACATGGAATGATCTTAAAAGAATGGCAGGAAACAGAACGACTTGGAAAGTGTTTGTTAAAGACCTGTGCTCCACAGGGAGCTGAAAGGTAGAAGAAGAAAAAAAGAAGAGATGTAATATAGATAGGTAGAAGGATGTAATGAAAGATGTAATAAAAGTAAGATGTTATTGAGTTATTTGCGGGTCATCATTATTGCACTCCGAAGTAAGTAAAGTAAAGTACCCCCGTCACGCCAAGTGGCGTATAGGCAATATGGTGTTAGTGACAATACATTTTACAGACCTTCAGCACATGATTTTTTGGGGGGTAATGTTGTCAGTATTGTGTAACAGTCAACAACAGAACTGATACGATGCACTGTAGATAGAAGAATGTGGAGGGACATGATCACCTATGCCAACCGGTATGGCACATGATGATGACTACGCCCGATTGCACTCCGAACATGTCCAAAAGTGCTCAGTTTCACTCCTCAGCAAGTCGCGCAGTGACCAAGGACTGACGACTTTAGTTATTTCTTATATCTTTCTTCTTTCTTCTTTCTTCTATCTTAACAGATACAGTAAGTAAAAATAAAGTAAAGTTCTCCCGTCACGCCAAGTGACGTATAGGGAATATGGTGTTCTATCTATTGTCCTTTCGAGCCGAAGACGGCACATAGGGCAGAACCACAATCTCAAAAATAGAAACCTTGACGTGCCAAAATGGCACATATTGCAGAGATCACTGCTCTAAAATATATGGCGCTGTTTCCATAACAATACTTTATTCAATGACAGCTTGTCAAGCCATCAATCAATCTCCTTAGTCGCCTCTTATGACATGCCTGGAAGTTCACAGTGTCACTATTCTTTACTTCCTTCATAATGAGGCCCCGGTAACACACGGAAAAATATGGTGTTAGGGACCATAAATTTTACAGACCTGCGGCACATGATTTTTGGGGTAATGTGGTCGGCATTACGCCTGTGCCGCTTTACTTTCCCAGAAAAATAATTCTGGTACCCATTTGAGGCTGGGTGAACCTGGAATCCGTCGGTTGGGATCGAACCCTACCCTTGTTCTTTGTAGTCCAGTTCACTAACCATTGAGCTATCGCGGCTCCCAGATACAGTGAGATGTTATGTAATACATTACTGTCTATACCAATCAATGTTAACCTATATCTTTAATCTCGTACTCAAATGATCATGTGTTCCTCCCATCCTCCCTTCGATGAGGAGGATGTACACTCACTTCTAGTTCCCCTTGCGACTAAATTAACTACCATCTGACGCGGCGTCAGTCTTTGTTTCGTTTCCACATTTTAAATACACGCTACGGTCGTAAACCTTGTTCCAATGAAACCAATTTATTTGATGTGGAAACAGCGCGTAACAAGGCCGGATGAGCCTGAGATGGAGCACTACCAAGTCAGCGATTCAGAAATTCCATTCCAATTTCACCTCTGGCATTGTACACTTATCGATTTTTGTTTTGTGTTGTTTTTTTGTTTTTGTTTTGTCGAACTTCCATTCCCTTTTTTTGATCACCAGGTTCCGTGTCCTTTGCGGAACGTGTCATTCACAACAGCCCGTTTGAAAGAATCGGTGTCTAAAGAATCGGTGTCTAAAGAATCGGTGTCTAAAGAATCGGTGTCTAAAGAATCGGTGTCTAAAGAATCGGTGTCTAAAGAATCGGTGTCTAAAGAATCGGTGTCTAAAGAATCGGTGTCTAAAGAATCGGTGTCTAAAGAATCGGTGTCTAAAGAATCGGTGTCTCTATCCACATCTCCCTACAGAACGTTACATTCTGTTATCTTCAAAGTCTCTCTGATGCCTTGAACTCACCTTATTCTTGGTCTGACCCTAGTGCATCTCACAGGAACCATATTTTAAAAAAAAAATAAAGAGACTCGTTACGGGTCTCTGTACTTTTTTTTTTTTTTTACAGACCTTCGGCACTTGATTTTTGTGGTAATGTGGTCGGTATTACGCCCGTGCCGCTTTACTTTCCCAGAAAAAAATCCGTTACCTTTTTAAGGCTGGGTGAACCCGGAAGTCGTCGATCAGGATCAAACCCAACATTTAGTCCTTTGTAATCCAGTTCATTAACCACTGAGCTGTCACGGTCCCGTCTTTTGACGTGGCCATAGTGCTTATTTTTTCCTTTCCCCTGTAGAATGTTGTTTACAGGCAGCTATTTTTAATATTCAAATCCTTCAATATGTCTTCATTGCTCTAAAAAGGACACAGAACCTGCTGTAGAATGGATACTAGTGCCAGCAGAGAGGAGTATTATCTACTCATTAAGCTTCAATTTCAATATTACAGGCGGTCTCGGTAGCCTAGTTGGGAAAACCACCCTATGGGCTACCGATGTTCGGACAACCCGTGTTGGATTCCCGCTGGGAGCAGTGTGAATTCTACTCGTTTGGGAAAAAAAAATACCCCTGCGGTCAGCACAGCGCCTGGCAGAAATGCGTACCTGGGTATTTCTTTGGGAAGGTGAGGAATGCCGCTTCGCATCGTGAGTTTCGATGCTTGAAGTCTCTGAAAACTACTGGATAGGCTGCCAAGCACATATGGGTGAAAGCTTGCGTGCTAAGACGCCGATTCAAGTCTCATACTTTACCATTACATTGAACAGGTAATGCAGAAAACGCAACTCAATGACCGTGGGACCAGATACATACACATGGAATTTTCTACACATTTTTTTAGAACAAGCAGTCATGTACACTTGTTCTCTTGATCGGCATAGACGGAGCTTTTGGAGCTTTGTTGCTAATGTTATGGGGAGAATTGTCAAGGAATAGAGCTATAGATTTGTCTTGGCTACAGGTAATTTCATGATGCGGGACATAGTTATAGATATAGTTAGTCGAAGGCCTTGGTATCATTACAAACGAATTAAAATCCTTAATCGCTTAACCGCCCATGCCAGGGAAATCTTCCGAATTAACATCTCTTCTAATTGAAGGATCCAAACAAAGAAAGGCAGCAGCAGTCCCCATCATAGCAGCAACAGCACACGCCAAAAGACATAAGGCCAATCGGCACCGAAAGTGAAAGCAGCTGAATTGTCCTTCGTCATACGATATCATCATTCATGGTAAGCAATCGGAATATGCAGGACAGTACTAACAAAGGCACTAGCTTGGCTCGAGTGATAGACTTTTACCGTGTTTGCTTTCTCAGGGAGTCAGTGTGTGTGCTCATGAAGATAACGATTTGATTGGATCGGAGGCTGTAGTTGGAATAATTGAGGAGGCCAAGGCTGATTAAAATCTGCTTTATTTTTGTGTCAGGACATTCAGGTGTAAGAGGAAAAGAATTACATGACAAACTCACTGGGCCAGCTGTTGTGGAGAATAGGCGATCAATGGACGGAGTGACATTCTTAATGCCCTCAAGAAGGCGGGACGAGTAAGTGATTCAGGTTATGAATGTGAATCTACATCCTTCGATAGGCTATAAGAACATCACATCAAACGGTGTGGGCCAATGTGCCAAAGATTACGGTAAATTAACACAGGGAACAGGCAACTAATTGCAATGATGCGGTAAAGCACGAGTCGAAACGTCAGGATATTGTTGTGTTCCTTCTTTGTAAAGCTGTTACCATACCTTGTAGTGTACACCACACCCCACTACTGGCTGTTACCATACCTTGTAGTGTATACCACACCCCACTACTGGCTGTTACCACACCTTGTAGTGTATACCACACCCCACTACTGGCTGTTACCACACCTTGTAGTGTATACCACACCCCACTACTGGCTGTTACCACACCTTGTAGTGTATACCACACCCCACTACTGGCTGTTACCACACCTTGTAGTGTATACCACACCCCACTACTGGCTGTTACCACACCTTGTAGTGTATACCACACCCCACTACTGGCTGTTACCACACCTTGTAGTGTATACCACACCCCACTACTGGCTCCTAAATTAACACAGGACTCGCTACACTCCGAGAGACATTCTGAGGGAAGCTGTTCAGTTGTGTTCTCCGATGTACATTAGGGATGGCTAACTTAATTGTTCTTTTTAGAGTTTCTTGTGATTTTCCTTGTTTTCTTTTGCCGCCTTGTGTCCATATGAATTCCTCGCGCGGTAGTCTTCTTTCGTACACTATTTTGACAGGTTATTAATTAATGATTAGATGCAACAGCTTTGCGAACGTATACATGGCTCGACAAACCAACGTGTCGATTCTAAGGAGCTGCAAAGGGAACACTCATTAACGAAACATGTTGCAAACCTTAAAATAACATTAAAACATGTTGCAGCAAATAGACAAGTCGAGACAGAACAATAGAGGAAAGAAAAATAGCATACAATTGAAGACTTAAGAGAATGTGATAATTGAAAGTCAACAGTTGAAATGATAAACAATTCTACAGGTTGAAAGTTCCGTATGATCATTAATGCTACACTCATAGTACCTCGATATTATTATTATTATTGTACATATTTCTTTCAACCAATCCCAACTAATTATATTTATACTATCATTATATAATAATATGATTTCCGGTCAATATGGCAGATAGGCGGCAGGAACCACTGATGTTCTGTCTGAAAAGTGTTCCTTGTTGCACTTTATTCATAATCAAAGTCCGGCTTGCTTCCGCAGTTACTGAGTCTAGTGTTCTGTGCACACCGTGAGTTGTGTTTTTCATCTCGATTGTGTTTGTATTTTTTCGATTGCTTACGATGAATGATGATGTCGTATGACAGGGGACAGTTGTGCTGCGTTCACATTCGGTGCCGTTCGGTCTATGTCTTTTGGCGGGTGTGCCTTTCTTTGTTTGGATCCTTCAATGAGATGAGCTTTAATTCGGATGATTCCACTGGCACGGGCGGTTAAGGAGTTATGCATTTTAATTCGTTTGCAGTGATACCGGGGCCTTGGATTAACCCTAACCATAACCATAACCGTATTATAATATTTATTATTATGATTCATTTCCTTACATCGAAATCCAACTTCAATTCCTAATTTCCAATTATAGAAAACCACCAACAGATCCTTCCAAAACCACAAACAGATCCTTCCAAAACCACAAACAGATCCTTCCAAAACCACCAACAGATCCTTCCAAAACCACAAACAGATCCTTCCAAAACCACAAACAGATCCTTCCAAAACCACCAACAGATCCTTCCAAAACCACCAACAGATCCTTCCAAAACCACCAACAGATCCTTCCAAAACCGCAAACAGATCCTTCCAAAACCACCAACATATCCTTCCAAAACCACCAACAGATCCTTCCAAAACCGCAAACAGATCCTTCCAAAACCACCAACAGATCCTTCCAAAACCACCAACAGATCCTTCCAAAACCGCAAACAGATCCTTCCAAAACCACCAACAGATCCTTCCAAAACCACCAACATATCCTTCCAAAACCACCAACAGATCCTTCCAAAACCGCAAACAGATCCTTCCAAAACCACCAACAGATCCTTCCTAAACCACCAACATATCCTTCCAAAACCACCAACAGATCCTTCCAAAACCACCTTGAGATCCTTCCAAAACCACCAACAGATCCTTCCAAAACCACAAACAGATCCTTCCAAAACCACCAACAGATCCTTCCAAAATCACCAACAGATCCTTCCAAAACCGCCAAAAGATCCTTCCAAAACCACCAACAGATCCTTCCAAAACCACCAACAGATCCTTCCAAAACCACCAACAGATCCTTCCAAAACCACCAACAGATCCTTCTAAAACCGCCAACAGATCCTTCCAAAACCACCAACAGATCCTTCCAAAACCACCAACAGATCCTTCCAAAACCACCAACAGATCCTTCCAAAACCACCAACAGATCCTTCCAAAACCATCAACAGATCCTTCTAAAACCACCAACAGATCCTTCCAAAACCACCAACAGATCCTTCCAAAACCACCAACAGATCCTTCCAAAACCACCAACAGATCCTTCCAAAACCACCAACAGATCCTTCCAAAACCACCAACAGATCCTTCCAAAACCACCAACAGATCCTTCCAAAACCACCAACAGATCCTTCTAAAACCACCAACAGATCCTTCCAAAACCACCAACAGATCCTTCTAAAACCGCCAACAGATCCTTCCAAAACCACCAACCCGTCTCTGGTTTCATCTCACCAGCCCAGATAATTATTACCTATTATTGCGTAGCCTACCTCCCTTCGCGGAGTTTACACAAGATCCACTTCACAGCCAACGTCCCACTTTGTTTTGTTGATACCCACAAGATGTAATCTATTTACCATAACTCAGCAAAGCCAATTCTTGGTATTCTCTGTGGAGTTGTATATATTTTTGTATTTCCCTATTCCAGTGATTCTCACATTGGCGCACGATTACCTCAAAGAAAAAGGAAGACATGAGTGGAAATGTATTTGTGTTATTTTACTTCATGTTGCCTTGCAGCGTCGAGGGAACAATGAAGTGTTCAGGTCAATGTTTTGTAGACTTTCCCATTTGTGGTGTTTATATAGTTACCCATGCATTTTGTTCTATAGTATTTCCCATGTATGTTGTTCTAAAGAGTTTCCCATGTATTTTGTTCTATAGAGTTTCCCCATGTGTGTTGTTCTATAGTTTCCCATGTATGTTGTTCTGTAGTGTTTTTCACGTATTCCTTCATTGATTCAGTGCCGTCTCCACATCAAAGGTTTTCTACCATGGAGCGTCATTTTAGTGTCTCTTTTCTTGATGGTTATTGAGTTCTTTGCGGGTCATCATCGCTGCACTCCGAACATGTCCGTACGTGCTCAGATCCCATCCTCAGCAAGTCCCGCCCTGTCCAGCGACTGACGACTCCAGTTCTGTGTTGGTTGATAAGTCATCTTATACGTCCACTAAGTTTCTCGTTTGTGGCACTGCCCATCTTAGCTCCCATCTCATTCATCCGAAGGAATGACGTGGACTCATGGTTGTCGAAGTCCTGCGCCCAACCCACATCTTAGAGGGCATTAATGATGTCCGCTCGATCCAATGGTTGACCGACTTCAACGACAGCGCAGCTAGTCAACCTGTCCGCTCTTTCATTTCCCCGTACTCCCGTATGTCCAGGGACGTAGTCAAAGGTGACCTTACGTATTTTTTACTTCTGCAATTACTCTACCCATTCCATGCGTACAGAGCTTGCCTTCACATTTTTTATTATGCTCATCGAATCACTCAGTATACAAGCGTGGGGTAGTCTTGTGATTCTAACCAGATTCTAACCCTGGCCTTGACGGTGCATGTTGTCATATGTTCGTTTACCTGACCACCTCTTAATGTTACCTGTCCACTTTAGTCTTGGTCTGCCTCTGCCTCGTCTACCTTCTACCCCTGTTCCAAAATTACCTTTAGAATGGTATCATGTCTGTTCACATGTGCAACAAATATCAGTTTTCTTTTTCAAATTTTGAAGTCGTTTTTTTTTTCATTTTCAGCTGATTCTGAGCTTCTTCTTTGTTTGAATTCTTTTCCTTCCATCCAATTCCCCCAATTATTCTGTAGATTCACATTTAAAACACTTTCATTTTCTGCTCTCTTTTCTTTTTCAGCTTCCATGTATCTCCAGCATGCATTTTCATCCTGTAATTAGCCGCATTCTTTCCATCTTGTCTCTGAAATGTCTATAATATATGTGTTCATTCTTTCTACTTCTAAAATATCTGTTTTTATTCTTTCTATTTTTATAATATCTATTTTCATTCTTTCTATTTCTAAAATATCTGTTTTCATTCTTTCTATTTCTAAAATATCTATTTTCATTCTTTCTATTTCTAAAATATATGTTTTAATTCTTTCTATTTCTAAAATATCTGTTTTCGTTCTTTCTACTTCTAAATTAAGATGATCCAGGTCTACATTTTTTGGTTTAGAGTTCTTGCGTTCCATGTATTTTTAGGTCTTTATTTGTTATTCAGGTCAATATGGCGAATAGGCTGCAGGAAACGTTTTAGGCTGTGTCTGAAAAGTGTTCCCTGCCGCAGTTTCCTCATATTCCAAGTCCGGCTAGCTACAGGATCTACTGAGTTAAGTGCTCTGTGCACATCGTGTGCTGTGCGTTTCATCCGTTTTGATCGTGTTTCGATATTCCGATTGCTTACGATGAATGATAGTATCGTATGACGGGGAACAGATGGCTGTGTTCACTTTCTGTGCGGTTTCGCCTTCTGGCGCGTGCTGAGACTGCTATGATGGGGACTGCAGATACCTTTCTTTGTTCGGTAGATGAGATATTAATTCGGATGATTCCTCTGGCACGGGCGGTTGAGCAATTATGGATTTTAATTCGTTTGCAGAGCCTTCCATAACCATAACCATGACCTTATTGTAAAATTTGTCAAACTACTCTCCGAGGCTTGTTTTGGAGTGATACAAAGTAGGGCTTCTACCACTTTCTCAGTCTCTTCCTCTCCTTTTACCTTTTAGCTCCCAATGGAGCATAGGTCTTCAACAAACACTTTCCAAGTCGTTCTGTTTTTTGCCATTCTTTTAAGATCATTCCATGTCTTCCCCATCATCTTCATCTCTGCCTCTGTCTGTCTTCTCCAAGAATTCCTTGGTCTTCCTCTTTGTCTTTTCCCTGAGGATTCCAAAAAGGGCCTGTTGTGTAATACTCTCAGTTGGCTTCCGTAGTGTGTGTCCTATCCATCGCCATCGTCTTCGCTGTATCTCTTTATCTACTGGTATTTGACCGGTACATTTCCATAATTCCACGTTAGTGACTTTGTCCTGCCATTTCCATCCCTTTATTCTGCGCAAGCTTCCATTAATGAAAGTCTGTACCTTCCTCTTTCTCAGTGGTCAGCCATATTCACATTTCGTACCATTAATACGCTTCTTCAGTATCACCCACTTTGCTGTTTTAGCTTTCTGTGTCGTTTATCATTTCTGATTCCTTTGCCTCATCAGCTGTCACAGACTTCACAGATAATCTCACGTATGTTGTTGCTAGTTTCTCATGTATTGCTTTCATTGGGAATCTCTATTTAATTAATCCGTTGACTTTTAAGTCTTTCTTTACCCATCTTGATTGCCTTGGTGGCAGAGTGTTAAAGCACTCGTTTATTGATCAGAGAGACCATCTTCACTTTCTACAAGTAACGGATTGTCTTTCCGGACCGACAAGGCTTCAGGTAACACTCAATCTCTAAATTGGCTCCGTTGAATTTTTCTAGGAGGTAAAGTTAGCTTTAGTTGGAAAAAAGACAAAGAGGAAGACCAAGGTATTCTTGGAGAAGGCAGACGGAAGCAGAGGTGACGATGATGGGGAAAACATGGAATGATCTTTAAAAAAATGGCAAGAAACAGAACGGTTTGGAAAGTGTTTGTTGAAGACCTATGCTCCACAGGGAGCTGAAAGGTAGACAGTTAGTTATCATTTCTGTTTGTGACCTTCTGCTAAGCCATTATCTTAAGATGTCTGGTATCTTTTCTCTTTGCTTCCCTCCATCTCTTCGACACTTAATTTTTCCAGTTGTTACAATATATTCCAGTTGTTCTCTTCTCATTACATGGCCAAAAAATGATGATTGTTTCTTCCTAATATTGGAAATTAGCTCTCTTTTTGCTGTGACCTCTTTCAGAACGTTTTCATTACTCTTCTGAGCTGTCCATGATATTCGTGAGAAGTATAGGTAGACAGATTGGATGATAATATCAAAGAATGAACAAGGCTTTCTTTCCCTTGGCTATCGGGGTCCCCACAGTAGTGGGGAAAAGAATCGAGCAACTTTTACCTGCCATTCATGTCGTAAGAGGCGGCTATGGAGGTTTTGAATCGTCGCCTGTACAGTTGAGTAGGATGCGCACGGAGCGACTGTCAGCATAACTTATCAGTGCATGTTGGAAAATGTTGTGATAAGTGGAGTGGAAATGGGGATTTCCTGATTGTAATCAAATTGATGACATAGATAGAATAGAATAGAACAGAATAGAATTGAACAAAATAGAATAGAACAGAATAGAGCAGAATAAAATAGAATAGAATAGAATAGAATAGAATAGAATAGAATAGAACAGAATATAATAGAATAGAACAGGATAGAATAGTAAAGAACATAATAGAATAGAACAGAATAGAATAGAACAGAACAGAATAAAATAGAATGTGTCTTGACTAGGCAGAGTCTCAAAGAGAGAGTGAAGATAGAGAGGAATGAAGTAGGTTATCTAAATCTGTCAGTGGTGCCTCGACGTCCCCAGGTTGATGAAGCCTGTCAGTGGTGCCTCGACGTCCCCCAGGTTGATGAAGTCTGTCAGTGGTGCCTCGACATCCCCCAGGTTGATGAAGTCTGTAAGTGGTGCCTCGACGTTCCCCAGGTTGATGGAGTCTGTCAATGGTGCCCCGACCTCCCCCAGCTTGACTGAGTCTGTTAGTGGTGCCTCGACGTCCCCCAGCTTGACTAAGTCTGTCAGAGGTGCCTCGACGTTCCCCAGCTTGACTAAGTCTATCAGTGGTGCCTTGACGTCCCCCAGCTTGACTAAGTCTGTCAGTGGTGTCTCGATGTCCCCCAGCTTGACTATGTCTGTCAGTGGTGCCTCGACGTCCCCCAGCTTGACTAAGTCTGTTAGTGGTGCCTCGACGTCCCCCAGCTTGACTAAGTCTGTCAGAGGTGCCTCGACGTTCCCCAGCTTGACTAAGTCTATCAGTGGTGCCTTGACGTCCCCCAGCTTGACTAAGTCTGTCAGTGGTGTCTCGATGTCCCCCAGCTTGACTATGTCTGTCAGTGGTGCCTCGACGTCCCCCAGCTTGACTAAGTCTGTCAGTGGTGCCTCGACGTCCCCCAGCTTGACTAAGTCTGTCAGTGGTGTCTCGATGTCCCCCAGCTTGACTAAGTCTGTCTGTGGTGCCTCGACGTCCCCCAGCTTGACTAAGTCTGTCAGTGGTGTCTCGATGTCCCCCAGCTTGACTAAGTCTGTCTGTGGTGCCTCGACGTCCCCCAGCTTGACTAAGTCTGTCAGTGGTGTCTCGATGTCCCCCAGCTTGACTAAGTCTGTCAGTGGTGTCTCAATGTCCCCCAGCTTGACTAAGTCTGTCAGTGGTGCCTCGATGTCCCCCAATTTGACTAAGTCTGTCAGTGGTGCCTCGACGTCCCACAGCTTGATTAAGTCTGTCAGTGGTGCCTCGATGTCCCCCAGCTTGACTAAGTCTGTCAGTGGTGCCTCGATGTCCCCCAGCTTGACTAAGTCTGTCAGTGGTGCCTCGACGTCCCCCAGCTTGACTAAGTCTGTCAGTGGTGCCTCGACGTTCTCCAGCTTGACTAAGTCTGTCAGTGGTGCCTCGACGTTCCCCAGCTTGACTAAGTCTGTCAGTGGTGCCTCGACGTCCCCCAGCTTGACTAAGTCTGTCAGTGGTGCCGTGACGTCCACCAAGTCGTAGGATTGAGAAAGTGATAGATCCTAAAGTAATCTAGCCGCGATAGCTCAGTGGTTAGTGAAATGGACTACAAAGGACAAGGGGTAGGGTTCTATCCCAACCGACTGCTTCCGGGTTCACCCAGCCTTAAATGGATACCGGATTTTTTTCTGGGAAAGTAAAGCAGCACGGGCATAATACCGACCACATTACCCCAAAAATCATGTGCTGAAGGTCTGTAAAATATATGGTCACTAACACCATATTTCCCTATACGCCACTTGGCGTGACGGGGGTACTTTACTTACTTTAAAGTATGTGTGTGTGTGTGTGTTATTTGCGGGTCATCATCATTGCACTCCGAACATGTCCATAGGTGCTCAGATCCCCTCCTCAGCAATTCCCTCAGTGTCCAGCGACTGACGACTCCAGTTCTATGTTGGTTGATAAGTCTTCTTACACGGCCACCAAGTTTCTCATTTCTGGCTGTGCCCATCTTAACTCCCATTTCCATCATCCGAAGAAGCGACGTTGATCTGTGTTTGTCGAAGTCCTGTGCTCTTCCCACATCTCGGAGTGCATTGATGACGTCCGCCCGATCCATCGGTTGCCCGTCCTCAACGACAGCGCAGCTAGCCAACCTGTCCGCTCTCTCATTTCCCCGTACTCCCGCATGTCCAGGGACATAGACAAAGGTGACCTTACGTATTTTGGATTTCTGCAACGACTCTACCCATTGCATGCGTACAAAGCCCGCCTCCACTTTTTTTATCATGCTCATCGAATCACTCAGTATACATGCGTGGATGTAGTCTTGTGACTCTAACCATTTGAATGCCTTGGTCACTGCCATCACCTCCATTGTCATGCTACTCGTGGTCATGGCGTATGCACCACTGTCTTCCTTGGCTATTCTGCCTGCCGAACGTGCTGTAAATGCCCATGCACTTTTTTCGTGTCGTCTTACAGATCCGTCTGTATAGATGACTGCATCTTTCTCATCGGTGTTATCGCAGATGAGACCGTTGACCTCAGCATTAACCACGACTGGGTTCTGTTCCCTACTTTTCCTGTCGAGTGTGACAATACATGAGAAAGTCCCCTTGAATGACGTAGGCACCGGTATCCACTCCTCACCAACGCTGAGATTGGTAAGCCCACAGACCTGTTTGATGACATCTTCTGCTCGGCCCACCCATGATTTGCCTCTTTTTAGCCTGGTACCTTTCTCTGTGTTGAGCACGTGGTGCAATGGATGCTCTGTATCTGTACTAATCTTCAGGTATGCTCGTGCTCTCCAGATCTTGATTCTGTCATCCATTACTTTAAATCATTACTTTAAAGTAATCTATAACTAATGTTATCGTATTGTTTGTGAAGTTTTTTTCGGTTTTATTTTAACAGTACGGGATAGCCAGTCCCATGCCCAACTCTCCTTAGTCGCCTCTTACGAACATGCCTTGTAGGGAACGGCGCTACAGTTCCTTACTTCCCTTTCGGTCCCCGAAATTTTCAACTCCAATGTTAAGTCAGTCGTATTATATGGTTGTGAAACAAGGAGATCACACAAATTGACAATCATGAAGATTTAGTCCTTCATTAATGGATGCTTACGCAGAATATAAGGATGAAAATTGCAGGACAAAATCACTAACATAGAATTATGGAAATGTATAGTCAAATACCAGTGGATAAAGAGATACAACGAAAACGATGGTCTAGGACAAAACACACACTGCTGAAGCCAACTGAGAGTATTACACAACAGGTCCTTTTTTGTAATCTCCAAAGAAAAAGACAAAGAAGAAGACCAAAATATTGTTGGAGAAGACAGATGGAAACAGAGATGAAGATGATGAGGAAGACATGGAATGATCTTAAAAGATGACAAGAAACCGAACGGCTTGGAAAGTGTTTGTTGAAAACCTATGCTCCACAGGGAGCTGAAAGGTAGAAGAATAAGAATGTTCTCGTAGCACATTTCATTATGTCGTAATTTATTTCTGCTATTCTTTTTACTTGTAGCGTGCATCACTGTTCTTCGGTATGTCGGTGGTCAGTACCAAGCCAAGCCGCTATGATTTAAAGTAGAAAAAATCACATTCTTGTATTTGAAGGTCGGGAACACTCACACACAAAAAAAAATCATCCACTTTAGGGGATTGAACCGTTGCCTTCTGGTCGCTTCTTTTTCTACCTTTCAGTTCCCTGTGGAGCATAGGTCTTCAACAAACACTTTCCAAGTCGTTCTCCTTCCTGCCATTCTTTTAAGATCATTCCATGTCTTCCCCATCATCTTCATCTCTGCTTCTATCTGTCTTCTCCAAGAATTTCTGGGTCTTCCTCTTTGTCTTTTCCCCTGGGGATTCAAAAAAAGGGCCTTTTGTGTAATATTCTAAGTTGTCTCCCGCAGTGTGTGTCCTATCCAGCGCCATCGTCTTCGCTGTAATTCTGGCTGCTTAAAAGTCAACAATTAGTTGCATAGTTTCTCTTTTTTTTTTATTCGAAATGAAACCTTTGCCAGAGTTCACCTCACTTCTCTTGTACATCTGCCATGTGAACCTGACATCGTTCCCAGATATTGAAATTCCTTGACCTATTTTAATACTATCCCGTTTACTGTGACCGTGTCTTAACGAGTTGTCTTTGTTGCGACCATTAAGTAGTGAGTGCGCTCGTTAAAATAAAATGAGAACCGGCGCGCTTTGTTTTCTCGGGATGGGTAAGTTAAGTCTATCCAAATCTAACACGTTTGTGAATCCTTGTAAACATGAACTCTTTTAGCGGTCGTTTTAGTGCACTTTCTGTTATTATTTCACATAGATTATTTAGCGCTATTTTCTTACAGAAGCTTAGTGGTTTATTTTCTTTGAGTGGTTTTCGATCTGTTTTTGTGTGCAAATATTTTTTGACATTTTTTGTGTGAGTATTTTTAGGTTTATTATTTTTGTGTATTTGAGCAGATTTGAGGTTAATATCTTGTCATCAATTTTTGTGACTTTTTTGTTAGCAGACTCTGTGGGTATGATTTTGCGTTCATTGCAGCGTTTTCAGATCAGCTTTTGTTTTTAATTTCTCCTCATATT
Source organism: Megaustenia siamemsis (assembly GCA_032433765.1). Classification (NCBI taxonomy): domain Eukaryota; kingdom Metazoa; phylum Mollusca; class Gastropoda; order Stylommatophora; family Ariophantidae; genus Megaustenia; species Megaustenia siamemsis. The sequence goes on from JAVIAB010000088.1 coordinate 59,352,047, forward strand.
TTGTTCTCTTTGAAGAATCTTGTGCGAGCCCATATATCTTTTAGGTATTATCTATACTTTTTTATTTTTCTTTCTAAAGATCGTGCTCTCGCTGTCTCTATGGCACATTGTGCTTGTAACTTGTAATTTATATTGTTTCTGTTTTTTATCTTTCCTATTCTGAGTCTTTTACGTTCGTGGAGATAATTGATTCTTCCTCCTGTCAGTTTCTTTCTCATTCTTTCACTCTATGTCTGTATTTCTCTCTAACACACATATTCGAATGGTCTTATATTTATTTATCTTTTCACATAGTCTAAATATATCTGAAACTTTAATTGACATATTGGCTTTTTATCATTGCTTCGTTCTCTGTCCCTTCTGTTTTCTCCGTATAATTTTTTCATTCTATATGTATATGGGTAATCATGTCAGTTTAGCTCTGATTCTGGTAATTGACTGTTGTACCATTCTCATAAGCTTTCTTGTGTGTTACTTCTCATGTGCGGTGTCATATGCTTTCGAATGGTCCAGGCTGTTACAATATTTCCAAGATTTTCCCTTCTATTTTAAGAGTTGTGCAATGATGACTGATTTTTCATAATAATGGTATCAAGTTTACTTTACCCTTTGACATTATTGTTCTGTGCTATATAGAGCCAATTCTGACCTATAGAAGCAAATCATGGACAGCAAACAGATAATGAAAAAGACAGTTAGAGTTCTCAGATTAAATTTGTCAGAAGAATGTTGAGAGTTCCCCAGACAGTTAAAAATACCAGCACGAAAGTCTCACTGAGGCCAACACAAAAAAGGAGCTTCTAAACAAACATCAGAAAGAAACAATCGATATTTTGGGAGCACATCTTGAGAAGTTGAAAGTTGGAGTACTTGGTTACATCAGGCAAAATACAGGGAAAGAGAAATCGTGGACGACAAAGAGAGAAGATACTATAGCTCGTTTCAAAACATATGCCCAACTTCAAAACGCTATTACTCTCTAACCGTTTGTTAAATACTTTTGAAATTTTCCAAATGTTATTAGAATGCAAAAGACCCTTTAAATGTATATTTAACAAATATCTTGCAGCTGCAGTTTTCTTAAAGCGGCGATATTTCTTTGATGTTTGTCAAAATTGTAAATTGTGAAGCCCTAAAGAATAGAAATTACCCTAGTTGCTGGTCTACGATTAATTTTCACTAGGTAAAGGCGTGGCCGTAATGGGGAAATAACTGGATAAAACAAAACACCAGGATAATTATTGTCTGCTCAGTTCGAGGACGGACGATAATAATATCAAGGTATACCTGTATGTCCAATTTTCATAGTTGTGTGGTCCTGAAAAGGACCGTTTGTTGAAATAATTTAAGGTAATATAGGGGCCAACATTGTGGGGGCTATATACTTTCATTCTGAATCAGACGAGTCTAAAAGATTAATAACTGTTTGGGGTTGAACATTCCACAAACCATCATTTTTCCAATATTCCTCTTCCTGTTTTAAGACATGGTCTTCACATTTAGCCCAATAATCTTTGTCTATATTTAATAAAGCGAGATTAGCATCGCATATTTTGAATGTTGTATTTTCATCTGCCACTTGTCCTTTTAATTTTGCCCAGATTAGTTCTATTGGATTTAAATGAGCATGGTAATGTGGCAGCCTCAAACTTATATGACCGTGCTCTTGGATAATCTTATCTATTTGAAAAATCTTTGTCCTCTGTTTTTGCTTTACTAGAGATAGTAATTCAGGTTTAAAGTACATGTTATTAAATTGTATGTGCTCCTTTGTGAGCCATATCTTAATAGCATCTTTTGTACTGGATGACGTCGGGACTTTATCTTCAAGTGCAACAATGTTGTGGTACGCTGCATTGTCCATTATTAGGCAAGATGGTCGATCTAGTGCTGGGAGAACAGAATTTTCAATCCAATGTCTAAATATGTGACCATTCATCTCAGAGTGATAATCCCGATTGTCTATGGATTTTGAAAGAAAAATGAGCTCTGCATTCTGTATTAGTCCATGTTGTCGACTACCTGCATGAGCAATTATCAAGCGCTGTCCTTTGGTGCTAGGTATTAATCTCTTAATATTTCCATCTGATGACTGCCATTCCCTTTGGTTAGTGTGGTGAGCATTGATCCATGTTTCATCCAAGTACACAATATCATAACCTTGCTTGCGCACCTCTTTTACTTCATGTAAGTACTTGCTTCTCATGACTACTATATGTGGCTTCTCACAGATGGTGTTTCGTGATACTTTTAATTTTCTTATTGTAACAGTTTCATTCATACCCAACATTTTGCGAATTTCACTTCTAATAAGTTCACTGTCGAAATTATCCAACATTTTTGCTCTTCCTTGTGATTTTGTATATTTGGAACATTGACGGTCACGTGCTTGAATCCAGCGATTAAATGACCGTTTAGATAAATCCAAAATGTGTCTTGTCCTATTCTCAGGGTTTTCTAAAGAATGAAATAATCTTCCTCGTTTAGCCTCTTTGCAAAAATAGTCATACATTTTTATTGCGATGTTTTGTAAACTGCAGAATTTCATTTTAAGACTCATGATAAATGTTATTGTTCCACGTTACGCCGCTGAATTAACGGAAATGGAACACACAATGTCTAGTGTTTACTACAAGTGTCTAATTGTGTCAGACAACTCACGCGGAAAGCGTGCAAAATCGTAAATTTGAGCGTGTATGGATTTGTAATCGCTATTTTTAACTTAAATACTGTAAACACTAAGTTTTGACTACATCAATGGGTCGTTATAAATTTATATAAATCAAATAAGCAATAATAATAGCCAAATGTTTGTTTTTAATGAAATTAATTCCCTGTTTGTTTCTAATCATTATAACTATACATGCAAATTTTGAAAAAAATACAAAAAGCGGTTTAAAAGATATTGATTTTTAAAGTTGGGCACGACTTATGAAACAAGCTATAGATAGCTTGGTGTCATGGCATGGGAAACAGTCAACAACAGAATTAATAATATGCACTGAAGACAGAGATATGTACAAGGACATGATCCCCTACGGCAAACGGTATAGCACATGATGATGATCCCCTTAACTTCTCTATAGTTCATGTTACTTTTCATTTTGATCTGTGTATGTTATTATTTATATTTCTGTGTTTGTCGTCTCCAATGATGTCCTTTCTATCGCTAGATGTTTTCAGCAATCACTTCCATGACTTATGGATCTGGGCAGCAATCACTTCCATGACTTATGGGTCTGGGTAGCAATCACTTCCATGACTTATGGGTCTGGGCAGCAATCACTTCCATGACTTATGGGTCTGGGCAGCAATCACTTCGTTGACCTATGGGTCTGGGCAGCAATCACTTCCATGACTTATGGGTCTGGGCAGCAATCACTTCGTTGACCTATGGGTCTGGGCAGCAATCACTTCCATGACTTATGGGTCTGGGCAGCAATCACTTCCATGACTTATGGGTCTGGGCAGCAATCATTTCCATGACTTATGGGTCTGGGCAGCAATCACTTCCTTGACCTATGGGTCTGGGCAGCAATCACTTCCAAGACTTATGGGTCTGGGCAGCAATCACTTCCATGACTTATGGGTCTGGGCAGCAATCACTTCCATGACTTATGGGTCTGGGCAGCAATCACTTCCATGACTTATGGGTCTGGGTGGTAGTAAGGAGAGTCGTCGGCCCTTGGATAAGATGATCCCCGATTTGAAACCCGCTCCAGGTTCAGGGGGAAAAAAGGGGTGGAAATTTCCATTTAAATTCTCTGTTTTTTTCGTGGCTGTGTTCTCCCCCAGACTCGTGTTAGTGAGGTCCGATGTTTAACCCTCTCGGTTCAAGGCAATAAAACAGGAATGCCTCGTGTTCATGCTGCGCACGTTAAGGAAATCTTGACATGATGATATGGAAAATAGTAGTCTTAAAATGGCTGCTGTTTGGAGAAAATTGATAAGAAAGGTTTGTCGTCAACACTTCTGGTGATTAAAAATAAAATTACAGTACCTCTAAAGTTAGAGAATATCTGCTTGTAAGGCGAGGGACATCTGAGCTCACAATTGCTGGTGTGTGACGGAAATGTGACATTCTCACAACATTCAGTCCCTTGTATATTTACGGGAGATGTAAAGCTGCTGTCAGCAAACAAACAAATAATTATAAAACAACGCTGCCTTCACGTTACATTTCTGTTACTGGCTTTGACAGAAATAACTTCTATTTCACGCTTTGATTCCATGGATTTTGAATATTTGGGAACTTTGTTAACCTCAGACGGAAGATGTACAACAGAGGTGGCTTCCGTTTCCAAGATGGCGGATCTAGTCCACGTCCTCTCGATCGCTGCAGAAAATGCACCCAAGGTCTGATTAATTTCGGATCTTCATTGCACTTTTCTGCGTAAAAGTCAAAATGATGATATGCTTGATACATCTGTGTCGCTAAAGCGAGGTCGTAGGTCGACAACAGTCCGTTTTTGACGAAACAAGTGTTGTGAGTGAGACATTCCTCCGTCTAGACTAGATCTGTGCTTTACGTCACATTAGTGCTGTTCAAGACCGTTATTGGGATTCTTTGACGCAAGTTATTTCCACGTTACACATTAATGTAAACTACTTCGTCAGTCGCAGTTTTGTCTCTTTGGGGAAGTTGCTTCGTGTTTTGTTCGTCGTAGACTGCTTACACTTGAGTAATCAGACATAAGTCTAAAGGTATCGAGATTATGAGTTTGGCGACATTGTGGGCTACGTCATCGTATTGGTTCCCTAAACCGGCCGTGCGCAAATCTTACGGTCTGCTGTTTGATGTGCAACAAGAATAATTTGACGACTGACTGTGTGTCTATACGTTCGGAATTGGAGTCATCAACGATGGCCTAACATCATCAAGTGCTACGATGATCATCATTTTCAAGAGGACGTGACTTACCGGTATAAGGGGATAGGCGGCGGGAACAAATGAAGGCTATGCATGAAATGTGTTCCTTGTTGCAGTTTCCTCATATTACAAGTCGCATGTCTGTGTTAGTCACCTCTAGTGACTCGGGCAGATGGTGCTCGTAAACCTGGGAAGGCCGACCATCTAAGGGCAGAATCCCCCTACAGAAAAGATCAACTGCTGCCTTGCAGGAAGATTGGGGACAATCAAAGGCTAAGGAAAGCAAACCCGAATAAAATGCTGGCTGAAATCGGATGCACTGGGCCACTGGCGCAGAACACAGTGCAACGTATTAACGGGTGTTCAGTCAGAGTGGATCTGACAGACTCTAATTGTGATGTTCTGTCTGTGGGGGCGATCAACACACTTAGCCTGACAGCTGACTTCATATGAGAGTCTGGAATCCTTACTCTGATTGAGTCCTGAACGCAGAGAGAGAGAGAGAGGTGAGATACAGAATGGCTCAGGCAAAAGCAGCTATCCAAAAAATGAGGAAGATACTATGCAATCCATTTTTGACAATAGAAAAAAGAAAAAGAGTTCTTAAATGTTATGTAAAGCCAGTCTTAACATATGGATGTGAATCATGGACAAAAGGATAACAGACAAGAAAATCACTGGAGTGTGTAGAAACGTGGTTTTACATAAGAATGTTGAGAATACCATGGACAGCTAAGAAGAGTAATGAAAACGTTCTGAAAGAGGCCAAAGCAAAAGAGAAGCTAATTTCCAATATTAGGAAGAAACAATCATCATTTTTTAGCCATGTCATGAGAAGAGAACAGCTGGAATATATTGTAACAACTGGGGAAATTGAGGGATGAAGAGATAGAGGAAAGTAAAAAAAAAAGATACCAGACAGCTTAAGAGAATGGCTTTGGCAGAAGGTCAACAACAGAAATGATAAATAGCTGCCGAGATTGAAAGTTGTGGAGAGACATGATCACCTACGCCAGCAGGCCCGGAACTTGATGATGATGATTCCATGGACGATACGAGAACACCAGAACAAGGGTCCGACCAAGAACAAAATGGATAAACAGAGTGGTAGAAACACTCATAGGTATAACAGCAGAAAATGGTAACTGCAGAACAAGATACCGCGAACTTTATCTCCGTTAATATGTCTCCTACCCTCATGCCCACGCGTTCCTATACATTTGTATGTATGTGTTTACATGTGTAAATGCTAGCACGTACGCACGTGTTTCGTACACATATTTTTCGGTGTACACATCCATAGATGCTGATATCTATCTAACTATTGTACTTTCGAGCCGAAGACGGCACATAGGGTAGAACCACAATCTCAAAAACAGAAACCGTGCGTGCCGAAATGGCACATATTGCAGAGATCACTGCTTCTAACGGAACTTTATCTCCGTTAATATGTCTCCTACCCTCATGCCCACGCGTTCCTATACATTTGTATGTATGTGTTTACATGTGTAAATGCTGGCACGTACGCACGTGTTTCGTACACATATTTTTCGGTGTACAACACCCATAGATGCTGATATCTATCTATCTATTGCCCTTTCGAGCCGAAGACGGCGCATAGGGCAGAACCACAATCTCAAAAACAGAAACCTTGCGTGCCAAAATGTCACATATTGCATAGATCACTGCTTCTAACATCTATGGCTCTGTTTCCATAACAATACTTTTTACAATGACAGTTTGTCAAGCCATCGATCAACCTCCTTAGTCGCCTCTAACGACATGCCTGGAAGGTCACAGTGTCACTATTCTTTACTTCCCTCATAATGAGGCACCGGTAACACACAGGTAGTCGCTGATATGCTGAGATTTATATGTTCACTTTTTCCGCGTGGATTTACATGTTGGGAATCAACTCATAGAAACAATTCCAGTAATAGTAAAGGCTGCGATCTTGTACCCATCTCCACATATTTTAGAACCCTCCCCTTCTTACAGTTTGTCGCACCTTGGTCCCGCCCTGTTGGCCGGACATATCAATTTCAATCCAGTCGTTGCCAGACCAAGCTCTGTGTCTGACCAAGCTCTGTGTCTGACCAAGCTCTGTGTCTGACCAAGCTCTGTGTCTGACCAAGCTCTGTGTCTGATCAAGCTCTGTGTCTGACCAAGCTCTGTGTCTGACTAAGCTCTGTGTCTGACCAAGCTCTGTGACTGACCAAGCTCTGTGACTGACCAAGCTCTGTGTCTGACTAAGCTCTGTGACTGACCAAGCTCTGTGACTGACTAAGCTCTGTGACTGACTAAGCTCTGTGTCTGACCAAGCTCTGTGACTGACCAAGCTCTGTGTCTGACCAAGCTCTGTGTCTGACCAAGCTCTGTGACTGACCAAGCTCTGTGACTGACCAAGCTCTGTGACTGACTAAGCTCTGTGACTGACTAAGCTCTGTGTCTGACCAAGCTCTGTGACTGACCAAGCTCTGTGTCTGACCAAGCTCTGTGTCTGACCAAGCTCTGTGACTGACCAAGCTCTGTGGCTGACCAAGCTCTGTCACTGACCAAGCTCTGTGGCTGACCAAGCTCTGTCACTGACCAAGCTCTGTGACTGAACAAGCTCTGCGACTGACCTAGCTCTGTTACTAACCACGCTGTGTGACTGTCCAAGCTCTGTGACTGACCACGCTCTGTGACTAACCAAGCTCTGTTACTGAACAAGCTATGTGACTGACCAAGCTCTGTGACTGACCAAGCTCTGTGGCTAACAAGCTCTGTTACTGAACAAGCTCTGTGACTGACCAAACTCTGTGACTGACCACGCTCTGCGACTAACCAAGCTCTGTTACTGAACAAGCTCTGTGACTGACCACGCTCTGTGACTAACCAAGCTCTGTTACTGAACAAGCTCTGTGACTGACCACGCTCTGTGACTGACCAAGCTCTGTGACTGACCACGCTCTGTGACTAAACAAGCTCTGTGACTAAACAAGCTCTGTGACTGACCACGCTCTGTGACTAACCAAGCTCTGTGACTAAACAAGCTCTGTGACTGACCACGCTCTGTGACTAACCAAGCTCTGTTACTGAACAAGCTCTGTGACTGACCACGCTCTGCGACTAACCAAGCTCTGTGACTAAACAAGCTCTGTGACTGACCACGCTCTGTGACTAACCAAGCTCTGTTACTGAACAAGCTCTGTGACTGACCACGCTCTGTGACTGACCAAGCTCTGTGACTGACCACGCTCTGTGACTGACCAAGCTCTGTTACTGACCAAGCTCTGTGCCTGACCAAGCTCTGTGACTGACCACGCTCTGTGACTGACCAAGCTCTGTGCCTGACCAAGCTCTGTGACTGACCAAGCTCTGTTACTGACCAAGCTCTGTGACTGACCAAGCTCTGTTACTGACCAAGCTCTGTGACTAACCAAGCTCTGTGACTGACCACGCTCTGTGACTGACCACGCTCTGTGACTGACCACGCTCTGTGACTGACCTAGCTCTGTGACTGACCACGCTCTGTGACTAACCAAGCTCTGTGACTGAACAAGCTCTGTGCCTGATCACGCTCTGTGACTGACCAAGCTCTGTGCCTGACCAAGCTCTGTGCCTGACCAAGCTCGGGACTTCAGGGGAGTCGCTTATTTCCCTTTTTTGAAAGTCCAACATATTATCGCCATATAGTTAGATTTCTGTGTTAACCCTTACATTTTATTGTGTTGTGATTTGTTGTCCCTGCTGAAGGTCTTTTGGCCTAAACGTCGTTTTACTTATGTTGTTTTACTCACTTACGTAAAGCTGTTACCATACCACTTTTTCCATTTTTTTTTTAATTTGTCAAAATCGAACCATATCTCCCCTCAGCGCCGAAAGCAACGAAAGAAAGAATGAGAGAAAAGATTGAAAGGAAAGAAAGAAAGAAAGAAAGAAAGAAAGAGAGGAAATAATGAAAGAAAAGAAAGAAAGAAAGAGGGAGGTAGGAAGGAAGGACGGAAGGAAGGAAAGAGGGAGGGAGGGAAGGAGGGAGGAATGAAGGAAGAGAGAGAGGGAGGGATAAAGGAAGGAAGGAGGAAGCAAGGGGGTATGGGAGGAAGGAAGGAATGAAGGAAGGAAGGAAGGAAGGGAGGGAGGAAGGGAGGGAGGCAGGGGAGATAGGGAGGGAGGGAGGAAAGAAAGAAAGCAATTCTATGGTATACTGCTTTTTTATTCAGAGCTTTCCCGCATCTCGAATCTCATGTACATGTAACTCTTATTTTACTTCCTTTCGGTACTTCAATTCATTGACGTGCACACACACACACGCATATAACTGAGTCTTTTATGTCTGATATGTTGAGCATAGAAAACTGAGTCACCAATAGGAAGAAATAAACAGTGTTTTATGTTTTGTTTGGGACATTCTGCAAGTAATTTAACCCACTCTTCTTCCTCTTCTCCCTCTTACTCTTCTACTTCTTCATTTTTCTTCACTTCCTCTTCTTTGGGTGTCGAGGGATTTAACATTCTGGTATTTGCCTTTCTGGCAGCTGCAACCATTGCTAATTGATGTTGAGATTTATTTTATGTTGGTCGTTCATCTTACTCTATGCCTGCCTTTTGTTCTTCTCCTCTTTAAATATAGTATTATCTGCTTTGAATGGTAAGGATTCACTGGACATTCTTTCGTTCTTTCTTTCTTTCTTTCTTTCTTTTTTTCTTTCTTTCTTTCTTTCTTTCTTTCTTTCTTTCTTTCTTTCTTTCTTTCTTTCTTTCTTTCTTTCTTTCTTTCTTCTTTTATTTCTTCTTAGGTCCTTAACAAGGGCTTTCCAAGCCGTTCTGTTTCTTGCCATTCTTGAACATTTCATGTCTTCCCCATCATCTTCATCTATGCTTTCACCGGTCTTATACAAGAATATTTTGGTCTTCCTCTATGTCTCTTTTCCTGGGGGTTCCAAAAAAGAACCTATTGTAAATTACTCACAGAGTGGCTTTCCGCAGTGTGTGTCCTATCCAGCGCCATCATCTTCGCTGTATCTCTTTATCTACTAGTATTTGACTGACACTTTTTCATAATTAAAGGTTAATGATTTTGTCCTGCCATTTCCATCCTTTTATTCTCCGCATGCATCCATTTAAAAAGGTCTGAATTGTCGTGATTGTCATTATAGTTGTTCTCCATGTTTAACAGCCATATTATACGAGTCACTTAACATTGGAGTTGAACATTTTTATTTTTGTTGTATTTAATCTAATTTCTTTGGATTTCCATGTTTCCTGACATTCCTTCTGGATGGACAAAACATTTAAGTTGTTTAGTTTTGTTTGTAAATGTAGTTTATGATTGGATCAATACCGACTCTTTTTCTTAGGACATCATTTCTGTTATTGTCTATTCTTGTCACTCCGTGCGCTTTTCTCCAACATCTCATCTCTGTGGTGTCATATCTTCTTTTATATTTAGTTGTAACTGGCCATATTTGGTACTAATAACACAATTTGGGCAATGATTCTGTCTAAAACCTTTCGCTGTGGAAATCCTCAAATCATCATCGAGTGTCGTCCCCGCATCGAAGGTTGGCTACCATGAAGCGGCATTCCACCCTGTCTCTTGCTTTGATGGTGCAGGTTGTCATAGACTGACTTGTCCATCTTTCGATGTTACTCGCCCATTTTAATCTTGGTCTGCCTATGCCTCTTTTACCTTGTATTTTCCCTTCTCAGATTACCTTTAGTAGCTTAACTTGTTGAAACAGGTATTGATTTCAACCATTTTGTACCTATAGCTCGTTTCAAATCATGTGCCCAACTTCAAAACGCTATTGCTCAGTAACCGTTTGTTAAAAACTGTTGAAATTTTCCAAATGTTATTAGAATGCAAAAGACCCTTTAAATGTATATTTAACAAATATCTTGCAGCTGCAGTTTTCTTAAAACGGCGAATTTCTTTGATGTTTGTCAAAATTGTAAATTGTGAACCCCTAAATAATAGAAATTACCGTAGTTGCTGGTCTATAATTAATTTTCACTAGGTAAAGGCGTGGCCGTAATGGGGAAATACCGGGAGAATTATTGTCTTCTCAGTTCGAGGACGGACGATAATATCAAGGTATACCTGTATGTCCAATTTTCATAGTTGTGTGGTCCTGAAAAGGACCGTTTGTTGAACTAATTTAAGGTAATATAGGGGCCAACATTGTGGGGACTATATACTTTCATTCTGAATCAGACGAGTCTAAAAGATTAATAACTGTTTGGGGTTGAACATTCCACAAACCATCATTTTTCCAATATTCCTCTTCCTGTTTTAAGACGTGGTCTTCACATTTAGCCCAATAATCTTTGTCTATATTTAATAAAGCGAGATTAGCAAGAGTCTTTACATCGCATATTTTGAATGTTGTATTTTCATCTGCCACTTGTCCTTTTAATTTTGCCCAGATTAGTTCTATTGGATTTAAATGAGCATGGTAAGGTGGCAGCCTCAAACTTATATGACCGTGCTCTTGGATAATCTTATCTATTTGAAAAATCTTTGTCCTTTGTTTTTGCTTTACTAGAGATAGTAATTCAGGTTTTAAGTACATGTTATTAAATTGTATGTGCTCCTTTGTGAGCCATATCTTAATAGCATCTTTTGTACTGGATGACGTCGGGACTTTATCTTCAAGTGCAACAATGTTGTGGTACGCTGCATTGTCCATTATTAGGCAAGATGGTTGATCTAGTGATGGGAGAACAGAATTTTCAATCCAATGTCTAAATATGTGACCATTCATCTCAGAGTGATAATCCCGATTGTCTATGGATTTTGAAAGAAAAATTAGCTCTGCATTCTGTATTAGTCCATGTTGTCGACTACCTGCATGAGCAATTATCAAGCGCTGTCCTTTGCTACTAGGTATTAATCTCTTAATCTTTCCATCTGATGACTGCCATTCCCTTTGGTTAGTGTGGTGAGCATTGATCCATGTTTCATCCAAGTACACAATATCATAACCTTGCTTTCGCACCTCTTTTACTTCACGTAAGTACTTGCTTCTCATGACTACTATATGTGGCTTCTCACAGATGATGTTTCGTCCATTGGAATACTTTCTGAATGTAAAGCCTGCAGCTCTCACATTCCTCCATAATGTAGACTTTGATATTTCAAAACTGTTATTCCTTTTCAGCGAAACTTTTAATTTTCTTATTGTAACATTTTCATTCATACCCAACATTTTGCGAATTTCACTTCTAATAAGTTCACTGTCGAAATTATCCAACATTTTTGATCTTCATTGTGATTTTGTATATTTTGAACATTGACGGTCACGTGCTTGAATCCAGCGATTAAATGACCGTTTAGATAAATCCAAAATGTGTCTTGTCCTATTCTCAGGGTTTTCTAAAGAATGAAATAATCTTCCTCGTTTAGCCTCTTTGCAAAAATAGTCATACATTTTTATTGCGATGTTTTGTAAACTGCAGAATTTCATTTTAAGACTCATGATAAATGTTATCGTTCCACGTCTCAACCTATGAATGAACAGAAATGGAACACACAATTTCTCGTGTTTTTAAAAGTGTCTAATTGTGTCAAAAAACCACGGCGAAAGCGTGCTAACACGTAAATTTTACCGTGTATGGATTTTTACTCGCTATTTTTAACTTAAAATACTGTAAACATTAAGTTTTGACTACATCAATGGGTCGTTATAAATTTATATAAATCAAATAAGCAACAATAATAACCAAATGTTTTTTATATTAAATTAATTCCCTGTTGGGTTCTAATCATTATAACTTTACATGCAAATTTTGAACAACTTACAACAAGCGGTTAAAAAGCTATCGATTTTAAAAGTTGGGCACGAGTTATGAAACAAGCTATAATATTCGTCAACAACGAACAAGTATATGGACTCTAAAAGTTTGGCGTAAACAGAATGTGGCAGCCTCATGGTTCAGCCTCTGTAGCCAATTAACATGGACAGGTATGTCTGACACCTGTACTTTGCTGTAAGCAACACCTTGTTTGTTGATATAGCCAGCATCGACTATACGGTTAATTGATAATTATCATTATATTTGATAAACCTGGGTGGTAATGCATATGTTGAACGAAGCTAACCCTGCAGTTTTCGTACTTATTACAGTCCGTGTTTATGTGAATTCTCAGGTGGAATAACGTTTTTTATGTGAGGAAAAGTATGGTGTATGTCCGTTATAAGTTTTTCGCCTTCAGATCCTTTTGTGCTTATGGCTGAAGCTGAATTCTGTTGAACATCTTTTATTTTGTGCAATGTTCGACTTTTTTGTGATACCAGTGCTAATAACTGGATATGAGTGTTGGAAATACAACAAGACTTTAGATAGGGAAATAAATGCCTTTGAAAACAAATGTCTACATAAGATTTCAAACATAAGCTGGAAAGAATGCATTTCAAACGAACAGATATGAGACGGATCACAACAAGAACTGTCGAGCTTTATAAGAAGGCGGCGTTGGAAATAGATCGGTCATGGGCTTAAAATGAACGATGAAACACTTCCTTGTCAGACATTCATGTAGAAGACATGTAAAAGAAAACAAGGCAGACCAAGAGAATTGCTGCGCAGAACAATTACACGGGAAGGCTCAACCATGAGATTGAGAAAAACAATGGTCTACAAAGAACTAGCAGGAAGTCGTCAATCGTGGAGAACTATGACTTCTTCGAACTGATGTACTATTCTAATGTACTACACGTATTGATGTACTGTTCTAATGTACTACACGTATTGATGTACTGTTCTAATGTACTACACGTATTGATGCACTGTTCTACTGTACTACCCATACTGCTGTACTGTTCTACTGTACTACACGTATTGTTGTACTGCTCTGCTGTATTACACGTACTGCTGTACTGTTCTACTGTACTACACGTACTACAAAGTTCTTCCGTTCTTTGCCCCGTCTTCGGTGGAAGAGCAATATGAATTAACGCTTTGATATTTTTGCGTTTGTATAGAGCCAGTCCTGATATACTGAAGTCAATCATGTACAATGAGAAAAAGGGACAGAGAATCTTTACAAGACAAATAGTCTATGTTTTGCAGACAAACATTGAGAACACCATGGACATCTGAACAGTCACAATTATTTCTAGAAGAGATTAAAGCAACAGCAGCTCTTAGTTGTCAACAGCTGATAGAGGATTACCAGACTAATTAAGAGAATGGCAGCAGGTCAACATCATCATCATCGAGTGCCCTCTCCGCATCGAAGGTTGGCAACCATGGAGCGCCATTCCACTCTGTCTCTTGCTTTGATGGTGCAGATTGCCATCGGCTGACTTGTCCATCTTTTGATGTTACTCGTCCATATTAGTCTTGGTCTGCCTCTGCCTCTTTTACCTTGTATTGTCCCATCTAATATTACTTTTATTAGACTGTTGTGTCTTTTAACATGACCAACAAATTTCATTTGTCTTGCTCTAATTGTATTTAGTAGTTCTTTTTTTCATTTTCAGTTATTTTAAAACTTCTTCGTTTGTTAACTTTTCTTTCCATCCAATTCTACCTATTCTTCTATAAATCCACATTTCAAAGACTTCAATTTTCTGTTCTGTTTGCAGGTCAACATCAGAAATGATAAATACCTGTCGAGATCGAAAGTTGTGGAGAAACATGATTACCTACGCCAGCAGGCATAGCACTTGATGATAGTGGTGTTCTGAAATTATGTTTTCATTTATCATTCAATTGTAAAATGTACCTATCGTTTATACTGTTTATTCTCCCTGATAAATACCTTTTGCCGCAACGTTGGATTTGTCTGATGTTGTGTTTTGAATTATGTAAAGTTGTAGCGACACCTGACTTTTTAAAAATATGTTTTTAAATGTATCCCCTTCCCCTCCCCCCCCCCCCCCCCGCCCCGCCCCCACCTCTTTTAGCCCCGTCATGCCAAGTGGCGTATAGGGAATATGGTGTTAGTGACCATACATTTTACAGACCTTCGGCACATGATTTTTGGGGTAATGTGGTCGGTATTACGTCCGTGCCGCTTTACTTTCCCAGAAAAAAAAATCCGGTACCCATTTAAGGCTGGGTGAACCCGGAAGCCGTCGGTTGGGATCGAACCCTACCTCTTGTCCCTTGTAGACCAGTTCACTAACCACTGAACTCCCCTCTCAATTTTACTATTCTGACTGAAACTTATCGGAATCTGTAATTAATCCTATTGGAACTTTAATGAAACTTATCAGTAGATACCGATGCACTTTAAAAAAGCAATGAAACTTATCGATAATTTTTGTATAATTTATCAGAAAATGTTATGAAAGGTATCGACAATTTTAATGAAATTTCTAAGAAAATATAATGAAACTTATTAGTAACTTTGGGAGTCGCGATAGCTCAGTGGTTAGTGAACTGGACTACAAAGGACAAGAGGTAGGGTTCGAACCTAACCGACGGCTTCCGGTCCACCCAGCCTTTAATGGGTAGCGATTTTTATTTCCGGGAAAGTAAAGCGTAACGGGCGTAATACCGACCACATTACCCCAAAAATCATGTGCTGAAGGTCTGTAAAATTTATGGTCACTAACACCATATTCCCTATATCCCACTTGGCGTGACGGGGGTACTTTAGTTTTCCTTTTCTTTTTTTATTAGTCGCTTTAATGAAAAGTGTCGATGTGTTTAATGAAACAAAAACGTGAATGCAAAAAGTGCACAAATTTATTGAAAGCTACATCCCGCTTCCAACAAGTGTACACAATATCATAACTCAACGGCTTGTATGTAAGTCTTTGTGTTGTTTGTGTGTATTTTCTTGTCTGAGAGCCTAAGTAAATTTGTTGAAAAGTATGTGTCCTTTCTGCGACTCATTTTCCTGTATCTGTATCCTCAATGTGTATATACATTACGATCTGTACACCTCTCTTGGGCCTATATTCTCCGCATCTATATTTTTTATTTGGACAAATTTCTAAATGTGTCTTCTTTCTATACATGTCACTTTTCATTATGCATCATATATAAAGATATATAAAGTATAGCTTGTATGTTTTCTGATAGCCTTCCATTTGTGCAAGCTTTTATTATTCTTTATACACGATCTTCTATTAAATCTATTATATCTAAAAGCCAGTGTCTGCTCGCATTTTTTTTTTCTGTCTGTTATTCCATTGTTAGTGTTTTTCTTTTAAATGGGTATTCATCCATTCATCCGTCCGTCTACCTGTCCATCCGTCCTTCTGTCTGTTCGACCGTCCGTCCGTCCGTCTGTCTGTTCGACCGTCCGTTCGTCTGTCTGTTCGACCGTCCATCCGTCCTTCTGTCTGTTCGACCGTCCGTCCGTCCTTCTGTCTGTTCGACCATCCGTTCGTCTGTCTGTTCGACCGTCCATCCGTCCTTCTGTCTGTTCGACCGTCCGTCCGTCCTTCTGTCTGTTCGACCATCCGTTCGTCTGTCTGTTCGACCGTCCATCCGTCCTTCTGTCTGTTCGACCGTCCGTCAGTCCGTCCGACCGTTCGTCCGTCCGTCCGTCCGTCCGTCCGACCGTTCGTCCGTCCGTCCGTCCGTCCGACCGTTCGTCCGTCTGTCTGTCTGTCCATGTCTATCTAGCTGTCTATCCGTGTCTGTCTACTCATATGTCTGTCCATCTGATTTCTGTCTGTTTATCTATATATATATATATATATATATATATATATATGTCCCTGTTTGTGTCTGTCTGACTGCCTCCAAGTCTCCGTACCCGCCCACCCATCCGTCCGTCCCTCCTTTCGTCTGTCTTTCTGTCTGTCCATCCTTCCATCCATCTGTCTGCCTCTTTGTCCATCTGCCTGTCTGTGGGTCTGCCTCAGCGCGGATATTCAGAGAAGAAAGGAGACAATTAACAATCAATTATAATTGTGGAGGGGAAATGCTGTGACAAATGATCAGCACCGTTCGTTCGCTTTTCAGAGAAACAACAGAGCCACAACTCCTCATAAGAAAACAACATAATGCCATTACAACTCAATGAGTTAAATGTCAATGGACAACCAGCCACCGTCACCACACACCGTATTCCCTAGTATAGCCCCGTCACGCCAAGTGGCGTATAGTGAATATTTTGTTAGTGACCATAAATTTTGCAGACCATCAGCACATGATTTTTGGAGTAATGTGGTCGGTATTACGCCCTTGCCGCTTTACTTTCCCAGAAAAAAATCCGGTACCCATTTTAGGCTGGGTGAACCCGGAAGCCATCGGTTTGGATCGAACCCTACCTCTTGTCCTTTGTAGCCCAATTCATTGTAAAGCCATGATATAGTTCAAATAACTCATGCTGTTACTATTCAGTATCTATGACGGTCAGACCTACTACAACCGTACAAAGATATCTATCGAATTTGCAATGAGTGTGGGAAATCATCATCATCATGTACCATGCCTGCTGGCGTAGGTGATCCTGTCTCTCCACAATTATGCTACTATCACGACAGTTATTTATCATTTCTGTTGTTGATCTTCTGCCAAGCCATTCTCTTAAGCTGTCTGTTATCTTTTCTCTTTGCTTCCCTATATCTCTTCGTCCTCAATTTTCCCTGTTGTTACAATATATCCCAGCTGTTCCCTTCTCATTACATGGCCAACAAATGATGATTGCATCTTCATAATATTGGATATTACCTCTCGTTTTGATTTGGCCTCTTTCAGAACGTTTTCATTACTCTTCTTAGCTGTCAATGGTATTCTCAACATTCTTCTGTAAAGGCACAGTTCTACAAGCTCCAGTGATTTTCTTGTTTGTTGTCGAATTGTCCATGATTCACAGCCATATGTTAAAACTGGCTCTACATAACATTTAATAAATTTGTTTCTCTATTTCTATTGTCACAAATGGATTGTACATTTTGCCATAGATTGACAATATCATCCTCATATTTTTTTTTCGAAATGCTGCTTTTGTCTGAAATATTCTGCATCCCACCATATTGTACATCTACAATCTCAGGTTAACAATGTTGCCAGCAAATTCATTTACCTGTTTTAATATTGTTACATATGTCAATATTGTCATTGCGGTGATATATTGTTCTTTGTTCCTACCATTACTTCTGTCTTTTTGCTGTTGAAACTGAGTCCTTTATTTTTGAATTCCTTCACTATATTTCCTAATATTTCTTGTAAAGGTAGGCCATTTCAAAGAACAGCTCTTAGATGGCATCACATGGCATTCTATCTCTTTATCGAAACATAAACAAGTAGAGCCAATAGCCGAGAGTCCTGTTTTCTCCTGTAAGAATCAAGATGCTATATATAAATATAAAACTATAAGAGATGTTAATTAACAACAAAAACGTGTTTCTCTCACAACTTATAACGTAAATAACTAAGATACTATGATGTCATTATAGTTATGTCAATTTAGGAAAATAATTGAAGGACATATTTTACAAAGCGTACATTGCAGTAATGTTTATATCGCAAGTTACCAGGTTAAAGGTCAAATCCAAAGTTAGGTCTTTTTTTTTTTTTTCGTTCGCCTCCTTTGCCCTCTGACGAAGTCCCTAGAGACAAGGAACTGAATTTTGCGTGTTAATCCATTTTTTTTTCTCCTGGCAGCTGTTTGCACAGGGGTCCCTCGCCGCACAGGCAGATAACTCCAACTTCGGAGGAACTCATATTTTTCGGAGGTACTCGAGGCCGGCGTCTTGCCTCGAGACCAACTAATCCTTGCCTCGAGACCAACTAATCCTTGCCTCGAGACCAACTAATCCTTGCCTCGAGACCAACTAATCCTTGCCTCGAGACCAACTAATCCTTGCCTCGAGACCAACTAATCCTTGCCTCGAGACCAACTAATCCTTGCCTTGAGACCAACTAATCCTTGCCTCGAGACCAACTAATCCTTGCCTCGAGACCAACTAATCCCCCTGGAACGAGATTAATTACACTCCAAAGTAAATGCCGCTGAAAGTGTATACCATCTATTGATGAGGTTATAAATCAAATGTAACTAAGTGGTTATAGCAACGGATGTGGTTAAACTGCATAATAGAAAGACTTTGGATAAGTTCATCGGTTATAAGCTCATAACGAGTGATTGATTACTCCCTCATCAGGGGCGTGGACATGAAGTGTTGGAAATAAACAAGGTAGAACAAAAGATACATACAGACAATAAAAAGGGACAAAGAAATAAAACCAACAAAAGTACCATATAGCCCGAGAAACAAAGAAACCAATGAAAGTCAAAGAAACCTCACGTCGAACAATTAACGTAGGCAGTGGGTACATGAACTAAGAAGCTAATAACCCAGAAGACCAAGCAGTGAATCGTCAATATAAGGAGTTGACCATTAGCCATTTTTGACCGAAGAACTAACTATAGTGTAAATCAATATTACTTTCAAAAAAATATTACAATTAGACTCAATAACGAGTTGACTCTTCTTCTCCTCCCTTTCAACTCCCTGTTTAGCATAGGTCATCAACAAACACTTTCCAAGTCGTTTTGTTTTTTGCCATTCTTTTATGATCATTTCATGTCTTCCTCATCATCTTCATATCTGCTTCTATCTGTCTTCTCCAAGAATTACTTGGTCTTTCTCTTTGTGTTTTCCCCTGGGGATTCCAAAAAAGGGCCTGTTGTGTAACACTCTCAGTTGGCTTCCGTGTGTCCTATCCAGCGCCATCGTCTTCGCTGTATCTCTTTATCCACTGGTACCATGTTTGTGAAGTTTTTTCGGCTTATTTTTTTACAGTATGGGATAGCCAGTCCCATGCCCAACCCTCCTTTCTCGTATTTTACGAACATGCTTGGTAGGGTACAGCGCCACTATTCTTTACTCCCATTTCGGGCCCCGTCAGCGCACGGGCGCAATTTGTTGATTAGAGTTGATTATTTCAAAATAAATGTAATGACATTCAGATAAAAGAACATGTTATTATCTGTAATTATATTTACAAACATATAGTCTATTTATCCAATTTTGACCCATGAATGCGAATCATGGGACAGTCGACAAACAAATGAAAAGACGATTAGAGGCCACAGAGATGGGATTTCTCAGAAGAATGTTGAGAGTTCACTGGATAGCTAAAAAGACCAATGAGGACATTTTCAAAGTGGCCTACACGAGAAAGGAGCTCCTGAAAAAGACAGAAACAATCAACATTTTTCGGGCACATCATGAGAACTGGAAAGTTTAAATGTTTAGTTACAACTGGGAAAATGCAGGGAAAGAGAGATTGCAGACGGAAAAGAGAGAAGATACTAGATAACTTGGTGTTACGGAATTGAAAACAGTCAACAACAGAAATGATACGTTGCACTGGGGATAGAAGATTGTGGAAGGACAAGATCACCTGCGCCAACAGATGTGGCACATTATGACGCTTGTCTATTTGTCTTCTCCGTTCATGTCACCAAGATCACCTGCGCCAACAGATATGGCACATTATGACGCTTGTCTATTTGTCTTCTCCGTTCATGTCACCAAGATCACCTGCGCCAACAGATATGGCACATTATGACGCTTATCTATTTGTCTTATCCGTTCATGTCAACAAGATCACCTGCGCCAACAGATATGGCACATTATGACGCTTGTCTATTTGTCTTCTCCGTTCATGTCACCAAGATCACCTGCGCCAACAGATATGGCACATTATGACGCTTATCTATTTGTCTTATCCGTTCATGTCAACAAGATCACCTGCGCCAACAGATATGGCACATTATGACGCTTATCTATTTGTCTTATCCGTTCATGTCACCAAGATCACCTGCGCCAACAGATATGGCACATTATGACGCTTATCTATTTGTCTTATCCGTTCATGTCCCTATGCTTGGAAGGCGTAAAATATGATATGAGTCTCCCATTACTAGGAGGATTCTATATTTTAAAAAAAGGCGGTAATTCATTAACATAACAAATATAACAAATGATGTAGTCATTGTTCAGCGGCGACATTTAGTAGATAATATAATGGTGTTTATCAGCGACGACATTTAGTAGGTAAGATGATGGTGTCATTTATCAGCGAAGACATTTAGCAGATAATATAATGGTGTTTATCAGCGACGACATTTAGTAGGTAATATGATGGTGTCATTTATCAGCGACGACATTTAGTAGATGGTATGATGTGGTCATTGATTAGCGACGACATTTAGTTGAAGATAACACGGTGGTGTTATTTACTTGCACAAATAGCACTTAGATAAAATGGCTCTGTTATTTTATTCACAAATAATCTAGCTAAAAATAACCTGGTTATTTATCAGTAATTGCATTTTTATAAAAAATTAAGGTGATTATTTATCATCGGTTATTTATCAGCAATGTCATTTTGATAATACTGAAGTGGATATTTAATATCGGTTATTTCAAAACAATTTGATAAAAATGTGGTAGTTATTTGGGAGCCGTGGTAGCTCGCTGGTTAGTGAACTGGACTACAAAGGACGGGAAGGTCCAGTTCGATCCTGATCGACGGTTTCCGGGTTCACCCAGCCTTAGACGAGTACCTGTTTTTTTCTGGTAAAGTAAAACGGCACGGGCGTAATACTGACCACATCACCCCAAAAATCATATGCCCAGAGTTTATAAAATTTATGGTCACTAACAACATATTCCCTATACGCCGGGGCTCTTTCTATATATTTTTTTTTTAACTTTTTTTTTTTTTTTTTTTTGGGGGGGGGGGGGGGGTGTCCCTCCATCAATAATGGCGTTTTACCAATTATGTTAGCTATGTATCCGTTGAAGACGTTTAGATATAATGAGGTATTTTTTTATAATCTGCAATACCATTTAGTCAATAAAGAAGCTATTACAGGCATTGACATTTAAGGTAAGTTGAAACAGGATTAGCATCACTATGGAATACAGCGATGAATGCATTTATTTTATATGGCGTTTAAATACAAAGAGGATATATTTTTCTAAAAGGTATTCCAGTGCAAAGAGAATGTTAATATTTTATAGAGGAATTTAGATTAAAACATATGTTCATTTTCTACGAAGGTATTTAGACTTTTTAAAAATATGTTAATTTTCTTTAAAGGTATTTACATTTTTAAAAAAAGATGTTAATTTTCTATAAAGATATTTACACTTTTTTTTAATATGTAAATTTTTTATAAGGTGTTTAGATTTTTTAAAAAGATGTTAATTGCCTACAAAGATATTTAGTTTCTTAAGTTAAGCCCTTAACTTACGACTGACTCAGCAGGTCGGTAAGGGATAAATGTTTTATGTTCAGAGAAATACACAGAAGATGGAGATTAAAGTAGCAACGAAAAATTTATGCGGGATAACAAATAAAGAAGTCGAACTTATAGAAGAAATGACACAAAGGAAAATTAAAATACTAGGATTAGCGGACATCAGAGTAAAATGACAACAGATAAAGAAAACACACATGAACTACACGAAAATATTCTCAGGAGTCGACAACACAGAAAGAGCAACACATGAAGTAGGTTTTATCATCGACCCAGAACACACAAAGAACATTCTAGAAATACAATACCACTTAGAAAGAATTATCACAATTAAACTACTAGAAGACGATCGAAAAACAAATTGCATTCAAATCTATGCTCCATGCAACAACAATGAAAGAGACAGCGAAGAATTGTACGACACATTGAATTAAATCATAAACAAGAATGACGAACAACTAAAACAAGTAGAGGAATTCAAATACCTAGGAAGTCTAATGACAAACGATAATTCTCAAACGGCAGAGATAGAATCAAGATGCAACAAAGCTTGTCAAATCATCGGACAGTTATCGCCACTATTGTCCAACAAGGAAATAACTCCGGAGGCAAAACGAGCATTATGCAATACAATCTTCATCCCAACGTTGTGCTACCAATGCCAGTCCTGGACCATAGATGCAAGAACAATAAGAAAAATAACCTCTACAGGGATGAAATGTGTTAGACAAATGACAGGAAACAGTCTGAGAGATAAGATCAGAAATGAAGAACTGAGAAAAAAGCTAGGAATAGCCCCCGCCATAGAATATATAAGGAAACAACATATAAAATGGTTTGGCCACGTGACAAGGCAGAAAGAACAAAACACAACACAACGAGCCTTCAACAAACGTTGTGAGAACACCAGACCCAAGGGTCGACCACGAAAAAGATGGATTGATGGAATATTAGAAGCACTAGGAAACATAACAGCAGCAGAGGCGAACAGAAGAGCAAAAGACCGCAAATTATATCTCCCCTCGACGCTGAAAGGCAAATGAGGAAGGAAAGAAGAAGAAAGATATTTAGACTTTTTTTTAAAAAATATGTTAATTGTCTATAAGGTGTTTCGATTTTTAAAAGAATGTTATTGTTCTTATAAAAAAAGTATTTAGTGGCAAAAAGGATGTTAATTGTGTCTAAAGACACTTAGATACAAAGCAGACCTTTTATTATTTGTAGAAGCATTCGGAAACACAATGTAACTTAATTAACTGTAAACACGCACATACGCACATACGTACATAGTAAGAGTAGTTTAATTATCTGTAATGACATTTGGATAAGGTCCAGTCACTCTGTTTACAGTGACATTTCCACAAGAACACAACGAGTTCCATTTTCAGGATGAGAAAATCAATGAACGAATTCTGAGGGAGGTAGTGTACGCGAGAGTCGGAAGAAGTAAATCTTCGAGGCTGAGACGAGGGAGAGACGAGATTCCTGAAACCGATCGTGTCCGGTAGAGAATGTATGTTATCACTTGATTCCACTAAGGACGGATAAAGAAGCGATGTTTTATCTGGATGTTAATTGTGATGTTTCTGTGAGCCAACTGGGCAGCAGAAGATTAAACCTTATCTCGGATTTACATAAAATAGTTATTATTTACCTAATGTTAAATGTAAACTGTTTTACTGGGGATTATGTTTCTGCGTGTGTTCTTTTAATTAGTTATACCTGGACTTGTTAAAACATTTTTGAATGTTATTAGGAATATGTTTGTTGAAGCAATTAGTGATTAGTTTGAAGAAAAGGAATCGTAGTATTTGTGGCAGTCACATTGGTGATTAGGAAAACGGGTGGCGAGTTGACCAATTGTCGTGTTTCAGACCAGGAGAAAACGGAGGGTCGAGTTGAGAAATTGTCGTGTTTCAGACCAGGAGAAAACGGATGGTCGAGTTGAGAAATTGTCGTGTTTCAGACCAGGAGAAAACAGATGGTCGAGTTGAGAAATTGTCGTGTTTCAGACCAGGAGAAAACGTGTGGTCGAGTTGATAAATTGTCGTGTTTCAGACAAGAAGAAAACGAATGGTCGAGTTGATAAATTGTCGTGTTTCAGACTAGGAGAAAACGGAGGGTCGAGTTGATGAATTGTCGTTTTTCAGACCAGGAGAAAACGGAGGTCGAGTTGATGAATTGTCGTGTTTCAGACCAGGAGAAAACGGAGGGTCGAGTTGATGAATTGTCGTTTTTCAGACCAGGAGAAAACGGAGGGTCGAGTTGATGAATTGTCGTTTTTCAGACCAGGAGAAAACGGAGGGTCGAGTTGATGAATTGTCGTGTTTCAGACCAGGAGAAAACGGAGGGTCGAGTTGGTGAATTGTCGTTTTTCAGACCAGGAGAAAACGGAGGGTCGAGTTGGTGAATTGTCGTGTTTCAGACCAGGAGAAAACGGAGGGTCGAGTTGATGAATTGTCGTGTTTCAGACCAGGAGAAAACGGAGGGTCGAGTTGGTGAATTGTCGTTTTTCAGACCAGGAGAAAACGGGTGGTCGAGTTGAGAATTGTCGTGTTTCAGACCAGGAGAAAACGGAGGGTCGAGTTGAGAATTGTCGTGTTTCAGACCAGGAGAAAACGGAGGGTCGAGTTGGTGAATTGTCGTGTTTCTAACCAGGAGAAAACTGGTGGTCGAGTTGATAAATTTTCGTGTTTCAGATCAGGAGAAAACGGGTGGTCGAGTTGACCAATTGTTGTGTTTTAGACCGGGTTGAAAACGGGTTGTCGATTTGACCAATTGTTGTGTTTCAGACCAGGAGAAAACGGGTGGTCAAGTTGACCAATTGTCTTGTTTCGGATCAGGAGAAAACGGGTGGTCGAGTTGATAAATTGTAGTGTTTCAGACCAGGAGAAAACGGAGGGTCGAGGTGATAAATTGTCGTGTTTTAAACCGGGAGAAAACGTGTGTCAGAGTTGATAAATTGTCGTGTTTCAAACCGGGAGAAAACGTGTGGCAGAGTTGGTAAATTGTCGTGTTTCAAACCGGGGAAAAACGTATGGCAGAGTTGATAAATTGTCGTGTTTCAAACCGGGAGAAAACGTATGGCAGAGTTGATAAATTGTCGTGTTTCAAACCGGGAGAAAACGTATGGCAGAGTTGATAAATTGTCGTGTTTCAAACTGGGAGAAAACGTGTGGCAGAGTTGATACATTTTTGTGTTTCAAACCGGGAGAAAACGTATGGCAGAGTTGATAAATTGTCGTGTTTCAAACCGGGAGAAAACGTATGGCAGAGTTGATAAATTGTTGTGTTTCAAACTGGGAGAAAACGTGTGGCAGAGTTGATAAATTGTCGTGTTTCAAACCGGGATAAAACATATGGCAGAGATGATAAATTGTTGTGTTTCAAACTGGGAGAAAACGGGGGGGGGGGGGGCCGTGTTAATAAACTGTCGTGTTTCGGACCGATAGAATAAACGAGTTGATACATTTTTATGCTTAAAAACTTGGAAAAAACTGGTGGCCGAGTTGTTAATTGTCATGCTCCAAACCGGGAGAAAACGGGTTCTGCTCCCATTTGGGTCAAACGTGTTTTTTGGAGATGAAATAAAAACGTAGACCATAAAGCCTGTTACGAAAGCACTGAACATGCAACCTGTATTCTCCGACGCTTAAGTCCCCACTGACAGATCCCAGAAAATGAGACAAAGCCGGAAAGATATTCTTTTTATGACAATGATTAGCTTCTATCAGAGCGAATGGGAACGTTTTTATATAACAGTGATTTAATTATCTCGATATTTAAGTATTCTCAAACGCTATTATGGATAAAGATTAAATATTAAGGATTATGGTTGAAGTTATTAGTATTTAGTTTGCAGAAATGGGCCTAATGGCATTCTTGGCAGCGATAAAGGTGATCAGTTTCTACAACAGATGGCAAATATTTTTATAATAATAGTTCAAATTGCTGAATGTTTAAAAGTAATCAAAATTGTATTTATTCTATTATTTTATTCCGTGAAGTTATTTATGATTAGTTTGCAGGACAGGTCTAATGACATTCTTGGCAGCCATAAAGGTGATTAGTTTTCCACCTCTGCAGGTAGTAAACTGTAAAGTAGTTAGACGTATAGTGCGGTAGATGTTCGTGAAATATTATATTCTTTGTTTCACGTTTGGTTACAACTGGCAAAAGCAGGGCAAGAGATATCGTGGACGACAAAGAGATAATTTCCTAGATAGACAGGTGGTGTGGTAACTGTAGACAGTCAACAACAGAAGTGATATGATGCACTGTGCATAGATAAATGTTGAAGGGCATTGATCGAGTGAGAACACCTGTTTTAAGAACTAAAGTGCCCCTATCACGCCAAGTGGCGTATGGGGAATATGGTGTTAGTGACCATAATTTTTACAGACCTTTAGCACATTATTTTTGGGGTAATGTGATAGGTATTATTCCCGTGCCGCTTTACTTTTCCAGAAAAAAAAATCCGGTACGCATTTTAAGGCTGGGTGAACCAGGAAACCGTCGAGCAGGATCACCAGTATGGTATTCAAATAAAAAAGATTCAACATTCTTGACCATTATGCTGCAAATGACTCATCATCATGTGCCATACTGGTTGGCGTAGGCGATCATGTTCTTCCACAATTTTCTATCTATAGTGCATCGTATCAGTTCTGTTGTTGACTGTTTTCCATGCCATGACACCAAGCTATCCAGTATTTTCTCTCTTTGTCGTCCGCGATATTTCTTTCCTTTTATATTGCCAGTTGTAACCAAGTATTTCAACTTTCTTCTTTCTCATGACGTGCCCAAAAATGTTTTGTTTCTTTCTGATGTTTTTAGGAGTTCTCTTTTTGTGTTTAGAAATTGTTCTTCGGTTCTTTGGTTATGGGAGGCCTCGGTATCACTGCAAACGAATTAAAATCCATAATTGCTCAATCGCCCTTGCCAGTGGAATCATCCGAATTACTAACTCATCTTCCAAGCAAAGAAAGGTAGCAGTAGTCCTCATCATAACAGTCTCAGCACACGCCAAAAGACATAAGGCGAAACCGCACAGAAAGTGAACACAGCCAACTGTTCCCTTCTTCATCTTCTTCTCTTTTTTCTTCTTCTTCTTTCTTTCCTCATTTGCCTTTCAGCGTCGAGGGAAGATATAATTTGCGGTCTTTCGCTCTTCTTTTCGCCTCTGCTACTGTTATGTTTCCTAGTGCTTCGAATATTCCATCGATCCATTTTTTCATGGTCGACCTTTGGGTCTGGTGTTCTCACAACGTTTGTTGAAGGCTCGTTGTGTTGTCATTTGTTCTTTCTGCCTTGTCACTTGTATCTGTTGTTTCCTTATATATTCTATGGCGGGGGCTATTCCTAGCTTTTTTCTCAGTTCTTCATTACTGATCTTATCACTCAGACTGTTTCCTGTCATTCGTCTAACACATTTCATCTCAGTAGAGGTTATTTTTCTTATTGTTCTTGCATCTAGGGTCCAGGACTGGCATTGGTAGCACACCGTTGGGATGAAGATTGTATTGTATGGTGCTCGTTTTGCCTCCAGAGTTATTTCCTTGTTGGACAATAGTGGTGATAACTGTCCAATAATTTGACAAGCCATGTTGCATTTTGATTCTAACTCTGCTGTTTGAGAATTATCGTTTGTCATTAGGCTTCTTAGGTATTTGAATTCCTCTACTTGTTTTAGTTGCCTGCCTTCTATAATTATGTTGATGTTCTGTTTATTTTTGGCGACATTCATGACCTCTGTTTTGTTGATGTTGATTTTCATGTTGTATTTTGTACCTGAGAAGTTGAGTTTGTTTAAGTGTTCTTGTAGGTCTTCTATTGTTTCATGTATTAGTGCCCGATCGTCTGCAAATAGAAGTTCGTTGATCTCATCTGTCTCTGATGGGTTGGCTAGCTTGCATATATGGTCCATGTATGTAACAAGCAGTAGGGGGGATAGTACGCACCCCTGTCTTACACCTGATCTGACTTCGAAGTGGTTTGTGTTGCCTACTGCTGTTCTGACCCTGCAGCTGCTGTTGACGTATAGGCTTTTAATAATGTTGGTTAGATGTTGGCTTACTCCGTATGTTGTTAGTATCTCCCACAGTTGTTCTCTGTCGAATGCTTTTTCCTGGTCAATGAAGGCTATGTATAAGTTTTGATTGTGTTCTGTCGTTTTTTCTGCAAGCTGTTTTAGTGTGAATAGTGCGTCAGTGCATCCTCTGTTTTTTTCGGAACCCCATTTGAGAATCGCTTAACTGAAGTTTAGTTATTGGTCTCAGCCTTTTTTCCAAGATTTTGGCGTATAGCTTTCCTACATGGCTGAGAAGCTATATACTTCTATATTGATTGCAGTCTCTTTTGCTGCCTTTCTTTTTCCATATTGGTATGATGATTGCCTGTTGCCAGTCTTCTGGGGCTTGTTGTTGGTGCCATGCTGTATTAAATATTTTGTGCAGCCATTGCACTCCTGTTCCTCCAGCTGCTTCTATTATTTCTATTGGTATGTAACTGTTCCCAGTCATACGATATCATCACTCATCGTAAACAATCGGAATATCGAAACACGATCAAAACGGATGAAACACACACCTCACGGTGTTCACAGAGCACTTAACTCAGTAGCTCCTGCAACAAGCCGGATCTGGAATATGAGGACACTGCTGCAAGGAACAACTTCATACATAGCCTTCAATGGTTTCTGCTGCCTATCCACCATATTGACCGGAAGTTCACGTCCTCCTGAAAATGATGATCGTCATATTTTTAAAAATGTATAGCATTTGATGATGTTAAGACATCGTTTTTGAATCCAAATTCGAACATATAAAAAACAGTTAGTCGTAACATTATCCCCGTCGCACATCAAATAACATACCGTAAGATTATCGTGTGGCCGGTCTTGGGATATACGATGCGCCATTATGATTACGTAGCACACACAACAATGGCAGAGTTGTTAGGTTCGTTATTACTCTAGTGAATGCAGCCTACAACGAACGAAACACGATGCAAATTCCCTAAAAAGATAAAACTGCGGCTGACTTGACGAAGCAGTTCACATTAATGAGTTCTAACATGTAAATAACTTGCGTCAAGCATTTCCAGTAACGGTCATGAACAGCACTCACTGTGACGTAAAGCGCAGATCAACTCTAGAGACGATAATAAAAACATTCAGAAAGAGGCTAAAGCAAAGAGAGAGAGCTATTTTCCAATATTAGGAAACAATCACCACTTTTTTGCCATGCACTGAGAAGAGAACTGCTGGAATTTATTGTGACAGCAAGCAAAATTGACGGGCGAAGAGATAGACAGAAGCAAAGAGAAAAAATACCAGACAGCTTAAGATAATGGCTTGGCAGAAGGTCAACAACAGAAATGATAAATAACTGTCGAGATCGAGATTTGTTGAGAAACATGATCACTTATGCCAGCAGGCATGGTACTTGATGATGATGATGAGGATGACGATCCGTTGCGAATGAAAGAAACGTTTTTTTTTTTTAAATAAATATTATTTGGCCTATTTCTATTTGCTGGACACATTGGAGAGAATTATGGAAAATATGGCCTTTAGCGTCCCGACAGCCGGTCGGTAGCAAGCAATTATGATTTGTCACTAGTTTGATAAAATATTAGTGTCTTATACTGGAAGCTGTTTTACTGAGCAGTTTTCTCGTGGTTGAATCTACCAATATTGGATAGAAAGAGCCACAAGACACTTGAATAGACATAGAATTATGGAGTAGACTAAAAAGTCATAATTAAATTGATTTAGTTATGGTTATGGAAGGCCCCGGATTCACTGCAATCGAATTAAAATCCATAATTGCTCAACCGCCCGTGCCAGTGGAATCATCCGAATTACTATCTCATCTCATAAACAAAGAAAGGTAACTGTAGTCCCCATCATAGCAGTCTCAGCAGACGCCAAAAGACATAAGGCGAAACGGCACAGAAAGTGAACACAGCCAACTGTTCCTTGTCATACGATATCATCATTCATCGTAAACAATCGGAATATCGAAACATGATCAAAACGGATGAGACACACAGCTCACAGTGTACACAGATCACTTAACTCAGTAGCTCCTGTAACAAGCCTGACTTGGAATATGAGGAATCTCCAACAAGAAACATCTTTCATACATAGCCTTCAATGGTTCCTGTCGCCTATCCGCCTTATTGACCGGAAGTTCACGTCCTCCTGAAAATGATGAACGTCATATTTTTTTTAATGTATAGCGCTTGATGATGTTAGGACATCGTTTTTGACTCCAATTCCGAATATATAATACACAGTTAGTCGTCGGATTATCTCCGTCGCACATCAAACAACAGACCGTAAGATTAGCGTATGGCCGGTCGAGGGATATGCGATGAGCCATTATGATGATGTAGAACATACAACAATGGCTACTCCCATAGATCTCCTATTACTCTACTGAATGTAGCCTATAACGAACGAAACCCGGTGCAAATTCCTTAAAGGGAAAAAAAACTTCGGTTGACTTGACGGAACAGTCATATTAATGAGTTGTAACATGTAAATAACTTACGTTATACAAGTCCATCGACGGCCATTGAATAGCACTCAATGTGTTGACGTAAACCGCAGATCAACTCTAGACGGTGTAATGTCGTATTCACAACACTTGACTTATTAAAAAGGAATGTTGCCGTATGTAAGACTCCGCTTCATCGGCACAGATTTGTTAAGTAGAACATGATTTTGACTTTAACGCAGAAAATTGCATTGGAGGGCTGAAATTAATCAGTCCCCAAATGCGTTTTCTGCAGCGATCGAGAGAACATGAACCTCGTTCCACCATCTTGGAAACGGAATTACATGGTTATTTATCATCACATCAACTCATAAACCACCACGCTACCTACGCTTCAGATAAGAAGGAAAGGGGAAAAAAAACAAATAATGAAAGCTTCTTTCTCGTACCACGCTTTTGATTAGTATAATTATGAAAATACTGAGAAAAAGAAGGAATACAGAACTTCGGAACATGAACTTTAGATTAATGTGGTCGGTATTACGCCCGTGCCACTCCCCTTTCCAAGAAAAAAAATCCGCTACCCATCTAGGACTGGGTGAACCCGGAAGCCGTCGATCAGGCTGTCGTCCTTTTTTGGCCAGTTCAACAACTACAAAGCTATCGCGACTCCCTATTTCTCCCAAACGTCATGAATATTTCACGGATATTCCGGCAAAAGTAATGAAGAAATTGTATGTTAAAATGTAAAATGTCTCAAGACTTAAAACTGAGAGATCTTAAGCGGTAATTCTCCATGAGTCATAATGAGCCTGAATCTCCCTTTATAAATGTTTGAGATATTATAAATGGACTGTTCCGTCACTGCTAGCTAGAACACTTTAGTGCCTTCATATTTAGAAGACTTGTGTGGCCTGTGGCCTGGTCTCTCTGGAAATGCACAGAACGGAAGTGACGTGTTTGCTTTTATGTCTCTTATCTTGGGGATTTTAACACGAGAAATTTGTCCAGTCTCTATAATCTGAAATTTTCACGATCACTGAAAATGGTAACGTCTCTGGCGTATTGGCCATGAAAATAATATTGGAAGATTAATAGATGAAAAATAGTAGGAAAGAGAGACAAAGAATGACAGTCGGCTGGCAGAGATAAAAAGTGGATATGGATGATAAGCAACAACAACAAAAAATACAAGATCTGAAGCAGGATCGAACACGTACTCCTTGACACAGCGCCTTGCCACGAGAAACCAAACGCTAGAGCACACGGCCAACTCAGCTGTCTAAAAAAATAGCTATCGTTAACGATGTCTTTCACGCATGTGTACTCATGACTATAGATAGTATAGGGTTACGATCACAACTAGGGAATAAATTGGCTATCTGTATTTTTCAATTAAGATAAGTATCTCCCCGATAGGGTATGGCTGAACACTTGCGTTGTAGACAAACAGTTATAGGACGAAACAGCAGGAGTAGTAGTTTCCAGTGGTCTAGACTGGAGACAAATAATAATAAATGAATATTATTATAGAGGCAAACTTCGGCATGTTCGTAAGAGGCGAGAAAGGAGGGTTGGCATGGGACTGGCTATCCCATACTGTAAAAAAATAAGACGAAAAAAATTCACAAACATGGACAAGTACAGCGTAGACGATGGCGCTGGATAGGACACCTCTGCGGAAGCCAACTGAGAGTATTACACAACAGGCCCTTTTATGGAATCCCCGGGGAAAAGACAAAGAGGAAGACCAAGGAATTTTTTGAGAAGACAAATAGGAGCAGAGATGAAGTTGATGGGGAAGACATGGAATGATCTTAAAAGATAGACAAAAAACAGAAAGACTTTGAAAGTGTTTGTTGGAGGCCTATGCTCCACAGGGAGCTAAAAAGGTAGAAGATGAAACTTCCAAGGCGATTAATCAACAAATCGTATCAGAGAAAGAGTAATGTTACAATGAGGTATGTTTTTTTCCTGCTGTTGGTTATTTATGATTTTTCCCCTAATGCTGTAAACAAACCTCGTTCTCTGCAATGATTCGTTGATCTGTCGCCTCGGATGTTTCCTCTATAATATTATTCATTTATGATTATTTCTCTCCACATGGACGTTCAGCAGGGATAGAAATATTGGGCTTTAGATGATTTCCTGCGACCGTGGACATGGCACATGATGATCGTAGTTTATCGCGATGTCTTTCTTGTTGACGACTTCGTCCTCTCTTTTGTGCGTTTCTTAGATAACTACTACTTTTTAACGTATACGGTTAAAAGGGACGTTAAATGGTCACAATTACGTTGTATCGAGGTTTATAAGACGTTGCGACATCTGCTACTGTTTGCCAAAACATTTGAATTCATATATTCTTTTTTGAGTACCAGAGCAAGAGTCAAGGCGCCCACCAACAGTGTCCGGACAGCGACTCATAGCTGACTGTTTGCGCTGAAATCGGCGAAAAAAGTGATTTTGACCCTACTCCACCTCCCGGCAGTACCTCTGAATATGGACCAACCAATCCGCTCAAGCGAGTAGGAAACGATGAGGGAAGGCAAAAGAGAGCCTTAAAGTGTAATACCGAAGACGGATGTGTCGTACCAAAAGCCGCAGATAACCCAGCTTGTCGAAAACTAGCGACACACGGCATTTACGACAAGTTAACGTCCTTGTAAGGGCGGACGATAAGTACAGTAATTGTCGGATGAACGCATGAACTCAATATTAAGAATACCTTGGGCAGCTTATGCTCACTGTCGTCATTTTTGTGCAAAACATAGGGAAAGTGGACAATTACTTATCATTTAACCCTAGACACAGCAATTTAACATTTGAGAACCGTTCACTTAGTAATGTAAGCATTTTTTTTTCGTTCGCCAGCTTTGAACTCTGACGAAGTCACTAGAGAGTAGGAACTGAATTTTGCGTGCTAATCCATTTCTCCCTGGCAGCCGTGTGCACAGAGGTCCCTCGCCGTACAGGCAGATAACTCCTACTTCGGAGGCACTCGTATTTTTTCCGTAGATGAATAATTGAATATTCAAACCCGGCCTCGCTGCTGAGACCAGAGGTGGTTGCCGCAGAGAGAAATCATAAATAAAAATCCCAACTGGTGCAGCCGGGATTTGAACCCACAACCTCTCTGTCTCGAGGCCGGCGTCTTGCCTCGAGACCAACCAGTCCCCCATGTAAGCATTTTATGTTAGTTACATGTTTTGCTTATTAAAATTTTGAATGTAGCAGTAATAGAGATGTCTATAGTTATTTCATAATCATGTTTGCTTTGTATTTGCGTGAAAACTACCTGTTACATCGTTATGATCGCTTGCGTGTAGCCTTAGAATATCCAGGATGTAAAAAATATTGATATTCTTTTTTCCACAGACACAACATCGGGAAATTCCAATTTGCTAAAATTATGTCCAATTGCGTGAGATTTATTTTAACATAAACTAAAGAAGACATCGGAGTTGCGATAGCTCGCTGGTTAGTGAACTGGACCAAAAAAAACAAGAGATCGGGTTCGATCCTGATCGACGGCTTCCGGGTTCAACCAGCCTTAAATAGGTACCGGATGTTTTTTTTTTTTTTCTGGAAAAGTAAAGCGGCATGGGCGTAATGCCGACCACATTACCTCAAAAATCATGTGCGCAAGGTCTAAAAAGTTATGGTCACTAACACCATATTCCCTAGACGCTACTTGGCATGACGGGGCTCTTTACTTTACATTACTAAAGTAGACATCTCGCAAACGAGAATAAATGGCTAAGAGTAAACAAGTATGTATATAACGTCGTGGATAATCTAAGGCTGCATGCACAAAATCACTATGATCTAACAAGTAGTTTTCACGCAATTGAAAAGCAAATGTGTTCATGAATTTACGAATGGGCTAATGTTGATTAGCAAATTGTTTCGTTGTGATTCGC
Source organism: Megaustenia siamemsis (assembly GCA_032433765.1). Taxonomy (NCBI): domain Eukaryota; kingdom Metazoa; phylum Mollusca; class Gastropoda; order Stylommatophora; family Ariophantidae; genus Megaustenia; species Megaustenia siamemsis. The sequence continues at coordinate 59,386,517 of JAVIAB010000088.1, forward strand.
CTGTTCGCTATGATTCGCCTGTTCGCTATGATTCGCCTGTTCGCTGTGATTCGCCTGTTCGCTGTGATTCGCCTGTTCTTTGTGATTCGCCTGTTCGCTGTGATTCGCCTGTTCGCTATGATTCGCCTGTTCGCTGTGATTCTCCTGTTCGCTGTGATTCGCCTGTTCGCTGTGATTCGCCTGTTCGCTGTGATTCGCCTGTTCTTTGTGATTCGCCTGTTCGCTGTGATTCGCCTGTTCGCTATGATTCGCCTGTTCGCTGTGATTCTCCTGTTCGCTGTGATTCTCCTGTTCGCTGTGATTCTCCTGTTCGCTGTGATTCTCCTGTTCGCTGTGATTCTCCTGTTCGCTGTGATTCGCCTGTTCGCTGTGATTCTCCTGTTCGCTGTGATTCTCCTGTTCGCTGTGATTCGCCTGTTCGCTGTGATTCTCCTGTTCGCTGTGATTCGCCTGTTCGCTGTGATTCGCCTGTTCGCTGTGATTCGCCTGTTCTTTGTGATTCGCCTGTTCGCTGTGATTCGCCTGTTCGCTATGATTCGCCTGTTCGCTGTGATTCTCCTGTTCGCTGTGATTCTCCTGTTCGCTGTGATTCTCCTGTTCGCTGTGATTCTCCTGTTCGCTGTGATTCTCCTGTTCGCTGTGATTCGCCTGTTCGCTGTGATTCTCCTGTTCGCTGTGATTCTCCTGTTCGCTGTGATTCGCCTGTTCGCTGTGATTCTCCTGTTCGCTGTGATTCGCCTGTTCGCTGTGATTCATTGACTAAGGGTATAGCCGTCTAGCACTTTTGTTGGGGTCACTGCTGTACGTGTTCTACCGGAACGTGGTTGATCTCCCGGTCAACCACTTGGACTTTCTTCCGCTCATGAAGAACGGTTTTACGCAACGGTCGACACTGCTTTTATCCACGACAATCTCACTATATATCAAAGGTGTGCAACCTACGGCCTGCGGGCCAGAACCGGCCCGGCAAGCTATTTTGACCAACCCTTGTGCTTCATTTTAAAATTACTTTTTAAAGTCTCCGAACACTCCTGTAAAGGCAGCCGATTATATATTGGTGAAAACTCGCGTACTAAGACACCGATTCCAAATCTCGTACTTCATCTTTCTATCTATCTATCTATCTATCTATCTATTGTCCTTTCGAGCTAAAGACGGCACATAGGGCAGAACCACAATCTCGAAAACAGAAACCTTGCGTGCCAAAATGGCTCATATGGCAGAGATCACTGTTTCTAAAATCTATGGCTCTGTTTCCATAACAATACTTTTTACAATGACAGCTTGTCAAGCCATCGATCAACCTCCTTAGTCGCCTCTTACGACATGCATGGAAGGTCACAGTGTCACTATTCTTTACTCCCTCATAATGAGGCCCCGGCAACACACAGGAAACTCTCACTTGACCTTTACTTTAGTTAATTTCCTTATTAATGTCTTTCCACGATCTACAACAATAACTTAATGTAATAAACATGACCAGCAACAAATATAGACCAGATATGAATATCAAAAAGACTAAAACTATGATCATAAAGAAGGAAAATACCCAAAACCCACAAGTGGATATCAACATTGAAGGAATAGACCTTGAGACAGTTCAGAACTATAACTACCTTGGACATACTATGACCAGTGATGGAAAATGTACAACTGAAATAAACAAATGAATAGGAATGGCAAAAAGTAATTTTAATGTCATGAAGGACATACTAACATCAAAACAAATAACACCAGGTCTAAAACTAAGAATAGCAAAATGTTACATCTTCTCAATATTCCTATATGGTACTGAAACATGGACATTAGACAAGAAAACAGAACAGAGAATTGAAGCCTTTGAAATGTTTATATATAGAAGAATAGGTAGAATTGGATGGAAGGAAAAGAAAACAAACGATGAAGTCTTAAAACAACTAAAAATGAAAAGAGAACAACTGAACACAATTCAAACAAGACAAATGCGATTTGTGGGCCATGTTAAAAGACACAACAGCCTACTAAAAGTAATCTTGGAGGGGAAAATACAAGGTAAAAGAGGCAGAGGCAGACCAAGACTAACATGAGCGAGTATCATCAAAAGATGGACAAACCAGCCTATGACAACCTGCACCATCAAAGCAAGAGACAGAGCAGAATGGCGCTCCATGGTAGCCAATCTTCGTTGCGGAGATGGCACTCGTTGATGATGATGTCTTTCCAGGAAGATACAATATATATGCTTATTGTATTATATATTGAAAGTGATTTGATGAATCCGTATTTTAAAATTGAACATTTGTGGTTCAAAAACTGAGTCTCGCTCCATTGAAACTCTCACATATGTCTATCTTCGTACTTCTTGTTGTGATCTTTAACTACTAAAACATCATGCACCCATAAATATTTACTTTATCCGAAGATCTTACATTTTATATGTTGTGTCACAAATTGAAACCACTTCCGTAAAATATGAAGTATAAGAATGAGGGAAATGTATTAGATTTAGTACATTTCCATCCATAGTAAAGTAAAAATCCACATCACGCTACGCCACACCACACCACGCCACACTACACCACGCCACGCCACACTACACCACGCCACACTACGCCACGCAGCGTATAGGGAATATATTGTGTTAGTTTCCATATTTTATAAAGATTTTCAGGACATGATTTTTGGGGTCATGTGGTCTGTATCACGCTCGTGTCTCCTTATTTTCCCAGAAAAAGAAACAAACAAACCGGTGTCCATTTAAGGCTGGGTGAACCCGGAAGCCATCAATCAGGATCGAACCCGACCTTATGTCCTTAGTAATCCAGTTCACTAACCAGTCAGCTATTGTGATTATGAATTTTATAGGATTAGAACTAATATGTCACATGGAGATGAAAACAAACAACTGTGTAATTTGTTACGATAATCCCCCTCTTCTGGTGTCGGATGATGTAACAATTTTTTTACAAAACAAAAGCACTCACAATGATGACATTGATAATAATTTAATAATAATATATATAATAACAACAAACATCACTTTCATTTCGTTTCCACATCGAAGGTTGGCTACCAAGAGCACCAATCCGCTCTGTCCCTTGCTTTGATGGTGCAGGTTGTTATAGGCTGACTTGTTTATCTTTTGGTGTTACACATCCATGTTAGATTTGGTCTGTCTCTGTCTCTTGCTTTGATGGTGCAGGTTGTTATAGGCTGACTTGTCTATCTTTTGATGTTACTCGCCCATGTTAGTCTTGGTCTGCCTCTGCCTCTTGCTTTGATGGTGCAGGTTGTTATAGGCTGACTTGTCTATCTTTTGATGTTACTCGCCCCATGTTACTCTTGGTCTGCCTCTGTCTCTTGCTTTGATGGTGCAGGTTGTTATAGGCTGACTTGCCTATCTTTTGGTGTTACTCTCCCATGTTAGTCTTGGTCTGCCTCTGTCTCTTGCTTTGATGGTGCAGGTTGTTATAGGCTGACTTATCTATCATTTTATGTTACTCGTACATGTTAGACTTGGTCTGCCTCTACCTCTCTTACCTTGTGTTTTCCCCTCCAAGATTACTTTTGGTAGGATGCTGTGTCTTTTAACATGGCCCAAAAATTTCATCTGTCTTGTTTGAATTGTATTTAGTAGTTTCGTTTTCATTTTTAGTTGTTTTAAAATTTCATCTTTTGTTTTCTTTTTCTTTCCATCCAATTCTTCTTATTCTTCTGTAAATCCACATTTCAAAGGCATCAATTTTCTGTTCTGTTTTCTTGTGTAATATCCATGTTTCTACACCATACGGGAATTTTGTGAAAATATAACATTCTACCATTCTTAGTTCTAGCCCTGGTGTTATTTGTTTTGATGTTAGTATATTTTTCATGACATTAACATTACTTTTTTGCCATTCCTTTTCTTTTGTTTATTATATAATTTATCTCCAAAATTGTCTGTTGAATAGTACTTGATGAGGCTCCAATCTCTTTCACGGTGGCCAGCCTCATTCGTCTTTCGTACCCTGAATATACCTCTTGTGAACCACACATTTAATAACAATAGTGTAACTATAAGGAGTCATAGCCAACCTTCGTTGCGGAGAAGGCACACGATGATGATGATGATGATAACTATAAGGAATAACCCAGCAAATAAATATCAATCTGCGATAATCTTCACTGATGAAGAAGTGCTCAGAGTTGATAATATCAAAAGATTCAACAACCAACATGACATTTAACTTTCATTTCAACATTCTGAAACAGGTGCCCTTCTGTCAGCCCCTAACTGGCAAATTTGATCTTCGGAGAGCAGATTATGAAAGCGGGTTGCTTCCCTTGTTATTATTTCCTGAAGCCTGTAGATATTAGTTATTTCCCCTGTTCTGGATGTCGTGTTTTGTATTTCTATAAAGTTTTCTTTTTATTTAAGATCGATCATACATATTCCAATAATAACTCATTTTTTTATTTGGTTTTTTTTAAAAATGCTTATTTAAATTTTGTGATATTTCCACTAGTCATGTTAGTTTTATTCTGCAATTCTGTTACTTTTGATAACGTTAGTGAGAACGTTGATATGTTTAATAGGTTGTGCTGGTATCCATCCATCAATCCATCCATCCAGCTAGCCAGCCAGCCATCCAGCCAGCCAGCCATCCATCAATCCATCTATTCATTTAGCCACATACCTATTTACCTATATGCAGACCCCACAATTACCCGAACCCTTGCCTAACTAACCACCTACCTATTTACCTACCTACAGACCCCACACTTACCCGAACCCTTGCCTAACTAACCACTACCTATTTACCTATCTACAGACCCCACACTTACCCGAACTCTTGTCTAACTAATCACCTACCTATTTACCCATCTACAGACCCCACGCTTACCCGAACCCTTGCCTAACTAACCACCTACCTATTTACCTATCTACAGACCCCACACTTACCCGAACCCTTGTCTAACTAACCACCTACCTATTTACCTATCTATGGACCCCACACGTACCCGAGCCATTGTCTACCTAACCACATACCTATTATTACCATTTACCATTACCTTTATACAAGTCACACACTTACCCGAATCCATGTTCACCACATGTACAACCAACACATTCTTCTCTTAACTACTACCAACTTATCTATTTATGGTTATTGTTAGTCGACGGCCCCGGTATCACTGCAAACGAATTAAAATCCATAATTTCTCAACCGCCCGAGCTAGTGGAATCATTCGAATTAAAACTTATCTGATTGAAGGATCGAAACATAGAAAGGCAGCTGCAGGCCCCATCATAGCAGCTTCAGCACACGCCAAGAGACATAAGGCCAAGCGGCACCGAAAATTGTCGCAGCTGAACAGTCCTTCGTCATATGATATCATCATTCATCGCAAGCAATATGAATATCGAAACACGATCCGATGAAAAGGACAGTTTTCAGTGTGCACAGTGCACTAAACTCAGTAGCTCCAACAGCAAGCCGGTCATTTATTTATCTACCTGCCTACCTATTCACTTTTTGACTTACGGTACCTATCTACTATCGATCAAGTTCTCCCCGTCCGTTCCGTCTGTCTCCACCCACCCATTCACTAACTCATCCACCTATCTACTAATCTACTCACTATCTGTACATCCATCCGTCTTTCCTTTGCAACTATTGAGTTATTGAGTTATTTGCAGGTCATCATCATTGCACTCCCAACATGTCCATAGGTGCTCAGATCCCCTCCTCAGCAATTCCCGCAGTATCCAGCGACTGACGACTCCAGTTCTATGTTGGTTGATATGTCTTCTTACATGGCCACTAAATTTCTCATTTCTGGCTGTGCCCATCTTAACTCCCATTTTCATCATCCGAAGAAGTTTAGATATAGTTTGCTTGCTTGCGTTCGCCCGATGACTAAAGTATTCTAGAGTATTCGTAGACTGTAGAATTCCTCTTCGTCATCCGTCATTAAAAAAACGTTAAGTGGGCGTGTCTGCGTTTAGATATAGTTTGCATATATATCTAAATGTATGTTATCCGCCACATATATCTTTAATTATGTTCCACATTACTCGTCTGTGTATTTGCGCAATTTTATATGTGGGTGATCATATGTTGTGTGTGGAAAATCCATTCTCTGTCTTATGTATATATAATAGACATATTTCAGGCAAATTCTTTATTTTTCATTTTAATATAATCCCCAGTAGCGTTCAATCTTTTGTATTTTTTCTTTGCTCGGACATTTTCCCGTTTGAATATCAACACAAGACATCTATGTATGAATGTAAAGAACCGGTGTCTCGGTTCAACTGATAATAAACATCCAATTCCCAGGCGTACTGCTTAATGACATATGCCATAATGGTGTCATTTATTTCCAATGGAACGGAGAATACGCGTTGAGAACTGATGAGATTTCAGTGGAGGTGGGAAGGAGATGAATACTTACTTATTACTTAATTATGTACGCATGTTTCATGTACAGATACCATGTAGAAAACATTGATACCATCATTAAGTGCCAAGCCTGTTGGCGTAGATGATCATTTCTCTCATTATTGTAGATGGTCATGTCTCTCATCATCGTAGATGATAATGTCTCTCATCATCGTAGATTATCATGTCTCTCATCATCGTAGATGATAATGTCTCTCATCATCGTAGATGATCATGTCTCTCATCATCGTAGATGATCATGTCTCTCATCATCGTAGATGATCATGTCTCTCATCATCGTAGATGATCATGTCTCTCATCATCGTAGATGATCATGTCTCTCATCATCGTAGATGATCATGTCTCTCATCATCGTAGGTGATTATGTCACTCAACATCATTGATGATCATGTCTCATCATCGTAGATGATCATGTCTCTCATCATCGTAGATGATCATGTCTCTCATCATCGTAGATGATCATGTCTCATCATCGTAGATGATCATGTCTCTCATCATCGTAGATGATCATGTCTCTCATCATCGTAGATGATCATGTCTCTCATCATCGTAGATGATCATGTCTCTCATTATCGTAGGTGATCATGTCTCTCATCATCGTAGATGATCATGTCTCTCATCATCGTAGATGATCATGTCTCTCATTATCGTAGGTGATCATGTCTCTCATCATCGTAGATGGTCACGTCTCTCATCATCGTAGATGATCATGTCTCTCATCATCGTAGATGGTCACGTCTCTCATCATCGTAGATGGTCACGTCTCTCATCATCGTAGATGGTCATGTCTCTCATCATCGTAGATGATCATGTCTCTCATCATCGTAGATGATCATGTCTCTCATTATCGTAGGTGATCATGTCTCTCATCATCGTAGATGATCATGTCTCTCATCATCGTAGATGATCATGTCTCTCATTATCGTAGGTGATCATGTCACTCATCATCATTGATGATCATGTTTCTCATCATGGCAGATGATCATGTCTCTCATCATCGTAGATGATCACGTCTCTCATCATCGTAGATGATAATTTCTCTCATTATCTTAGATGATCATGTCTCTCATTATCGTAGATGGTCATGTCTCTCATCATCGTAGATGATCACGTCTCTCATCATCGTAGATGGTCACGTCTCTCATCATCGTAGATGGTCATGTCTCTCATCATCGTAGATGATCACGTCTCTCATCATCGTAGATGATAATTTCTCTCATTATCGTAGATGATCATGTCTCTCATTATCGTAGATGGTCATGTCTCTCATCATCGTAGATGATAACGTTCTCTATTTTAGTCTATAAAGATCAACGAGGATATTCTCAAACAAGACAACACATAAAAAGTGAGCTCCTAAAAAATATCAGAAATTCACGATCCCTAAATAAACAATTTTTTCGGACATATGATGAAAGGAGTAAAGTGGAAATTCTTGGTTACATCGAGCAAAACAGAGGGGAAAAAGAGATCGTGAACCACAAAGAGAGCAGATACTAGATAGCTTGGTGTCTTGGCACGGAAGACAGTCAACAACACAATTGAAACGATGCATAGTGGACAGATAGTTATTTGAAAGATGATGGCCTACGACAACTAGTATAGCACATGATGGTGATTGTTATGAATTATTTACATTCAAATCTCTTTCTTAAACTGTCTTGTATCTTTTTCTCTCTGCTGCTCTTATATGTTCTTTAATTTCTTCAGATACCGTAGGATATTCTATTTTTTTTTCCTTTCTCATTATATTGCAAAAAATATTGATTAGATTTTAGACGTGATTGACGTCGGGACTTTCCGTTTCGGCTACACCCTCTTTTCCAACAGCATTCATCTTCATTATTCATTCTTTTCTTTTGAACGTGTTGCGTTTTGAAAAAAAAGGGTCGCAATTCATGATAAACACTTCTGGGTCTCCGTAGCGGTCGTCGCCCTCGACACAATTTTCTTGCGCTGGCGTCAAAACTGAGTGGACTTCGTTGTTGGTTAGCGAGCGTGTTTTCAAAAATGATGTCCTGACTTATGATATTATATTTCCATTACGGAGATAAACATGATCTTACCGCAGTCCAGCTGTTGGCAAATTTGTAGTACAACACATATCACACATTCAATTCTAGGATAACACCAGACGTGTGCCATTCCACTCCAATCGACGGTTGTCGCCTACAGCACGAAGATTCGTCATGCGCTGGCGCCGAATCCGTAGTCAGGCGACTCCACCGCTGACCTCCCCTGTCTCCACAAGCGAAAATTCAGACCGGAAATAAACTTGAAAACACAAGCGCACTTGCCGCTAGTTCTGAACCTGATTTTAACTAGGCAGCCATCTTGACTCTCCGCAGCAACCGGAAGTCAAAAGTGTTGATTTCATCTTCCTGAAGATGAAGAATAACTTTCTTTTTGCAATGGTCTCTTTTAGAATGTCATCATTACTTCTTTTTGTTACACACAATGTTCTGAAAATTCTTCAATTAAGCGGCATTTCCATAGCTACCATCTTTTATTTTTGTTTTGTTTTTTACTTTTAACCGATTTTTCAAGTCTCACTCTCTGATTTCCATTGACAAAAATAGTTTGCATTCCATTCTTCTCATTCTTTAGACTGCATCTATGCTTGAGCTGTTCTGCAACTCATCTCTTTTAAACATTTACTATCAACAATTAACATTGTTGCTATTAGGTATAGCTCCGACAGTTACACAAGAATATAGATCAGCCAATTCACACTACTTTTGTGACGCAGTCGCGATCAACATTTGTTTCCCATGCGCGATTCACGAAAGTGTTTGTTGATGGTATAAACACAGAGTAGAAACACACAAATATGGACGGGATGGTGAGTAGTCGTCTCTTCTTTTGCTTGGAAGGAAAACACACACATTAGCCGGAAAACACACATTAGCCGGAAACACACATTAGCCGGAAAGTACACATTAACCGGAAAGTACACATTAACCGGAAAGTACACTTTAACCGGAAAACACACATTAACCGGAAAGCACACATTTACAGGAAACACACATTTACTGGAAAACACACATTTACAGGAAAACACACATTTACAGGAAACACACATTTACTAGAAAACACTTATTGGCTATGGCTATTGTTATTCACTGAAAACACTCATTCATTAGAAAACACACATTTACTGGAAAACACACATTCACTAGAAAACACTCATTCACTGAAAACACTCATTCCCTAGAAAACACCCATTTACTGGAAAACACACATTCACTTAAAAAGACAACCAGGATTCATGACGGGACGCAGAACATAGAATCACTTCTTCAGAATTGTCCAGAATGTTATTCATGAAATTTTAAAACAAAATCATGTTGTCTGTATTATTCCTGATATGGCAAGGTCTGGATGAAGTAGCTTCCAATGACGATGTGGGAGAAGTAGCTTCAAATGACGATGTAAAATATGGGAATTCATCAGAAAATATAAAATAAAGGTCAAGTACGAGACTTGATTCGTCGTCTTAGCACGCGAGTTTACACCCATATGTGCTCGGTCGCCTATCCCGAAGTGTTTGGAGACTTCTGGTTGGTGTCACTTCAAGCATTGAAACTCACGATGCGAGATGGCATTCCTCACCTTCTCAGAGTACTCCCCTGGTACCAATTTCTGCCAGTGGCTGGGTTGACCACGACCAGAAAATATTCAAATGGGTACAAACTTTATAACAGATTACTGGAACATGCATGTATGGAATTATGTCTTCAGAACAGACTTTAGAAAATAAATTCCTTGCCATGGGGATCTGTTCTTAGTTTTAATCTCTTCCTAAAGATCATCATTTTCGGGAGGACGTGAACTCCCATGGTATATGGTGGATAGGCAACATGAACCATTGAAGGCTATGTCTGAAAAGTGTTCCTTCTTGCAGTTTCCTCATATTCCAAGTCCGGCTTGTTGCAAAAGCTACTGAGTTAAGTGCTCTGTGCACACCGTGAGCTGTGTGTCCGTTTTGATCTTGTTTCGATATCCCGCTTGTTTACGATGAATAATGATATCGTATGACAGGGAACAGTTGGCTGTGTTCACTTTCTGCGCGGTTTCGCCTTATGTCTTTTGGCGTGTGCTGAGACTGCTACGATGGGGACTACAGTTATCTTTCTTTGTTTGGGAGATGAGTTAGTAATTCGGATGATTCCACTGGCACGGGCAGTTGAGCAATTATGGATTTTATTCGTTTGCAGTGATACCGAGGCCTTCCATAACCAAATAACTCTCTTCGTCACTTTATGCAATGATATTCCACCCCTCTTGTATTCACCTCTAAAGGCGGGACATTTTTAGAATTTAAAGGGGGCCTCTGTAGCCTAGTTGGGAAAACCACCCGACTGGACTACCGACTTTCGGAAAACCCGTGTTCGATTCCTGCTGGGAGCAGTGTGAGTTGTACTTTTGGTCGGAAAAAAAATACCCCCACGGTCGACCCAGCCGTTAGCAGAAATGAGTACCTGGGTATTACTCTGGGAAGGTGAGGAATGTCGCCTCGCATCGTGAGTTTCGATGCTTGAAGCGACACTATCCAGAAATCTCCGAACATTTCTAGATAGGCGGCCGAGCACATATGGGTGAAAACTCACGCGCTAAGACGCCGGTTCAAATCTCGTACTTTACCTTCACCTTTTTAGAATTTACTGAGAGAAAGATTTCTCCTTTCTTTGATTTCAACTACTGCAATGTCTGGAAACTGAAATCGTACCAATAGAAGACGACATATTAAAATCCCAAAGTAGCGAAAAGTACCTATCAATTTACAACGAATCGTGCACTTCAAACCTACAATTATCTATCGTCCTTTCGAGCCGAAGACGGCGCATAGGGCAGAACCACAATCTCAAAAACAGAAACCTCGCGTGCCAAAATGTCACATATTGCAGAGATCACTGCTTCTAAAATCTATGGCTGTTTCCATAACAATGCTTTTTACAATGACAGCTTGTCAAGCCATCTATCAACCTCCTAAGTCGCCTCTTACGACATGCCTGGAAGGTCACAGTGTCACTATTCTTTACTTCCCTCATAATGAGGCCCCGGTAACACACAAGAGACACAATTATACAGAAAGCTAAATCTGGGGAAAAGGATTCCCACAAGAATCCATGACCATCTTCCTTGGATGGGAGGGAAAAGATCCAATAAATGAAAGTTCATTCTTTGACAGACTTTAGACTTTAGACTTTAGACTTTAGACTTTAGACTTTAGAACGGAATGGCTTAACTGCTGGCGGCTCATTCCCATATCTCTTCTTTGTCCGTTCCAGCAATCAACAAAATGTTCATTTCTATCGCTCACGCTATTCTAAAGTACGTTTTACGTTTGATTAAAATGGCGCGTTTGTTCGTTGATATTGTTCTATTGAACGTTCAGCGTTCTGAATAGATGGCGAGCAGCTCGAAATGGACACTCCCTTGTCGGTGAAACGAGCGTCGCTGGCAGCATAATCTCCATGCGCCCGCGCCAAATCTGCACGTACCTCATGTTCAGTGAGCGTGCTTCAACTATAATCGCTTCCCCATCAAATGAAGTCAATTCCTTGACAAAGTTCCTACTAAAGAGACTACATTCACTCTAAAAGAACAATCGACATCTACCCTACTTCCGCAATCCACGTCTGTACCGATGGATCAGCTGTCAAGGCCACTACTTTACAGAATACAGAGTCCACCTGAAAGAGTTCAACTATAATCGCTTCCCCATCAAATGAAGTCAATTCCTTGACAAAGTTCCTACTAAAGAGACTACATTAACTCTAAAAAAACAATCGACATCTACCCTACTTCCGCAATCCACGTCTGTACCGATGGATCAGCTGTCAAGGCCACTACTTTACAGAATACAGAGTCCACCTGAAAGAGTTCAACTATAATCGCTTCCCCATCAAATGAAGTCAATTCCTTGACAAAGTTCCTACTAAAGAGACTACATTCACTCTAAAAGAACATGCACACTAAAAACAATCGACATCTACCCTACTTCCGCAATCCACGTCTGTATTGATGGATCAGCTTTCAAGGCCACTACTTTACAGAATACAGAGTCCACCTGAAAGATAACTCCGATTACGACTTCATTCTCTAGGACTGGAGGCCTCAGACCCTAGTTGAGAAAACCACCCGACTCAGCTACCGACGTTCGGATAACCCGTGCTCGATTCCCGCTGGAAGCAGTGTGAGTTGTACTCGTGGTTGGGGAAAAAAAAACCCCGCGTGCGACCCAGCCGCTGGCAGAAATAGGTACCAGGGTAGTACTCTGGGAAGGTGAGGAATGACGCCTCAGATCGTGAGTTTCGATGCTTGAAGCGACACTATCCAGAAGTCTCCAAACATTTCCGTATATGCGGCCGAGCACATATGGGTGAATACTCGTGGGCTAAGACTCCGATACAATACTCGTAACTTACCTTTTATCTCAAGTCTTAAGACTTTTTCTCTCTTTGAGACCACATACTCTGTCATTCAGCTAATTCACAGCCAGTTTGATCAAAGTAGCACACAGTAACCAATATTATTGTTCACTGACTCCAATCACCAATGCAGGCCTTGAAAATCTTTATTAAGTTCAGCATTTTTTTTTCCTTCTGCGATCATGACGTCATTCTGACTAGGACTCCGGACTCTCTTATAAACGCAGTTGTCTGTTTCATTGATTTGGTTCCCTGTAGAGTTTCTCTTCCAGAGAGGTGGGTGTGGGTCATAATGTCTTCAAATCTGTTTGCTTGGGGCAATCCTGTAGATCATACAAAATTAAAAATGTTCAACTCCAATGTTAAGTCAGTCCTATTATATGGCTGTGAAACATGGAGAACAAAATAGACAATCATGAAGATACAGACTTTCATTAATGGATGCTTATGCAGAATAAAAGGATGGAAATAGCAGGACAAAATCACTAATATATAATTATAGAAATGTAACAGTCAAATACCAGTGGATAAAGAGAAACAGCGCAGACGATGGCGCTGGATAGGACACGCACTAAAGAAGCCAATTGAGAGTATTACACAACATGCCCTTTTTTGGAATCCTCAGGGAAAAGACAAAGAGGAAGACAAAGAAATTCTTAGATAAGACTGACAGAAGCAGAGATGAAGATGATGGGGAAGATATAGAATGATCTTAAAAGAATTGCAAGATACAGAACGACTTGGAAAGTGTTTGTTGAAGACCTATGCTCCACAGGGAGCTGAATGGTAGAAGAAGAAGAGGTAGATGAATCCTGTAGATCGTGTTTTGTTGTCATGTTCTCCAGGGTACAATGGCATTATCTAGTAGTTCCTATTTTGAGTGTCGATTCTGATTCATTATATGTTAGGACTTTGCACTAAGTTCTTCGTCAATCGCCCTGTGCATCCGATCTCTGCCATCATTTTATTCGGGGTTGCGTTTCTTAGCCTTTAATTGTCCCCAATCTCAAAAACTAAGTATTTAACTATAACATTCCCAGGTACTATTCACGTAATAAAGGAATGAAGGTATGTTAAAAGTGCTACTACAAGCTGGTACAAAGTGCTACTACAAGCTGGTACAAAGTGCTACTACAAGCAGGTAGAAAGTGCTACTACATGCTGGTACAAAGTGTGAATACCCGGGTGATTATCACTCAAGAATTAAGGTCCCACAAGATAAACCAACTTACCTAAGTTCAGATAAATGCGTACAAATTGTCGTTGTACGTTTTTTACGGTTTGCTTTGCCTTGTGTTTTCACCTTATACCGCATTAACTGCATCTTTAGTACGCATTAGTTTATGACTGTTTCCCTAACCTTGATTATTTCCTTGGCACTACTACAAACCAGTAGTTGCTTGAAATCTGAATTGGATCTGTACAAGAACCATTATTACTGAACTAACAAGAACTTTAGAAGACTTTAGAAGAGTTCTTAAATGTTATGTATAGCCAGACATATCCAGACCATATGGATGTGAATCATGGACAAGAAAATCACTGGAGTCTGCAGAAATGTGGTTTTACAGAAGAATGTTGAGAATACCATGGATAGCTAAGAAGAGTATTGAAAACGTTCTGAAAGAGGCCAAAGCAAAAAGAGAGCTAATTTCCAATATTAGGAAGAAACAATAATAATTGTTTGGCCATGTAATGAGAAGAGAACAGCTGGAATATATTGTAACAACAGGGAAAATTGAGGGACGAAGAAATAGAGGGAAGCAAAGAGAAAAGACACCAGACAGCTTAAGAGAATGGCTTGGCAGAAGGTCAACAACAGAAATGATAAATAATTGTCGTGATCGAAAGTTGTGGAGAGACATGATCACCTACGCCAGCAGGCCCGGTACATGATGATGATGAACAAGGCCTTTCTATCTCGAAAGTGAAATCAGTTTGTGTTCTTCTAACTGGAATATCCACCCGCAGTAACATGCTTCTCCTGCATGAATTTGCACACTGGTTTGTATCTCCGACAGTTTTTTAACCAAATTATCCTCCACGGTCATGCTTATTATGTGATTGTATGTAACTTAGTGTGCATGCCTGAGGGTATCAGACAGAAATCAACATTTGCACTGAGAAAGCAAATACGAATTTTGTGATTAGTAAATTCCTCATGTAAAAATATACTCTAGAAGAAATATCTTTCCTTCCGATGTTTAGTTTTTCCATGGGAACGTTATTGCCATAGAAATTATCACCGCTGACTGGGAAGAGCTTACCCGGAACAAATCCAGACTGACAGTTAGTCTAAAACTTGTTACCTAAAAGCTGAATCAAAGCCGCGACAAAACGGCTGACTCAGAGCGCCCACGCAGGAAGAAGCAATAACTTCTGACCAGCTCCAGGATCAATGTTTGAATTCATTGTCGACTGGGGTCAATATAATATCAACAACTATCTATGTCTTAGGTGTATTAAGCTAGATTGTTTTCCGTATTCTGGCTCTAGTGTATTTGTATCGTGTTGAAGAAATGGCATGGGTAGGTCATCACATTTCGCCCAATAGTCATATCACTAATGCGCTTAATCCCTTTTGCTATTGTTGTCTTTTTATGTCAGGCTGTTAAATTGTCTAGTGTTTTTTTTTGTGTTTTGTTTTTGTATTTTTCTGTTTCAAATTTCTTCTTTTGATTTTTTTTCCTCACAATGTGGGCTGATTTATTTATTTGTTGCTACTACGTTTTGAATGTTCGCTTACAGCACTGTGATTTATCTAAGATGTCTTTGTTTTCCCTTCTAACAGCCTGTGGTTTTGGGGAAAATGCAAATAATTGCAATGCTGCGGTAAAGCTGGTAGCAAGGAGCCGGTAGTGGGGTGTGATCAACACTCCAGAGCATAGGCCGTAACGTCAATATTGTGTTGTTTTCCTTCATTGTAAAGCTGTTACCATACCTCGGAGTTTTTATCACACCCCACTACTGGCTCCTTGCCTATGAAATTCCTTCTCTATTTTATTCTTGTATAATTAGCCTCACTCTTGTATTCTTTTTTCTACCGTTTTTAGCTCCCAGTGGAGTATAGGTCTTCAACAAACACTTTCCAAGTCGTTCTGTTTTTTGTCATTCTTTTAAGATCATTCCATGTCTTCTCCATCATCTTCATCTCTGCTTCTATCTGTCTTCTCCAAGAATTCCTTGGTCTTCCTCTTTGTCTTTTCCCCTGGAGATTCCAAAAAAGGGCCTGTTGTGTAATACTCTCAGTTGGTTTCCGTAGTGTATGTCCTATCCAGCGCCATCGTTTTCGCTGTATCTCTTTATCCACTGGTGTTTGACTGGTACTCTCTTCTATTGCCTTTAGTTATTTTCTTACTTGCACACCGTTTCCGTTAGTTATTCATGATATCTCCTTCTTCTACCTCATCTGCCCTTCATCTCCTGTGGGACTTGGTGTTTCAACAAACATTTTGCAAAGCAACCTGGTAGGTCCCGCCCTCTCTGTGGGTAAGGGCATCAAAAAGCATATAAATGCGAAGCTGATGATAAAAAGAAATAATGAACAATTTTTTTTTAAAAAGGAGAAAGTGGCACGGTAACAGCTTTGCATAGGCGAGCAACAAAACAAAAGTAGAACGACGTTTCGGCAAAAAGGCTTTCAGCAGGAACAACAAACCACAACACAAAAATATATATAAATATATAGACAGAAACACATAAGTCTATATAGCCCTTGCCTTAATACTCTTTTCTTTCGTCCAACACTTTCTTTTCTTTCGTCCAACACTTTCTTTTATTTCGCCCAACAATTTTCTTTTCTTTCATCCAACACTTTCTTTTCTGTCACCAACACTTTCTTTTCTGTCACCAAAACTGTCTTTTCTTTCGTCCAACACTTTCTTTTCTGTCACCAAAACTGTCTATTCTTTCGTCAACACTTTCTCTTCTTTCGTCCAACACTTTCTCTTCTTTCGTCCAACACTTTCTCTTCTTTCGTCCAACACTTTCTCTTCTTTCGTCCAACACTTTCTCTTCTTTCGTCCAACACTTTCTCTTCTTTCGTCCAACACTTTCTCTTCTTTCGTCCAACACTTTCTCTTCTTTCGTCCAACACTTTCTCTTCTTTCGTCCAACACTTTTCTTTTCTTTTGTCCAACACTTTCTCTTCTTTCGTCCAACACTGTCTTTTCTTTCGTCCAACACTTTCTCTTCATTCGTCCAACACTATCTTTTCTTTCGTCCAACACTTTCTCTTCTTTCGTCCAACACTTTCTCTTCTTTCGTCCAACACTTTCTCTTCTTTCGTCCAACACTTTCTCTTCTTTCGTCCAACACTTTCTCTTCTTTCGTCCAACACTTTCTCTTCTTTCGTCCAACACTTTCTCTTCTTTCGTCCAACACTTTTCTTTTCTTTTGTCCAACACTTTCTCTTCTTTCGTCCAACACTGTCTTTTCTTTCGTCCAACACTTTCTCTTCCTTCGTCCAACACTATCTTTTCTTTCGTCCAACACTTTCTCTTCTTTCGTCCAACACGTTCTCTTCTTTCGTCCAACACTTGCTCTTCTTTCGTCCAACACTTTCTTTTCTTTTGTCCAACACTTTCTCTTCTTTCGTCCAACACAGTCTTTTCTTTCGTCCAACACTTTCTCTTCTTTCGTCCAACACTTTCTTTTCTTGTCGAGAGACAAGATAAATATAGTATAAATATGGTTTTACAGAAGAATGTTGAGAATACCATAGACAGCTAAGAAGAGTAATGAAAACGTTCTGAAAGAGGCCAAAGCAAAAAGTGAGCTAATATCCAATATTAGGAAGAAACAATCATCATTTTTTGACCATATAATGAGAAGGGAACAGCCGGGATATATATGAGAACTGGGAAAATTGAAGGACGACGAAATAGAGGAAATCAAAGAGAAAAGATACCAGACAGCTTAAGAGAATGGCTTGGCATACGGTCAATAACAGGAATGATAAATAACTGGCGAGATCGAAAGTTGTGGAGAGACATGATCATCTCTTCCAGCTAGCATGGAACTTGATGATGATGAGGACATTAAGTGCTTACGTTTTATGACATCATAGTACACATAAAACACAAATAATGTCTACATATACGTTACTGAACAGTTTCAAAACACCACCTTATCATCACCGAGTGTTATCTCCACAACGAAGGTTGGCTACCATGGAGCGCCATTCTGCTCTGTCTCTTGCTTTGATGGTGCAGGTTGTCATAGGCTGGTTTGTCCATCTTTTGATGTTACTCGTCCATGTTAGTCTTGGTCTGCCTCTACCTATTTATCCTAGTATTTTCCCTTCCAGGATTACTTTTAGAAGGCTGTTGTGTCTTTTAACATGGCCCAAAAATCGCATTTGTTCTGTTTGAATTGTGTTTAGTAGTTCTCTTTTCATGTTTAGTTGTTTTAACACTTCATCGTTTGTTTTCTTTTCCTTCCATCCTATTCTTCTATATATCCACATTTCAAAGGCTTCAATTCTCTGTTCTGTTTTCGTGTCTAATGTCCGTGTTTCTGCACCATATATGAATATTGAGAAGATGTAACATTATGCTATTCTTAGTTTTAGCCCTGGTGTTATTTGTTTTGATGTTAGTATGTTCATCATGACATTAAAATTACTTTTTGCCATACCTATTCTTTTGTTTATTTCAGTTGTACATTTTCCATCACTGGTTATAGTATGTCCAAGGTAGTTATAGTTCTGAACTGTGTCCAGGTCTATTCCTTCAATTTTGATATCCACTTGTGGGTTTTGAGTATTTTTTTCAAAACACTTAACGCCTCATAATATTAAGACATGATCTGAATTATATTTTATTATTTACAAAATTACAAAGACATTTTTTTAATTATTATTTTTAAATTTTAATTCATCATCATCATCATCATCATCATCATCATCATCATCAAGTACCGGACCTAGTGGCGTAGGTGATCATGTCTCTCCACAACTTTCGATCTCGGCAGCTATTTATCATTTCTGTTGTTGACCTTCTGCCAAGCCATTCTCTTAAGCTGTCTGTTATTTTTTCTCTTCGCTTCCCTCTATCTCTTCGTCCCTCAATTTTTCCAGTTGTTACAATATATTCAAGTTGTTCTCTTCTCATTACATGGCCAAAAAAATGATGATTGTCTCTTCCTAACATTGGAAGTTAGCTCTATTTTTGCTTTGACCTCTCTCAGAACCTCTTCATTACTCTTCTTAGCTGTCCATGGTATTTTCAACATTATTCTGTAAAACCACATTTCTACAGACTCCAGTGATTTTCTTGTCTGTTGTCCTATTGTCCATGAATCGCCTCTATATGCTAAGACTGGCTCTACGAAACATTTAAGAACTATTTTTCTTGTTTTTATTATTAAGTTACAAAAATTATACAGGAAACGACTTTGCAGATATAGACAATACTTCGGGCGAACGAAAGAAAGATATATTTTTTATCAAGCATGGTGTCAGAACAAATAGATCTCAGAAAAGGTTGTCAGAACTTTCAATAAAGAAAGATCTTCTGTCACCACTCGCCCACTACAAGAACCAACAACTTATATTTATACCATCATTTACTTGTTCAGCGTGTGTGGAATGTCTGACGATGATTATACAGGAACCGTACATGATATTCTTCAGACTCCACCGCTATTGATTTAACATCTTAATATTCTCTCCCCTTTATTGATAACAGCCTCAACAAGAGAGTTGGCCGTCAGAATAAATAAATGTTTGTGATTTATTACCTTTCTATATATAATATTGATCATATGATCTCAAATATATCGTATATGTTTGAATATGTTTATATAAATTAACTTCCATTTCCAATAGGCATAATGAATATTTCTACATAATTAAGTAATGCACTTTAAATGCACGGATTATATAGATAAAGATGAAAGGAAGGCGAATTTCATTTCGATGTAATCAGTAAAGAATTGTCTTTTTAATATAGTATACAAGGAGTGTCGTATTGTCTACCTGTCGTCTTATTCATAGACTTACTCAGTCACCATTCAGCCATCCACAAACCGACCCACCAACCCATCCATCCATCCAACCAACCGTCCATCCATCTACCCACCAACAAATGTATCCATTCATCCATCTAAACAACCATCCAATAATCCATTCATCACTCATCCCATCCATCCACCCACCCACCGATCCATCAACCCACCCATCCATCCAACCACCCATACTTTCATCAGTCCAACCGTCCATCCTTCTGTCCGTCTGTCTGTTTGCCTGCCTGCCTGTCGGTTCATCCATGTACGCAAACGAACACCTGTCTAAGAACCTACCTATTTACCTCTCGACAGACCCCAGCTTTCCACGACCCATACATACCCCATTTACGACCAACAAATTATTCTGTTACATACTTCCAACCCACCAGTCTGCTACCTCCCTACCTCTTCACTTTGAGCACTCGCGGTACATACTTACCTATCTGTCTATCCATCTATGTTACTGTATTTTCTCTCCTTTACCTACTTAAATATGGAGACATACCTAATATCATCTTCAAGTACCATGTCTACTGCCGTGGGTGATCATGTCTCTCCACCACTTTCGATCACCGCAGTTATTTATCATTTCTGTTGTTGACCTTCTGCCAAGGCATTCTTTTAATCTGTCTGGTATCTTTTCTCTTTGCTTCCCTCTATCTCTTCGTCCCTCAATTTTCCCAGTTGTTATAATATATTCCAGTTGTTCCCGTCTCATTACATAGCCAAAAAATGATAGTCTCTTCCTAATATTGGATATTAGCTCACTTTTTACTTTGACATCTTTCAGAACGTTCTCATTACTCTTCTTAGCTGTTCATGATATTCTCAACATTCTTTTGTAAAACCACATTTCTACAGATTCCAGTGATTTTCTTGTCTGTTGTCCTATTGTCCATGATTCACATCCATATGTTAAGACTGGCTCTATTTAACATTTAAGAACTATTTTTATTGTTTCTTTTGTCATAAATGGATTGCACAGTGTTTTCCTCATTTTTTTAGAAAGCTGATTTTGACTGAGTGATTCTGCATCTCACCTTTGTTTTACATCTACAATCTGAAGTTAACCTAACATCATTTCATATTAATTATTATATTATATATAATATCTATATATCAGTTCATCTACCTGTCTAGATACAAGTCATCTCATCTACCTGTCTAGATACAAGTCAACTCATCTATCTGTCTAGATACAAGTCAGTTCATCTACCTGTCTAGATACAAGTCAGCTCATCTACCTGTCTAGATATAATTCAGCTCATCTATCTGTGTCTGAACTTTGCCACGCCCCAGAAGATTCACACCATTCGATTCTATCATCAAGCTAGCACTATGATTCGGGTAAAGAATGCCACTCTAAAGGCTTTCTCTGACAGTGGCGGTGTAGTGTTCCAGTCTAACGTTATATCATACCCAAATGTTACTATGAACACTATTGTAGTCACCACACAAACGCCAATGGCACACATTAAGACTGAGTTCTCACCGACCATTTCGCAGGCCGGCAGTGAACTGACGGTGTGTGAGGCGCAAACATTTGCAGACACCTATTGTCTGGACGGGTATTCTTGGTCGTTTTGTGCAGTGTGTAGTGGGTGTAGCAAAAGCTGCGACTTCATCATTGGTACGTGTCACGGCAAATGCTCACATGGGGTCTATGGACACGATTGATCCAGGTCTTGCCTCAGTGTCTGTCCTATATGTGGGAAAAATCTGGAAAATGACTACAATGTAAACATCCTGGCTATACTTGTAATGACACTTGTCTCGATGGCAATTTTGGGCTACAGTGCGAACAGACGTGTTCTGATGGCTGTGACATCATATGTGACCCGGAAAGAGCAGACTGCACGTGCAAGGAAACGTACTACGGGTCAGACAGCACTCTCAAATGTCCAGACAACTGTTTCAACGACACATGTGAACAGTCAGCCGGGAACAGTGCATGCAAGGGAAAGTTCTACGTGTCAGACTGCATTCTCAAATCTCCGGACAACTGTTTGAACGAAACCTGCGGACAGTTAATCGAAGCCTGCGTCTCGTATGTCAATGATTCACACGTTAAGAAGAGTCTGCAGACTAACCCAAGCATATGGATACCTCAATGTGATTATGTGCTGGACTTGACTCATTTCTTGGTGTTTTTCCGTGAAGACATGACTCACATCTTAATGTTTTTTTCTGTGCTAGTCATGGCTCATATCTTGGGGTGTTTCTGTGCTAGCCATGACTAAAATCTTAGCTCATGTGTGTGTTGTGTGTGTGTGTGTGTGTGTGTGCTAGCCATGGCTCATATCCAGATGTGTGTCATGTTAGTCATATCTCATATCTTGGTGTGTCCGTGTTAATCATGTCTCTTATCTTTATGTGCGTCTGAGTTTAGTAATATATCATAACTTAGTGTGTATCTGTGTTAGTCATGTGTCATATCTTTGTGTGTGCATGTCTGGGTTAGGGATATCTCATATCTTTGTTTGCATGTTTATGTTAGTCATATCTTTGTGCGTACATATCTGTGTCTGTTACATCTCATACTCTTGTGTGTGCATGGCTATGTTAGTCACATCTCATATCCTTGTGTGTGCATGGCTATGTAAGTTACATCTCATATCTTTGTGTGTGCATGCCTATGTTAGTCATATCTTATATCTTTGTGTGTATGTCTATGTTAGGCATGTGTCATATCTTTGTGTGCGCATGTCTAAGTCAGTCATATCTCATATCTTTATATGCATGTCTATGTTAGTCATGTGTCATATGTCTTGATGTGTGTAGGTGTTAGTCATGTCTCGTATCGCTGTGTGCATGTCTGTGTTGGTCACATCTCATATCTTTGTGTGTGCATGTCTGTGTTAGTCACCTCTAGTGACTCGGGCAGATGGTGCTCGTAAACCTGGGAGGGTAGACCATCTAAGGGCAGAATCCCCCTACAGAAAAGACAATCTGCTGCCTTGCAGGAAGATTGGGGACAATCAAAGGCTAAGGAAAGCAAACCTGAAAAAATGCTGGCTGAAATCGGATGCACTGGGCCACTGGCGCAGAACACAGTGCAACGTATTAACGGATGTTCAGTCAGAGTGGATCTGGCGGACTCTAAATGTGACGTTCTGTCTGTGGGGGCGATCAACACACTTAACCTGACAGCTGACTTCATGTGGGAGTCTGGAATCCTACTCTGACTGAGTCCTGATCGCAGAGAGAGAGAGAGATCTATCTGTCTAGATACAAGTCAGTTCATGTACCTGTCTAGATGTAAGTTTATCTACCTGTCTAGATATAAGTCAGTTCATCTTCCTGTCTAGATATAAGTCAGTTCATCTACCTGTCTAGATATAAGTCAGTTCATCTACCTGTCTAAATGTAAGTTCATCTACCTGTCTAGATATAAGTCAGTTCATCTACCTGTTTAGATATTTGTGAGTTCATCTACCTGTCTAGATACAAGCCAGTTCATCTACCTGTCTAGAAATTTGTGAGTTCATCTACCTGTCTAGATACAAGCCAGTTCATCTACCTGTTTAGATATTTGTGAGTTCATCTACCTGTCTAGATACAAGTCAGTTCATCTACCTGTCTAGATACAAGCCAGTTCATCTACCTGTCTAGATACAAGTCAGTTCATCTACCTGACTAGATACAAGTCAGTTCATCTACCTGACTAGATACAAGCCAGTTCATCTACCTGTCTAGATACAAGTCAGTTCATCTACCTGACTAGATACAAGCCAGTTCATCTACCTGTCTAGATACAAGTCAGTTCATCTACCTGTCTAGATACAAGTCAGTTCATCTACCTGACTAGATACAAGCCAGTTCATCTACCTGTCTAGATACAAGTCAGTTCATCTACCTGTCTAGATACAAGTCAGTTCATCTACCTGACTAGATACAAGCCAGTTCATCTACCTGTCTAGATACAAGTCAGTTCATCTACCTGTCTAGATACAAGCCAGTTCATCTACCTGTCTAGATACAAGTCAGTTCATCTACCTGACTAGATATTTGTGAGTTCATCTACCTGTCTAGCTACAAGTCAGTTCATCTACCTGTCTAGATATTTGTGAGTTCATCTACCTGTCTAGCTACAAGTCAGTTCATCTACCTGACTAGATATTTGTGAGTTCATCTACCTGTCTAGATACAAGTCAGTTCATCTACCTGACTAGATATTTGTGAGTTCATCTACCTGTCTAGATACAAGCCAGTTCATCTACCTGACTAGATATTTGTGAGTTCATCTACCTGTCTAGCTACAAGTCAGTTCATCTACCTGTCTAGCTACAAGTCAGTTCATCTACCTGTCTAGAAATTTGTGAGTTCATCTACCTGTCTAGATACAAGTCAGTTCATCTACCTGTCTAGAAATTTGTGAGTTCATCTACCTGTCTAGATACAAGTCAGTTCATCTACCTGTCTAGATACAAGCCAGTTCATCTACCTGACTAGATATTTGTGAGTTCATCTACCTGTCTAGCTACAAGTCAGTTCATCTACCTGTCTAGCTACAAGTCAGTTCATCTACCTGTCTAGCTACAAGTCAGTTCATCTACCTGTCTAGCTACAAGTCAGTTCATGTATCTGTCTAGCTACAAGTCAGTGCATCTTCTGTCTAGATACAAGTTGGTTCACCTACCTGTATCCACCCATTTCACAGCTGTTTTCTTTATCATTAAGTGGCATTTTATTTCTACTTTTGGACATTGGGAATCGTTTGTTAATGAAGAAATCGTGAGCGTAGAACATTCCACTTATACTTAAAACTGATGCATTAAAGGAGTGGTTTTAACTAGTGACACCAGTCAAAAAGTAGGAAGTTCAATCAATGGCAAAATATGTATATGTGGATGATACTATAATGAAGAATCATGTTTTTTTTTTTACCATGCAATGAGAAGAGAACACCTGGAATATATTGTGACAATAAGCAAAATTGAAGGTCGAAGAGATAGAGGGAAACAAAGAGAAAAGACACCAGAGAGGTTTAGAGAATGGATTAAGCAGTAGGTCAACAACAGAAATGATAAATAACTGTCGAGATCGAAAGTTGTGGAGAAACATGATCACATACGCCAGCAGGCTTAGCACTTGATGATGCTATTTTAATTGTTAATACTTCGTTACAAGAAGATCCAAGTTTGACAAGTATGAGAGTCTAGAGAAACACAATATTATGTATATGGATGTAAATCATGGACAATAGGACAACTGACAAGAAAATCACTGGAGGCTGTAGAAGTGTGTTTTTACAGAAGAATTTTGAGAATACCATGGACGGCTAAGAAGAGTAATGAAAACGTTCTGAAAGTGGGCAAAGCAAAAAGTGAGCTAATATTCAATATTAGGAAGAAACAATCATCATTTCTTGGCCACGTAGTGAGAAGAGAACAGCTGGAATATATTGTGACAACTGTGAAAATTTAGGGACAACGAGACAGAGGGAAGCAAAGAGAAAAGACACCGGACAGCTCAAGAGAATGGCTTGGCAGATGGCCAACAACAGAAATGATAAATAACTGTCGCGATCGAAAGTTGTGAAGAGACATGATCACCTACGCCAGCAGGCATGGTACTTTGGTGATGATTTGTTTTCAATGTTTAAATACCAACGTTATTTTGACTAAACCAATAAACTTGAATATTAAACAAAAGTAGCATTTGCACTCTTATTTCTGGAGAAATGCAAATGTGCAAATAAAATAAACATCAATGACATTCTACAGTGACCTACCCATCGACATACTCACCTACTTGCTTGCTCACCTCTATCTATCTATTATCCTGTCGAGCCGACGACGGCACATAGGGCAGAACCACAATCTAAAAAACAGAAACCTTGCGTGCCAAAATAGCACATATTGCAGAGATCACTGTTTCTAAAATCTATGGCTCTGTTTCCATAACAATACTTTTTATAATGACAGCTTGTCAAGCCATCGATCAACCTCCTTAGTCGCCTCTTACGACATGCCAGGAAGATCACAGTGTCACTGTTCTTTACTCCCTCATAATGAGGCCATGGCAACACACGGCTTACTCATTTACTTGCCCTTTAATGAAATAGAAAACATAGGATAACAGGTATCAGTGTTAGGAGAAATGGAAAAATTATATTGAAAGAAATCGAGAAAAAACTGTATGATTAAAGCTTTCGTTACAAGTAAAGGACACAACTGAGAACAACGTTTCGGCTCCACAAGCCTTCAGCAGTAACAAACATGCAACACACAGAGAGATATGTATTTATAAAAAAATGTTAAAAAAGTATTTTAAAAATAACAGTTTCGAACTATCTATATATAACTATCTTTTTAGTTCGAAATTATTAGTATTATTATTATTATTTTTAAATTATATATATATATATATATATATATATATGTTGTATGTTTGTTCCCGCTGAAGGCTTATTGAGCCGTAACGTTGTTCTAATTTGTGTCGTTTACTTGTAACGTAAAGCTTCAACCATACTGTTTTTTTTCTTCTTTTTTTTCTGTATTTTTATTTTCCATTTCTCCTTACAATTAGCTTTACCGCAGCCTCGCATTTTTATGCATTTATATACATCAGTGAAGGTCAACAACAGAAATGATAAATAACTGTCGAGGTCGAAAGTTGTGGAGAGACATGATCACCTACGCCAGCAGGTCCGGTAATTGATGATGATGATGATGTTGCATCAGTGTCATTATGCGATATATGGGCAAGCAACCTTCACAGTCTATTGTTATTGAGTTATTTCCGGGTCATCATCATTGCACACCGAACATGTCCATAGGTGCTCAGATTCCCGCAGTGTCCAGCAACTGACGACTCCAGTTCTATGTTGGTTGATAAGTCTTCTTACACGGCCACCAAGTTTCTCATTTCTAGCTGTGCCCATCTTAACTCCCATTTCCATCATCCGTGTTAATGCTAGGTGCTCAGATTCCCGCAGTGTCCAGCAACTGACGACTCCAGTTCTATATTGGTTGATAAGTCTTCTTACACGGCCACTAAGTTTCTCATTTCTAGCTGTACCCATCTTAACTCCCATTTCCATCATCCGTGTTAATGCTAGGTGCTCAGATTCCCGCAGTGTCCAGCAACTGACGACTCCAGTTCTATATTGGTTGATAAGTCTTCTTACACGGCCACTAAGTTTCTCATTTCTAGCTGTACCCATCTTAACTCCCATTTCCATCATCCGTGTTAATGCTAGGTGCTCAGATTCCCGCAGTGTCCAGCAACTGACGACTCCAGTTCTATGTTGGTTGATAAGTCTTCTTACACGGCCACTAAGTTTCTCATTTCTAGCTGTACCCATCTTAACTCCCATTTCCATCATCCGTGTTAATGCTAGGTGCTCAGATTCCCGCAGTGTCCAGCAACTGACGACTCCAGTTCTATATTGGTTGATAAGTCTTCTTACACGGCCACTAAGTTTCTCATTTCTAGCTGTACCCATCTTAACTCCCATTTCCATCATCCGTGTTAATGCTAGGTGCTCAGATTCCCGCAGTGTCCAGCAACTGACGACTCCAGTTCTATATTGGTTGATAAGTCTTCTTACACGGCCACTAAGTTTCTCATTTCTGGCTGTGCCCATCTTAACTCCCATTTCCATCATCCGTGTTAATGCTAGGTGCTCAGATTCCCGCAGTGTCCAGCAACTGACGACTCCAGTTCTATATTGGTTGATAAGTCTTCTTACACGGCCACTAAGTTTCTCATTTCTAGCTGTACCCATCTTAACTCCCATTTCCATCATCCGTGTTAATGCTAGGTGCTCAGATTCCCGCAGTGTCCAGCAACTGACGACTCCAGTTCTATATTGGTTGATAAGTCTTCTTACACGGCCACTAAGTTTCTCATTTCTGGCTGTGCCCATCTTAACTCCCATTTCCATCATCCGTGTTAATGCTAGGTGCTCAGATTCCCGCAGTGTCCAGCAACTGACGACTCCAGTTCTATATTGGTTGATAAGTCTTCTTACACGGCCACTAAGTTTCTCATTTCTGGCTGTGCCCATCTTAACTCTCATTTCCATCATCCGTGTTAATGCTAGGTGCTCAGATTCCCGCAGTGTCCAGCAACTGACGACTCCAGTTCTATGTTGGTTGATAAGTCTTCTTACACGGCCACTAAGTTTCTCATTTCTGGCTGTGCCCATCTTAACTCCCATTTCCATCATCCGTGTTAATGCTAGGTGCTCAGATTCCCGCAGTGTCCAGCAACTGACGACTCCAGTTCTATATTGGTTGATAAGTCTTCTTACACGGCCACTAAGTTTCTCATTTCTAGCTGTACCCATCTTAACTCCCATTTCCATCATCCGAAGAAGTGACGTGGATCTGTTGTGAAGTCTATTGTGTAATTCATTATTTGCTCATGTTGCTTCATTATGGAGTGCTGTCTCCGCATCGAAGGTTGGCTACCATGGAGCGCCATTCTGCTCTGCCTCTTGCTTTGATGGTGCAGATTGTCATAGGTTGACTTGTCTATCTTTTGATGTTACTCGTCCATGTTAGTCTTTGTCTGCCTCTGACTCCTTTACCTTGTATTTTCCCTTTCAATATTAATTTATTTTATTAGGCTGGTGTTTCTTTTAATATGTCCCAAAAATTTCATTTGTCTTGTTCTAATTGTGTTTAGTAGTTCTCTTTACATTTTTAGTTGTTTTAAAACTTCATCGTTTGTTTTATTTTCTTCCCAGCAAATTCTACCTATTCTTCTATAAATCCACATTTCAAAGGCTTCAATTTTCTGTTCTGATTTCTTGTTGCTACATTCTATAAACTGAAATTTCTTATTAAAACTATTAAAAGGGAATACAGAAAAATGCTTCATTAATTTCAATTGTACCGCTAACAACATTACTATTTTAGCACAATTTACCTAACATTTTTACCTATACTTCTCGCCGCTTCCTCGCTATTTGTGCCTGTAACACTGTCTCTGTGATCTCTGGCTGGTGCACATTTTGGCGCGCTTTCACTCTCTTCACATGAGGCATATCCGTATGTTTGCAGAAACTGAGCATTTCAAATCGGTGGCCCATCGATTGATTTGGCTTTTCTTGTGTCGGCTTGTTATTTCACGAATGTCTGGCGAGCTACACTGCAATTTCCTAAAAGGATAATTATATCAAGTTATCAACTGGATTACAAGTTTCTTAAATTATGCCGAAGGCTGTTTATATAATAAAGATTTGGATAAATGATTTCTTAACGTGAACTTAATACAAAGGTAAACGTGTGCACTGTAAAGGGGGACAACTGATGTGAAAAACCGAGGTGTAGACGGGGGCTTAACTGTGTTGTAGATATTATCAAGCACGAATGAAATAGGTTAAAAGTTAAATCAATTTGGATATAATAATTACATTTTCCAGGAATTGCGCAATTACCGGGGAATGTTTCTGTTTAAATGAAAATCTTTGAAGATTCTAAGAAATGAAGTGTTACTTTGTTCCAGTGGTTGATTTATATTCGTTGTTATATTTTATTACGTAAAAATGCATACAGTTATATATTTGTATGGAAAGTAATTATTTATTACATACATTAATGATAGTGATGATTATGTTGATAGTACTAATGAGAATTATTTTTTCCAGTTTGCACTTCTGCATGTTTGTTCTCACCTTCCAAGTACCTGTCTTTAGAGTTTGTTTTATCTTTATTTTGCTTACAGTAGCTTGATGACGATCGGGTATCACCTGTAGCACATGATGTCCCCTACCGAACGAGGGTTTTCCATTGGAATCACCCTTAACGTTGTTGTCGTGATTTCTATTATTGTTTTCTAGTCTATTCTAATTATCTATTTATCTAGTTTTCTATTCTATTTGTGAGTTTTGATAATCGAAACAAGAAAAAAAGTTCTTAAATGTTATGTAGAGTCAGCCTTACCATATGGATGTGAATCATGGACAATAG
The DNA here is from genome assembly GCA_032433765.1 of Megaustenia siamemsis. NCBI lineage: Eukaryota > Metazoa > Mollusca > Gastropoda > Stylommatophora > Ariophantidae > Megaustenia > Megaustenia siamemsis. Next base: position 59,416,307 of record JAVIAB010000088.1, read on the forward strand.
GATAACAGACAAGAAAATCACTGGAGTCTGTAGAAATGTGGTTTTATAGAAAAATGTTGAGAATACCATTGACAGCTAAGAAGAGTAATGAAAACGTTCTGAAAGAGGCCAAAGCAGAAAGAGAGCTAATTTCCAATATTATGAAGAAACAATCATCATTTTTTGGCCATGTAATGAAAAGAGAACAATTGGAATATATTGTAACAACTGGGAAAATTGAGGGACGAAGAAGCAAAGAGAAAAAATACCAGACAGCTTAAGAGAATGGCTTGGCAGAAGGTCAACAACAGAAATGATAAAAAACTGTCGAGATTGAAAGTTGTGGAGAGACATGATCACCTACGCCAGCAGACCCGGTACTTAATGATGATTTATATTATTATATGGACATTATATAACATTTATCTGTCTCTCTGTATTATTGCCGGCTTGTCTGTCAGATTGACTGCCTCTGTGTACATATATCTCTCGTTCTGTCTGTCTGCCTATTTTATATCTGTCCATGTACTGACTCCCTTTAGCCTGCCAGCTTTCACCCTTCTTGTCTGTCTATCTTTCTAGGCGTTCGTTCTTGTTTGTGTGTCAACCTGCTTGTCCATCCAATCGTTAGTACTTCCCCGTCGGCCTGTCTGTCCATTTGTCTGTCCATTTATCTGTCTCTGCATCTGTCATGCTATCTAGTCCGTATTATCTAGTCTGTTCAAACTACCGACTTATCAATCAAACTTACTCTCTTTCTCCCTCTTTCTTCCTTCTTCTCACCTTCTCTCACTCTCTCTCCATCTCTCTCCCTCTCCCTTTCCATCGCTCTCTTTCTCTCTCTCTTACTCTGTCCCCCTCTCTCTCATTCCCTCTCTCACTCACGCACACTTTCTCTCTCTCCCTCTATCTTCCTCTCTCACTCTCTCTCCCTGCCTCTCTCACTCTTTCTCACTCCCTCTCCCTCTCACTCTCTATCTTCCTCTCTCACTCACTTACACTCTTTCCCTCTCTCCCCTCTCTCTCCCCCTCTCTCTCCCCTATCGCTCTCTTTCCCTCTCTCTCCTCTCTACCCATATCTCCCCCTCTCTCTCCTCTCTACCCATATCTCCCCCTCTCTCTCAATATACATACATATATATGTATGTATTCTTCGTGTTACCATATACAGTAACTATATGATCAGTCCGCAGAGAGATATCTTTAATTAATGGTTTGCAAATGTTGCCGAACTTCTCATGTTATGGCCGATAACATCGATAACATTAATGTAATTGAGTTATTGAGGGTCATCATCATTGCACTCCGAACATGTCCATAGATGCTCAAATCCCCTCCTCATCAATTCCCTCAGTGTCCAGCGACTGACGACTCTAGTTCTATGTTGGTTGATAAGTCTTCTTACACGCCCACTGAGTTTTTCGTTTCTGGCTGCACCCATCTTTAACTCTCATCTCTTTCACCCGAAGGAGTGACTCAGACTGAGACCTTTCTTATTGCCTCCCCTACCACCATGTCCATCATTTCTTGTAGCTCATTCTCCGTCTCTGCTATCAAGACTGTGTCATCCGCACTTAGCAAATCACTTATGTTGTGACCGTTGACCCCAATTCCCCCTTTGCCCTCCATTGATCTCATAATAAAATAAATAAAAAACTGTAGCATAGAAAAAAGCGCTATATATATATATATATATCTATATTTATATATTTATATTTATATATATCTATATTTATATTTATTTATATTTATATATATCTATATTTCTATATTTATATTTATTTATTCACACTACTGGAGTAATTATTCTCTCCTTCCTCATTTGATTGTCAACGTCGAGGGGAGATCATTTTTGGTCGTTTGCTATTGGTTGGCCTCTATTGCTGTAATGATTTCATCCATCATCATCATCATCATCATCATCAAGTGCCATCTCCGCAACGAAGGTTGACTACCATGAAGAGCCAATCTGCGCTGTCTCTTGCATAGGTTGTCATAGGCTGGTTCGTTCATATTTTTTTTCTTCATAATTGGCCGCTGAGTCTAGTGTTCTCGCAGCTTTTATTGAAATCTCGTTGCGTCTTTGTAATTCAATCTTATCCTGTTGTCAAACACTTTTATCTGTTATTTCTTTAAGTATTTTATGGTGGGCATTGTTCCTAGCGTTTTTCTCTGTTTTTAATTTTTTATCCTATCTTGCAGGCTGTTTGCTGTCATTCGAGCGCAGTGATATCGAGATTGAGTCCAAATTTGCACAATGAAATTGCCAGCAGTTCTAAGAATAGTTTCTCCAATTTTGTTTAAAAGTTCAGCATTTGAAAATGAATTATCTTTGACGTAATTTAATTCAACATTTGTAGCTGAGACTTCTCTTACATCGATCGTAGATTACAAGAGCTGAACGATCATTTATGATGGAGCTGAACGAGCATTTATGATACAGCTTAAAGATAGATTATAAGAGTTGAAAGACTAATTATGACAGTTGAAAAACAATTTATGATACAGCATACAGACAAATCATAAGAGCTGAAAGATAATTTATGATACCGCTTGACAGACACGGTACAGAAGCATACACATCAAATACAAAAATACAATGTCTGTATTCTTCTTAATCTCACAAAGACTTAAACCATTCCTAGAAAGTTGGTCTTATGATATTGTACCGTCTTTTAAGAATTTAATTTCCAAGAACCCGCTATAAATTCCTGGTAAAAAAAACAGTAAAGGTTCCTTCAGGCCTTGCTAGGCGTGTTGGGAATGTGGTGTTAAAAAAAAAAAAAAAGTAAAGTGCCCCGTAACGCCAAATGTGACCATAAATTTTACAGACCTTCGGTACATGATTTTTGTGATAATATGGTCGGTATTACGCCCGTACCGCTTTACTTTCCCAGAAAAAATATCCGGTACCCATTAAAGGCTGGGTGAACCGGTAGCCTTCGGTTGGGATTGAACCCTACCTCTTGTCCTTTGTAGTCCAGGCCACAACCACTGATCTATCGAGGCTCCCTATTATGGTGTTAGTGACCATATTTTTCTATAACCACGGCACATTTTTGGGTGATGTGGTCGGTATCACGCCAGGCCGCCTTTACTTCCAAAAAGAGTCTCTGGTACCCATTTTTAGAGGCTGGGTGAAACCCCGGAGCCTTCTTAGTCCGGAAAAAAAAATCCGCCACTGCTGGGGATCGACCTCGGACCCTTCTGGCCAGGAAACGAAAATTCCTGGTAAGGGACCAGAAAAAAATGTACGTACATCTGAACGCAGTAAGTAGAACTGTCCACACATAATCTGCTATATTCACACATAATTAGATAAACCCTGATAAACTCGGGAGCCGCGATAGCTCAGTGGTTAGTGAACTGGACTACAAAGGAAAAGAGGTAGGGTTCGATCCGAACAGACGGGCTCCGGTTCACCCAGCCATTAATCTTTCTATCTATTGTCCTTTCGAGCCGAAGACGGCACATAGGGCAGAACCACAATCTCAAAAACAGAAACCTTGCGTGTCAAAATGGCACATATTGCAGAGATCGCTGCTTCTAAAATCTATGGCTGTTTCCATAACAATACTTTTTACAATGACAGCTTGTCAAGCCATCGATCAATCTCCTTAGTCGCCTCTTACGACATGCCTGGAAGGTCACAGTGTCACTATTCTTTACTTCTCTCATAATGAGACCCCGGTAGCCATTAATTGGTACCGGATTTTTTTCTGGGAAAGTAAAGCGGCTTCAGTAATAAAGAAAAGACGATGGTCATATGTTGGACATGTGATGAGAAGAGATAATAACCGAATAGCAAAACAAGCCCTCTTGTGGGAAACAACAGGTAAAAGAAAAAGAGGAAGACCCAGAGAGACACTGAGAAGAACATTGATGAGAGAGGCAAAAGTAGCAGGAATCGGCTCCCTCAAAGAAATAGAGCTGCTTGCACAGAACAGAGACAAATGTCGAGATTTGATAAAATATCTTTAAGAGAATTGAAAACTGATAGAACAAAAATTTAGATAAGAGAAGGAGTATCTTGGTCTACGCCTATGGGCCGGCTACGGCTCGAAAGGCCAATAGATAGATAGTAAGCGGCACGGGCGTAATACCGACCACATTACCCCAAAAATCATGTGCCGAAAGTCTGTAAAATTTATGGTCACTAACACCATATTCCCTATACGCCACTTGGCGTGACGGGGGTGCTTTACTTTTTTATTTTTTTACTTATAAACGGGGCGTATTCCGACGCCATAAAATTGATAGACTCAATATCAACACGTTTGTTTGGTAAATAATAGGAGAAATACTTTCTTCTTTTGAACTCTCATTGGAGCATAGTTCTTCATCAAACACATTCCAGGCCGCTCTGTTTCTTGCCATTTTCTTAAGATCCTACCCTGTTTTCAACATCATGTTTATCTGTTTCCACCTGTCTACTGCAAGTGTATTATGGATTTCCCCTTTCTCGGCATGCCCGGTTGATTTAAACAAAAAAGGTGTGTGTAATATTCTCATTTGGCTTCACCTGTGTATTTTCTTTCCAGTGTCATTGTGTGTGTGTGTGTGTGTGTGTGTGTGTGTGTGTGTGTCTACTCACAGCTGTTTGCTTTGAACTTAAAAGTGACATTTTAGTGTTATTTTGTTTAATTTTGTTCTTGTTGTTGTTGTTGTTCTTGTTGTTGTTGTTGTTGTTCTTGTTGTTGTTGTTGTTGCGTTCAACTCTGACGAAGTCCCTAAAGACTAGGAACTGAATTTTGCGTGTTAATCCATTTTCCCCTGGCAGCCGTGTGCACAGGGGTCCCTCGCCGCACAGGCAGATAACTCCGACTTCGGAGGTACTCATATTTTTTTTCCGTCAAAGAGTAATTGACGTTTCAAGCCGGGCCTCGCTGCTGAGACCAGGGGTGGATGCCGCAGACAGAAATCATAAATAAAAATCCCAACCGATTTTAATTTTAAGGTATTTTTAAAATAAATATGTTCTTAGTTTCACAAACTGGTCAGTTTTAATATTGATATTTGATGTTAGTGGTGTCTTTTTGTGACATCAAAAACAACACGTTAAATGTAAGGCCTTAAGTAAATGTTTATGTCTGAATGATATTTTAGTAGTTAAAGCACTTCTTCAATATCATCATCATCATCAAGTGCCATGCCTGCTGGCATAGGTGATCATGTCTCTCCACAACTTTCGATCTCGACAGTTATTTATCATTTCTGTTGTTAACTTTCATTCAAGCCATTCTCTTAAGCTGTCTGGTTTCTTTTTTCTTTGCTTCCCTCTATCTCTTCGTCCCTTAATTTTTCCAGTTGTTACAATATATTCCAGCTGTTCCCTTCTCATTACATGGCCACACATGATGATTGTTTCTTCCTAATATTGGAAATTAGCTCTCCTTTTGCTTTGTCCTCTTTCAGAATGTTTTCCTTACTCTTCTTAGCTGTCCATGGTATTCTCAACATTCTTCTGTAAAACCACATTTCTATAGCCTCCAGTGATTTTCTTGTCTGTTGTCCTATTGTCCATGATTCCAATGCATATGTTAAGACTGGATCTATATAACATTTAAGAACTCTTTACAGCTCTTCACAAAACGTTAATGTTTAGCTAAAGTAAATAGTTACGTAAGAATGATAGTTTACAAGTTAAAGCTCTTCACAAATAGTTAAAGATGAACAAATGGGAGAGCTTCGGGTCCTGCAATATTCAAACTTTAACCACAAAGGGTTGTATATTTTAAGACACAAATTCTTCTAATAACTTTCAATGTTTAACCACAAAGGGTTGTATATTTGAAGACACAAATTCATCTACTGGCTTTCAATGTTTAACAGAATAACCTTGTGTGGTTAATCCTCATGACAGCAATGTCTGAGCAACCAACTAAAGTATCAACGTGAAACAACAGTGATCTCTTTGTCCACTGGTATTTGACTGGTACTTTCCGATAGTTCTGATTTTGCCCTGCCGAGGGCTACGTTGCTTCTTGTAAAATGCTAGTAATTTAATTGAACAAACCTAGCTGCCATGCCTGAGCGTTTAAAGCCCTCGCTCCCAACTAGAAAGTCCTCGTTTCATGCCAAGATGTGCCGATATATTTTTGCCCGCAACAGCGGAGTGTCCCTCTCCCTCCGTCTCTCTCCCTCTCCCTCTCCATCTCTCTCTTCCTCTCTCACTCCCTCTCCCTCCGTCTCTCTCCCTCTCCCTCTCCATCTCTCTCTTCCTCTCTCACTCCCTCTCCCTCCGTCTCTCTCCCTCTCCCTCTCCATCTCTCTCTTCCTCTCTCACTCCCTCTCCATCTCTCTCTCTTTCTCTCTCACTCCCTCTCCCTCCGTCTCTCTCCCTCTCCCTCTTTATCTCTGTCTTCCTCTCTCGCTCTCTCTCCCTTCCTCACTCTCTCTCCTTTTCCATCTCTCTCTCTCCCTCTCTATCTCTGTTTTCCTCTCTCGCTCTCTCCCCCTCTGTCACCCCCATCTCTCACTCTCTCTCACACCCTATCTCTCCCTATCTCTCGCTCTCTCTCCTTCACCATCTCTCGCTCTCTCTCCCTCCCCTCTCTCACTCTCCATCTCTCTCCCTCCCCATCTCTCTCCTTTCCTATCTCTCGCTCTCTCTCCCTCCCCATCTCTCTCTCCCTCCCTATCTCTCGCTCTCTCTCCCTCCCGATCTCTCACTCACTCTCCTTCCCCATCTCTCGCTCTCTCTCCCTCCCCTCTCTCACTCACCATCTCTCTCCCTCCCCATCTCTCTCCTTCCCTATCTCTCGCTCTCTCTCCCTCCCCATCTTTCTCTCCCTCCCCATCTCTCACTCTCTCTCCCTCCCCATCTCTCACTCCCTCACCATCTATTGCCCTGTCTCCCTCCCCATCTATCTCTCCTCTCCCTCCCCATCTCTCACTCTCTCTCATCCAGCGTGTTAAAAAAGCGCCAGATATTTTATCATCAGAAACTAGGGTGACCTGGCGTTATGTCGAACACACCACCTCTAAAACAATATAACATGCGCGCACAACATAATCATCAAATGCGCTTACAAGTGAAACTTTTCTACACTGCTATTGCGCATCTCGAACATAGAATCATCGTTGGAACTCTGTATCGAATATTCTCTCGAATTTAGCATTCAAACACTGAAGCGTTCGAAGTACGAAGCTCCACTGTTTATACATAAAGTAAGATATGGATATCATCAACTAGTTGCTGTGCCTCTGACACTGTTTTCTGTCCTGTGTGAGATGCCCAGCTAGTCTCTTATATATCTTGCGCCCACTCTCTTTTAGGTACTTCTGTCTCCAGGTAAACACACCCTCCATTATCAGTCTTTCTAAGTCACTGTATCTTTTAATTTACTTAGTCACATATTGAAAAATTAAAGCAATAACTACGGAAGCAAAGAGAGCAATATACAAATCAATGTTTCTACCAACTCTGTGCTATCAGTGCCAGAATTGGACGTTGGACTCTAGAACAATAAGAAAGATAACGACCACCGAAATGAAATGTGTCAGAAGAATGACAGGAAACAGCTTAAGGGACAGAGTAAGAAACACTGACCTGAGGAAGAAACTCGAAATTGAACCAGCCATCGAATACATAAAGAAACAACAGATAAATTGGTTCGGCCACATAACAAGACAAAAAGAACTAACAATGACTGAAAGAGCCATAAACAAACGCTACGAAAACGCCAGGTTAAGAGGAAGACCGAGAATAAGATGGATAAAGGATTATTAGAGTCATTAGGAGGGATGCCAACAGAAGAGGCCAACAGAAGAGGCCAACAGAAGAGGCCAATAGAGAAGCAAAGAATCGCAGGTTGCATCTTCTCTCGACGCCAACAGCAATGGAGGAAGGATAGAAGAAGTCACATATTGCAGGCTGAAAATAAAATAATGGGAGGGACAGAATGTAATGTGGGGAGGTTGAGAATAAAATAATGGGAGGGAGAGAGAATGTAAAGTGGGGAGGTTGAGAATAAAATAATGGGAGGTTGAGAATAAAATAATGGGAGGTTGAGAATAAAATAATGGGAGGTTGAGAATAAAATAATGGGAGGTTGAGAATAAAATAATGGGAGGGAGAGAGAATGTAATGTGGGGAGGTTGAGAATAAAATAATGGGAGGTTGAGAATAAAATAATGGGAGGGAGAGAGAATGTAATGTGGGGAGGTTGAGAATAAAATAATGGGAGGGAGAGAGAATGTAAAGTGGGGAGGTTGAGAATAAAATAATGAGAGGGAGAGAATGTAAAGTGGGGAGGTTGAGAATACAATAATGGGAGGGAGAGAATGTAAAGTGGGGAGATTGAAAATAAAATGATGAGAGGGAGAAAATCCCACATGGGCAGGTTGAAAAACAAATACTGAGAAGGAGAGAATGCAATGTGGGAAAGTTGAAAACCCAAAGAGTGGGAGTAAGGGTCAAAATAATATTGGTGGGCGGATATTACAATCGAAAGCAGCTTTCCAAAAAATGAGAAAGATATTGTGCAATCCATTTTCGACAATAGAAACAAGAAAAAGATATCTTAAATGTTATGTAGAACCAGTCTTAACATATGGATGCGAATCATGGTCAATAGGACAACAACAAGAAAATCACTGGAAACTATAGAAATGTGGCTGTACAGGAGAATGTTGACAATACAATGTAGAGCTGAGAAGAGTAATAAAAACGTTCTGAAAGAAGCCAAAGCAAAAAGATGATAGCTAATTTCCAATATTAGGAAGAAACAATCATCATTTTTTGGCCATGTAATGAGAAGAGAACAACTGGAATATATTGTAACAACTGGGGAAATTGAGGACGAAGAGATAGAGGGAAGCAAAGAGAAAAGATACCAGACAGCTTAAGAGAAATTGCTTAGTAGAAGGTCAACAGCAGAAACGATAAATAACTGTCGAGATCGAAAGTTGTGGAGAGACATGATCACCTACGCCAGTAGGCATGGTACTTGATGATGAAGACGTCGGCGATGACGATGATGATGATGATGACGATGATGATGATAATGATGACGATGATGATGATAATGATGATGATGATGATTACAATCGAATAAGAAGAGAGAGAAAATGAAATGAGTGGTTCATGAAAATCAATGAAATGGTGGGACACAATCAAATAAATGAGATATATACAAGTAAACTGTAAAAAAGAATTGAAACAACTGAAGAATAACAGAAGCCCCTGTTAACAGGGAGCATAAAATAAACACTGAACTGACATTGAGGAATGCGCCAGGCAATTTTTACCTGTCTGAAGGCACCGGCATTAAGATGCTCCGAAAAAAACGCGCTTAATGGAGCATTCTCTTTACCGTAAATTGCTGTCTGTAGCTCTGTTTTTTGTGCGTTTCTTTTAAAAGAATGTGTTTATTATCCTAATTGTTATTTTATATCCGTTCCAAAGACTGTGTTATTGTGTTGTTTGATATAGAAAGTAATTGGTGTTTTCAACAGGTTCGCTTTGTGTTTCCGTTTAATGTTTTAATGTGTTATTTCTCTCATCTTTTTTTTTTCTCAATTGAATTTTGTAATGCAATTTCTCTTTATATTGAATATGTTTTAGAGACGTTAACCATCTTTAAGTTAAGAAACTCGCCTCCCAGCACCAGAGCTGGAAGTTGTCAGCGACCCGCAGGTGATGGCTTGCGCCACAATCGGTAAACCAGAACCATCCAGACACTGCTCCACCTCTCCGTGGTGCCTCTAGTAACAGAAAACCTGTCTAGTCTGGCCAAGCGAGTAGGGATCGAAGAGGGAAGGCAATCCGGTACTAAAAATATCGTGCTGATGTCGGATGTATTGGGCCGAAATGTGCAAATATCACAGTTATATTGCAAACCACAACACAACGCAGACACACCCACTTAACGTCCTTTTAAGGACGGATGACGAAGAGGGATTCTATAGTCTACTAGAACACTCTAGAATACTTTAGTCATTGGGCGAACGCAAGCAAGCAAGCAATTTAAGAAAATTAAGTTTTATATTGGTTCTTTTTTTCATGTGTTTTGTCATTTGTACACGCACACAATGAAGAGATAGGCAAACTATGCTCTATAGCAAGTAATATTACGAGAGGGGGGGGGAGAAGGGTTTTCATTTTTCTCTTCTTGTTTCTTCGTCACTTCTTGTCACACTATTTTGGTTGTCCAGGGATTTGTGAAGTTCTGGCTCTCGTATTTCTGGCATTCTCAACAATTAGAATGGGTACTTGTGGTGTTGATGTAGTAGGGAAAGATTATACACATTTGTAGATGTTGTAGTGTTGGTGTGGTAGAGAAAGACTATACACATTTGTAGATGTTGTAGTGTTGGTGTGGTAGGAGAAAGACTATACACATTTGTAGATGTTGTAGTGTTGGTGTGGTAGGAGAAAGACTATACACATTTGTAGATGTTGTAGTGTTGGTGTGGTAGGAGAAAGACTATACACATTTGTAGATGTTGTAGTGTTGGTGTGGTAGGAGAAAGACTATACACATTTATAGATGTTGTAGTGTTGATTTGGTAGGGAAAGACTATACACATTTATAGATGTTGTAGTGTTGATTTGGTAGGGAAAGACTATACACATTTATAGATGTTGTAGTGTTGATTGGGTAGGGAAAGACTATACCCATTTATAGATGTTGTAGTGTTGGTGTGGTAGGAGAAAGAATATACACATTTATTGGTTATTGGTTATGGAAGGCCTCGGCATCACAGCAAACGAATTAAAATCCATAATTGCTCAACCGCCCGTGCCAGTGGAATCATCCGAATTACCAACTCATCTCCCAAACAAAGAAAGGTAACTGTAGTCCCCATCGTAGCAGTCTCAGCACACGCCAAAAGACAAGGCGAAACCGCGCAGAAAGTGAACACAGCCAACTGTTCCCTGTCATACGATATCATCATTCATCGTAAACAAGCGGGATATCGAAGCAGGATCAAAACGGATGAGACACACAGCTCACGGTGTGCACAGAGCACTTAACTCAGTAGCTCCTGCAACAAGCCGGACTTGGAATATGAGGAAACTGCAAGAAGGAACACTTTTCAGACATAGCCTTCAATGGTTCCTGCCGCCTATCCACCATATACCATGGGAGTTCACGTCCTCCCGAAATTGATGATCGTCATAGCACTTGATGATGTTAGGCCGTCATTGATGACTCCAATTCCAAACATATAGACACACAGTGGTGGTAATTTGTCATTTCCAATCCAACAGAAGCCACATGACCTGTAGTTAGTAAAACCACAGAGAGAATATGATTTTGTGACCTTCACTGATTCACTCTTAGATGTGAATGTGTAGTTTACACAAGTGGAGAAGTTTTCAACTACAGTGATCCCATTTAAGGCAATTCTGGGATAGCAAGGCAAGTCTCCTTTATAGCAGCAGAACTTGATGTTCTCCGCTCCCTTCTTGTAGCTGCTGCCACACGATTCTGATGTCTCACTAACCTGGACATCACTCAAGAACAATGCCAGACTAATATTCCACAAACATGGCTCTGCTGATGAAGTGCTTGGTGCAACAGTTGCATCAATCATACTGGGGGCTCCTGGTCTGTGGTCATTAATATCACAGACGGCACATGGTGTTGTTATATTCAGTATTTCTTTCTGGGGTGTAAATATGTGGCACACACATGGAGAGTGGTTTGTGGTCACAGTAATCCCATTAAAGGCAATTCTAGGGTAGCATGGCATAGCTGTTTCAGAACAGCACAATCCTGTGATGTTTTCTGTGTTCGCTATAAAGCTGCTGCTGCTACACAATCCTGACCAATTATAGGTGTGGACATTATTCACTTGCAATGACAAAACTGCATCGCTTACATCATAAACCTCTGGAAGCGAATCATTTATGGGACTAATAGTACAATTTATTCTTCCATCGGGGATATCTGCATTGAGTCCCCAAAAAAAAAGGTCTTTGGTTAAAAAGCACATATGCGTTTGAGTTAAACACACAATGAGCCCACTTCGTAGATTCAAAATGATCCCTGCCAATGCCATCCGTTTGCACAAGTTAGGTCCTTAGCTACCAACGTCAAAAATGTCTGAAACGAAGCCATCCAATTAACGGCTTTATCTACAGCGAAGGTTAACGAACTGTGAACAAACATTTATGTTCAAACCCTTGAAAACATTTTCAAAAATCTGCCAACTCGCAGCAATGACATTTATCGTGTTGTTCAATGTAAACATTGCTTGGTCCATAGCTCGAATATAAATAAGCTGCCATTTTGGTGCGTCCCATGACGTCATCCCTACACATTTATAGATGTTGTAGTGTTGATTTGGTAGGGAAAGACTATACACATTTATAGATGTTGTAGTGTTGATGTGGTAGGGAAAGACTATACACATTTATAGATGTTGTAGTTTTGAATTGACAGTAAGAGGCTAAAGCAAAGCACAAGTTGAAATGAGAGAGGGAGCTAAGCACTAGTTGAAATGGCAGAGAGAGCTGAGCATTAGTTGAAATGACAGAGTGAGCTAAGTACTAGTTGAAATGGCAGAGAGAGCTAAGCATTAGTTGAAATGGCAGAGAGAGCTAAGCACTAGTTGAAATGGCAGAGAAAGCTAAGCACTAGCTTAAATGACAGAGAGAGCTAAGAATTAGTTGAAATTTCAAAGAAAGCTAAGCACTAGTTGAAGTGACAGAGGGAGCTAAGCACAAGTTAAATGAGAGAGGGAGCTAAGCACTTTTTGAAATGGCAGAGAGGGCTGAGCATTAGTTGAAATGACAGAGTGAGCTAAGTACTAGTTTAAATGGCAGAGAGAGCTAAGCATTAGTTGAAATGGCAGAGAGAGCTAAGCACTAGTTGAAATGGCAGAGAGAGCTAAGCACTAGCTTAAATGACAGAGAGAGCTAAGAATTAGTTGAAATTTCAAAGAAAGCTAAGCACTAGTTGAAGTGACAGAGGGAGCTAAGCACAAGTTAAATGACAGAGGGAGCTAAGCACTTTTTGAAATGACAGCGAGAGCTGAGCATTAGTTGAAATGACAGAGTGAACTAAGCACTAGCTTAAATGAGAGAGAGAGCCAAGAATTAGTTGAAATGGCAGAGAGAGCTAAGCACTAGTTGAAATGACAGAGAGCTAAGCACTAGTTGAAATGGCAAAGTGAATTAAGCACTAGTTGAAATGGCAGTGGGAACTAAGCACTAGTTGAAATATCAGAGAGCTAAGCACTAGTTGAAATTGTCGAGAGAGCTAAGCACTAATTGAAATGGCAGAGAGAGCTAAGCACTAGTTGAAGTGACAGATGGAGCTAAGCACTAGCTGAAGTGGCAGAGAGAGATAAGCACTAGTTGAAACTTCAAAGAAAGCTAAGCACTAGTTGAAGTGACAGATGGAGCTAAGCACTAGTTGAAGTGACAGAGAGAGCTAAGCACAAGTTAAATGACAGTAGCCCTAGAACCTTTGTTCCAACACCTATGGTGTCTTTTTCTGTGGACATGCTTCCATTATTCTCAAATTCTAATCCGCAATAACATTTTGAAATAGAATAACTGCGAAACGAATTTGTAGTAAGAGATGTTACTGTCTTATCCAGGGTTTTCTCTGCTTATGTTCTCTGTGTATATAGATGTTACGATATGGAACCTACATAATAAAGTAAAGAGCCCCCGTCACGCCAAGTGGCGTATAGGAAACATGGTGTCAGTGACTATAATTTTAATAGCCCTTCATGTAAAGATTTTTGGGGTAATGTGGTCGGTATTACGCCAGTGCCGTTTAATTTTTTTAAAAATCCGGTTCCCATTTAAGGCTGGGTGAACCCGGAAACCATCGATCAGGATCGAAACTGATCTGTCGTTCCTTGTAGTCCAGTTCACTAACCACTGAACTATCGTGGCTCATGGAACCTATATGGTAGTTATATATTAACATCCACCGTACTGTATACGGCCCTTTTCGTCTTGTCAGACGGTCTAGTGGAGGCTATTGTGTATTTTTTTGAGGCTTTGTTTTTGTCGAGCAGCCTCTCTCGTGGCTAACTCTACCAATGTTTGACAAACACACACGGTCACAGAATGAACAAGTCAGGCCCACTGGTCCACAGGGTTTTCCATCCTTTTTTATGAATCTTTTCTCTTCTAGGTTTTGCCTTAGCACAGTCTCAAATGATGTTATACCGTTCATATTCACAGATGGAGAAGTCATTCAGAGATGATTTACAGATATCTCTATATCGTAGTTTGAGTCTGCCGATTTGTCTTTTTCCGTGTATTAGTTCACCATATAGTATTTGCTTGGGGATGCGTTTTTCTTCCATTCGCTGGACGTGCCCCAGCCATCTTAGTCTTCGACATCTGAGCATCGACATGATTGTTGGGGTCTTAGCACGTTGCTGGACAGTTAAGTTGGTTATTTTGTACTGCCATTACTATACCATACTAGACCAAAACGTTTAAGGGGGCCAGTGCACTTTATTGAAGTTAATTACATTCCCCAGTTCAGTGCACAGTTGTTGTTTTTTTTGTTTTTTTTACCAGAAAGTGATATTTTAGTTTCAGTGTTATCACTTGTGCATCGTTTATGTCTGAAGTTGTCCATATTCTACAACGTACCCCTTATTCGTAAAGTGAATATTTTATGGAAGTGATTTCAGTCTGTGACGCCACATACACAAGATATCAACTTATTTTAAGTCAAGTACATATTTATGCGTTGATGGAATGACATATGTGTAGAATCATGCTCACAGCTAAAAAAAACAACAACAACAATTTTTTTAAATGCCAAATCTGAGAGTTTTTGTGGTAATAGTTATGGTTAGTCGAAGGCCCCGGTATCACTGCAAACGGATAAAAGATCATAATTTCTTAACTGCCCGTGCCAGTGGAATCATCCGAATTAAAATTCATCTCATTTGATGATCAAAACAAAGAGAGGCAGCTGTATCCCCATCATAGCAGCTACAGCGCATGCCAATAAATGTAAGGTCAAGTGGCACCGAAATTGAACGCAGCTGAACCATCCTTCGTCATACGATATCATTTTTCATCGTAAGTAATCGGAATATCGAAACACGATCCGGATAAAAAACACATCTCGCGGTGTGCATTTATTTGGTTATGGAAGGCCCCGGTATCACTACCAAACGAATTAAAATCCATAATTGCCCAACCGCCGTGCCAGCGTAATCATCCGAATTAATATCTCATCTCCCAAACAAAGAAAGGTAACTGCAGTCCCCATCGTAGCAGTCTCAGCACACGCCAAAAGACATAAGGTGAAACCGCGCAGAAAGTGAACACAGCAACTGTTCCCTGTCATACGATATCATCATTCATCGTAAACAATTGGAACATCGAAACATGATCAAAACGTATGAGACACACAGCTCACGGTGTGCACAGAGCACTTAACTCAGTAGCTCCTGCAACTGGCCGGACTTGGAATATGAGGAAACTGCAACAAGGAACACTTTTTATGCATAGCCTGCAATTGTTCCCGCCGCCTATCCACAATATACCAGAAGTTCACGTCCTTTGAAAATGATGATCGTCGTATTTAAAAAAAAAATGTATAGCGTTTGATGATGTAAGGCCATCGTTGTTGACTCCAATTCCGAACATATAGACACACAGTTAGTCGTCAGATTATCCCCGTCGCACATCAAACAACAGACCGTAAGATTATCGTACGGCCGGTCTAGGGATGTATGATGAGCCATTACGATGACGTAGCACACAAAAAAAGTCGTACACACAATTTCGCTCCCTTTAGATTCCTAATTGTGCATATAACACTAAACTCGGTAGCACCGGCAACAAGCCGGACTTGGAATATGAAGAAATTTCAAGAAGGAACACTTTTCAGACAGAGCCTCAATGGTTCCTGTCGGCTATCCACCATATTGACCGGACGTTTCTGCAGTGACATTATTCAATTTTTGACTCATCTTAATCAAGTGACAGGCCTGCTGGCCTAGGTGATCATGTCTCTCCACAACTTTCGATCTCGACCGTTATTTATCATTTCTGTTGTTGACCACTGCCAAGCCATTCTTTTAAGCTGTCATATTTTTTCTCTTTGCTTCCCTGTATCTCTTTGTCCCTCAATTTCCCCAGTTGTTACAATATATTCCAGTTGTTCTCTTCTCATTACATGGCCAAAAATTGATGATTGTTTCTTCCTAATATTGGAAATCAGCTATTTTTTTTTGCCTTGGCCTCTTTCAGAACGTTTTCATTACTCATCTTAGCTGTCCATCGTATTCTCAACATTCTTCTGTAAAACCACATTTCTACAGACTCCAGTGATTTTCTTGTTTGTTGTCCTATTTTTTATAATTCACATCCAGATGTTAAGACTGACTCTACATAACATTTAAGTACTCTTTTGCTTGTTTCTATTGTCAAAAATGGATTGCACAGCATCTTCCTCATTTTTTGGAAAGCTACTTTTACCTGAGCCATTCTGCATCTCACCTCTTTTGAACATCTTCCGTATGAGGTTAACAAAGTTCCCAGATATTTAAATTCATTTACCTGTTTTAATATTATTCCACTTATCTTAATTTTTCGCTGAGGTATTGTCTTTTTCTTTGTTGCTACCATTACTTCTGTCTTTTTTCTATTAAGGCTGAGTCCTTTATTTTTACTTTCGTTCCCTATACAATTGTGGACGAGCAATTTTTGACTGCAGAAGTTTAAAATACAGCTTTGCAGCTTCGTTTAACCCTTTGAATGTATAATAGAAAAAAAAACGATATTTTATCTTCTGGAAAAGAGGAATTGAGCAAATAGGCTAAATTATCAGTGGAAAACTGCTGTGAGTAATTCAAGTACCAATTGTCGATACTTTTATTTAACTTTGACGAATTGAGAGACAGAAAAACTGGAATGTCTCCAGAACGAGGCTATGTTCGTTATGCCTGGATGCATAAAACACACATCATGCTGAGGTATAGTTTTCTTTCTTGGTTTTACCACCATGAAAGAGAGAACTATTGTTTCCTATACTGCCTACCCTCCAGCAGTAAAAGTAAAAAGTAAAGTACCCCCGTCACGTCAAGTGGAGTATAGGGAAATATGGTGTTAGTGACCCTATATTTTACAGACCTTCAGCACATGATTTTTGGGGTAATGTGGTCAGTATTACGCCCGTGCTGCTTACTTGCCCAGAAAAAAATCCGGTACCCATTTAAGGCTGGGTGAACCCGGAAGCCGTCGGTTGGGATCGAACCCTACCCCTTGTCCTTTTTAGTCCAGTTCGCTAACCACTGAGCTATCGCGGCTCCCACCCTCCAGCAGTGCAGATACACAACTATTGTAGAGTGAGATTAGCAGTCAGAAGAGTTGGTAGATTAAAGAGAGGGGAATCTTGGGTAGATCAGAGTCAAGGATATTTTTAAACAGTTATGTTATATTGAGAGGGAGCCGCGGTAGCTCAGTGGTTAGTGAACTGGAATACAAAGGACAACAGGTAGGGTTCGATCCCAACCGACGGCTTCCAGGTTCACCCAGCCTTTAATGGGTACCGGATTTTTTTCTGGGAAGGTAAAGCGGCGCGGGCGTAATACTGACCACATTACCCCAAAAATCATGTGCCGAAGGTCTGTAAAATATAGGGTCACTAACACCATATTCCCTATACGCCACTTGGCATGACGGGGGTACTTTTTTATGTTACATTGAGGACATTATTCAACAGTTATGTTACATTGAGGACATTGTTCAACAGTTATGTTACTTTGACGACATTGTTCAACAGTTATGTTACATTGAGGACATTATTCAACAGTTATGTTACATTGAGGACATTGTTCAACAGTTATGTTCCATTGAGGACATTATTCAACACTTATGTTCCTTTCAGGACGTCGTTCAACTGTTCTGCTTCCCAGTAGACGTAGTTCAACAGTTATGCTTCATCGGAACACTGTTCAACTATTATGTTCCATTGAGGACATTGAGTCTGTTGAAGGATCGGTATTCCAACAAGAGATGTACGCTCTTCCCAATCTGAATCAAGCCGAACGGAGAATGCCGAAAAATAATACCAGTGAAGAATCCTGAGATGTAGCCCCTACTGGCAATTTAGTGTTAACTTAACATTGCTCTGGCAACTCCTGCGGCACAGTTGGCACCAAACTGTTCTTGCCCTGCTAGACCTCTGGATCACGCGGCTGGTTGGAGAGAAGAAACATGTTGGATGGGCTTGGCTGTGTGGAGAGAAGAAACATGTTGTATGGGCTCGGCTGTGTGGAGAGAAGAAGCTTGTTGCTTGGGCTCGGCTGTGTGGAGAGAAGAAACATGTTGTATGGGCTCGGCTGTGTGAATAGAAAAAACATGTTGCTTGGGCTCGGCTGTGTGGAGAGAAGAAGCTTGTTGCTTGGGCTCGGCTGTGTGGAGAGAAGAAACATGTTGTATGGGCTCGGCTGCGTGGAGAGAAGAAACATGTTGCATGGGCTCGGCTGCGTGGAGAGAAGAAACATGTTGCATGGGCTCGGCTGCGTGGAGAGAAGAAACATGTTGTATGGGCTCGGCTGTGTGGAGAGAAGAAACATGTTGCATGGGCTCGGCTGCGTGGAGAGAAGAAACATGTTGCATTGGCTCGGCTGCGTGGAGAGAAGAAACATGTTGTATGGGCTTGGCTGTGTGGAGAGAAGAAACATGTTGTATGGGCTCGGCTGTGTGGAGAGAAGAAGCTTGTTGCTTGGGCTCGGCTGTGTGGAGAGAAGAAACATGTTGTATGGGCTCGGCTGTGTGAATAGAAAAAACATGTTGCTTGGGCTCGGCTGTGTGGAGAGAAGAAGCTTGTTGCTTGGGCTCGGCTGTGTGGAGAGAAGAAACATTTGCATGGGCTGTGGAGAGAAGAAACATGTTGCATTGGCTCGGCTGCGTGGAGAGAAGAAACATGTTGTATGGGCTCGGCTGTGTGGAGAGAAGAAACATGTTGCATGGGCTCGGCTGCGTGGAGAGAAGAAACATGTTGTATGGGCTCGGCTGTGTGAATAGAAAAAACATGTTGCTTGGCTCGGCTGTGTGGAGAGAAGAAGCTTGTTGCTTGGGCTCGGCTGTGTGGAGAGAAGAAACATGTTGCATGGGCTCGGCTGCGTGGAGAGAAGAAACATGTTGCATTGGCTCGGCTGCGTGGAGAGAAGAAACATGTTGTATGGGCTCGGCTGTGTGGAGAGAAGAAACATGTTGCATGGGCTCGGCTGCGTGGAGAGAAGAAACATGTTGCATGGGCTCGGATGCGTGGAGTGAAGAAACATGCTGCCATGGCAACAACTTGTCTCTTTCTTTTTCTGTCCAAACCGGCGCCCTGGAGAGGACCATCATCATCATCGAGTGCCGTCTCCGCAACGAAGGTTGTCTACCGGTAGCGCCATTTCACTCTGTCTCTTGCGTCGATGGTGCAGATTGTCATAGGCTGACTTGTCTATCTCTTGATGTTACTCGTCCATGTTGGTCGTGGTCTGCCTGCGCCTCTTTTACCCTGTATTTTCCCCTCTAAGATTACTTTTAGTAGTCTGTTGTGCCCTTTACCACGCCCCCAAAATTTCATTTATCTTGTTCTTATTGCGTTTAGTAGTTCTCTTTTCATTTTTAGTTGTTTTACAACTTCATCGTTTGTTTTCTTTTCTTTCCATCCAATTCTACCTATTCTTCTATAAATCAAAATTTCAAGGGCTTCAATTTTCTGTTCTGTTTTCTCGTCTAATGTCCATGTTTCTGCACCACACAGGAATATTGAGAAGATGTAACATTTTGCATAAATAGTTTTGGCCCTGGTGTTATTTGCTTTGATGTTAGTATACTTTTCATGACATTAAAATTACTTTTTGCCATACCTATTATTTTGTTTATTTCACTTTTATATTTTCCATCACTGGTTATAGTATGTCCCAGGTAGTTGTAGTTCTGAACTGTCTCCTGGTGTATTCCTTCAACAAACTGGAGAGGATACTCCAGCTTTAATCACAGAAAAAGATAATACATAGCAGAGAGAAAATGAGAGAAAAAAAAATACATTTGAAGGAGCGCTGCACAATGCATAGTCGGAACTGACGGTGACGGGGTTTATGAGGAAACTGCATTGATGACATCACAGCAGAGATCCTAAAGAGAAGACGACGCTTTATAGACCATTCTCATAAAGGAAAGGAAACAGATTCACCGAGAGTAGTTTTTAATTGAAAAACAAAATGGTACGAGAACAAGAGGAAGTCAGAAATAATGAGGACGTTGATTGGTTGATAGAGAAGTGGCGTCAGACGGTTTCGCGAATTGTGGGTTTAATTAAAAAACTGGCATATGACTTTATAAACTTGTGAGATTACTATTGACGGTCTTGTATGTCTGGGGGTTTTGGTAGCCTAGTTGGTAAAAACAACCCGACTGGGCTACCGATGTTCGGACAACCCGTGTTCCATTCCCGCTGGTAGCAGTGTGAGTTGTACTCGTGGTTCCGAAAAAAAAATAATACCCCCGCGGTGGGCACAGCCACTGGCAGAAATGGGTACCAGGGTATAGTACTCTGGGAAGGTGAGGAATTACCCCCCCCCCCCCCCACATCGTGAGTTTCGATGCTTGAAGCGACACTATCCAGAAGTCTCCGAACACTTCTGGATAGGCGGCCGAGCACATATGAGTGAAAACTCGAGTTCTACTACACGCTTCTTAAATTTACAGTAAAATCTAATGTTTAGATAACACGGTTTGATATTTTCCTAAAATTATATCACAAAAAAAAAAAAAAAAAAAAAAAAAAGATTCATGCAGAATTCAGACTATCTTTGTACTTAAATATTATAAAATCTGAAGGTCGGTGAAAAAAATAAGATTTTATGAAAAAGAATGACAGAAATTCATGTTTCCGAGATAATTGATAAACTTTGTTAGCACGAATTTCTGTACGAAGTATACCACCTTTGATGCTTTGGGACTCGTTACTGTTGATCTTTTAGTGAGGTGTTATAGAATGCTAAAAAATGTCTGAGGAAAATCAGTAAGTGGCTGAGGTCACTTCACATGTCAAACTTTAACTACAGCACGATGAGGGCGTGACGTTGATTATTCTAGGTTATGTTTTTTCTTCTGTCTGTTATTTACCTGCCGTAGATTGAAACTACAAATTCGGGTTTTTATCTTCTTGTTGGTGAAACACAATCCGTTCAACCTTAGACAACGTCTTAAAGTTAATCCTCATCATGTGCCATACTAGATGGTGTAGGTGATCATGTCCTTCCACAATTTCTATCCACCGCTCATCGTATCAGTTCTGTTGTTGACTGTTCTCCATGCCATGACACCAAGCTATCTAGTATATTCTCTCTTTGTCGTTCTCGATATCTCTTTCCCTGTATGTTGTCAGTTGTAACCAAGTATTCCAACTTTCCTCTTCTCATGATGTGTTCGAAAAATGTTGATTGTTTCTTTCTGTTGTTTCTTAGGAGCTCCCTTTTTATTTTGGCCTCTTTGATAATGTCGTCGCTGATTTTTTTTAGCGGTCCAGGTTACTCTCAACATTTTTCTGAGAAATCCCATCTCCGTGGCCTCTAAACAGATATTAAGTCGTCTTTGGACATAATTTTACTTGCAAATATTTGAAAGTAATTTACAATTCCTTTCCTTACAGCTTATATTGAGCTGTAATCATCACTCATCATCATAAAGTACCGGGCCTGCTGGCGTAGGTGATCATGTCTCTCCAGAACTTTCGATCTCGACAGTTATTTATCATTTTTGTTGTTGACCTTCTGCCAAGCCATTCTCTTAAGCTGTCTGGTGTTTTTTCTCTTTGATTCCCTCTATCTCTTCGCCTCTCAATTTTCCCAGTTGTTACAATATATTCCAGTTCTTCTCTTCTCATTACATGACCAAAAAATGATGATTGTTTCTTCCTAATATTGGAATTAGCTCTCTTTTTGCTCTGACCTCTTTCAGAACATTTTCATTCTTCTTCGCAGCTGTCCATGATAATCTCAACATTCTTCTGTAAAACCACATTTGTGACTCCAAAGACTCCAGTGATTTTCATGTCTGCTGTCCTATTGACTTTATTTTGCACTGAGGTGATGTCTTTTTCCTTGTTGTTACCATTACTTCTGTCTTTTTGCTACTATAGCTGAGCCCTTTATTTTTGCTTTCTTTCACTATAATGTCCAACATTTCTTGTAACTCATTTCCACTCTTAGCGATTAAGACCCATTTGGATCTCCCTTAACGTTGCTGTCACTACAAAATTGTAATGGAAATATTTTTTTTCTTAAATTTATTTAGTCTCATATATATTATAATAAAGACATTTAACTGTCAACCTATATTATTTTTTTTTTCCTTTGCTTATAGAAGAATTGCTAATGTACATGAACAACATCTGTTGTGCTACCACCTATTTTGTTGTTGTAAACGCGTTGATCGCATTTCACCTACTCACCTCGCCTGACGTCTCGAGTTACTTAATCCAGACCCATTCTCATGGAATTCACTTCAAGCACTTTTGACCGTTCGGCTACGCAACGCTACAGCGACCCTAAAGCATACCTATTAACCAGCTTTCCGTCTCTAACGCCCACCTCAGCGATTGTCTAGTTTACTGCCTGCCTGTCTGTCTCCTTATTTCTCCATAGCCTGTGCACATCGATCGGGTTAACTTTCGTTACATTCGCCAATCTGGCTCTATAGAGCCAGCATTCTTAACATTCTTATGTTAAAGGACTCTTCTCCGTTTTCTGTCCCGTCATTATATTTCCTGTATCAATAGTCTAAAGTCTTGTTCTTACACTGGTAGAGAAGTTTTTTTTCAAAATCATCATTCATCATTGAGTGCCTTCTCCGCATCGAAGGTTGACTACCATGGAGCGCCGTTCCGCTCTGTCACTTGATTTGATGGTGCAGGTCCTCATCGGATGACTTGTCATCTTTGGATGTTACTCGTCCACGTTAGTCTTGGTCTGCCTCTGCCTTTCTACCTTGTATTGTCCCTCCAAAGATCACTTTTAGTAGGCTGTTCTGTCTATTAACATCATCATCATGATCGAGTGCCGTCTCCGCAACGAAGGTTGGCTACTATGGAGCGCCATTCTGCTCTGTCTCTTGCTCTGATGGTGCAGGTTGTCATAGGCTGGTTTGTCCATCTTTTGATGTTACTCGTCCATGTTAGTCTTGGTCTGCCTCCTTTACCTTGTATTTTCCCCTCCAGGATTACTTTTGTAGGCTGTTGTGTCTATTAACATGGCCCAAAAATAGCATTTGTCTTGTTTGAATTGTGCATAGTAGTTCTACTTTTATTTTTAGTTGTTTTTAAACATCATCGTATGTTTTCTTTTCCTGCCATCAAATTCTACCTATTCTTCTATATATCCACATTTCAAAGGCTTCAATTTTCTTTTCTGTTTTCTTGTCTAATTTCCATGTTTCTGCACCATAGAGGAATATTGAGAAGGGTAACATTTTGCTATTCTTAGTTTTAGCCCTGGTGTTATTTGTTTTGATGTTAGTATGTTCTTTATGACATTAAACTTACTTTTTGCCATTTCTATTCGTTTGTTTATTTCAGTTTTACATTTTCCAATACTGGTTATAGTATGTCCAAGGTATTTGTAGTTCTGAACTGTCTCCAGGTCTATTCCTTCAATTTTGATATCCACTTGTGGGTTTTGAGTATTTTCTTTGTTTATGATCATAGTTTTAGTCTTTTTGATATTCATATCTAGTCCATATTTTTTGCTTGTCATGTTTATTTCATTAAGTAATTGTTGTAGATCTTTAGGATTTTCTGCTAGTAGTAAAGTATCGTCAGCATGTCTTAGGTTATTGATTATCTTTCCATTAATGTGTAGGCCTGGTATCTCGACGTCTTTTAACATGCCCCCAAAATTTTATTTGTCTTGTTTGGATTGTATTTAGTAGTTCTCTTTTCACTTTTACTTATTTTAAGACTTCATCGTTTCATTTCTTTTCTCTCCATTCAAATTCTACCTATGCTTCTATTTATATCCACATTTCAAAGGCTTCAATTCTCTGTTCTATTTTCTTGTCTAATGTCCATGTTTCTGCACCATAGAGGAATATTAAGAAGATATAATATTTTACTATTCTTAGTTTCAGCCCGTTTGTTATTTTTGTTAATGTTAGTACATTTTTTAAAAAGAAAACAACATAGTTGTTATTAACCTATAAAGTCAGACCTAACGAGTGGGAGCGAAACATGGACAGCTGCGCAAAAAAAAACAACATAAATAAATAAAACAAGAAAAACTGAAACAATGCGTTTTTTTAAACAGAAGAAAGCTGCGAATACCACTGGGGAGTTAAAAAGAATAACGAGGGCATTTTGTATGAGAACTAGACAAGAACAAAGCTTATCAGCGTCAGTAGAGAATTGTCATTTATCTCCATCAGGTCGCATAACCTTTGCAGAACGTTGCATTTACCAGAGCTTGTCGGAAAGAATCTCTGTCTCTATCCAGATCTCCAACTTCTTCTCCTGTCATGTTGAAGACCTCTTTGATGTCTCCAAACCACATTCTTTCTCATCATCATCATGATGTGCCATACCGGTTGCCGTCGGCGATCATGTCCTGCCACAATCTTCTATCTACAGTGCATCGTATCAGTTCTGTTGTTGACTATTATCCATGCCATGACACTAAATCATCTGGTATTTTCTCGCTTTGCCGTCCGCAATCTCTCTTTCCTTTTATTTTTCCGGTTGTAACCAAGTATTTCAACTTTCCTCTTCTCATGATGTGCCAGAAAAATGTTCATTGTTTCTTTCTGATATATATATTTTTTTTTTAGAAATTCCCTTTCTGTGATGGCCTCTTTGTGAATTTCCTCATTGGTCTTTTTAGCTGTCCAGGAAACTTTCAACATTCTTCTGAGAAATCCCCATCTCTGATGTCTCTAATCGTCTTTTCATCTTTCTTCCTATAGGTCGTTTCAAAATATTTTGAAGGTGTTTAAAATTCCATATCTCTGCAACCAATTGATTGATAATGCTGAAATTTTGCATATGGTCTTGTGATTTTTTGGTCCCAAGAAGTACATTCATTTCCTCACCAACAAACGTATAGTTTTAAATATTCTTTATTTGAAGTATACAAATTTAAGGCATTTTGGTCAAACCATATATTTGGAGGAATTACCGCTTCATATGAGTGAGCACCCACGGACTTGTCATCTTGAACGTAATGCGCGCCAATTTCCCTGTTTTAAGCACTAAAAAACACATAAAACGCGTCATAGTTATAATTTTATATCCGGTGCATCCCATTTCCTGTCGTTTTGTTGTGATTTATGTGCAACGGCGTATCCTAATTATTGGGTAATTTCGTTAAATTTGTGATCTGTTAGTCAATGGGTATAAAAGTAAAGTTCCTTACATTGCAATCAGTGGCAATAAAGGTGTATAAATATTTTTGCATAGAAGCTAAGCGTGGAAAACTGTATCGAAGCATCTCAAAGCCAGAAAAGAGAACTATTCACGCATTGGGTATAAGCAAACGCTTTTTCAAACAAGTGCTTAAAGCTAACGGAGTGTCCAGTTCAATCAAGACTAGGACGCTAGGAAGAAAGAAAGTAGTAGATAGTTTTGACAAGGAAGTGATTAGAAGAGCAATTTGTAAAATGTTCGATTCCAAAGAAACTGTGACTTTAAGAAAACTGAAAATTCGACTGAGAGCAGAAAATGACATTGTTGTGTCGAAAACAACATTATGGAGAACTGTTAGAAGCATCGGTTTTACGTTTAGAAAGTACGATAGTGGTAGAAATGTCATCTGCGAGAAGCTGCACTAAGTTTCTATGAGGAGTAAATATTTACGTGAAGTACGGGAAATGCGTAACCAAGGTTATGATATTGTATTTCTAGATGAATCTTGGATAAATTCTCACCACACAAGTGCCAAGGAATGGCAGTTATCAGATGGAAGTATTAAAAGATGTGTACCCACTGGAAAAGGACAGCGTATTATAATGGCACATGCAGGCAGCCGAAAAGAAGGGTTGGTGAAAAATGCAGAACTTATATTCACCTCTAATTATACTGACAACAGGGACTATCACACCGAGATGAATGGCCATATATTTAGAGAGTGGATTGAAAATACTCTTCTTCCAATTCTAGACAGACCATCCTGTCTGGTAATGGACAACGCGTCGTACCACAACGCTGTGGCAGAAGAAGACAAAATTCCTACATCTACCAGTACAAAAGATGTTATAAAGATTTGGCTAAGAAAGGAAGGAATTCCATTTAACGAGGGATTTTTGAAACCTGAATTACTGTCACTTGTTAAGAAATCGCAAAAGACCAAAGTATTCCAAATAGACAAAATCATTCAACAGCATGGTCATACGTGCTTGAGACTGCCCCCTTATCATCCACAATTAAACCCCATTGAACTCGTTTGGGCAAAAATTAAAGGGCAGGTGGCAGCTGAGAATACAAGTTTTAAACTATGCGATATAAAAGGACTGACATATGCTGCTCTATCACAGATTGACAAAGATTTTTGGTGCAAATGTGAAGATCATGTCTTAAAAGAAGAAAATGACTATTGGAAAAAAGATGGACTATCGTTCGTTCAGCCCAGATTAGTAATCAATATGTTAGACTCCTCTGATTCAGAATAAATGAAATAATAATGGACGTTTTTATATGTCCGCATGATCAATCTTTAGCTAAAGTTGATAACGTTTTGAAAATGTAAAGATTCTTGATATGTGTACTGCAGGCATGCAAAGAAACTAAATCACTTTCATATGTCTTGTTTACGTAAAATAATGAAAGTCACATGGAAAGACATAAAACGAACAATGTAGCTCTTTACAGTGAAGAGGATCCCGTGCTTACATCGGACTCTTTAGTCACATGCGTACCCATAAACAATAACTTTGCTTGATATGTCATGCTCGTTATCGCTCGCAACGGATAATTAATTTTTTTAAATGTATTCTTTGTTGTATATTGTTTAAATAGTTTTCATTAATGGAACTGTTTATACGCTGATTTGTTTTAGACCGTCTGTAAAGGCTATAACATTGACATTCTCATAGTATTTTAAAGAAAGTAAACAATAGAAAGTAAACAGTTGATAAACGCCTCCAACTTTCAAGTTGTGTAGAGACGCCTATGTCGAGAAGCTGATTTCCATTAATGTACGGTAAATTATTTTCTCCAGGCGCAAAAAGATCCGTAAATTCACTGAGATCAAAGGAAAGTGCTGCTTCATGATGAAGCATACTTCCTACATCATTAAATTTTGTGAAATCGGTGGGACCTTGGAAAAACAAGGCCAGATGCAAAAAATCAAGTTTGTAAGTGCAGGGAAAGAGGAGATATTTCATGTTAATCGTGAACATTTAGATTTGAAACGACCAATAGTGTCCCCTAACTCGTCTTTCAGAAAACATGCCCTCCATTGTCATTCTTCCCTGTCTGGTGTGTAACTTCTGATATGACAGTAACTTTTGATGTGACAGTAACTTTTGATGTGACAGTAACTTTTGATGTGACAGTAACTTTTGATGTGACAGTAACTTTTGATGTGACAGTAACTTTTGATGTGACCGTAACTTTTGATGTGACAGTAACTTTTGATGTGACCGTAACTTTTGATGTGACCGTAACTTTTGATGTGACAGTAACTTTTGATGTGACCGTAACTTTTGATGTGACAGTAACTTTTGATGTGACCGTAACTTTTGATGTGACAGTAACTTTTGATGTGACAGTAACTTTTGGTGTGACAGTAACTTTTGATGTGACAGTAACTTTTGATGTGACAGTAACTTTTGATGTGACCGTAACTTTTGATGTGACAGTAACTTTTGATGTGACCGTAACTTTTGATGTGACAGTAACTTTTGATGTGACCGTAACTTTTGATGTGACAGTAACTTTTGATGTGACAGTAACTTTTGGTGTGACAGTAACTTTTGATGTGACAGTAACTTTTGATGTGACAGTAACTTTTGATGTGACCGTAACTTTTGATGTGACAGTAACTTTTGATGTGACAGTAACTTTTGATGTGACAGTAACTTTTGATGTGACAGTAACTTTTGATGTGACAGTAACTTTTGATGTGACAGCAACTTTTGATGTGACCGTAACTTTTGATGTGACAGTAACTTTTGATGTGACCGTAACTTTTGATGTGACAGTAACTTTTGATGTGACCGTAACTTTTGATGTGACAGTAACTTTTGATGTGACCGTAACTTTTGATGTGACAGTAACTTTTGATGTGACAGTAACTTTTGGTGTGACAGTAACTTTTGATGTGACAGTAACTTTTGATGTGACAGTAACTTTTGATGTGACCGTAACTTTTGATGTGACAGTAACTTTTGATGTGACCGTAACTTTTGATGTGACAGTAACTTCTGATGTGACAGTAACTTTTGATGTGACAGTAACTTTTGATGTGACAGCAACTTTTGATGTGACCGTAACTTTTGATGTGACAGTAACTTTTGATGTGACCGTAACTTTTGATGTGACAGTAACTTTTGATGTGACCGTAACTTTTGATGTGACAGTAACTTTTGATGTGACCGTAACTTTTGATGTGACAGTAACTTTTGGTGTGACAGTAACTTTTGGTGTGACAGTAACTTTTGATGTGACAGTAACTTTTGATGTGACCGTAACTTTTGATGTGACAGTAACTTTTGATGTGACCGTAACTTTTGATGTGACAGTAACTTTTGATGTGACAGTAACTTTTGATGTGACAGTAACTTTTGATGTGACAGCAACTTTTGATGTGACCGTAACTTTTGATGTGACAGTAACTTTGTAATTTCTTCCGTAGAATATTATAGATAAGCCATTCATATACACGTAAACACATATTTCTTCTGCGTTAATGTCACGACGACTTCTCTTGAACGTCCGGCCTAAAAATAACATTCGTTTGCAGTGATACCGGAGCATTCGAATAACTATTACCCCATAGCTTGTATTTTGTTCTGTAGCTCTGATGTATGTGCCCACTTTTGGCAAACCTAAAGGTAAAATGATATTGCAAGGGAGCGCAGCAACTCGATTTTGGGGCCAATAATGATGTTCTCATCTTTTTTAAATAGTTTACTCTATACCAGCTAATATTTCAAGTTTTAGACTTGCAAGGGCTGTTATCGTAGTTCTATTCTAGCTAATATTTCAAGTTTTAGACTTGCAAGGGCTGTTATTGTAGTTCTATTCTAGCTAATATTTCAAGTTTTAGACTTGCAAGGGCTGTTATTGTAGTTCTATTCTAGCTAATATTTCAAGTTTTAGACTTGCAAGGGCTGTTATTGTAGTTCTATTCTAGCTAATATTTCAAGTTTTAGACTTGCAAGGGCTGTTATTGTAGTTCTATTCTAGCTAATATTTCAAGTTTTAGACTTGCAAGGGCTGTTATTGTAGTTCCATTCCAGAAAATATTTCAAGTTTTAGACTTGCAAGAGCTGTTATTGTAGGTCTATTCTAGCTAATATTTCATGTTTTAGACTTGCAAGGGCTGTTATTGTAGTTCTATTCCAGCTAATATTTCAAGTTTTAGAATTGCAATGGCTGTTGTTGTAGTTCTGTTCTAGCTAATATTTCAAGTTTTAGACTTGCAAGGGCTGTTATTGTAGTTCTATTCTAGCTAATATTTCATGTTTTAGACTTGCAAGCGATGCTTTTCTGGCTCTATTTTAGCTGATATTTGACTTCTTGAAATTCCAAAGCGCGCAAAAAAAAATAAAATGATATGGTTTACCTATCAGATAGTAAAACTTTTGACTCTACGCCATGCGCCGAGCGATGGTAGTAGACCAGTCGTTAGAAAATGGTATCTTGAGGAGGACAAGAGGTAGTTTCGGTTCCGATACAGAATTCCTAGTATTATAGTAACCACAGAATATTTATTGAAATAGTTCATAATGGCATATTTTAATATAAATCATTCTCTCAACTTGTTTACTTACGATAAGAAATATGAAGCACAGTTCTTGGCATCTTGAATCACAATTTCACAACAACTAAATTCATATTGTTCTGTTATTTACTTATAACATTTCACGATAGTTCAATTAATTGCTTACATGTTCATTATTTACATGTCAACTAACTGAAAGATTCCTAACTACTTGAATCTTGTGTCTTCTACTTGGAGATTTCTAACTTTACTTGAAGATTACTAACTACTTTTCCTGACTAAACTTTCTTGACTAAACTTCGTAACTAAACTTCTGTCCTGGTTCTACATTTCTTCTAGTTCTTCCTGTTGTTACTAAACCTCTAGCTTGAACTGAACTGAACTTAACTGAACTGATCTTAACTGAACTGAACTGAACTGAGCTTAACTGAACTGAACTTAACTGAACTTAACTGAACTGAACTTAACTGAACTGAACTGAACTGAACCGAAAATCTATTGTGTCGAAGTTTAAATACACCAACATCACACTTCGCGTTAGATCTCTTTAGCCAATCAAACCGTCGCAAAGTGACAACTTGCAACCCCTCTGATCACTCGTGGAGACCACCAACTCTCATCCTTCTGGCCAAATGTGCCCTATGACTCAGAATTGTCAAACCAAACTGTTTATTACTCTGTGAGCAACCTCTAACTTGATCGCTCCCTCCCTCCGTGACTTCTGTTTAACCTCTGGTCAGTCTTGAACTCTCCTGAGTTTAACATAATCATTACTTCATGACTTTGACCTGTCCTGATAGTTGTTTACAGGACAGTAAAGTCATGCGCCCAAATCATGTCCATTTCCACAACTTGCTTGCGTGAAAATTTCCATTAAACTATTATGTCCAGTATAATTCTACCTTTCCTTTCTCCCCACTTTCTGCGTGTCCACTACCCACTATGAACTTCTCTTCCCTTAACTTGTTATTCTGTCCACC
The DNA here is from genome assembly GCA_032433765.1 of Megaustenia siamemsis. Lineage (NCBI taxonomy): Eukaryota > Metazoa > Mollusca > Gastropoda > Stylommatophora > Ariophantidae > Megaustenia > Megaustenia siamemsis. The sequence goes on from JAVIAB010000088.1 coordinate 59,447,146, forward strand.
TGGAAAATTTCCTAAACTTGTATTCTGTCCTAACACTGATGATCGCCATCATATGGTACTGCTATAGACTATTAATAAATGGGTATCGGTTAATTTACCTGCCCCATGCTTTCATTAGCTTACTCTGTTACACTGGGTGCACCAAGCCATAACTGTGTACATGACTTTTCTGGGAAGGAAATGGTGTACATGCGTAGAGGTGACTAAATTATTTAAAAAAAAAAATGGTTTTCTACTTGTTTGTCAGTCTGTCTCTCTATCTAGATATCTATCAACCCATCTATCCGCCTACTCATCCATCCATCGTTCCATCCATCAATCCATTCATCCACCCACCCACCTAATATGTCTCTCTGTCTACCTGCTTGCCTGCCTGGTGTCTATCCAAGTGTCCACCCACCGCCTACCTACATACCTACCTGCCTACCTACAAAACTACTTACATACCTGCATGCTTGCTAAGCTGTTTGTTTGTTCGTCCGTCTGTCTGTCCGTCTGTAAATCCACCCATTCTCCTGTCTGTCTATCTCCCAACATTCCGACCTACATACTTTCGCACCTACGTGTCTGTCTGCTAATCACATGATTTGATTTCCTCACTCTTAGGCAGCAATGCCAGTCTGTAGATATTGAAAGATTTCGTGAGTTGATGTAATGTCCCATAATGGGAAGATGGCTGAAAGATGATTGTGGCTGGGGTAGAATCCTATCTAATCATAACTATTTTGTTCAGTCTCATCAACATCATCATCAAGTGCCATGCCTGCTGGCGTCGGTGATCATGTCTCTCCACAACATTCGATCTCGACATTTATTTATCATTTCTGTTGTTGACCTTCTGTCAAGCCATTCTCTTAAGCTGTCTGGTATCTTTTCTCTTTGCTTCCCTTTTATCTCTTCATCCATCAATTTTCCCAGTTGTTACAATATATTCCAGCTGTTCTCTTCTCATTACATGGCCAAAAATGATGATTGTTTCTTCCTAATTTTGGAAATTAGCTTTCTCTTTGTATTGGTCTCTTTCAAAATGTTTTCATTACTCTTCTTAGCTGTCCATGGTATTCTCAACATTCTTCTGTAAAACCACATTTCTACGGCCTCAAGTGATATTCTTGTCTATTGTCCTATTGTCCATGATTCACATCCATATGTTAAGACTGGCTCTACATAATATTTAAGAACTATTTTTCTTGTTTCTATTGTCAAAAATGGATTGTACAGAGTTTTCCTCAGTTTTTGGAAAGCTGCTTTTGCCTGAGCCATTCTGCATCTCACCTCTTTTGTACATCTACCATCTGAGGTTAACAAAGTTCCCAAATATTTAAATTCATGTATCTGTTTTAATATTGTTCCACTTGTCTTTTTTGTACATTTAGGTGATGTCTTTTTCTTTTTTTTTTTTACGATTACTTCTGTTGTTTTTTTTCCCTATTAAGGCTGTGTCCTTTAATTTTGCTTTCTTTCACTATAATCTCTAACATTTCTTGTAACTCATTTTCACTCTTAGCGATTTAGACTATATCATCAGCATACCTTAGACTATTATAGTATGACCTCCGATTGTTATTTCAGGCATGTCCCTTTTGGATCTTAAAATAATCTGCCTCTTTTGCAACCTGTAAGACATTAAAAAGATCACAAGAGATAGAAAGAGATGAGCTGATTCTATAAATCTCGCCTTCATCATTTGGTAATTCCAAATTCTCAAATAGAAAGAGACCAACGCCGATTATTAAACATGCCAGAAATGAACAATGCAATTTTCAGCTTTGCGGATAATTTAAGTCTGAACAAACCAACATTTCGACTCAATTGAAAATTGTAATCATTGAAGTGTTGTCCAGCTCATTCTTAACTGCAAATCTGAAATAATCGTATCTTAAGTTATTTTCATGTGTCGACATTATGATCACCTCAGCTTAGAATAGTAGCGTTTGTTTTCATGTCTGTACACCTTATGCATATCAGATAAGTCTTCAAGATTTAGAATGAGTTCTGTGAAGACTTTAATAATACACACATCTATTGTCATGAACAGGACTACAAAGCACAAGAGGTAGGGTTCGATCCCAACTGACGCCTTCCGGTTCAACTAGTCTTTAATGGGTTATGGATTTTTTTCTGGGAAAGTAAAGCGGCACGGGCGTAATACCGACCACATTACCCCAAAAATCATGTGCCGAAGGTCTGTAAAATTTATGGTCACTAACACCATATTCCCTATACGCCACTTGGCTTTTAGGCTTTTTTTTTTTTTTTTTTTTTTTTTTTTTGACACTTTACTTTTTACATCTACTCTCACGAAAGTGGAAGTTCGCGACCTTCCTGTTTGTGCTCGTCATCTACACAGTTTCCTACAATTAACAACAAGGGAAGTTAAAGAAGGAGTGAGAGAATAAACAATCGACATCATCATCAAGAACCATTCATCTGGCGTAGGCGATCATGTCTCTCCACAAATTTATATCTCTACTGTTAATTCTGTTGCTGACCAAAGCTTTCGTCACGTGATGCTTTCCGGGTAATGCCATACATATAGTCATTCACTCGATTTCCTTCACGGCGGACATTGTTTGAGCAAAGTTATTTTCATATACGTTTTATGACACATTATTCACTTTTTACTATTGACATCTTGAGCTCTTCTTTATTTTTCTAATCTGTCTATTTTATGCATCTTGACGCTCATCCTACCTCCCCTCATGTAGCCTCCTTTCTTATTTCAACATCCTACTTTCCTCTTTTCTGTCCACCTCTCCATTCACCTGATCATCTAACATGTAGTTATAGATAATTGTGCGTCATCGTTTGTTGTTGTTGTCCCTGTACTCTGAAGAAGGCCACAGGCCGAAACGTCAGTAGTGTGTTATGTTCCTTCCTTGTAAAGTTGTCACCATACCTTGGAGTGTTTAGCAAACCCCACCACTGACTCCTTGCTTACCAAACAAACTCCTCTGCTTTCCTCTCTCTCTTTATCTACGTTTCGCCCTATTTTCTATATTATCTAGATGTGGTGATAAAGACATGGATTTTGTATAAACGCGGAGTTCTCCGGGGTGTGTCTGCTGTTATGTAAGGCCCTCAAGGATTCCTCTAGATAGAACACCTCTCCTTTACCCTTGTATAGACTTTACAGACTTGGACAAACATGTGTACACAACAATACGCATCCACTGAGAGCATTCTTCTTTCTTCTTTTCTCTTTCTCACTGGTACCTAAAAGGTGTCGTGGTTTATATCATTTGTCGTTTTTGAGCTGCTCGAACTGTCTGAATTAGTGATTTTCCTTTGTTGTTACATGTTTGTGTCACTGCATCTATCCATCTTCTTCTGGGTCTTCCTCTTGGTCTTTTCCCATGCATTCTCGAGAAGAACGCCATTGACGGTGATTGATGAGGATTCATTCTGACCAGGTGGCCAAACCATTTAAGTTGTTGTTCTATATATTCTTGGCAGGGTTTTGTTCTTACCATTTTTCTTATGGTTTCATTTGGTATTCTATCTCTTCTTGTGTTGTTTGTTACTTTTCTCATGCATCGCATCTCACATGTATTGATCTTTCTTAAATGTGATTTAGAAAGTGTCCCTGTTTGACTTTCATAGCAAAAAGTTGGTATGAAAATGCTATTTATCATTTGTTGTTTAGCTGGCAAAGAAATGTGTGGATGTCTTAGCAATGGTGAAAGCTGGTATGTTACAGCATTTTCTTTTTGTATTCTCATGTCAATTTCTCTGTCCATTTTTCCATCTTCTGTAAACATTGTACCTAAATACTTGAATTCCTCTGTTTGTCCAGAGAGCATTACAACTGAGAATTCTCGGTAATCTTTTTAGGGGCTGGCTCCACAGTCCATTATTTTTCATCATCATCATTGGTTGCCGTCTCCGCATCGAAGGTTGGCTAACCAGTACTTTTACTGGTTTCCTCTTCTTCCTCTTTCCTTCAATTTCTGCCTTTCAGCGTCGAGGGGAGATATAATTTGCGGTCTTTTGTTCTTCTGTTTGCCTCTGCTGCTGTTATGTTTCCTAGTGCTTCTAATATTCCATGGATTCAACTTTTTCGTGGTCGACCCTTGGGTCTGGTGTTCTCACAACGTTTGCTGAACGGTCGTTGTGTTGTGTTTTGATCTTTCTGCGTTGTCACGTGGCCAAACCATTTTATCTGTTGCCTCCTTATATATTCTATGGCCAGGGCCATTCCTAGCTTTTTCAGTTCTTCATTTCTGATCTTATCTCTCAGACTGTTCCCTGTTATTCGTCTAACACATTTCATCTCTGTAGAGGTTATTTTTCTTATTGTTCTTGCATCTAGGATCCAGGTCTGGCATTGGTAGCACAACGTTGGGATGAAGATCATTTTCAAGAAATGAAATTTATTAATAACATTTTATTTAATTGGAATGTGAAATAACGTCGTCAAGATGATTTCTGTCATTTGTGATGCAAAAGTTGTTGCAGTTTCTAAAAATCACGTGAGCTCGATGGCATAAATCCACATTGCCGTCAATGTTAGCAAATTCACTTGTATACGGTGAATGAGTTTACGATATGTGGACGACACAGTCTTAATATCAGAGAAAGAGAATGAACTATCAGAAACAAATAGACATAATAGTAAAAGAAAGCAACAAGAAAGGCCTCAGTCTGAATAGTAAGGAAACTGAAGTAATGGTCATATAAAAGAAACAATCATTACATCCGGCAGCATAAAAATAAACAGAACAAATTTGAAACAAGTGCCACGGATAAATACTTGTGCACAATAATAACATCAGACGGAAGACGCACCATAGAAATAAAAAGCAGAGTAGCTCAGGCCAAAATAGGATTTCAGAAAGTGAAAAACTTCTTATCTAACCAGTCTTTGTCAATAGAAACGAGAAAGAGAGCTCATCGGTGCTACATAGAGCTAATTCTAACCTATGGAAGCAAGTCATGGACAGTAAACAAACAAATGAAAAGACGATAGACGCCACAGAGATGGGACTTATCAAAATAATGTTGAAAGCTCCGTGAACAGCTAAAAAGACCAACGAAGAAATTGTCAAAGAGGCCAACACAACAAGGGAGGACCTAAAAAAACACCATAAAGAAACAATCAACGTTTTTGGGCACATCATGAGAAAAGGAAAGTCGGAATGCTTGGTTACAACTGGCAAAATACAAGGAACGAGAGATCGCGGACGACAAAGAGAGAAAATACTAGATAACTTGGTGTCATGGCATGGCAAACAATCAGCAACAGAACTAATACGATACACGGGGAATAGAAGATTGTGGAAGGACATACGGCGTTACATTTTGTGATTTTCGTTTACTCACCTAAACTCACCTTCTTCTTTAGCGTTCCCCAGAACAAGAAGTCAATGGGGTTAAGGTCAGGTCAACGGGGAGACCACTCCACATGACCACGTCTTACAGTCCAGTTAGGGAAATTATCATTCAGCCAATCGCTATATTTGTTTGCCTATGTATCCAGACTGTAGGGACACTCTGGGCAGTATAGTATGTTATATAAATCTATATATAGTACCCTTTATTACACTCTCTGCTCTAACCGCGACGTTAACAGAAGCCGCTATCATTGTAAAACCTCTTTCCAAAAATAGCTACTTTTCAATGCAAATGCAAGGGGACGTAATCACATAACTTACATACAGATCAATATCCTAATATATGCAAGTTTTATGGGACATTTTTGTAGATATTTACGTTCTCGTTGCAGAACATACATTTATTATAATGTTAGGGCATTAAGACTTAGGGACGGAGAAGGGCTAAAGGACAGACCAGTGATGTAATACGAGAATGTTTGTAGGGCCTCACTGGGTGAATTCTCTATGAGCAAAGAAATTGGGAAAATCTGGCATCAGATCGGAGCACATGGAAGATTAAAAATAATAAAAAAAACGGCACAGCAACATTCGAGGAAGCGTTGATGTCAAAATCAGAAGACATAAAGAGCAGGAGAAAGGAGACGAGGCCAAGCAACATAAATGTATCTTGTTCATTCTGCGCCCCGATCTGTCTCTATCAAATATTGGTAGATTCAGTAACGAGAAAAGCTGTTCAGTAAAACAGCATCTAGTATAAATCACTAATACTCTCCACTATGTACGTAAGTATATACTAACATCAAAACAAATAACACTAGGGCTAAAACTAAGAATAGCAAAATGTTTTGTCTTCTAAACATTCCTGTATGGTACAGAAACACTGACATTAGACAAGACAACAGAACAGAAAATTGAAGCCTTTGAAATGTGGATATATAGAAGAATAGGTAGAATTGGATGGAAGGAAAAGAAAACAAACGATGATGTAGTAAAACAACTAAAAATGAAAAGAGGACTACTAAACACAATTCAAAGAAGACAAATGCGATTTTTGGGTCATGTTAAAAGACACAACAGCCAACTAAAAGTAATCCTGGAGGGGAAAATACAGTTACAGTCTTAGCACGCGAGGTTTCACCCATATGTTGCTCGCCCGCCTATCCAGAAGTTTTCGAAGACTTCTGGATAGTGTCGCTTCAAGCATCGAAACTCACGATGCGAGGCAGCATTCCTCACCTTCCCAGAGTACTACCCTGGTACCATCTCTGTCAACGGCTGGGTCGGCCGCGGAGGTATTTTTCTTCAATCACGAGGTAAAAGAGTTAAAGGCAGACCAAGACTAAGTGGACGAGTAACATCAAAAGATGGTCAAGTCATCCGATGACAACCTGCACCACCAAAGCAAGAGACAGAACGAAATTGCGCTACATGGAAACCAACCTTCGATACGGAGACGGCACTCAATGATGAATGAAGACACTACTAACCCTGACTGCTTGCTACCTACCCCTTTGTCCAGACACCTAATGCTATATAATTCCAATAGGAATTGGTTGTTCATTAATTCAGTAATTATATTCTATAAAACAAAACATCACATCACAGGAGTGAGTAAACCCGAGTGTAAAAGAATGTCAGTGCACACTGGTAAAAGTCATATGTGAACGTTCTCCTTAACATGAATGTATTAATCTCGATTATAGCTGAATGTATGCCTCAGGATGTAGAAATGTGGCTTTACAGAAGAATGTTGAGAATACCATGGACAGCTAAGAAGAGTAATGAAAACTTTCTGAAAGAGGCCAAAGCATTAAGAGAGCTAATTTCCAATATTAGGAAGAAACAATTATCATGTTTTGGCCATGTAATGAGAAGAGAACAGCTGGAATATATTGTAACAACTGGAAAAATTAAGAGACGAAGAGATAGAGGGAAGCAAAGAGAAAAAATACCAGACAGCTTAAGAGAATGGTTTGGTAGAAGGTCAACAACAGAAATGATAAATAACTGTCGAGATCGAAAGTTGTAGAGAGACATGATCATCTACGCCAGCACGCCCGGTACTTGATGATGATGTATGCCTCAGAATCAGTGAACCAGAAATATCTAGATCCGACTCCACCACTTCGCGGTGCCCCTAAAAACGGACAAACTAGTCAGATAAAGTATCCAGATATCGTGAAGGAAGATAACCCGGTTCTTACAAACGCCATGATGTAGTCGGATACACCACAGTTTCACTGGAAACTAAAGAGTAGCACATCTACTTCCAACTAACGTCCTTTAAGATCATATAACGATGGGAACTATTCATTCCTTTAGTTGTTATCTAGTAGAGAAGTAAGGAAGGGGGAGGATAAGACGGAAACATTAAAACACTAAAAGGAAGGAAGGAAGGAAGGAAGGAAGAGAGAGATAGAGAGAGATATAAAGAAGAAAGAAAGAAAGAAAGAAAGGAAGGAAGGAAGGAAGGAAGGAAGGAAGGATGGAAGGAAGGAACGAAGGAAGGAAGGAAGGGAGGGAGGGAGGGAGGGGGAGGAAGGCAGGCAGGGAGGGAGGGAGGATTTTCTTCAGGAAGATTGTTAACAACACATATTAACACTAACTGTCTGCAGTACATTGTTACGGAGCAATGCATCTACTACACAAGTGATAAGTTGGATTTTCGTACCAAAAAAATCACAACCTGCGAAGCACTTGAGAAAGATAGCAAACAAGACGCAGATGGAATATCGAATGTGAATATCACATATGATATATCATATAGATCAGAATTAAACACTGCCTACATTTTTCTGGGAAAGTAAAGCAGCACGGGCGTAATACTGACCACATTACCCCAAAAATCATGTGCTGAAGGTCTGTAAAATATAGGGTCACTAACACCATATTTCCCTATACGCCACTTGGCGTGACGGGGGTACTTTACTTTTTTTTTTTTTTACAATATATATATATATATATACATACATACAACAAATGAAATGGTTCGGACGCATAGTAAGAACAAAACCAGATTAAACAGCATCAAAAGCTTTTTGTTTCAAAACATCAGGACAGAAGCAAGAGGGAGATCAAGTAAGGGATGGATAGACGGGATAAAAGCAAAGGTAAAAGTAAGAGTAAAGTAGCCCCCGTCACGCCAAGTGGTGTATAGGGAATATGGTGTTAGTGACCCGTCACGCCAAGTGGTGTATAGGGAATATGGTGTTAGTGACCCGTCACGCCAAGTGGTGTATAGGGAATATGGTGTTAGTGACCCGTCACGTCAAGTGGTGTATAGGGAATATGGTGTTAGTGACCCGCCACGCCAAGTGGTGTATAGGGAATATGGTGTTAGTGACCCGCCACGCCAAGTGGTGTATAGGGAATATGGTGTTAGTGACCCGTCACGTCAAGTGGTGTATAGGGAATATGGTGTTAGTGACCCGTCACGCCAAGTGAGGTATAGGGAATATGGTGTTAGTGACCCGTCACGCCAAGTGAGGTATAGGGAATATGGTGTTAGTGACCATACATTTTACAGACCTCAGCACATGATTTTTGGGATAATGTGGTCGGTATTACGCCCGTGCCGATTTAATTTCCCATAATAAAATCCGGTACCCATTAAAAGCTGGGTGATCTGGAAGCCGTCGGTTGGGATCGAACCCTACCTCTTGTCCTTTGTAGTCCAGTTCACTAACCACTGAGCTATCGTGGCTCCCTAAAGGCAAAGTACGAGACTTGAATCGGCGTCTAAGCACGCGAGGTTTCACCAATATGTTGCTCGGACGTCTTCGAACACTTCTGGATATTGTCGCTTCAAGCATTGAAACTCACGATGCGTGGCGGCATTCCTCACCTTCCCAGAGTACTACACTGGTACCATCTCTGTCAACGGCTGGGTCGACCGCAGAGGTATTTTTTTTTCCAACTACGAGTACAACTCACACTGCTTCCAGCGGGAATCGAACACAGGTTGTCGAACGTCGGTAGCTCAGTCGGGTTGTTTTCCCAAATAGGTTAGCAATGCCCCCAAAACACGCAAAAACCGAAATATTTCTCTTTCCATCGTCTACGCCTAAAAACGACACCACCTTTAAAAAGGAAGTGACCATACAAAACAAGCAATACCATATGTCATCATCATCATCGAGTGCCATCTCCGCAACAAAGGTTGGCTACCATAGAGCGCCATTCTACTTTGATGGTGTGAGTTCTTATAGGCTGGTTTGTCCATCTTTTGATATCACTCGTCCATGTCAGTCTTGGTCTGCCTCTGCCTCTTTTACCTTGTATTTTCCCCTCCAAGATTACTTTTAGCAGGCTGTTGTGGCTTTTAACATGGCCCAAAAATCTCACTTGTCTTGTTTGAATTATGTTTAGTAGTTCTCATTTCATTTTTAGTTGTTTTAAGACTTCATCGTTTGTTGTCTTTTCATTCCATCCAATTCTACATATTCTTCTATATATCCACATTTCAAAGGCTTCAATTCTCTGTTCTGTTTTCTTTTGTTATGTATGTTTCTGCACCATATAGGAATTTTTAGAATATATATCATTTTTTATTCTTAGTTTTAGCCCTGCTTTTATTTGTTTTGATGTTAGTATGTTCTTCATGACATTAAAATTACTTTTTGCCATTCCTATTTTTTGTTTATTTCAGTTGTACATTTCCCATCACCGGTTATAGTATGTCCAAGGTAGTTGTAGTTCTGAATGTGTCTCCAGGACTATTCCTTCAATTTTGATATCCACTTGTGGGTTTTGAGTATTTTCTTTCTTTATGATCATAGTTTTAGTCTTTTTGATATTCATATCTAGTCCATATTTTTTGCTTATCATGTTTATTTCATTAAGTAATTGTTGTAGATTGTTAGTATTTTCTGCTAGTTGTACAGTATCGTCAGCATATCTTACGTTATTGATTATCTTTCCATTAATTTGTAGGCCTGGCATCTCTGTAATGTTTTTAAAGGTATATATAAATACAATATCTACTGACATTTTATCACATTATCCATTCCCCCTTTCGTCTTCGATGCTTCAAGGCAAAAGAGGATGGATAAAAAAAAGAAGAATACAATTAATTTCAAAACCCCTCTTTCTATCGTCAGTGGAGTAAACAACAATCATTGCTCTACCAAAAATGAAATGAGCATCACAACTTTTTTATTACGCTAATATCACCCAGTGTCTGTAATAAAACATGTTGCTGAAACGAAAATGATATTTTGGTAAAATGAAATGCAACATATAATTCATCTGTAATTCCGCGCTTATATATTTATCTTCGGCCATATATTTATATTTTGCCGGAGCATTCTTCGACTTTCTCAGAATTGTGGCTTTTAATTCCTGGAAATTGGGCGGGGTTTCCAAGTTGACAAGTGCGGATCTGGTACAATAAAAAAACGTTCATATAAATAGCTTCATTGTGTATGTATTAGCCTGCGGGTGTCTTCTCTAGGTATGAGGTGGGCGTCAGCTTGCTAAATAACAACATGAATGTTGGCTGAATGGATAGCCTGTTCATTCAATCATTATCATGTTACATGTAGTCTCTATAACTAGACTGTTAAGCAAAACTGTTTGTACAAAATGGTACACCTTCATCATCATCATCGAGTGCCACCTCCGCGACGATGGTTGGCTACCATGGAGCGCCATTCTGCTCTGTCTCTTGCTTTGATGTTACAGGTTGTCATAGGCTGACTTGTCCATCTTTTGATGTTACTCGTCCATGTTAGTCTTGGTCTGCCTCTGTCTCTTTTACCTTGTATTTTCTCATCCAAGATTACGTTTAGAAGCCTGTTGTGTTTGTTTACGTGGCTCAAAAATCGCATTTGTCTTGTTTGAATTGTGTTCAGTAGTTCTCTTTTCATTTTTAGTTGTTTTAATACGTCATCGTTTGTTTTCTTTTCCTTCCATCCAATTCTACCTATTCTTCTATATATCCACATTTCAAAGGCTTCAATTTCCTGTTCTGTTTTCTTGTCTAAAGTTCATGTTTCTGCACCATAATGGAATATTGAGAAGACATAACATTTTGCTATTCTTAGTTTTAGCCCTGCTGTTATTTGTTTTGATGTTAGTATATTTTTCATGACATTAAAATTACTTTTTACCATGGTACACCGTGCTAATCTCTTATGTTATCTTTTCTGTTCAGTCTTTTCTGTTCACCTTTCTTTCTATAATTGATTTATTATTTTCACGTAGACACTCAATTACTAATATACGTTCTCACTTAACACTGCTATATTTAATTACTAAGTCATAAATTCACTGAATAACTCATTCACTCAATGGCCAGTCTACTCGTTCTAACATATCTCACGCGTTCGCCGACTCTTTCGAAGACTAAGTTTCATTGATTCACTCAATGATTCACTCAACGAATCACTCAATGATTCATTCAGTTATTCACTAAGTTATTCACTCAATGATTCACTCAATTATTCACTTAATTATTCACTCAGTTATTCACTCAATGATTCACTCAGTGTTTCACTCAGTTATTCACTCAATGATTCACTCAATGATTCACTCAATTATTCACTCAGTTATTCACTCAATAATTCACTCAGTTATTTACTCAGTTATTCACTCAGTTATTCACTCAATGATTCTCTCAAAGATTCACTCAATGATTCACGTCTTGATTCACTCAATTATTCAATCAATAATTCACTCAGTTATTCACTCAGTTCTTTACTAAATGATTCACTCAATGATTCACTCAAAGACTCACTCAATGATTCACTCAGTTATTCACTCAGTGATTCACTCAGTTATTCACTCAGTTATTCACTCAATTATTCACTCAATAATTCACTCAATGATTCACTCAATGATTAACTCAGTTATTCACTCAATGATTCACTCAATGAGTCACTCAATGATTCATTCAGTTATTTACTCAATGATTCACTCAATTATTCACACAATGATTCATGCAATGATTCACTCAATGATTCACTCAGTTATTCACTCAATTATTCACTCAATTATTCACTCAAAGACTCACTCAATGATTCACTCAGTTATTCACTCAATGATTCACACAATGATTCACTCAGTTATTCACTCAGTTATTCACTCAATGATTCACTCAATTATTCACACAATGATTCACACAATAATTCACTCAATGATTCACTCAATTCTTCATTCAGCTATTCACTCAATTATTCACTCAATTATTCACTCAATTATTCACTCAAAGACTCACTCAATGATTCACTCTGTTATTCACTCAATGATTCACTCAGTTATTCACTCAATGATTTGCTCAATTATTCACTCAACGACTCACTCAATCATTCACTCAGTTATTCACTCAATCATTCACTTAATGATTCACTCAATTATTCAATCAATTATTCACTTAATGATGCACTCAATGACTGACTCAATGATTCACTCAATGATTCACTCAATTATTCACTCAATTATTCACTCAATCTATTATTTGTGTGCGCGCCTCAGCCTCTGATGCACTCACTCACCTATAAGCACTTCTTCATCCGCCGTCTCAACTTTGTATATCCACATTCACTCATTTAGTTAATCATCATCATCATCATCATCACCAAGTACCATGCCAGCTGGATTAGGTCATCATGTCTCTTCACAACTTTCGATCTCGACAGTTATTTATCATTTCTGTTGTTGACTTTCTGCATAGCCATTCTCTTAAGCTGTCTGGTATCTTCTCTCTTTGCTTCTCTCTATCCCTTCGTCCCTAAACTTTCCCATTTGTTTCAATATAATCCGGATGTTCCATTTTCATTACATGGCCAAAAAATGATGATTGTTTCATCATAATGTTGGATATTAGCTCTGTCTTTGCTTTGGCCTCTTTCAGAACGTTTTCATTACTCTTCTTAGCTGTCCATGGTATTCTCAACATTCTTCTGAAAAACTATATGTTAACAGCCTCCAGTAATTTTCTTGTCTGTTGTCCTATTGTCCATGATTCACATCCATATGTTAAGACTGGCTCTACATAACATTAAGAACTCTTTATCCTGTTTCTGTTGTCAAAAATGGATTGCACAGTATCTTCCTCATGTTTTGGAAAGCTGTATTTACCTGAGCCATTCTTCATCTCGCCTCTGTTGTACATTTATCATCTGAGGTTTATCAATGTCCTCACATATTTAAATTCACTTACCTGTTTTAATATTTTTCCACTTGTCTTTATTGCAAGACAACTTGTGCATTGTGGTGATGTCTTTTTCGTTGTTGCTACCATTACTTCTGTCTTTTTGCTATTAAGAGTCACGCATTTAAGTTTAAACATCGTTTCATTCACTGTCTCCATTTTTAACTCCACTACCACTCGCCATATCTTTCACTCTCTCTCTCTCTCTCTCTCTCTCTCTCTCACACACACACACACACACTTTCTCCTCCTCACCTATCAACACATACACTAACATAGCACAACGCAATCTTCAGCGTGTTATCTAAACAACAAACTATGCAAACAGTGGCACAACACCTGTCTATAATGCAATATTTATGAACAAATAAATGAATTGTGAATAGAAACGTACCTGGTAAGCATCTAGGATGCCAGTGCTAACTCCCCCTGTCATAACAATGTAACTGGCACATTTTGTTTCTTCATAGGTATTTTTGTGAACCAAAAAACATAGTTACAGAGTGATTTTCTGATCTCATTGTTGCTGAATAATTATAAGGTTAGATTGTTGCTGAATAATCATAATAACAGATTGTAGCAGTGTAATCATAGCGTCAGATTGTTTCAGTGTAATCATAACGTCAGATTGTTGCAGTGTAATAATAACGTCAGATTGTTGCCGAACAAGCATAATGAGAGATTGTTGCAATGTAATCATAACGTCAGATTGTTACAGTATAATCATAACGTCAGATTGTTGCCGAACAATCATAATGACAGATTGTTGCAGTGTAATTATAATATCAGATTGTTTCAGTATAACCCTAACGTCAGATTGTTGCAGTATAATCATAATGTCAGATTGTTGCAGTATAATCATAACGTCAGATTGTTGTAGTATAATCATAACGTCAGATTGTTGCAGTATAATCATAACGTCAGCTTGTTGCAGTATAATCATAACGTCAGATTGTTGCAGTATAATCATAACGTCAGCTTGTTGCAGTATAATCATAACGTCAGCTTGTTGCAGTATAATCATAACGTCAGATTGTTGCAGTATAATCATAACGTCAGATTGTTGCAGTATAATCATAACGTCAGATTGTTGCAGTATAATCATAACGTTCAATTGTTGTAGAATTTCTTTCTGAGATGCTCTCGTCTACATCATTTCGGCTGCACCAACGATTATTTTACGGACCGTAGCTCCGAATTGTGGTACACATTTTCCTTCTACAGTTTTGTGAACGTAATTTCCTATTTAAGCTATTGTCTGTCTTAGTGATCATCATCATCGTGTTCCATACCGGGTAGGCAATCAAGTCCTTCCACATTTCGCGGTACTCACTGCATCGTATCAGTTAGTTAGCCGAAGGACCCAGTATCACTGTAAACAAATTAAAATCCATAATTGCTCAACCGCCCGTGCCAGTGGAATCAAACGAATTAACATCTCTTCTCATTGAAGAATCAAACGAAGAAAGACAGCTGCAGTCCCCATCATAGCAGCCACAGCACAAGCCAAAAGACATACGGCGAAGCCGCACCGAAAGTGAACGCAGCTGAACTGTCCTTCGTCATATTATATCATCATTCATCGTAAGTAATCTGAATAATGAAACACGATCCGGATGGAAAACACAGTTCACGGTGTGCATAACACTAAGCTCAGTAGTAGGTTTGATCATTTCTGTTCTTGACTGTTTTTCATAACACGGCACCGAGCTATGCAGTGTTTACTTGTCATTGTCGTCCGCGATATTTCTTTCCCTGTATTTTGCCAGTTGTAACCAAATACTCCAAATTTCCTCTTCGCATGATGTGCCAGAAAAATGTGGATTCTTTTTTTTCGAAATTTTGTTAACGAGCTCTATTTTTTTTTGCGTTGGCATTTTTGAGAATTTCCTCGTTGGTCTTTTCTGATTGCTGTGGAAACAAGGAACATTCTTCGGAGAATTTAATATTTATTTTGATCTCGTTTCATTTGTTTGGCCTTTGTGATACTTAAGTAAAATAACGTTTATGGCAGAAACAATAACACGGACATCCGGTCAATATGGCGGATAGGCGGCAGGAACCATTTAGTCTGAGTATGAAAAGTGTTCCTTGTTGCAGTTTTCTCATATTCCAAGTCCGGCTTGCTGCCAGAGCTACTGAGTTAATGCTCTGAGAACACCAGGAGCTGTGTTGTTTTTTTCATCTGGATCATGTTTCGATATTCCGATCGCTTACGATGAATGTGATAGTGCATGACGAAGGCCAGTTCAGCTGCGTTCACTATCGATGCCGTTACGCCTTATATGTTTTGGCGTATTTTGTAGCTGCCGCTATGATGGGGACTGCAGCTGCCGCTATGATGGGGACTGCAGCTGCTGCTATGATGAGGACTGCAGCTGCCGCTATGATGGGGACTGCAGCTGCCGCTATGATGGGGACTGCAGCTGCCGCTATGATGGGGGCTGCAGCTGCCGCTATGATGGGGACTGCAGCTGCCGCTATGATGGGGACTGCAGCTGCCGCTATGATGGGGACTGCAGCTGCCGCTATGATGGGGACTGCAGCTGCCGCTATGATGGGGACTGCAGCTGCCGCTATGATGGGGACTGCAGCTGCCGCTATGATGGGGACTGCAGCTGCCGCTATGATGGGGACTGCAGCTGCCGCTATGATGGGGACTGCAGCTGCCGCTATGATGGGGACTGCAGCTGCCGCTATGATGGAGACTGCAGCTGCCGCTATGATGGGGGCTGCAACTGCCGCTATGATGAGGACTGCAGCTGCCGCTATGATGGGGACTGCAGCTGCCGCTATGATGGGGACTGCAGCAGCCGCTATGATGGGGACTGCAACTGCCGCTATGATGGGGACTGCAGCTGCCGCTATGATGGGGACTGCAGCTGCCGCTATGATGGGGACTGCAACTGCCGCTATGATGGGGACTGCAGCTGCCGCTATGATGAGGACTGCAGCTGCCGCTATGATGAGGACTGCAGCTGCCGCTATGATGGGGACTGCAACTGCCGCTATGATGGGGACTGCAGCTGCCGCTATGATGGGGACTGCAGCTGCCGCTATGATGGGGACTGCAGCTGCCGCTATGATGGGGACTGCAGCTGCCGCTATGATGGGGACTGCAGCAGCCGCTATGATGGGGACTGCAGCTGCCGCTATGATGGGGACTGCAGCTGCCGCTATGATGAGGACTGCAGCTGCCTTTCTTTGTTTGAATCCTTCAATGAAATCAGTTTCAATTCGGATGATTTCACTGCCACGGGCAGTTGAGCAATCATGGATTATTAATTCGTTTGCAGTGATACTGGGGCCTTCTACTAACCATAACCATAACTATAACTATAACAATTACACGAATTAATCTTTATGTCACTTTGTAGCGTGAAGTGTTAAATTGTAACCATTAATATTGTTATACAATTTAAGATATACGCTTTTTGGTATAGTCTATAATGAACAAGTTAATAGTCGTGTGTAAGTGAGATTTCTGGCATGAGCAAAATGAGCAGGGAACTAAAATATTTATGATAAACGTCTGTGACATGTTCAATCGGTCACTCACACTTATATTCATCCACTGACGTTGATGATCTCTCCTGTCTGTGATTTCTCTTTCTTGTGATCGCAGTATTTTTAGATTTCTCATTCTTGTGATCTCTCATTCTTGTGATCTCTCATTCTTGTGATCAGTCATTCTTGTAATCTCTCATTCTTGTAATCTCTCATTCTTGTAATCTCTCATTCTTGTAATCTCTCATTCTTGTAATCTCTCATTCTTGTGATCTCTCATTCTTGTGATCTCTCATTCTTGTAATCTCTTATTTTTGTGATCTCTTATTCTTGTAAGCTCTCATTCTTTTGATCTCTCATTCTTGTGATCTCTCATTCTTGTGATCTCTCATTCTTGTAATCTCTCATTCTTGTAATCTCTCATTCTTGTGATCTCTCATTCTTGTGATCTCTCATTCTTGTAATCTCTTATTTTTGTGATCTCTTATTCTTGTAATCTCTCATTCTTGTAATCTCTCATTCTTGTGATCTCTCATTCTTGTGATCTCTCATTCTTGTAATCTCTCATTCTTGTGATCTCTCATTCTTGTAATCTCTCATTCTTGTAATCTCTCATTCTTGTGATCTCTCATTCTTGTGATCTCTCATTCTTGTAATCTCTCATTCTTGTGATCTCTCATTCTTGTAATCTCTCATTCTTGTAATCTCTCATTCTTGTGATCTCTCATTCTTGTGATCTCTCATTCTTGTGATCTCTCATTCTTGTAATCTCTCATTCTTGTGATCTCTCATTCTTGTAATCTCTCATTCTTGTGATCTCTCATTCTTGTAATCTCTCATTCTTGTAATCTCTCATTCTTGTGATCTCTCATTCTTGTAATCTCTCATTCTTGTAATCTCTTATTTTTGTGATCTCTTATTCTTGTAATCTCTCATTCTTGTAATCTCTCATTCTTGTGATTTCTCATTCTTGTGATCTCTCATTCTTGTAATCTCTCATTCTTGTGATCTCTCATTCTTGTGATCTCTCATTCTTGTAATCTCTTATTCTTGTAAGCTCTCATTCTTTTGATCTCTCATTCTTGTAATCTCTCATTCTTGTAATCTCTCATTCTTGTGATCTCTCATTCTTGTGATCTCTCATTCTTGTGATCTCTCATTCTTGTGATCTCTTATTCTTATGATCTCTTATTCTTATTATCTCTATTTCTAGAGATATCTCATTATTGTGATCTAATTGTTGTGATCTCTCGTTCTTGCTTTCTCTCATCTTTATAATCGCTTATTCTTTATGTCTCTCACTTTTCGTGATCTCCCATTCTCGTTATCTCTCATTTTTGTGATGTCCCATTTTTATGATCTGTCATTATTGTGATGTCCCATTTTTGTGATCTCTCATTTGTGTTATATCTTCTTCCTCAAATCTCTCATTTGTGTTATATCTTCTTCCTCAAATCTCTCATTTGTGTTATATCTTCTTCCTCAAATCTCTCATTTGTGTTATATCTTCTTCCTCAAATCTCTCATTTGTGTTATATCTTCTTCCTCAAATCTCTCATTTGTGTTATATCTTCTTCTTCAAATCTCTCATTTGTGTTATATCTTCTTCCTCAAATCTCTCATTTGTGTTATATCTTCTTCCTCAAATCTCTCATGTGTGTTATATCTTCTTCCTCAAATCTCTCATGTGTGTTATATCTTCTTCCTCAAATCTCTCATGTGTGTTATATCTTCTTCCTCAAATCTCTCATGTGTGTTATATCTTCTTCCTCAAATCTCTCATTTGTGTTATATCTTCTTCCTCAAATCTCTCATGTGTGTTATATCTTCTTCCTCAAATCTCTCATGTGTGTTATATCTTCTTCCCCAAATCTCTCATGTGTGTTATATCTTCTTCCTCAAATCTCTCATGTGTGTTATATCTTCTTCCTCAAATATCTCATTTGTGTTATATCTTCTTCCTCAAATCTCTCATGTGTGTTATATCTTCTTCCTCAAATCTCTCATGTGTGTTATATCTTCTTCCTCAAATCTCTCATTTGTGTTATATCTTCTTCCTCAAATCTTTCATGTGTGTTATATCTTTTTCCTCAAATCTCTCATTTGTGTTATATCTTCTTCCTCAAATCTCTCATGTGTGTTATATCTTCTTCCTCAAATCTCTCATTTGTGTTATATCTTCGTCCTCAAATCTCTCATTCATGTTTTTAATTCACTCACTCATTTACTCACTCATTCACTAACTTACGTACTCATTCACTCACGTACGCACTCATTCACTCACTTACATACTCATTCATTCACTTACGTATTCATTCACTCATTCACTCAGTTACGTACCCATTCACTCACTTACGTACTCATTAACTCACTTACGTACTCATTCACTCACTTACATACTCATTCACTAACTTACGTACTCATTCACTCATTCACTCACTTACGTACTCATTCACTCACTTACGTACTCAGTCACTCACTTACGTACTCATTCACTCATTTACGTACTCATTCACCTACTTACGTATTTATTCCCTCACTCATTCATTCATTTACGTGCGGATTCACTCATTGACTCACTTACGTACTCATTCACTCACTTACGTACTCATTCACGTACTCATTCACGTACTCATTCACTCACTTACGTACTCATTCACTCACTTACGTACTCATTCACTCACTTACGTACTCATTCACTCACTTGCGTACTCATTCACGTACAAATTCACTCACTTACGTATTCATTCTCTCACTTACGTACTCATTCACTCACGTACTCATTCACTCACTTCCTTAGTGAATGACCTGCTCTAATCACTCACACTGCTCTTGTTCTCATAACCATGATCAACTCGCTCATAAACTCATTCACTGTATTATCTTTATAACTCCACCTTCACACACTAAGTCACTTACTCACTCACTCACTCACTCCCTCACTACTAATAAACTGATTCTTTTCTTAAACTTTCAACATCTACATTTACCCATTAAGTCATTAGTCACTCATCACTATGTAACTCACTAAGTCACTTACTAAGTAACTAAGTCACTCTCTAAATCAATCACTCACTCAGTCATTCAATCACTAAGTCACTCACTCACTAAGTCACTCACTTACGTACTGCGTCACTCACTAAGTCACTCCCTCACTAAGTCACTCACCTACATACCAAGTCACTAAGTCGCTCACTCACTCATTCACTCCTAAACTCATACCGCCATCTTTACTCACTAAATCACTTAACTCATCCACTCATTATTCATAAACTCATTCATTGTCAAAATGATATACCCCACCTTCACTCACTATCTCACTAAGTCAATCACTCACTAAGTTACTCAGTGACTAAGTCATTCACTAAGTCACTCACGTACTCGCTAATCCACTCAGTGACTAAATCACTCACTAATTTACTCACTGACTAAATCACTCACTAATTCACAAATTCACTCACTCATTCACTCCTATACTCATCCGTCATCATAACTCACTAAATCACTTAACTCATCCACTCAATGTTAATAAACTCATTCATAGTCAAAATTGTATACTTCCACCTTCACTCACTCACTCACTCACTCACTCACTCACTCACTCACTCTCTCTCCCTCTCACTTTACTCTCTGGGTGAAGCCTGGATCAACCAACGGACAACTCGGATCCCTAAAACGTCATTGAGACTCCTAAGACTAAACCTTACGGAGTGACAAAGCTTAGACCGAGCGCACTTTTGCATCTTAACCGTATCGACAGTTCAGCTACAATTCTTTGCCTTACAACCATCGCCTCTGTGCTCAAACGCAGTCCTTTAGCTTTCTAATCGTTCATGAAAACACAGTAAGATCTCACCACAGCACATGAATCAGCACAGGCGGCAGTATCTAGAATATTTTCAACAACGTGTGATTAAGTTAAAATTTAACAACTACTTCATGTTGAAGAAAATCATGTTATTTTGTACATCATCCGTTTTCTATAGGATTTCCCGTGAAGGATACTGTGTAATCCATTTTTGACGATAGAAACAAGAAAAAGAGTTCTTAAATAGTATGTAGAGCTAGTCTTATCATATGGATGTGAATCATGGACAATCGGACAACAGGCAAGAAAATCACTGGAGGCTGTAAACATGTGTTTTTACAGAAGAATGTTGAGAATACCATGGACAGCTAAGAAGAGTAATGAAAACGTTATGAAAGAGGCCAAAGCAAAGAGAGAGCTAATATCCAATATTAGGAAGAAACAATCATCATTTTTTGGCTATGTAATAAGAAGGGAACAACTGGAATATATTGTGACAACTGGGACAATTGAAGGACGAAGAGATAGAAGGAATAAAAGAGAAAATATCCCAGGCAGCTTAAGAGAATGGCTTGGCAGAAGGTCAACAACAGAAATGATATTAACTTGGGAAGAAAATAAAACAAGTAAACTCACCAACTGGTGTGACGTTTTCAGCTATAGAAGCTATAAGCGGCTGATTCACTTTACCCAGCTCCGTTCCTGCTCGTTAAACTGAAAACGTCACAATAGTTGACGGTTTTCGATCATCATCATCATCATCGAGTGCCGTCTCCGCATCGAAGGTTGGCTACCATGGAGCACCGTTCCACTCTGTCTCTTGCTTTGATGGTGCAGGTTGTGAAGCAGACCAAGACTAACATGGACGAGTAACATCAAAAGATGGACAAGTTAATCTATGACAACCTGCACCATCAAAGCAAGAAACAGAGTAGAATGGCGTTCCATGGTAGCCAACCTTCGTTGCTGACACGGCACTCGATGATGATGATGAATCGTACTGCTTCTACGATAAGATTTTCAAATTTTCCTTGTTGGTATAAGGTCCTAACATTCTATGCAGTTATTTTTAGATTTTCGATAATTTCCACTCAGCCCTCAGGCTTCTGTAAACCTATAGTTGGCTGTGTTAATATACAACAAAAATCGTTCTGGTGAAGGAAACGACTCTTACAATGTTTTAAACCTTTAACGATCTTTTGAGGGGCTGGGAAGTCTATGACGTCAGCCTCAGGACAGAAAGGACTCGGGCTCAAATCCCAACAGAAGCAGAATGATGTTTTCATAGATAAGTACAAGCAGTCCCTGGTTTCTGTATGACGTTGCCCTCCTCTGATTTCTTAGGTAGTGAGATCCGATGAGTAGCTCTCTTGGATAACGTCAATAAATTAGGAAGTCCCGCGTGCAATCAGCGCACGTTAATCATGGCTGTTAAAATATAAACGACAAGGCTACAAATATGGCCGCTGCCCGAGCAAAATTGTCCGGAGAAACCGACCCACATCGTGAATACCAGGCCGTGCTACGGAGCTCGTTCACGTGGGCTGGGATTCTCCTCGGATTGTTGCGTGATTCTAGATGGGGGATATCGGAGCACCTATGTGCTCGTCAGGTGTGCGCTGATGATGATCATAACAATAACAACGTTGAGCATAATTTAGAGCCTTTAACATTACGGTGTCATGCTGGCGATGTTGTCCACAAATATGTTGATGACTTAAACAATATGGACACTAACACCATATATCTAAACGGATTCATCATAATCATCATCATCGAGTGCCATCTCCGCAACGAAGGTTGTCTGCCATAGAGCTCCATTCCACTCTGTCTCTTGCTTTGATGGTGCAGGTCGCCATAGGTTGACTTGTCCATATTTTGATGTCACTCGTTCATGTTAGTAATGGTCTGCCACTGCCTCTTTTGCTTTGGATTTTCCTTCTCCAAGATTACTTTTAATAGGCTGCTGTGTCTTTTAACATGCCCAAAAAATTTCATTTGCCTTGTTTAAATTGTGTTTAGTTGTTCACTTTACATTTTTAGTTGTTTTAAGACTTCATCGTTTGTTTTCTTTTCTTTCCATCCAATTCTACCTATTCTTCTATATATCCACATTTCGAAGGCTTTAATTCTATGTTCCGTTTTCTTGTCTATGTCCATGTTTCTGCACCATATAAGAATGTTCAGAAGACATAACATTTTACTATTCTTAGTTTTAGCCCTGGTGTTATTTGTTTTGATGTTAATATATTTTTCATGACATTAACATTAATTTTTGCCATTCCTATCCTTTTGTTTATTTCAGTTGTACATTTTCCATCACTGGTTATAGTATGTCCAAGGTAGTTGTAGTTCTGAACTGTCTCCAGGTCTATTCCTTCAATTTTGATATCCACTTGTGGGTTTTGAGTATTTTCTTTGTTTATGATAGTAGTTTTGGTCTTTTTGATATTCATATCTAATCCATATTTTTGCTTGTCATGTTTATTTCATTAAGTAATTGTAGATTTTAGGATTGTCTGCTGGTAGTACAAACGGATTAGCCATCCGCTAAGTCTTATTTTTATTTACAAGTGTATCTCTATAATTAAATTTTCATATCTCTACACTTCATCTATCCTCTAACATGTAACACATCTCTTTCTTATTTCATCATCTCAACTCTTATCCCTGGGCCCACCTCTACTTAACTTAATCATCCTAGATGTAGCAGCATTTATCTGTGCCTCATCGTTTGTTGTCGTTGTTCTCGTTTTCTGAAGAAGGCCGCATATAGGCCGAAACGTCACTATTTTGTTGTGTTCTTTTTTTGTAAAGCTGTCACTATACCTTGTAGGAGTGTACATTACAAGCCGCTCCTGGCTCCATGCTACCAGCTTTACCGCACCACTGCAATTATTTTCCTCTTCCCTCATAAATGGAACATACTGTTATGGGATTTCTCGGAATTGTATTACTTAGCTTTACATAACGATGCATCTAATGGTTCTAACATACAATAAAGCGGTTTTATTTCTTGTATAATTATAACATATTTCATCACCTTTATTTATATTAAAGGTTTCATATCCATGAACGTTTTTGACTTTACGATTATTTACGGTATATTGGAATTAACAGCACTTTCCGGGGTTTTGCTGTCTTTTTCGGTTAGTTTTTGCGAGGTAACAAGACATTTGTACAAAATGTCGATATTTTAGTTTAGTTTACCGTTAGTTTTTACTAAATGTGAAGTGTTTGTGCTTTACTTATTTACATTAGTTTACGCAGGATTAAGTATATTCGTGTTTTATTTTTACTGATTAACAGTAAAGATAATTCGTGATGAAAATAATCCTGAGGTTTGACTGAATTACACTAAGTTTCTGCAAGACTAAAATTATGTTTACTTTTTTACTGATTAACAGTAAAGATAATTCGTGATGAAAATAATCCTGAGGTTTGACTGAATTACACTAAGTTTCTGCAAGACTAAAATTATGTTTACTTTTTTACTGATTAACAGTAAAGATAATTCGTGATGAAAATAATCCTGAGGTTTGACTGAATTACACTAAGTTTCTGCAAGACTAAAATTATGTTTACTTTTTTACTGATTAACAGTAAAGATAATTCGTGATGAAAATAATCCTGTGGTTTGACTGAATTACACTAAGTTTCTGCAAGACTAAAATTATGTTTACTTTTTTACTGATTAACAGTAAAGATAATTCGTGATGAAAATAATCCTGAGGTTTGACTGAATTACACTAAGTTTCTGCAAGACTAAAATTATGTTTACTTTTTTACTGATTAACAGTAAAGATAATTCGTGATGAAAATAATCCTGAGGTTTGACTGAATTACACTAAGTTTCTGCAAGACTAAAATTATGTTTACTTTTTTACTGATTAACAGTAAAGATAATTCGTGATGAAAATAATCCTGAGGTTTGACTGAATTACACTAAGTTTCTGCAAGACTAAAATTATGTTTACTTTTTTACTGATTAACAGTAAAGATAATTCGTGATGAAAATAATCCTGAGGTTTTACTGAATTACACTAAGTTTCTGCAAGACTAAAATTATGTTTACTGTTTTACTGATTTCGTTTTCATTGGATTAAAATATCAGTAAATATGAATTCATTTTACCAATCCTGAACTAATATGCCTCGATTACCATCTTGCTGGATCGTCAGGTAAAAAAGCACAGTGCAACGCAATCCGTCAATATGTGAACAAACGAGTTTGAAGAAAAAATGATTGTGCCATTAAGCATAATGAGATTTAAAGTATTTAAGACCTTTTGTGGGAATTGCGACTGCTTCCTGTGATATTTAGGATCTCACACAGACATTATTGATTCTATAGAGTAATGTTTCCTATTATGTCTCTGAAGAAATGATGGAACCACATAACGGAATTGTATGACCAATAGTTTCAGGCTTTGCCCAACTTCCGGCCGCCATTATGTTTTTCAGTGACCCAGTTTCGATGTGGTTCGGGCGAAAAAGTTGTGATACAGAAAACGAGAAGTCTTCCATAAATCGACCGTCCATCAGCATCACTGAAGATGATGACGATATTGATAATGTGTTTTCATCATCGTCGTCATCAGTTGAATCATCTAGAGCAACATCGCCGTGCGTGTCGCCGAAATCATCGCTAGGGTCCAAGTGTGGGTCCACGAGAAGTAAAAAGGAGAGCAAGAAACGTCATTTAAAGCTCGGTAGATCTGTCAGCATCTACGCCGAGCTGCCATCGACAAAAGAGAAGAAAAAACTCCCTCAACCACTACCACAAATTCTCGTCGACGGTGATTCCCCTCACAGGTTAGAGAGGTCATTGAGCAATAACCTTGACATTAAACCTCAAGTGAAGCGGTCTCCATTTTCTAGAAGAAGGGTCAGTTCTCCATCCGGAAGATTCTCTCCATTCCAAAATATTTGTTTCGACTTTGACAGCATCCCAGAAAAAATCCGTGCTCTTCAGGAAGATTGGAGAGCAGGAAGGGTTTCCAGAAGGAGGCTGTCAAGGTCAGATAGCAAACGCAACAAAGACGGGAGTATTAATTCATCAAGGTCAAGTTCAAGGTCACCCAGCAGGTCGCCTCGTCACGCTTCACTTAGACGTTCCAGCTACGTTGCAGGGGAAGACAATCTTGATGACGATGCAGGTAATTGTTTAGTGCGTTTAAGTAAACATTGTCTAACTATATTTATGTTGTCAGTTGGGCTGCTTATTGTGTTCTCTTTGTTTAAGCATGTTGAATATATTTAGTGATTTTAATTGTGTTACACAGTTGCATGTCACTGCTATTTTAGTTGTTTTGCTCATTTACCTATTACCAGGTAGATAAAATAAAACATTCTTCTTCTATTATACATGTCAAGTGATATGAAGAGTAAAGTAAGTAAAAGTCCCCTCCACGCCTTGCTCGGCGTATGTGGAATATGATATTAGTGACCATATTTTTCTATAACAATGTCATATTTCTTGGCGAAGAAGTTAGTATCACGCCAGGCAGCATTTACTTCCCCCAAAAAAAATATATGGTACCCATTTTTAGAAGCTGGGTGAACCCCGGAGCCTTGTTAACCCCCCCCCCCCCCCAAAAAAAAAAAAAAAAAAAAATTGCACTATTAATGGGGATCGATCCCGAATACTTCTGGTTATGAAGCGAGCACACTAACCACTCAACCACCGAGGCTCGATTGGAAGAAATTGTATCTAAATTGTTTTTAAAAACTTTGTGGTATTGGATATTGTTTTCCCCAAAACTCTCAAATTTGGGACTTCCGACTTTTGTTTTGAGCATAAACTCTTGAAAAGTCATTCATACACAAATATTAGTAAAGGAAGTAAGTGAAGTAAAGTATCCCCATCACGCCAAGCGGCGTATAGAGAAATATGGTGTTAGTGACCATATATTTTACAGACCTTCAGCACATGATTTTTTGGGTAATGTGGTCGATATTACGCCCGTGCTGCTTTACTTTCCCAGACAAAAAATCCGGTACCCATTTAAGGCTGGGTGAACCCGGAAGCTGTCGGTTGGGAAAAGATCATCTGCTGCCTTGCAGGAAGATTGGGGACAATCAAAGGCTAAGGAAGGCAAACCTGAATAAAAATGCTGGCTGAAATCGGATGCACTGGGCCACTGGCGCAGAACACAGTGCAACGTTTTAACGGGTGTTCAGTCGGAGTGGATATGGCAGACTCTAACTGTGATGTTCTGTCTGTGGGGGCGATCAACACACTTGGTCTGACCGCTGACTTCATGTGAGAGTCTGGGATCCTACTCTGACTGAGTCCTGATCGCAGACAGACATATCCACTGGTATTTGACTGGTACATTTCCATAATTCTATGTTAGTGATTTTGTCCTGCCATTTCAATCCTTTTATTCTGCGTAAGCATCCATTAATGAAAGTCTGTATCTCCATGATTGTCCATTTTGTTATTCTCCATATTTCACAGCCATATAATAGGACTGACTTAACATCGGAGCTGAAAATTGTTATTGCTCATACATAAATGCTATACAAAAGAAAAGATTACAACAAAAATCCCACTATGAGATAAAAGCAAACAACTGGCATTAAAAAATACTAACAACAAAAAGCATCTTTAACAAAGTAGTTTACATATTCATATCATAACACAGCATCAGGACTAAAAGCTTAAACGTAAACCCAGTCCCATAGCAATTTCATTGGTTAAAGAAGTGACGGTGACGTTATTGCACTTAACCAGATTGTCGTGAGATGGTGCGACAAGTTCCATTCTTCGCTGTTATTCCTTCCCAAAGAATATCTCTGGTACCCATTTACAGGTGCCGTATGGACTCTATTAGTGTCTTTTATACCAAAGATTTTTCTTGAACTGAATTTCAACTCCAGACATTCAAGTCGACAGGCGAATGCACTAACCACTACGTCATCGTGTTCTCATTAGATAAAAAAAAAACACCGAAAATAATAAATTAAAAATAAAAGTGAAGAGCCCCCGTCACGTCAAGTGGTGTATAGCGAATATGGTGTTAGTGACCATCATTTTTATAGACCTTCGGCACGTTTTGTTTGGGGTACTATGGTCGATATTACGCCAGTTCCGCTTTACGCTCCCAGAACAAATACGGTACCCATTTAAGGGTGGGTGGGCCGGGAAACCGTCGATCAGGATCGAACCCTACCTCTTGTCCTTTGTAGTCCAGTTCACTATCCACTGAGCTGTGTTCTTGTCTAATGTCCATGTTTCTTCACTATACAGGAATATTGAGAAGATGTAACATTTTGCTATTCTTAGTTTTAACCCTGGTGTTATTTATTCTGATGTTCGTACATTTTGATTTTTGTTTCTACCGTTGAAAGTAAATCTTTAACTGGACTGTGCTTCGTTGCATTTTGTTGCTACTTCCTCTTTGGCGATATGGCCTGTATATGGACTTCCGGTCCATATGGTGGATAGGCGACAGGAACCATTTGGGGGGTCAGTCTGAAAAGTGTTCCTTGTCGCAGTTTACTCATATCCTAAGTCCGACTTGCTTCCTGAGATACTGAGTTTAACGCTCTGTGCACACCGTGAGCTGTGTTTTTCATCCGCATCGTGTTTTGATATTCCGATTGCTTACGATGAATGAGGATATCATAGGACGAAGGACAGTTCAGCTGCGTTCAATTTCGGTGCCGCTTCGCCTAATGTCTATTGGCGTATGCTTTAGCTGCAATAATGTGGACTGGATCTGCCTTACCTTGTTTGGATCCCTCAATGAGATTAGTTTTAGTTCGGATGATTCCACTGGCACGGGCGGTTGAGGAATTATGGATTTTAATTCGTTTGCAGTGATACCGAGGCCTTCAACTAACCATCACTATTGTCTCTCTCTCTATATAGAATAAACACAGGATCTTGTTGTACCATCTTGTTGTACCATCATGTTGTATCATCTTGTTGTACCACCAGAATCTGTTGTATTCTTTCGAAGGCCAGCATTGAGTAACCGTAAAAAAAAAAAAAGTAAAGTACCCCCGTCACTCCAATTGCCGTATAGGGAAATATGGTGTTAGTGACTCTATATTTTACAGACCTTCAGCACATGATTTTTGGGGTAATGTGGTTGGTATTACGCCCGTGCTGCTTTACTTTCCAAGAAAAAAATCCGGTACCCATTTAAGGCTGGGTGAACCCGGAAGCCGTCGGTTGGGATCGAACCCTACCCCTTGTTCTTTGTAGTCCAGTTCACTAACCACTGTGCTATCGCGGCTCCACATTGGGTAACCGTGCTACGTGATAATAAATATTATCAAATACTCTGTAAACTGCGTTTGTCGTGAAGCCTCTTTCATGGTGGATTTTATATAACTTTAGGTCGTTCCTCTATGTTGGATATCTCATGGTTATTACCCGTCTCTACTGTGAATTATTTATTACTTAATGAATCTTCTTTATAACACGTATGGCCTTCCCATGTGGCCATCTATTACGAAGGATATTTTACCACATTAATATAGAAGATATTATGTGCTGCCTGCAAATAGAAGACCGATACTTCCCGTTGTGGTTGAGTGGCGTGACGGGAGATTGTGGGCGTGTCGCGAGCTGATGACCTAATCAATCGTAGCGGGAGTGATGAAGCGATCGTAATGTCTTTACAGAAAAGAATGTTACTTGGTGTCTCTCTCTCTCTCTGTATATATATATATATATATATATATATATATATATATATATATATATATATATATATATATATATATATATATGTATCTCTTTTTTGGTCATCTTTGATGTATTTCTGTTTACGAACAGATATATTATAAAATATTTAAAGTGAATCTTGAAGAAAACATTAAGGAAATGAAAGAGCGAAATAAATTAGACACATCATATGCATAATATACAGCACGAACACTTTTTTCTTTTCTATTCTTTCTTCTCCTTTTCCTTCTTCTTCGTCTTGTTTCTTCCTCTTCGTCTTCTTTCTTCCTCTTCGTCTCTTTCTTCGTCTTCTTCTTCTTCTTCTTCTCTCCTCTTCGTCTTCTTTCTTCGTCTTCTTCTTCATCTTCTTCTTCTTCTCTTTGTCTTCTTTCTTCGTCTTCTTTCTTCTTTTTCTTCTTCCTCTTCGTCTTCTTTCTTCTTTTTTCTTCTTCCTCTTCGTCTTCTTTCTTCTTTTTCTTCTTCCTCTTCGTCTTCTTTCTTCTTTTTCTTCTTCCTCTTCGTCTTCTTTCTTCTTCTTCTTCTTCTTCTTCTTCTTCTGCTCTTTGTCTTCCATCCTCCCTCATATACCTTACAGTCGATGGGAGATGTAGTTTGTGCGGTCTTTTGCTCTTCTGTTGGCCAACAGTTTGCTGTTGTGTTTCTAAATTGTATCAATGCCTCTTTTCGTCGTTTACCTAATATCTGTTGTTCTCGCAACGTTCATTGAAAGCTCATTGTATAGTGTTTCGGTGTTTCTGTATTACCACGTGACCAACCCACTTTACTTTTTTTTTGTTTATGTATTCTATGGTGGGAATTATTCCTAGTAAATTTCTCAGTTTTTTTTTGTTTCTAATCATATTTTGCAGGCTGTTTCCTCTCATGCGTCGAATCTAACACCTCAGTAGCCTAGTTGGGAACACGACACATCAGGGCTACCGACGTTCGGACAACCCGTGTTCGGTCCCCCCTGGAAGCAGTGTTATGTGTACTCGTAGTTGGGAAAAAAATATACCCCCACGGTCGACCCAGCTGTTGGTAGAAATGGCTATCAGGATAGTACTCTGGGAAGGTGAGGAATGCCGCCTCGTATCGTGAGTTTCAGTGCTTGAAGCAACACTATCTAGAAGTCTCCGAACACTTCTAGAGAGGCGATCGAATGCTGAGACACCGATTCAAGTCTGGTTATTAACTTGACCTTCTATTTCAGTGATCGTTTAATTCACATCATATAAATCACGTACCATAAGTATGTGTGTGTTTGGGTTTGTGTGCGTGGAGAACACAGAAGCCCATCGTTCCCTGTGGTGTAATTACGTTTACTGTTAGTGTGCATTTTATGTTCTTAACATTCGGTACATTTGTAAATGTTATTAATAAACAATACGGCACAACACCAGCTCAGAGACATTTATAGACTGGACATCTGATGTCACGCTCGGAAGGCAGAATAGTCAAAAAATGACAGTGGTGCATACGTTATGACCACGAGTAGCAGGTCGATGGAGGTGATGGCAGTGACCAGGGCATTCATCTGTTTAGAGTCACAAGACTACACCCACGCCTGTATACAGAGTGATTCGATGAGCATGATACAAAAAGTGAAGGCGGGATCTGTACATATGCAGTGGGTAGAGTCGTTGCAGAGATAAAAAAAAATACGTTAGGTCACCTGTGTCTACGTCCCTGGATATGTGGGAGTACAGAGAAATGATAGAGCGGACAGGTTGGCTAGTTACACTGTCGTTGAGGATCGGGCGAACATTATCAACGCCCTCCGAGATGTGGGAAAGGCCAAGGACTTCTACAACCATGAGTCCACGTCACTCATTCGGATGAAAGAGATGGTAGTTAAGATGGGCGGAGCCGGAAATGAGAAACTTAGTGGGCGTGTAAGAAGACTTATCAACCAACATAGAACTGGAGTCGTCACTCGCTGGACACTGCGGGACTTGCTGAGGAGGGGATCTGAGCACCTATGGACATGTTCGCAGTGCAATGCTGATGACCCGTAAATAACTCAATAACTCTAAAACTCAACAACTCAATAGCTAAAAAAATCAAAAATGCAATAACATCTTAAAACATCGTTCCAACATGAAACAGCATGGAACTGCTACCCATAGAACTAAGAAAGCTCCTGACAATGAAAGAAGTGATAGCACACAAGTGATTTACATTGAGAGCAGTCTTGGTTGAGGAATATAGTGTTAGTTCAAATATCTTTTGGCGAGCACGGCACATTTATTGGGTGATGTATGTCGAATTCACGCCAGGCCGCCATTGCTTCCCAAACAATTTTGGTACACATTTTTAGAGACTGGGTAACCACCGGAGCTTTGTTGATTCGAGAATGGAGGGATCAGCTACTTCTGGAAACTAAAGTCGGACCCTTCTAGTCAGTAAGTGAGTGCACTAATCACTCGGCCACCGAGACTTCCGAGGAAGATAAACTGTGGGCTTTAAGATATACTGAGGGCTTTAAGATATATTGAGGGCTTTAAGATATACTGAGGACTTTAAGATAAACTGAGGGCTTTAAGATATATTGAGGACTTTAAGACATACTGAGGACTTTAAGATAAACTGAGGGCTTTAAGATAAACTGAGGGCTTTAAGATAAACTGAGGGCTTTAAGATATATTGAGGACTTTAAGATATATTGAGGGCTTTAAGATATACTGAATGCTTTAAGATACACCGAGGACTTTAAGATAAACTGAGGGCTTTAAGGTAAACTGAGGGCTTTAAGATATATTGAGGGCTTTAAGATATACTGAGGACTTTAAGATAAACTGAGGGCTTTAAGATATATTGAGGACTTTAAGATATACTGAGGACTTTAAGATAAACTGAGGGCTTTAAGATATACTGAGGACTTTAAGATAAACTGAGGGCTTTAAGATATATTGAGGGCTTTAAGATATATTGAGGACTTTAAGATATACTGAGGACTTTAAGATAAACTGAGGGCTTTAAGATATACTGAGGACTTTAAGATAAACTGAGGGCTTTAAGATATATTGAGGGCTTTAAGATATATTGAGGGCTTTAAGATATACTGAATGCTTTAAGATATACTGAGGGCTTTAAGATAAACTGAGGGCTTTAAGGTAAACTGAGGGTTTTAAGATATGCAGAGGGCCTTAAAATATAATGAGGACTTTAAGATATACTAAGGGCTTTAAGATATAATGAGGATTTTAATATATACTGAGGGCTTTAAGATATAATGAGGACTTTAAGATATACTGAGGGCTTTAAGATGTAATGAGGGATTTAATTCATTGTTTCTTTTGCCGAGAGTGGTTGAATAAGGTGTAAATATGTGAAATGGCTTTGTATATTTCGATTGATTATTGTGATTGATGTTCTGTTTCATTAGTTCTGATCCCCCGAAGATAAATATATGAGTCGAAATGTTGGTTAGTTTAACTCCTTAATGTCATTTTGTGTTTATTTTACAAATGAAAAGAAGGCAGAGAGAGAGAGATCGGTGGGACAACAACGTTAGAGAATACGTAGTCCAACTACCTTATATGAATCATCTACAATATCATTTATAATGATATTTATTTATATATATGTAGATATAATTAATCTTCTTCTACTTCTTTTCTCTTTCTCACTGACGCCGAAAAAGGTGTCGTGGTTATATCATTTGTCGTACTTGAGCTGCTCGAACTGTCTGAATTAGTGATTTTCCTTTGTTGTTACATGTCTCTGTCGCTGCATCTATCCATCTTCTTCTGGGTCTTCCTCTTGGTCTTTTTCCATGCATTCTCGAGAAGAACGCCCTTGATGGTGATTGGTGAGGATTCATTCTGACTAGTCAAACCATTTAAGTAGTTGTTGTTTTATATGTTCTTGGCAGGGTTTTATTTCTACCTCTATACCTTTTTTTCTGTGCTCCTTACCCCTCATTTGTTTTTATTGTACCCCACTCTCAGACATCTCACTCTTACCGTCTTTTGAACACCTGTTAGTCTACTATTCGAATCTTTCTCCTTTGTGTTTGCACACTGACCCCTGTGTGAACTCCTCGGGTTCTGTGTGCATTTGCGCACACTTTTGCACGTTTCTCGACGTTCACGACAGCCGCACTTGGTTGCTATTCCTTTTGGTTTTGACAGGATAGTTTATTTTGTTTTCTTTAACACATTTCGATTGTTTTTGTTTTGGTTGTTTCGTTATTAGTTTTGTGTGTGTGTTTTTTTTTGTTTGTTCCCGATGAAGGCCTATTGGGCTGAAACGTTGTTTAGTCTGTGTCGTCCACTTATCACGTAAAGCTTCTTACATACTATTTTTTTTATTTTTTTATTTTTCCTTTTATTTCTACCATTTTTCTTATGGTAGATATAATCAATATCAGTTATAATATCAGTTATAATATCAGTTATAATATCAGTTATAATATCAGTTATAACTTTCTGATGAAGGTAGAAAAATTGAATGAATGTGTGATTTAGTGTGTGTCAGGTAAACCTTTTTCAGCGTCGACGGTTATAGTTAGGCCTTCGGTAATTTCCTATTTCCTTGTTGTTATATTTCCCAATGTTTCTTATAATCCATTGATCCATCATTCTCGCCGTTCGACCCTTGGGTCTGCTGAATTCGTAGCCTTCACTGTGGGCTCGTAGAGTTGAACTTCTCGCACTTTGAATTAGTTCTGTCTTCCACGGTACAAAACACTATTTATCTCTTGGTTTTTTAAGTATTCCGTTGCGGAAATTACTTCAATGTTCTTTTTACGTCTTCACTTCCTATCTTTTCATAGGAGGAACAGAAAATGATACCAAAATAAGGGTATCAAAAGCAAGAGGAGCTTTCATTGCACTGGGAAACTTATGGAAATCCAAAGAAATTAGGATAAATACTAAAATAAAAATTTTCAACTCAAATGTTAAGGCGGTCCTATTATATGACTGTGAAGCATGGAGAACAACAAAATTGACACTCACGAAGATACAGACTTTCATTAATGGAAGGTTACGCAGGATAAAAGGATTGAAATGGCAGGACAAAATCACTAACATAGAATTATGGAAATGTACCAGTCAAACACCAGCGGATAAAGAGATACAGCGAAGACGATGGCGCTGGATAGGACACACACTACGGAGGCCAACTGAGAGTATTACAGCAGGCCCTTTTTTGGAATCCCCAGGGGAAAAGACAAAGCGGAAGACCAAGGAATACTTGGAGAAGACAAATAGAAGCAGAGATGATGATGATGGGGAAGACATCGGATGATCTTAAAAAAATTGCAAAAAACAGAACGACTTGGAAAGTGTTTGTTGAAGACCTATGCTCCACTGGGAGCTAAAAAGGTAGAAGAAGAAAAAGGTGACGGAAATTACTTCAATGTTTTTTTTTTACGTCTTTACTTGCTATCTTTTCACTCAAGTTGTTTTATCCGTCTATAGCTACTTCATTTTGGTGCTGGTTATTTATTACGTTGTTTACAATCCAACAGGGAAATAACTCTAGAGACAAGTCGCGTACACTGCAGTACAATCTTCATCCCAACGTTGTGCTGCCTGTGAGAGACCTGGACCCTAGATGGAAGAACAATATGAAAAATAGCCATCATCGAGATGAAATGTACAGTTAAAGTAAAGGCAAAGTCCGAGACTTGAATCGGCGTGCTAGCACGCGAGTTTTCACCCATATGTGATCGGCCGTCTCTCTAGAAGTTTTCGGAGACTTCTGGATAGTGTCGCTTCAAGCTTCGAAACTCACGATGCGAAGCGGCATTCGTAACCTTCTATGAGTACTATATCCTTGTACCTATTTCTACCAGCGGCTGGGTTGACGGCGAGGATTTTTTTTCCAACCACAAGTACAGCTCGCACTACTTCCAACGGGAATCGAACACGGGTAGTCCGAACCTCGGTAGCCTTGTCGGGTGGTTTTCGCATCTAGGCTACCGAGGCCATCATGAAATGTGTTAGAAGAATGACAGGAAACAGCATGAGAAATGAGATCAGAAATGAAAAACTGAGAAAAAAGCTTAGAATAATTCCCGCGATAGAATATAAAAAGAAATGACAAAATATGGTTTGGACAAGTGATAAGGAAGAGTTATCAAAACACAAAACCAATAAACGTTGCGAGAACACCCGAATCAAGAGCCGACCACGAGAGAGATGGATTGACGGAATATTAGAAGCAGTAGGAAACATAACAGCAGCAGAGGCGAACGGAAGAGCAAAAGATTGCAAAATTATAATTCTTTCAACGCTGAAAAGTAATTGAGAAAGAAAAAAAAAGGATTCATTTTTCTTGAGTCTATCTTCCAGGTTTGGTGTTAGTAAAACAAAGTTGCAATGATGATGATTGTGTTGTCGAGTGCTCTTGTTCCAACTTGGGGTATTTCCTGGTTAGCAGTAGTGACATCTCGCATGTGATTTTATCAGCTTCAGTCTTATTTCTAATGTTTTTGAATTATTCTTCGTCATTAGGTTTCTTAGGTATAGGGTGTCTCTTTAATGACTGTGCATTTTTTGTTGTTGAAATAATTACGCACCTAAATTTTATCTATGTATGACGTAATAGTTCAAGCACCATTTACGTGTTCATTTAAACATCACTGCTACATGATAGATCTGGCTTACAATGGTGTTAACGATTGAAGAAAGAGTATTTATAGTGGAGCATGTGTTCCGTAACGGCGGCAAGTATTCGAATGGGGTTGTTGAACAATTTGTGAATAGATTTCCTGATACACCAGTGCCTCATCGAAATACTGTGAGTAATTTAATAATCAAATTTCAAAACACCGGTAGTGTACATGATGTTAGCCGTCCTGGTAGACCATCTGTTCTTGAAGTAACATCTCTCAACATCCAGGACAGCATTCTAATGAGTCCTAGCAAATCAATAAGAAAGCTGGCTCAACAAGTACACAAATCAAGCAGTACTGTTCATAGAGTTCTGAAAAAAAATTAAAGTTACATCCGTACAAATTTTCCGTCGTTCCTCAATTAAAAGAATTAGATCACCAATCCAGAATTAATTATTGTATGGGGTTTGAGAATTTTCTAGCCCAAGAAGGTGAGGAAATCCTTGATTTCACTTTCTTCACAGATGAAGCATGGTTCCATTTGTCTGGGTACGTGAATAGGCAGAATGATCGTCTTTGGAGTGATGAAAATCCACATGCATTGCACCCAGTGCCTCTCCACGATCAGAAAGTAGGAGTGTGGTGTGCAATGAGTCGTCAGCGGATAATCGGCCCAATTTTCTTCTATGACACAATAAATTCAGAAAGATACAGGATTAACATACTGGAGCAATTCGTAACCCAACTTTCTGAGCCAGAAATTGAAAAAGCTTGGTTTCAACAAGATGGCGCAACTGCTCACACTGCTGTAAAATCACTGGAATTTTTATATGAAATTTTTGCTAATCGTATAATCTCTCGCGGAATTTGGCCTGCACGGTCTCCTGATCTTACTCCCATGGACTACTATCTCTGGGGTGAACTGAAAGGAAAAGTGTACGAAAACAATCCCTACACACTCGATGAGCTGCAGGTTTCAATCGCCAACAACATTAATAATGTTACACAGCCCATACTGCGTAAGGTTTTTGACAATATGAAAAAACGTATCAATATTTGCCAACTAAAACGTGGTGGATATTTCGAATACCTTTTGTGAATAGTGATGTTATATGTTTAACTTTACCGAAAAAGGAACAAGCTACAGCAGTACATGATGCGTGATTTACATAAATAAATTGGAACAACTAGATTTTCAAATAATGCACAGTCATTAAAGAAACACCCACCGATCTGGAAGACCTTCAATTTCACAAGACCAAATTATGGAACTCCAAGACAGAATTACAATGAGTCCAAATGCATCTTTAAACCACTTGTCTCAACAGGTGCAAATATCTAAGAGTTCTGTTCACAAGGTTTTAAGAAGTGAACTACACTATCGTCCATACAAATTAACTGAAGTGTCTCAACTCACAAGAAAGAGATTATGAATCCCGTTTAAACTACTGCATGTGGTTTCAGAATTTTTTTATGAACATGGCGCTGCCATCCTTGACGTCACTTTTTTTCACTGATGAGGCCTGGTTTCATTTATCCGGTTATGTGAACAGTCAGAACAATCGGCTGTGGAGCAGTGAAAACCCCATGAATTTCATCAAGTGCCGCTTTACGATCAAAAAGTCGGAGTGTGGTGCGCTATAAGTCGTATGCGGATAATAGGACCTATATTTTTTAATGAAACAATAAATGCAGAACGTTACCGTACTTTAATTCTGGAACCGTTCATAGCACACCTTACAGAACGGGAAATTATGGAATACTGGTTTCAGCAGGATGGGGCAACAGCACACACAGCCACAACAACACTCAATTATTTAGAAAGCATATTTGCAAATCGCATTATTTCACGTGGAATCTGGCCTGCTCGTTCACCAGATCTAACACCCCCAGATTATTATCTGTGGGGGGCATTGAAGGGGAAAGTTTATGAAAATAATCCGCAGACAATTAATGACCTAAAGACTGAAATAGTAGACAAGATTAAACAAATATCACCAGACATTATTCTGAAGGTTTTCGCAAATATGGAAAGACGAATCACGACATGTCTTGAGGCCCGTGGTGGACATTTTCAACACATGCTTTAGGCACAACTTTATTGTGTTAATACCAACATTACCCATTATAAGCTCGCCGATAGCAGTCAAGTATATTTGAATAATACCATTTATTTTACAATTTGTGTGACGCATTAGTTAACCGCATTTCTGGTGACGTTTTTCTTTCGAGAGTAGAAATTCACTGCACAGCGACTTTAAAAACACCCTGTATTTAGATTGTTGTTAAATGTGCGTAATTACATAGTTTCATTAATTTTTCAATCATCATTTTTTTGGCAATGTAGTGAGAATGGAACAGCTGGAATATATTGTAACAACTGGGAAAATTGAGAGTCGAAGAGATAGGATGAAGCAGACAGCTTAAGAGAATGGCTTTTACAGAAGGTCAACAACAGAAATGATAAATAACTGTCGAGATTGAAAGTTGTGGAGAGAGATGATCACATACGCCAACCGGTATGTTACATGATGATGAAGTATGTTTGAATACTAACACTAATTTTGTGTTCAATTTTTGTTAAAAGAGAGAAACAAAATGCCAAATGTTTACTTTAACAAAAACAGTATCTGTGATGGAAACAAAAGAAGTAAACAAAATAAAACCCGTGGCATTATCTTAATTAACACCTTTGGGTTTGACGCGAAGTAGTGCTGGATCAGATGTGTATTAATGCGCTCATTTACAGAAAGGTCGCTAAGTTTGTGATGGTCATTAAAGGGCAGGACAAAATAGTGCTGGTATTTTTGTGCGAAAATCCGTTTTCTGAATAAATAGTAGCTGCCCTTGGTGAAGCGTAGTTTGTGGATTAAATGAGGCGTTGAGTTCATATATTGTGAAGG
This sequence comes from Megaustenia siamemsis, assembly GCA_032433765.1. Lineage (NCBI taxonomy): Eukaryota > Metazoa > Mollusca > Gastropoda > Stylommatophora > Ariophantidae > Megaustenia > Megaustenia siamemsis. Next base: position 59,486,099 of record JAVIAB010000088.1, read on the forward strand.
TGAGTAGATATTATATGTAATTAGATCTAATTAAGTAGGGTTTCTAGATGTAGATTTTCTAATATGGTTTCTAGATGTAGATTTTCTAATAGGATTTCTAGAAGTACATTTTCTACTAGGATTTCTAGAAGTACATTTTATACTAGGATTTCTAGAAGTACATTTTCTACTAGGATTTCTAGAAGTACATTTTATAATAGGGTTTCTAGATGTAGATTTTCTAATATGGTTTCTAGATGTAGATTTTCTAATATGGTTTCTAATGTAGATTTTCTAATAGCGTTTCTAGAAGTAAATTTTCTACTAGGATTTCTAGAAGTACATTTTCTACTAGGATTTCTAGAAGTACATTTTATACTAGGATTTCTAGAAGTACATTTTCTACTAGGATTTCTAGAAGTACATTTTATAATAGGGTTTCTAGAAGTAAATGTTTTAATAGGGTTTGTAGATGTAGATTTTCTAAGGCAGTAGAATTGATGTGAAAGCAGTACTTCTATGTATGACACCATTCAAAATTAGAAGTCAGTACACCATTGTGGTAAATGTTATCTCATTGACCAGTCACCTTCTAGGTGGTGTTGTTGTTTCTCGGTGTATCAACTTACTCAATATTTCACATCTTTAATATTTTAAAACAATGAAGTACTTGGTAAAAGCGTTAAAAATGGAGGCGAGTGAAGATAATAATATAGTTAGTTATAGTTATAGTTAGGTATAGTTATAGTTAGGTATAATTATAGTTAGGTATAGTTATAGTTCGTTATAGTTATAGTTAGTTATAGTTAGGTATAGTTATAGTTAGGTATAGTTATAGTTAGGTATAGTTATAGTTAGGTATAGTTATAGTTAGGTATAGTTATAGTTAGGTATAGTTATAGTAGTAAGTAGGTATAGTTAGTGTAGTTATCGTAGAGATTGTAACAACTGGAGAGGCGTGACACTTTTGTCAGTTGCCTCAAAGTTATTCTGCAAAATCATCCTAAATAGAATACAGGATTCAATAGATACAGTAATGCGTGAAGAACAGGCTGGGTTTAGAAAAGGGAGAAGCTGTATTGACCACATTTTCACTCTACGACTTATATTGGAGGAACACATTGAAAAGCAAAAACCTTTTGTACTTAACTTCATCGACTTCAAAAAAGCATTTGATAGTATTCATAGAGATTCTTTGTGGAAAATTCTGAAGCAATATGGTTTACCATCAAAAATCATAAATATTATCAAAGACATGTATGATGGTTACACATGTGCAGTTCGAACAGAGGAAGGACTGAGCGAATGTTTCCCAATAGAAACTGGGGTTAAACAAGGATGTATTTTATCGCCCTTGTTATTTGGAATTGTTATGGACTTCATAATGAAGAAATGCTGCACTGGTAATAAAGGCATCGAATGGATACAAGGAGACCATTTGGAGGACCTCGACTTTGCTGATGACATAGTCCTCATCAGCAGTCAGATAAAAACGATGCAGGAAAACACAAATGAACTATCATCAATAGCCAGCAAAATTGGGCTTGAGATCAATCATGAAAAGACTAAAGTCATGACTAGTTTAATTCCAACAGGTGACAAAATATACATGGAAAACAAACCAGTAGAAGAGATCGATCACTTTATCTATCTTAGAAGTCACATTGATCGAGAAGGGGATACGAGCAAAGAAATTAAAATCAGAATAGCTAAAGCAGCAATGTCTTTCAGAAGCCTTGAAAAGTTGTGGAAATCAAAACTTATCAGCACAAACACAAAACTTAGGCTATTCAAATCAAATGTACTATCAACCCTTACGTATGCGTGTGAAAGCTGGAAAACAACAAGAGATATAGAAACAAAGTTGAACGCATTTGAAAATAAATGTCTAAGGAAAATACTTGGTATAGCATGGAACGAATTCAAAACAAATGAGGAAATTAGAGAAATCGCCAATCAACCACTAATATCTTCAGTAATAAAGAAAAGACGATGGTCATACGTTGGACATGTGATGAGAAGAGATAATAACCGAATAGCAAAGCAAGCCCTCATATGGGAAACAACAGGTAAAAGAAAAAGAGGAAGACCCAGGGAGACACTGAGAAGAACATTGATGAGAGAGGCAAGAGCAGCAGGAGTCGGCTCCCTCAATGAGATAGAACTGCTTGCACAGAACAGAGACAGATGGCGAGATTTGATAAAATATCTTTAAAAGAAAACTGCTAGAACAAAAAAATCCATATAGGAGAAGGTGTATCTTGGTCTACGCCCTATGGGCCGGTTACGGCTCGAAAGGTCAATAGATAGATAGATAGTTATAGTTAGGTATAGTTATAGTTAGGTATAGTTAGGTATAGTTATAGTTAGGTATAGTTATAGTTAGCTATAGTTATAGTTAGTTATAGTTAATTATAGTTATAATTAATAAATATAAAGTAATAATTATAGTATAGAGATCGGCCAATATAGGGAGAAATTGATGTCACGGATTGGATCGTAACTCCGGGACAAACGATCAAAGTCTGGGACTGTCCTGGGAAATTTTGTGACGTCTGGTCAACCTTAACAAAGCGTCTGTAATCAAGAGCAGAAGGTGGGGACGTGTTAACAATGCGATGAGAAGAGACTACAAGAGAATCTTAAAGTTGACCCTCAAACTGAAACGGGAGGGTAGAAGAACAAGAGATCGGTTTAGAGAAACAATAAAAAGAACAGCAATGCAAGAAACAACAGCAACGGGTATAAGCGTCCTCACTGTGGTTGAGAAATTCGTTTTGAACATGTACATACAATGAGATAGAATACATGGGCTCCATTCAAAGTCTCACAATTAATAGTAAAGATTGTTGGACATGGGATGAGATAGAATACATGTCATGGGCTCCATTCAAAGTCTCACAATTAATAGTAAAGATTGTTGGACATGGGATGAGATAGAATACATGTCATGGGCTCCATTCAAAGTCTGAGACTTAATAGTAAAGATTGTTGGACATGGGAAGAGATAGAATACATGTCATGGGCTCCATTCAAAGTCTGAGACTTAATAGTAAAGATTGTTGGACATGGGAAGAGATAGAATACATGTCAGGGGCTCCATTCAAAGTCTGAGACTTAATAGTAAAGATTGTTGGACATGGGAAGAGATAGAATACATGTCAGGGGCTCCATTCAAAGTCTCACAATTAATAGTAAAGATTGTTGTACATGGGATGAGATAGAATACATGTCATGGGCTCCATTCAAAGTCTCACAATTAATAGTAAAGATTGTTGTACATGGGATGAGATAGAATACATGTCATGGGCTCCATTCAAAGTCTGACACATAATAGTACAGATTGTTGAGCATGGAGAGGTTATCCGTAATGAGATGTGAACAGTTCCCTCTTTGATTGGAAATGACAGTAGATTGGTGGGTTATGTTCAACAAAATTCTAAACAACAGACTAGTTAAAGACACTCTCCCAGTCATAAAATACAGCAAGCATCGTAAGTAAAAATAAGTAAAGCACGCCCATCACGCCCAGTGGCGTATAGGGAATATGGTGTTAGTGACTGTCACGCCAAGTGGCGTATAGGGAATATGGTGTTAGTGACCTGTCACGCCAAGTGGCGTATAGGGACTATGGTGTTAGTGGCCATCAATTTTACAGACCTTCAGCACATGATTTTTGGGGTAATGTGGTCGGTATTACACCCGTGCCGCTTTACTTTCCCAGAGAAAAATCCGGTACCCATTAAAGGCTGGGTGAACCCGGAAGCCGTCGGTTGGGATCGAACCCTACCTCTTGTCACCATCGAAAGTAGTTCGACTATTTGGGAATATCATTTGATAGTTCTCTTTCCTTCAATTAACACCTTAGTAATGTCACTCAAAAGATGTCAGAGGGAAGTGTCAGCGCGATCAAGATCATGACTAGGACGAACCTCTGTGGCATAGCATAGCATGGCATAGCATAGCATAGCATAGTATAGTATAGTATAAAACAATGTAATATAATGCAATGCAACAAAATTATACATCCTGACGTCCGTATACAACACAACAAAATGATACATCCTAACGTCCATATCTCTCTCTTCCACCTTTTAGCTCCCAGTGGAGCATAGGTCTTCAACAAACACTTTCCAAGTCGTTCTGTTTTTTGCAATTCTTTTAAGTTCATTCCATGTCTTCCCATCATCTTCATCTCTGCTTCGATCTGTCTTCTCCAAGAATTCCTTGGTCTTCCTCTTTGTCTTTTCCCCTGAGGATTCCAAAAAAGGACCTGTTGTGTAATACTCTCAGTTGGCTTCCGTAGTGTGTGACCTATCCATCGCCATCGTCTACGCTGTAGCTCTTTATCCACAGGTATTTGACCGGTACATTGCCATAATTCCACGTTAGTGACTTTGTCCTGCCATTTCCATCCCTTTATTCTGCGTAAGCATCCATTAATGAAAGTCTGTACCTTCGTGATTGTCAATAATGTTATTCTCCATGTTTCACAGCCATATAATAGGACCGACTTAACATTTGAGTTGAAAATTTTTATTTTTGTATTTAACCTAATTTATTTGGATTTCCATATGTTTCCCAGTGCAATGAAAGCTCCTCTTGCTTTAGATATCCTTATTTTGGTATCATTTTCTGTTCCTCCCTCTTTATCTATATTACTGCCCAGATATATGTAAGATTGTACGTCTGCATTAATTCTCATAATGTTAGTCTTATCTCTATTAATCTTTAGTCCTACCTGTTGTGATCTCTCATCTAATATACTCATTTTATCCTGCATCTGTTGATGGCTGTGTGATAGGAGAGCTATGTCATCAGCAAAGTCTAAATCATCAAGTTGTTTGGTCAGTGACCACTGGATCCCATTTCTGTTGTTTTGAGTTATTTTCATAATCCAATCTATGGCCAGTAGAAAGAGAAATGGAGACAGAAGGCATACCTGCCTTACTCCTGTTCTTATTTCAAATGCTTCTGTAATCTGTCCTTCATGCACCACACTACATTTTGTTCCTTCATACATTGTTTTTATCAGGTTAATAAACTTTATGGGGATTCCGTAATGACTCAGCAACTTCCAAAGCATTCTTCTGTCTAAACTAACAAATGCCTTTTCGTAATCTATGAATCCAATATAAAGTGGGGATTTTAGTTCTAAACTTTGTTCAACTATTATACGTAGAGTAGTTATTTGATCAGCACATGATCTGTTCTTCCTAAAACCTGCTTGTTCATCTCTCAAGTGTTTCTCTATAGCCTCCTTTAGTCTCTCCAGAATGATTCTGCCTAATATTTTTCCTGGCACTGATAGTAGCATCATTCCCCTATAATTTGTGCACTCCTGTAAACTTCCTTTCTTTGGTAGTTTGATCATATAACCTTCTCTCCAGTCTTTGGGTATTTCTTTCTTCTCCCAAATTTTATCCAATAGATCATGTAACATCTTGGTAGAGTTGTTAATATCTGCTTTGATGGCTTCCGAAGGAATTTCATCTGGTCCTGTGGCTTTACCATCTTTTAATAATTTGATAGCTTTCATTATTTCTTCTATGCTTGGTTTTCCACAGTTAACGTGTAACTCTTCTTCTGCTGGTAGTATATCTGGAGGATTATTTGAGCTGGGTCTGTTCAAAAGTTCTTCAAAGTGCTCTTTCCATCTCTCCATTTGTTCCCTTATATTACTAAGCAGATTTCCTTTCTTATCTTTGATAAAGGCGTTGATCTGTTTGTATTTTCCACCTAATTTCTTTGTGCTGTTGTACAGTTCTGTCATATTCCCTTTATTTGCTGCTTCTTCTGCCTCTTTAGCTAGTTCATCTATATATTTCCTCTTATCCCTTTTAATGCATCTTCTCACTTCTTTGTTCACCTCTGTGTAAGCTTCCTGTGTCTTGGCTTTATTACTTCTCGTTTTGCTTTTATTTATGTCTGCTTTCTTGTTCTTTCTTTCTTTAATTTTATCCAGGGTCTCTGCTGTCATCCATGCCTTATTCTGGCGTTCTCTTTTCCCCAGTGTTTCTTCGCATGTCTCTTTCCATATATTTTTTACCTGTTTCCTATGATCTTCTATATTGATTGTATTTTCTAGTTGTTGGAGGACTTGGTATTTGTTTGAAATTGTGACTGCGAATTTATCCTAAATTCCTTGTTCTTTAAGAAATCCTACATTGAAACACTTTCTACCCTTATTCGTTGTAGTATACCTTTTTAGTTTAATTTTAAGAATTGGCTAACAGAAGATGATGATCAGAGGCTATATCTGCCCCTCTATATACTTTCAGATCCTGTAAGGATGACTTAAACTTATTATTAATACATATGTGATCAATTTGATTTTCCGTTCTATGATCTGGTGACACCCATGTAGCTTTGTGTATTCTTTTATGTTGGAATATTGTTCCTCCTAGGCTCATTTGATTAAGGGCGCAGAAATTCATAAATATCTCTCCATTCTTTTATATCTCCTAGTCCATATTTTCCCATAATCTCTTCGAAGCCTCTGTTGTCTGATCCTACCTTAGCATTTAAGTCTCCCATCAAGATTATAATATCCTTGGCTCGTCTTGCATCCATCTGACATTGTAGCTGTTTATAGAAGTCATCTTTAACTGAGTCATCTTTATCTTTGGTTGGTGCATAGCTTTGTATAATGTGTAATTTTATTTTGTTTTTGGTTGTTTTAAATGTTGCTCTCACCAGTCTTGGTCCCACTGCCTCCCATTCTATTAGTGTCTTCTGTGCATTCTTTGATAGCATTATAGCTACCCCTTCGCTATGTTGTGCTCCTGGTTCCTGGTGTCCTGATGATAAAATCATCTCCCCTGTATTCAGTTTTATTCTCTCCTGTATTCTCTCCGCTCCAGCAGAAATTAAAAACGTCCATATACAACACAACAAAATGATACATCCTAACGTCCATACACAACACAACAAAATGATACATCCTAACGTCCATATACAACACAACAAAATGATACATCCTAACGTCCGTATACAACACAACAAAATGATACATCCTAACGTCCATATACAACACAACAAAATGATACATCCTAACGTCCATATACAACACAACAAAATGATACATCCTAACGTCCGTATACAACACAACAAAATGATACATCCTAACGTCCGTATACAACACAACAAAATGATACATCCTAACGTCCATATACAACACAACAAAATGATACATCCTAACGTCCATATACAACACAACAAAATGATACATCCTAACGTCCGTATACAACACAACAAAATGATGTGAAATGTTCGAGAATCGCTGCAGTCAACAGTTTATTGGAACATGAAGATGGCTCCACTACGGTGTTTGAAAACGAAAAACAGTAAAACATAAATATATTTATTGGAAAATAATTCTTGTTAAAGCCAGAACGATAGTCAGGAACGCAGGAAACCGATTTTGGATAGACAGAAACATTTTTCTGTTGAACATGTTTTCAAAATGGTAGTTCATGAAGTTTATTTTCGTATTTTTTTTGTAGTCTGAATTCTTTTCTTTCGTTCTTTCTTTCTTTCTTTCTATTTTTCTTTCTTTCTTTCTATTTTCTTTCTTTCCTTTTCTTTCTTTTTTTTCTCGTTCTACTCCTAGCTTGGTGACATGGTTTGGAAAACAGTCCACAACAGAACTGATACGGTGCACTGTAGATAGAAGATTGTGGAAGGACATGATCGCCCACGCCTACTGGTATCTCACATGATGATGATGAATCCAAGGTTACTCGTAAATTAAACTCAAGTTCGATTGTTAATGTTGTCTTTCACCCGAGAACGTAGTCGCCCAATGTTACTCCTAACTTCAGCTGAAATACAACCGCTGGTACTTTCTATAGTCCAGATGTATGGTCGCTCAGTTTTGCTTCTTAATTCAGCCGAAATTCAACTCCAGATCCTTGCCGTTGTTCGGCAACATAGTTGCCCAAGGTTACTTGTAATTTCAACTGATATACAACCTCTGGTGCTCTCTATCTTCCAGGAACATAGTTGCCCAGGGTTGCTCGTAATTTCAACTGATATACAACCTCTGGTGCTCTCTATCTTCCAAGAACATAGTTGCCCAGGGTTGCTCGTAATTTCAACTGATATACAACCGTTTGTGCTCTCTATCTTCCAAGAACATAGTTGCCCAGGGTTGCTCGTAATTTCAACTGATATACAACCGTTTGTGCTCTCTATCTTCCAAGAACATAGTTGCCCAGGGTTGCTCGTAATTTCAACTGATATACAACCTCTGGTGCTCTCTATCTTCCAAGAACATAGTTGCCCAGGGTTGCTCGTAATTTCAACTGATATACAACCGTTTGTGCTCTCTATCTTCCAAGAACATAGTTGCCCAGGGTTGCTCGTAATTTCAACTGATATACAACCGTTTGTGCTCTCTATCTTCCAAGAACATAGTTGCCCAGGGTTGCTCGTAATTTCAACTGATATACAACCTCTGGTGCTCTCTATCTTCCAAGAACATAGTTGCCCAGGGGGCTCGTAATTTCAACTGATATACAACCGTTTGTGCTCTCTATCTTCCAAGAACATAGTTGCCCAGGGTTGCTCGTAATTTCAACTGATATACAACCTCTGGTGCTCTCTATCTTCCAAGAACATAGTTGCCCAGCGTTGCTCGTAATTTCAACTGATATACAACCTCTGGTGCTCTCTTTCTTCCAAGAACATAGTTGCCCAGTGTTGCTCGTAATTTCAACTGATATACAACCTCTGGTGCTCTCTATCTTCCAGGAACATAGTTGCCCAAGGTTGCTCGTAATTTCATCTGATATACAACCGTTTGTGCTCTCTATCGTCTAGGAACATAATTACCCCAACATTTCTCGTGATTTCAAAAGAAGTCAGTCTCCTGGTCTCTTTATCGAACAGATATACTGTAATACAACAGAAGCCAGACTCCAGGTCACTTTATTGTATAGAACCACGGCAATGCAGCGGTAGTCCCACTCGTGGCGATTTCTCTCTTCCAAGAATATGATTACCCAAACTTCGACTTAACGATTTCTTCTGATGCACGACCGTTAACTTGTTATTTCTGTTGCCAGTCCCAACGGCATATCTCGCACTCATCTACTTTACTGATATCTGACATCTACTTTACTGATATCTGACATCTACTTTACTGATATCTGACATCTACTTTACTGATATCTAACATCTACTTTACTGATATCTGACATCTACTTTACTGATATCTGACATCTACTTTTCTGATATATGACATCTACTTTACTGATATATGACATCTACTTTACTGATATCTGACATCTACTTTACTGATATCTGACATCTACTTTACTGATATCTGACATCTACTTTACTGATATATGACATCTACTTTACTGATATCTAACATCTACCATACTGATATCTGACATCTACTTTACTGATATCTGACATCAACCTTAACCAAATCTGTGTTCCAGTTCTATTCTACAAGACTGACTCGGACGTTCAGGTTATGAACTCGTCAAAGATAGGAGCAGCAAAGAACAGCAGAGATAGAGTCAAGATGCAACAAAGCTTGTCAAATCATTGGACAGTTATCACCATTATTGTCCAACAAGGAAATAACTCTGGAGGCAAAACGAGCACTATACAATACAATCTTCATCCCAACGTTGTGCTTCCAATGTCAGACCTGGACTCTAGATGGAAGAACAATCAGAAAAATAACCTCTACAGAGATGAAATGTGTTAGATGAATGACAGGAAACAGTCTGAGAGATAAGATCAGAAATGAAGAACTGAGAAAAAAGCTAGGAAATAGTCCCCGCCATAGAATATATAAGGAAACAACAGATAAAATGGTTTGGCCATGTGACAAGGCAGAAAGATCAAAACACAAATACAACGAGCCTTCAACAAACGTTGCGAGAACACCAGACCCAAGGGTCGACCACGAAAGAGATGGATCTATGGAATATTAGAAGCACTATGAAACATAACAGCAGCAGAAGCGAACAGAAGAGCAAAAGACCGCAAATTCTCCCCTCAACGCTGAAAGGCAGATGAGGAAGGAAAGAAGAAAAAAGAAGAATTCAAAGATAAACATAAACAATCAAATGCAGTTTCTGGAAGGGGAAGTTAAAGACGAGAAATGTTTAGGTTACACTAAAGTGGTTAACGAACGAAACGAGGACAGAGAGAAAGTTAAATAATTATTCGTGGGCTTAGAAGGTTAAACTAACACGGGTGTCATTTCTTGAAAAATAAACGTTGTAGAAGGTTAAGCATATACAATTTTAGGAAAGTTAAACGCACATTTTTTGTCTCAAACAACAAGATTTACAGGTTAATTAACCAAACAATTTCTGGAGTTAAAGTGTCGGAATCTGGGAATACTTATACTTTGGCTCAGGCAAAACAGCATGTGAAAAAATGAGGAAGATACTGTGCAATCCATTATTGACAATTGTCATCGTCATCGAGTGCCCTCTCCGCATCGAGGGTTGGCTACCATGGAGCGCCATTTCACTCTGTCTCTTGCTTTGATGGTGCAGATTGCCATAGGCTGTTTTGTCCATCTTTTGATGTTACTCGTCAATATTAGTCTTGGTCTGCCTCTGCCTCTTTTACCTTGTATTTTCATTTCTAATATTACTTTTATTAGGCTGTTGTGTCTTTTAACATGACCAAAAAATTTCATTTGTCTTGCTCTAATTGTGTTTAGTAGTTCTTTTTTTTTCATTTTTAGTTGTTTTAAAACTTCTTCGTTTGTTTTCTTTTCTTTCCATCCAATTCTACCTATTCTTCTATAAATCCACATTTCAAAGGCTTCAATTTTATGTTCTGTTTTCTGGTCTAATGTCCATGTTTCTGCACCATACAGGAATATTGAGAAGATGTAACATTTTGCTATTCTTAGTTTCAGCCCTGGTGTTATTTGTTTTGATGTTAGTATATTTTTCATGGCATTGAAATTACTTTTTGCCATTCCTATTCTTTTATTTATTTCAGTTGTACATTTTCCATCATTGGTTATAGTATGTCCCAGGTAGTTGTAACTCTGGATTGTCTCTAGATGTATTCCTTCAACTTTGATATTTAATTGTTGGTCTTGAGAATTTTTTTTTTTATGATCATAGTTTTAGTCTTTTTTTATATTCATAATTCATATTGACAATAGAAACAAGAAAAACAGTTCTTAAATCTTATATAGAATCAGTCTTAACATATAGATGTGAATCACGGTCAATTGAACAATAGGCACGAAAACCATCGGGGGCTGTTGTGGTTTTGCAGAGGAATGTTGAGAATATCATGGACAGCTAAGAATAATAATGGAAACGTTCTGAAAGAGGCCAAAGCAAAAAGAGAGCTTATTTCCAATATTAGGAAGAACCAATCATACTATTTTGGCCATGTAATGAGAAGGGAACAGCTGGAATAGTTTGTAACAACTGGAAATATTAAGGGACGAAGAGATGGAGGGAAGCAGAGAGAAAAGATACCAGACAGCTTAAGAGAATGGCTTGGCAGAAAATCAACAACAGAAAATTATAAATAACTGTCGAGATCGAAAGTTGTAGACAGACATGATCACCTATGCCAGCATGCACGGTACTTGATGATGATGATGGTAATGACGGTGATGATCGGTGAACATTCTATAACGCAGTAGACCGGACAGGTTCATGAACCAAAGTTAAGGCGGTACAGAAACAAGAAATGTGCATCATCTTTTAGATTTGTGCATTAACTGGTAGACTTATTGTCAGCCTGGTACTGTCTTTGGTGGTTAGCTTTGCTGGTTGTCCGGTAATTTTATTGGTTGATTAACTGGCTGGTTTATTGGTTGATTAACTGGCTGATTTATTGGTTGATTGCATGGTTGGGTGACTGATGTAGTGATTACTGATGTAGTGATTACTGTGCACGGTGAGATCATTTCATTGGTAGATTGATTGGTTCGTTGATTGCCCAGTTGATCAATTGTTTTGTTGATTGTCTGATTGGTTGATCGGTTGATTGATTTAGTTGGTTGTTGTTGTCTGGTCGATTTATTGACTGTTTTGTTGATTGTTAAGTTGGTTGATTAGTTAGACAACTGGTTTGTTGATTGTCAAGTAGGCTGATTAGTTGAATAACAACTGGTTTGTTGGTTGTCAAGTAGGCTGATTAGTTGAAAAACAACTGGTTTGTTGGTTGTGAAGTAGGCTGATTAGTTGGATAACTGGTTTGTTGATTGTCAAGTTGGTTGATTAGTTGGATAACTGGTTTGTTGATTGTCAAGTTGGTTGATTAGTTGGATAACTGGTATGTTGATTGTCAAGTTGGTTGATTAGTTGGATAACTGTTATGTTGGTTATAGTTTAGAGTAATTATTTTGATTGTTCGATCTGTTGATTGTCCGATCATTTTGTTTTCTTCATTGACTGGTTTGCTGCTTGTTGAGCTAGTTAATAGTTTGGTTTCATGGCTGCTCGGCTGATTGAATAATTCATGTTCATGATTACTTTGTTGCTTTCCTACCTCTTAACTGACTAATTGATAGATATGCTGGTTTTCTGGTCTGTTGATTTCTTGCTTCATTATTTTGCTGATAGTTCTCTCAGTGCATTTCTAACTGGTTGATTATATTGGTTGCCCGTTTTGTAGACTGAGCCGCTGTATATTTGGTCTAGTAAAACCCAATCTGGTATCATCATTCGTCCAAAACTCTTAACCACCATCTTGTTCTAGTGTACTCACTCTAACCTAATGGTGTCTACAATGTCTTCACAAAATCTGCATTGTCATTATACCCCTCAGAACAGGACACAATCCACTCCACAGTCACATTTAATCATATTCAAAATCGACACCTCAGCTTACATGTACATGTGGTGGACAGGCGTCCCAGACTGCTGAACACATACTTCAAGACTGCACTGACTATAGTAGACTGAGGAAAATCCATTGGCCCGTAGATACAGCACTTCAGACAAAACTGTATGAGCCACTGCAATAATTACAAAAGACAGTAAAATTTTTACAGGAAACGACATTGCAGATATAGACAATACTTCAGGCGAACGAAAGGTAGATAGATAGATGCATTGTCCATTAGAAATTACTTCTATCTGAGAAAGCTGAAATAGTCATTTCGTGTGCTCATACAACTGATTTAAATAAACATCAAACTTGTATAGACTGTTCTGCCCATAAGTTAAACTTTCCGCCTTTGAAGTTGTTTAGAAGCATTTGTATAATTGCACACAAATTGGCTGTAGTGTTTATTTAATCATTGCTGTACAAATTGTTATTGTCTGTCTGTTCGTGTGTGCATTTTGTGTTGTGTCTGGGCATAAAGTTAACCATAGTTTCATCCATTAAAAAAAATATTGACGTGGAGGTTCAACCAGTACAGAAACCAAACAAAGAACATGTTGACTCGACCTATGTAGTATAGTATCATGTTGCGTGGATCTCAGTGATGAAGGAGAGAATATACAATATTAAGATCATGCCTTTTACTCAGTTAAATGTCATGAGGATAATGTAGCACTGTACGAACAGGCCGTAATATTAAAACAACATGTGTCATCCTTATAGCAATATATGGCTATGAAACATGAACACTCGTATTGAGTTATTTGCGGGTCACCATCATTGAACTCCGGACATGTCCATAGGTGCTCAGATCCCCTCCTCAGCAAGTCCCGCAGTGTCCAGCGACTGATGACTCCAGATTTGTGTTGGTTGATAAGTCTTCTTACACGCCCGCTAAGTTTCTCGTTTCTGGCTGTATCCATCTTAACTCCCATCTCTTTCATCCGAAGGTGTGACGTGGACTCATGGTTGTGGAAGTCCTGTGCTATTCCCATTTCCCGCAGGGCACTGATAATGTCCGCCCGATCCATTTGTTGACCGTCCTCAACAATAGTGCAACTAGTCAACCTGTCCGTTCTTTCATTTCCCCGTACTTCCGCATGTCCGGGGACGTAGACAAAGGTGACCTTACGTAATTTTGTCTTCCGCAATGACTCCACCCATTGCATACGTACAGACATATACACATCCGGTGTACATTAAAATCACATACATAAAGAAAATAGAAAGAAGGATCCCCCCCCAAAAAAAAAATATATATATATATATAGGCCTTTATATATATATATATATATATATATATATATATATATATATATATATATATATATATTCTTCATTTAAATAACAATTGAATAAAGCGACCAGAATGTTCATTCAGGAAACACATTCACAAAAATATCAAGAAACGATAACGTGTTATTCCCACAAATATATGGATGCAGTGATCTGAACCTGGTACCTCTCTCGTGCGAAACTAGCACACTGCCGATTAAATATCTAGTTACTGATATATTCAGGGAACGATGAATTAGATAATATTTGGGGTGAACGGGGAAAGCGAAACAACGTATCCGTTATTTATTTTGCCGTTTAGAGATCTCTTGCGTGCATTTTTATTCCACATGGGGATCAAATTTCGAAAAATGTTCTTCGGAACTGAGGGAGCAACATGAAAGAAACACACTCTCACAATTTTAGTTTGTTTATTAGCATTTGATGCCCGGTGATCTTGATCAATGCATTCAGGATAAATACATTTCAATGAATAGAGCCACGATAGCGCAGTGGTTAATGAACTGGACTACAAATAGCAAGAGGTCGGGTTTGATCCCGATTGACGGCTTCCGGGTTCACCCAGCCTTAAATGGATCCTGCATTTTTTTCTCGGAAAGTAAAGCGGCATGGGTGTAATATCAACCACATTACCCCATGAATCATTCCATGAATGTCTACAAAACAAGTATGGTCGCTAAGATCATATGCCCTATACGCCACTTGGCGTGACGGGGATACTTTACTTATCTTGCTGACATTTCGATGATCGAAAGAAATCATTGAATTTAAAACTTGCAAATGGAGAGCCTTGGTAAAAGGAGGGAATTGAAAACATGATATAAACAAAACTTCAATGTTTTTAAACTTGAACGGTACGGTACATATTGTTGAGAAATCATACGTTCTTGAAATAATAATAAGTAATATGAAACTCTCTATACACAACTACCCAACAGGAGGCAATCTGATCATCAGAAGTAAAAACTTCCCGTCGAGCAAGTGTTTCCGGTCTTTATCGTCTTGATAATCTAGGAAAGGTGGTCCGCCTGGGTCATGACTCCCAAGTGTCGACCTCCTGATGCAATGAACTCAAATATGTATATTTGGTCAGCATTTAATGACGACACTTCCGGGTAATACTTTTAATGGAATCTACGGTCAATACCTGGTCACGTAACGTTTGTCTCAGCTTTAATAAATGGAAGAAAAGAAATAACATATATCAGACCAGCACTTATATTCACTGGCTGCACCAGTTGGGATTTTTATTTATGATTTCTCTCTGCGGCAACCACCCCTGGCCTCAGCAGCAAGACCCGGCTTGAAATGTCAATTACTCATGAACGGAAAAAAAAAATATGAGTACATCCGAAGATGGAGTTATCTGCCTGTGCGGCGAGGGACCCCTGTGCACACGGCTGTCAGGGGAAAAAAACTGATTAACACGCAAAAATCAGTTCCTAGTCTCTAGGGACTTAGTCAGAGGTAAAAATTGGCGAACGCAACCCAAAAAAAAAAAAAAAAAAAAAAAAAATTGACGTATATGTAAACAAAATAACCCAAAGATGGATAAACAAGTCTTGTTCTTCTATTTCTGCGATCATGACTCATTCAGACTAGAATTTCGAACTCTCTCATGAAGGCTGTTGTCTGTTTCAGTGATTCGGTTGCCTCGAGGAGTTTCTAAAGAGGTAAGATATAGGGAAGAAGAGATAGAGGGAAGCAATAAAAAACGATACCAGACAGCTTAAGAGAATGGCTTGGCAGAAGGTCATCAACAGAAATAATAAATAACTGTTGAGATCGAATGTTGTGGAGAGAAATGGACACCTACGCCAGGAGGCAAGGTACTTGATGATGATGATTACACAGAAGAATGTAAACAAGACAACGCAAGACACTATTCGTATTTAAAAAATTACACATTTAATTATGTTTAGGAGTCATCTTTAACAGATAAGACGCTTATTAACCAAAACCGACTCCTGTAAGTCACGCAATCAGTACGTCCCAGTACATGGTGAAGAGTGTAAACGCCACCACCTGTTCTAATAGCTAGCTCGCTGGTTAGACGTGTCTCTTATATATTGATGACAAAACATAGAAATGCATTTAAATGCATACAAATGCTAAGCTGCAGTAAAGCTAATTATAAAGAGAAATGAAAACAAAAATATAGACACAAATAGGACAAAAAAAACTATATGGTTAAAGCTTAACGTGATAGCTGGACGACACAATTTAGATAAACGTTTCGGCTCAATAGGCCTTCAGCAAGAACAGACATACAATACACACACAGAGATATGTATTTAAATAAAAATACAAATAAATAATAATAATTTGGAACTAGAACGAAGAATACAAATAAAGACAGAATTCACATTCTATTTCCAAATTAATATTATTTATTATGTGTTTGTTTTACATACATATCTCTGTGTGTGTGTTGTGTGTTTGCTCATTCTGAATGCCTATCGAAAAGTAAGATTTAAGTAAAGAGACCCGTCTCGCCAAGTAGCGTATGGGGGGGGGGGTGTAATATGGTGTTAGTGACAATAATTGTTTACAGACATTCGGCACATGATTTTTAGGGAAATGTGGTCGGTATTACGCCCGTACCGCTTTACTTTCCCAGAAAAGAATCCGGTACCCATTTCAGGCTGGGTGAACCCGGAAGCCGTCGATCAGGGTCGAACTCGATCTCTTGTCCTTTGTAGTCCAGTTCACTAACCACTGAGCTATGACGGCTTCCTGATGGCCTATTGAGCCGAAGCGTTATTCTAATTTGTGCCGTACACCTTTTATGTAAAGTTTTAACCATGCCGTTTTCTTTTCTTTTCTTTTCTGTATATCTTTTTCATTTCTCTTATCTATTCTTTCAGTCGCATTCTTCCGGAGACAATGGCACGCCTCCCAGGACCAGAGCTGGAAGTTGTCAGCGACCCACACCTGATGGCTTGTGCCAGGATCGGTGAATCAAAACCATCCAGACCCTGCTCCACCTCTCCGCGGTGCCTCTAGTAACAGACTAGCCTGTTTAGTCTGGCCCAGCGAGCAGGGATCGAAGAGGGAATACAACCCGGTACTCAAAAATGACGTGCTAATGTTGGATGTGTTGGGCCGAAAGGCGCTAATATAACAGTTATACTGCAAACCACAACACAACGCAGACACGCCCACTTAACGTCCTTTTAAGGGCGGATGATAAAGAGGAATATTCTAGTCTACCAGAATACTCTGGAATACTTTAGTCATCGGGCGAACGCAAGCAATCAGTCGCATTCTTTCATGTATCCTCTTCGTTTCATTTGTTTTTTTTCTTCTATTTTAAAGAAATAAACTTCTCTTGGCTCAATGAATTCACCTTTAGGTATGTTTATGTTTGTTATTTCGCTATTTTATTATCTATCATTATTATTTATCTATCATACATTGAGAAATAAATCACTTAATAAAGATCAAATAAAAAGCGTATTTTAGAAACGTTTATGACAGTTTCCTCACATATAACTTCTGTGTATAGTTTACTCCAAATTCTCTGAATTTAGAAACAGGGAACGAGAGAAGCAGAGCGCGTTGCCAGAACTAGTTATACAGCAAACCACATAATTACAATTTCAGTGTCTGTTAATATTTAACGCTGTTAAAGCCATCTTATTGTCATGTCTTTTTTTTGCATCTCTCTTGCGTATTTTTTATGAACTTGCTCAAACTGTTTAAGTTTGTGTCTCGAGATGTAGTTGTCGCAGATATTTGGCAAGGCGTTGCAAGAGTTGTGTTATATAACTATTTTTTTTACTGCTTTGCTTTAATAGCTCTCCAATATAAACTTCGAATGGAGAAGTAAATCAACAAATTGTAGAATAATAATAATTTTTTTCTGCCTCTGGAGCAGTTCTCAACTTGTGTTACAGTTGTAAGTTAGTCGAAGGCCCCGGTATTGCAAAGGAATTAAAATCCACAATCCCTCAACCGATGTTATCTCTTAGTTTACACACTGTCAGTAAGTAAAGTAAAGTACCCCCCGTCACGCCAAGTGGTGCTATAAGTGGTATATATTTTACAGACCTTCAGCACATGATTTTTGGGGTAATGTGGTCGGTATTACGCCCGTGCTGCTTTACTTTCCCAGAAAAAATCCGGTACCCATTTAAGGCTGGGTGAACCCGGAGCCGTCGGCTGGGATCGAACCCTACCCCTTGTCCGTAGTAGTCCAGTTCACTAACCACTGAGCTATCGCGGCTCCCACTAATTTTTAGGGAATTAGTAAAACCCAGGTGTCCTCGCCAGGGTACGAACCCCGGCTGTTGCCGTGGTAAGCCAACCGCCTATCGATTGCGCTAACCGGACACCCACACACTGTTAGTGGTAATTATAATTAACTTTCAAGTACTATATCTTCTTCAGTAGACTGACAAGTATCTGCAAGATGATTACTCTAGTTCACTGATTGTAAGTAAAATAAAGTAAAGAGCCCCGTCACGCCAAGTGGCGTATAGGGAATATGTTGTTAGTGACCATACATTTTACAGACCTTCAGCACATGATTTTTGAGGTAATGTGGTCGGAATTACGCCCGTGCCGCTTTACTTTCCAAGAAAAAAAAATCCGGTACCAATTTAAGGCTGGGTAAACCTTGAAGCCGTCGGTTGGGATCGAACCCTACCTCTTGTCCTTTGTAGTACAGTTCACTAACCACTGAGCTATCGCGGCTCCCTTCACTGGTTATACACTTCATACAATTTTACCTCTGAAAATTACATGTATATAAAAATCATAGAATAAATAGTAATCTAACAGTGTTGCGATTATATAAGCGGCTTGAAGCTGTTCGATGCTGCTGCTTAACAAGCCTTCTTCTAGGATATAGATAAGACATGCAAGCACTAATAACAATAATTATTTTTTTGTCGTTTGCCAGCTTTTACCTCTACGAAGTCCCTAGAGACTAGAAAATGATTTTTGCATGTTAATCCGTTTTTACCTGCAACCGTGTGCACAGGGGACCCTCGCCGCACAGGCAGATAACTCCATCTTCGGAGGTACTCATATTTTTATCCGAAAATGAAGCTTAAATATAGATGTTAATTAGTCGTCGGATTGACCCCATCGAACATCGAACTAGTGACCTTAAACTACATCCATAAACGCTCAGACCTCCTCCACAGCAAATCCCGCAGTGTGAAATGATAAACTGGTTCACAAGACTACCCCTAATGATCTCGTAGCTCTCCTGAACCTGAACAATATCCCTCTTGACCAACAAGAACCTCCGGGAGTAGTACTAGCGCTACACATTCACGAACAGTATCGAAACCTCTAACATCTCGCCCTTCATTTCGAGCGAACGGTTGGATTGGGGTTATACAATCGTCCATCCTGATGGTTTCACGTGCCCTTTTTTGGATCAGGTCCTTTTTTGGAATCCCCAGGGGAAAAGAGAAAAAGGAAGACCAAAGAACTCTTGGAGAAGACAGATAGAAGCAGAGATGAAGATGATGGGAAAGACATGGAATAATTCTAAAAGAATAGTAAGAAACAGAAAGACTTGGAAAGTATTTGTTGAAGACCTATGCTCCACAGGGAGCTGAAAAGAAGTAAGAAGAAGAATCCTGATGACGTAGCACACACAACAATGAAGGCGCCGACATCGTTCTCAAGAGTATAGTCAAAACGCTCAAAACACCGTTGCGATGGCGCAGAATCCCTTAAAGTTGAAGGTTTGTTGACCTAGAAGAACAATCCATATCGTGGAGCTGTAAGTAATTGGCGTCAAAAAAGTCCAATGGCGGTTACTGAACAGCTGTCAATCGCATGGCTTAAACCGCATATAGACTCAACGACAGGTGAAGGTCGCGTTCACAACACTTGATTTCCCAAGAAATAACGCTGCCAGGTGCACAGACTTCGTAGCACCAGCGCTAACCAGTTAAATGGATAAGTGGAACATCAGATTGACTCTAACGCAGGAATCTACATTATAGAACCGAAATCAATCAGTCTCCAAACTCAAATCCTGCAGCGATCGATGGAACACAAACTCTATTCCGCCATCTTGAAACCGGAAGTCTAAAACATGTATAGATACGACACCTAACACTTTCTCTTAATCACAAATTTCGTTGTCATGGCAATTCTTCTTCCATATTTCTGCAGCAAGAAACGACATACGTCACCGCTTATGATCCACTTACACATCGTTCTACATCACCTATGTCATCATCATATGTAAGCGATGTAAGACGACTTACACTGGCGAATCTCAGGTAGCTGCCTGTCTCATGTATTACAGTATATTTCCCTCTTGATTTATCTTCTCTTTTTAACTCAGTTTCTATTTCAGATCCACTAGTTTTGATTACTCTAGATCATGTCATTTAGTTTATCTTTTTTTCGTTGTCCGTTTCTGTGTTCGTGGCTTCTGAAGAATGGGCCGTGTAGGCCCAACAGCCATTATTTTGTTTTCTTCATTTTTGTATAAAGCTATCATCATTCAAAACAAACGAAAAAATTAGAGAAAACGCCAATCAACTACTAATATCTTCAGTAATCAAGAAAAGACGATGGTCATATGTTGGACTTGTGACGAGGAGAGATAATAACCGAATAACAAAGCAAGCCCTCATGTGGGAAACAACAGGTAAGAGGAAAAGAGGCCGACCCAGAGAGACACTAAGACGAACATTGATCAGAGAGGCAAGAGCAGCCGGAATTGACTCCCTCAATGAGATAGAGCTGCTTGCACAGAACATAGACAAATGGCGAGATTTGATAAAATACCTCTGGAAGGATTGAAAACTGATAGAATAAAAATTTAGATAAGAGAAAGAGTATCAGAGTCTATGGGCCGGCTACGGCTCGAAAGGTCAATAGATAGATGGATATCACCATCCTTTGTAGAAGTGTACGTTACACCCCACCACTAACTCCCCATTATGATTGTCCCTGGCTTGTATACACTTGGTTACATGCCTCAATCAACGCATTAGACTTCGTTTCTACTTGTCTGCCCCTGTGTCTGGATCGATGCATCTCTGCATGCCCTGAAGAAAATCTAAAAGCACATTCTTAATTTAACCATAAGCATTTCCTAGTAAAATCGATGTCTAATAAATATTCTATTCATAAATCAATGGGAAAAAAAGTATAAATACACGCATTTGTTTATGGTGTCTGAAATACAAGTATTCACATTTGTTCTCCATATCTCGCACATTTTCCGAGTTATGTATGAGATGTTAATTTGTATTTGAGTAATTCAAGGTCTCCGTTTCACCTTCTTTAGTTTTGTTTCTCTTTTGTAACTTTCACATTTGTTCCTTGGGCATTAGGACATAAGTGGTGAGGTCGGTGTTATGTCACGCCACTTTAGTAAAAAAAAAAAAAAAGTCCCCCTCCCCATTGTCTATGTATTTGTTTATGTATCTGTCTGTGTATGTACCTGTCTGTATGTCTATGTATCTGTTTATGTATCTGTCTGCCTGTCTATGTATCTGTTTATGTGTCTGTCTATCTATGTATATGTCAGTCTATGTATCTGTCTGTCTGTCTGTCTGTTTGTCTATGTATCTGTTTATTTAGCTGTCTATCTATGTATCTGCCAGATACAAAATAATAGTAATGTTAATAGTAGTAATAATAATATAATAGTAATAGTAGTAATAATGTGGTTATATAGAAGAATAGGTAGAATTGGATGGAAGGAAAAGAAAACAAACGATGAAGTCTTAAAACAACTAAAAATGAAAAGAGAACTACTAAACACAATTCAAACAAGACAAATGCGATTTTTGGGCCATGTTAAAAGACACAACAGCCTACTAAAAGTAATCCTGGAGGGGAAAATACAAGGTAAATGAGGCATAGGCAGACCAAGACTAACATGGACGAGTAACATCAAAAGATGGACAAGTCAATCTATGACAACCTGCACCATCAAAGCAAGAAACAGAGTGGAATGACGATCCATGGTAGCCAACCTTCGTTGCGGAGAAGGCACTCGACGACGACTTCCGAGTGCTCTAAAAATAGTATTGTCCCTGTGTAATAAGTTTAATATGGGTAACGAGGCCATCTCGAGGGCGGCGAAAACAAATTGAAAACGTGATGCTAACGTCAGTAGAATTCGAATCTTAAACACCTGTGTTAAGGTAATGAGAGATAAACTACCTGGATATGTTATGGCAACTTAAAAAATAATTAACAGAAGAAGAAAAAATAGAGGCAAACATGAAGAAAATATGCAAGACAGTTTAAGAGAATGGTTTGGTGAGAAGTCAACAACAGAATTGACAGGTAGATGTAGAGACAGACAGTTGTGGAGAGACATGATCACCTAAGCCACAAGGCATGGTATTTTATGACACTGTTATTTCAGTGTTCGCGCCAAATACTTGTTTTGTCCTTTCCGCTGTTGAATGTAATATTCTTTTTTCTTTTTGAGAATTCCTATAAACTGATGTTTCTTGTGTCACTTGTGCAAAACTTTTACTTTTGTTTTGTCATGATCAGGTTTCATGTCTGCTGGCGTAGACGATCATGTTTCTCCACAACTTTCTATTTTCTTAAAATAACTACCAATTCACCCGTTGACTTCCGACAATGTCACTTTAACCTGCCTATTACATGGTGTCTCACTCGCTACCGAACACGACATCTCCTCAACAGTCCTAAGGCCAATGAAGATATGACAACGAAATTTGAACAGGCTAACGTTCATTATCATCATCATTGAGTGCCGTCTCCGCATCGAAGGTTGGCTAGCATGGAGCGCAATTCTGCTCTGTCTCTTGCTTTGATGGTGCAGGTTGTCATAGGCTGGTTTATCCTCTTTTGATGTATAGGATGACTCGTCCATGTTAGTCTTGGTCTGCCTCTGCCTTTTTTGCCTTGTATTTTCCCCTCCAGGATTACTTTTAGTAGGCTGTTGTGTCTTTTAATATGGCCCAAAAAATCTCATTTGTCTTGTTTGAATTGTGTTTTGTAGTTCTCTTTTTGTGTTTAGTTTTTTTTAAGATTTCATCGTTTGTTTTCTTTTCCTTCCATCCAACTCTACCTATTCTTCTATATATCCACATTTCAAAGGATTTAATTCTCTGTTCTGTTTTCGTGTCTAATGTCCATGTTTTTGCACCATACAGGAATGTTGAGAAGACATAATATTTTGCTATTCTTAGTTTTAGCCCTGGTGTTATTTGTTTTTATGTTAGTATGTTCTTTATGACATAAAAAATTACTTCTTGTCATTCCTATTCTTTTGTTTATTTCAGTTGTACATTTTCCATCACTGGTTATAGTATGTCCAAGGTAGTTGTAGAACTGAATTGTCTACAGGTCTATTCCTTCAATTTTGATATCCACTTGTGGGTTTTGAGTATTTTCTTTGTTTATGATCATAGTTTTGGTCTTTTTGATATTCATATCCAGTCCATATTTTTTTGCTTGTCATGTTTATTTCATTAAGTAATTGTTGTAGATCTTTAGGATTTTCTGCTAGTAGTACAGTATCGTCAGCATATCTTAGGTTATTGATTATCTTTCCATTAATTTGTAGGCCTGACATCTCTGTGATGTTTTTAAAGATTTGCTCAGTGTATAGATTGAACAAGCTTGGTGATAGGATTTATCCCTGTCACACTCCTCTTTTTATTTCAATGGGTGTAGAGTTTTCTTTGTTACATGTTATTATTGCTGTTTGCTCCCAGCATAGATTACATATTAGTTGTATGTTCATGTCATCTAGATGCATCTCTGTCAGGCATTCTATGAGTTGTTTGTGGTGTACTCTATCAAAAGCTTTGGTGTAGTCTATGTGAAGATATGAAGATATGACAACGCAATTTGGACAGGCTAACGTTCATTATATGGAAGGGAAAATGTGTCTGTATTGTGTAGATAGCCTTATTATCAAAAATATAAAAGTAGTGGTAACAACAAAGAAATTGACATCACCACAATGCACAATAAAGATAAGTGGAATAATATTAAAACAGATAAATGAATTTAAATATTTGGGAACAATGTTAACCTGATATGGTAGATGTACAACAGAGGTGAGATGAAGAATGGCTCAAGCAAAAGTAGCTTTCCAGAAAATGAGGAAGATACTGTACAATTCAATTTTGACAATGAAACAAAGAAAAAGAGTTCTTAAATGTTATGAAGAGCCAATCTTAACATATGGATGTTAATCATGGACAATAGGACAAAAGACATGAAATTTATTGAAGGCTGTAGAAATGTGGTTTTACAGAAGAATGTTGAGAACACCATGGACAGCTAAGAAGAGAAATGAAAACATTCTGAAAGAGGTCAACGCAAAAAGAGAGCTAATCTCCAATATTAGGAAGAAACAATCATCATTTTTTGGCCATGTAATGAGAAGGGAACAGCAGGAATATATTATAGCAACTGTGAAAATTGAGGAACGAAGAGATAGAGGAAAGCAAAGAGAAAAGATACCAGACAGCTTAAGAGAATGGATTGGCAGAAGGTCAACAACAGAAATGATAAATAACTGTCGAGATCTAAAGTTGTGGAGAAACATGATCACCTACGCCATCAGGGTTGGTACTTGATAACGATGATTGTATAGGTTGGGCTTTTTTTAGACACGACTGCCTAATGAGCCTGTCTGCTGACTAGCGACGGTGTCTGCACAATACGGTTGTTATTGATGAGTGTTATTGTACAGTACAGGTGAGTTCACATCTGGATCATGTGTTGCCGATAACAATTTTAATTTTAAAAAAAAAGAAAAAAGTGATGTGGCAACACCTTTACGTAGGTGAGAAACAAAACAAAAAGTCGAACGACGTTTCGGCCAAGTAGGTCTTCAGCTGGAACAATAAACAACAACACAAAAACATATAAGGATATAAACAGAAATGTAACTACAACACAAAATCATATAAGGATATAAACAGAAATGTAACTGCAACACAAAAACATATAAGGATATAAACAGAAATGTAACTACAACACAAAAACATATAAGGATATAAACAGAAATGTAACTATATGGAACAAACTATTCGTGTATTGCTATACTTTGGACAAGCAAGTATTTAGCAGGGACAATTATTAAATTGATGTCGAGTTCAGTAGCGAGTGAGACACCCCGTATACCTTCTCGCTACTACTCACTATCTCTTCTTCACTCCATCTTCTTAGCCCCTACACAATTCTCCAGCGGTTACCATCTCATAGCATAGCCCTCACACAATTCTCCAGCAGTTACCATCTCATTACATAGCCCCCCCCCCACACACACACACACAATTCTCCATCGGTTACCATCTCATTACATAGCCCCCACACAATTCTCCATCGGTTACCATCACATTACATAGCCTGCACACAATTCTCCATCGGTTACCATCTCATTACATAGCCCCCCCCCACACACACACACACACACAATTCTCCATCGGTTACCATCTCATTACATAGCCCCCACACAATTCTCCAACGGTTACCATCTCATTACATAGCCTCCCACACAATTCTCCATCGGTTACCATCTCATTACATAGCCCCCCCACACACACACAATTCTCCATCGGTTACCATCTCATTATATAGCCCCCACACAATTCTCCAACGGTTACCATCTGATTACATAGCCTCCCACACAATTCTCCAGCAGTTACCATCTCATAACATAGCCCCCACACAATTCTCCAGCGGTTACCATCTCATTACATAACCCCCACACAATTCTCCATCGGTTACCATCTCATTACATAGCCCCCCCCCACACACACACAATTCTCAGCTGTTATATCTCATTACATAGCCCCCCCCACACACACACACAATTCTCCAGCGGTTACCATCTGATTACATAGCCTCCCACACAATTTTCAGCGGTTACCACCTCATAACATAGCCCCCAAACAATACACAGCGGTTACCATCTCATTACATAGCCCTCAATTGACATATTTTCATGGTTGCCTTAACCTCCTCATATAAATGTCATAAATTACTAGGCAAGTCAGGGAGCAGCGGTAGCTCAGTGGTTAGTGAACTGGACTACAAAGAACAAGAGGTCGGGTTCGATCCCTATCGACGGCTTCCGGGTTCACTCAGCTTTTAATGGGTACCGGGTTTTTTTTCTGGGAATGTAAATTGACACGGGCGTAATACCGACCACATTACCCCAAAAATCATGTCCCGAAGCTTAACACCATATTCCCTTTACGCCACTTGGTGTGGCGGGGACTCTTTAATTATTATTATTAATTAATTTTTTTTTTACTTACCAGACAAGACAATTAAGCATTCGCGAATGCCTAGCAAACCAAATGTATCCTGCACTTTCACCTTTTTAGCTATCATGTTTTACAACATAGACGATGACACTCAGTCATAAAATAATACTTCACAGTAAATGACATATTTTCTTTTGCGGTTAAGATTAACACATTCTTAAGATGCTTTGAATAGTGAAAAGGAGCAACGAAGACATATTAAAAGACTTTAAAAAAACAACTAAACACTTTAAAAAATTAACTTATAAATAGCATTTTACAAAGAAAATTAAAATACTATTAATATTCCCAAACATATGACTGAAGCTCCCTATGCTGACCTCTTGGCTGTTTGAAAGGCATCAGAACACCTGCCCACAGCACGAGCTCCGATGAAAAATGGAACTACATGGAAAGGAACTCGGATGAAAGATGGAAGTAGGTGGAAAAGAAATCGGATAAAAGATGGAAGTAGGTGGAAAAGAAATGGGATGAAAGATGGAAGTAGGTGGAAAAGAAATCGGATAAAAGATGGAAGTAGGTGGAAAAGAAATGGGATGAAAGATGGAAGTAGGTGGAAAAGAAATGGGATGAAAGATGGAAGTAGGTGGAAAAGAAATGGGATGAAAGATGGAAGTAGGTGGAAAAGAAATGGGATGAAAGATGGAAGTAGGTGGAAAAGAAATGGGATGAAAGATGGAAGTAGGTGGAAAAGAAATGGGATGAAAGATGGAAGTAGGTGGAAAAGAAATGGGATGAAAGATGGAAGTAGGTGGAAAAGAAATGGGATGAAAGATGGAAGTAGGTGGAAAAGAAATGGGATGAAAGATGGAAGTAGGTGGAAAAGAAATGGGATGAAAGATGGAAGTAGGTGGAAAAGAAATGGGATGAAAGATGGATGTAGGTGGAAAAGAAATGGGATGAAAGATGGAAGTAGGTGGAAAAGAAATGGGATGAAAGATGGAAGTAGGTGGAAAAGAAATGGGATGAAAGATGGAAGTAGGTGGAAAAGAAATCGGATGAAAGATGGAAGTAGGTGGAAAAGAAATGGGATAAAAGATGGAAGTAGGTGGAAAAGAAATCGGATGAAAGATGGAAGTAGGTGGAAAAGAAATCGGATGAAAGATGGAAGTAGGTGGAAAAGAAATCAGATAAAAGATGGAAGTAGGTGGAAAAGAAATCGGATGAAAGATGGAAGTAGGTGGAAAAGAAATGGGATGAAAGATGGAAGTAGGTGGAAAAGAAATCGGATGAAAGATGGAAGTAGGTGGAAAAGAAATCGGATGAAAGATGGAAGTAGGTGGAAAAAAAATCGGATGAAAGATGGAAGTAGGTGGAAAAGAAATCGGATAAAAGATAAGATGGAACTACTTGGAAAAGAACTCGGATAAAAGATGGAACTACTTGGAAAAGAAATCGGATGAAAGATGGAACTGTTTAGAAAAGAATTCCGATGAAAGATGAAACTAGATGGAAAAGAACTCAGATGAAAGATGAAACTAGATGGAAAAGAACTCCGATGAAAGATGGAATTTGGTGGACATAAACTCCATGAAGATGAAAGCCCCATATATCTGGACATGAAGCTGAAGAAGTGACTATCCTGAAAACCACGCAATAAAGGGAGCAAAAAAGAAAAAAAAATTAATAAGGAGGCTATCATTTATGGGAAAAAGATGGTTTGAACAAACTGGAGAGTGAACAGCAGAATTCTCAAAAACATATATACAGGGGCTGTCAGGCCTGCTCCAGAATATGGAATGATAGAATAATAGAATGGGCATTGCCTTCAAGAGCAATACAAACAGCATGGACCACTGCTTCAAAGAGCAACACAGACGCATGGGTACTGCCTCAAAAAGCAACGCAGAGAGTACGGGCCACTACCTCAAAGAGCAACACAGACAGTGTGGGCTACTGTTGCAAGAGCAGCACAGACAGCATAGCAACTTCCTCAAAGAGCAACGTAGGCAGCATCGCCATGAGCAATACAGACGGTACGTTTCTTTAATATAATATATTACACTTCTTTCACCTTTATTACTACCTCGTATTCTTGTTTCATATTTTATTCTTGATTCTTCCTTTTGTGTTTACATGTAGATATTTACACAAGTAGACAAGCTCTTTATATGAATTTGGTCTTTATCGGCTCGGCCGATAGAGAGAGAGAGAGAAAGAGAGATATAAAAAGAGAGAGAGAGAAAGGGAGAGAAAGAGAGAAAGAAAGACAGAGAAAGACAGAGAGAAGGAGAGAGAAAGAGAGAGAGAAAAGAGAGAGAGAAAGAGAGAGAGAGAAAGAGAGAGAGAAATAGAGAAAGAAAGAGAGAGAGAAAGACAGAGAAAGACAGAGAGAGAAAGACAGAGAAAGACAGAGAGAGAAAGACAGAGAGAGAAAGAGAGAGAGAGAAAGAGACAGAGAAAGAGAGAGAGAAAGACAGAGAAAGACACAGAGAGAGAGACAGACAGAGAGAACGACAGAGAGAGAAATAGAGAGAAAGAGAGCGGGAGAGAGAAAGAGAGAGAGAAAGAGAGAGAGTGAGAGTGAAAGAGAGACAGAGAGAGACAGAAAAAGACAGAGAGAGAAAGAGAGAGAGAGACACAGAGAGAGGCCGAGAGAGACAGAAAGAGAGAAAGATCCATAACACGACGATGGATTAACGACGTTGTAAACATTAAGATGAGCACCATGCAAAAATCTTCTTTTTTTTAATTACGCCCGTGGTCGACCCAGCCGCTGGTAGAAATGGGTAACAGGATAGTACTCTGGGAAGGTGAAGAATACCGCCTCGCATCGTGAGCTTGAGCTTTCGATACCTGAAGGGACACTATCCAGAAGTCTCCGAACACTTCTGGATAGGTGGCCGAGCACATATGGGTGTAAACTTGCGTGCTGAGACGCCGGTTCAAGTCTCGTACATGACAGTTACATCGGAAAAAAAACACACATCAGTGCTTTGGCTCAAACGCTTAATTTTCTCTCGACGCTGAAAGGTAAAATATGTTCTATTCTAATCTATTCTATCCCCCCCCTCTCTCTGCGATCAGGACTCAGTCAGAGTAGGATTCCAGACTCTCACATGAAGTCAGCTGTCAGGTTAAGTGTGTTGATCGCCCCCACAGACAGAACATCACAATAAGTCTACCAGATTCACTCTGACTGAACACCCGTTAATACGTTGCACTGTGTTCTGCGCCAGTGGCCCAGTGCATCCGATTTCAGCCAGCATTTTTTCAGGTTTGCTTTCCTTAGCCTTTGATTGTCCCCAATCTTTCTGCAAGGCAGCAGATTGTCTTTTCTGTAGGGGTATTCTGCCCTTAGATGGTCTGCCCTCCCAGGTTTACGAGCACCATCTGCCCGAGTCACTAGAGGTGACTAACACAGACATGCACACACATTCTATTGTATCGATGGAAACAGTTTCATTACACTTAGGAATTCTTCATATCCGCTCTACCAAAAGAAGCAGAGAAAATGAAGGAAATAAAATTGAGCACATTGAACCATCCCATCAAGGGATCAAACTCAACCATCTAGTCACTACACATGGGAACTATCCGTTTCACCGCCATGATTTCACTTTCTTCGATAAGGCGCGAAAATAAACCGAGTACAGCCTCTACATTCAAGCAGAAATTCACGGTTTCGAAAGTCCTTTTTTGTGAAGTTCACTCTAAGGTTAATAGAACATGATGCCTGGAGCGTGTGGACACCAAATGATCACCACCGACAGACTAATCCAGACATCTAGTCCCCAAAGCCTCAAGCACTGTTACCAAATTAGCCCAACCTTGACCTTTCATTGGCCATCTTACGCCTCCTTTGCCTTCATTACTTTTGGAAAAATGATAAGAAATATATAGAAAAAGGGGTGGGGGTGGGGGGGGGGGAGATACGGCATAGTTAAAGATTTAGGTAATACGTTTTTTTACTCCTTCTTCTTCTCTTCGTCTATCCTTCCTCTATTGCCGTTGGAGTCGAGGGGAGAAACAATCTGCGATTCTTTGCTCTCCTGTTGGCCTCTTCTGGTGTTATCCCTCCTAGTGACTCTAGTATTCCCTTTATCCATCTCTTTCTCTGTCTTCCTCTTAATCTGGCGTTTTCATAGCGTTTGTTTATGGCTCTTTGAGTCATTGTTAGTTCTCTTTGCCTTGTTATGTGGCCGAACCAATTTATCTATTGTTTCTTTATGTATTCGATGTCTGGTTCACTTTCGAGTTTCTTCTTCAGGTCAGTGTTTCCTACTCTGTCCCTTAAGCTGTTTCCTGTCATTCTTCTGACACATTTCATTTCGGTGGTCGTTATCTTTCTTATTGTTCTCTCTCTCTCTCTCTCTCCCTCTCACTGCGATCAGGACTCATACAGAGTAGGATTCCAGACTCTCACATGAAGTCAGCTGTCAGGTTAAGTGTGTTCTAGAGTCCAGCGTCCAATTCTGACACTGATAGCACAGAGTTGGTAGAAACATTGATTTGTATATTGCCCTTTTTGCTTCCGTAGTTATTGCTTGAAAAAACGACAGAACAGAATCAAAACTTATACATAGCTTTCATTGACCAGGAAAAAGCATTCGACAGAGTAAACAGAGAACAACTGTGGGAGATACTAACAACATACGGAGTAATCCAACATCTAACCAACCTAATTAAAAGTCTCTACATCAGCAGCAGCTGCAGGGTCAGAACAGCAGCAGGCTACACAGACCACTTCTAAGTTAGATCAGGTGTAAGACAGGGTGCGTACTATCTCACCTTCTGTTTATTACATACATGGACCATATATGCAAGCTAGCCAACCCATCAGAGACAGAGGAGATCAACGAACTTTTATTTGCAGACGATCAGGCACTAATACATGAAACAATAGAAGACCTACAAGAACACTTAAACAAACTCAACATCTCAGACACAAAATACAACATGAAAATCAACATCAACAAAACAAAAGTCATGAATGTCGCCAAAAATAAACAGAACATCAACATAACTATAGAAGGCAGACAACTAAAACAAGTAGAGGAATTCAAATACCTAGGAAGTCTAATGACAAACGATAATTCTCAAACAGCAGCGATAGAATCAAGATGCAACAAAGCTTGTCAAATCATTCGACAGTTATCACCACTATTGTCCAACAAGGAAATAACTCTGGAGGCAAAACGAGCACTATACAATACAATCTTCATCCCAACGTTGTGCTACTAATGCCAGTCCTGGACCCTAGATGCAAGAACAATAAGGAAATAACCTCTACAGAGATTAAATGTGTTAGACGAATGACAAGAAACAGTCTGAGAGATAAGATCAGAAATGAAGAACTGAGAAAAAAGCTAGGAATAGCCCCCGCCATAGAATATATAAGGAAACAACAGATAAAATGGTTTGGCCACGTGATAAGACAGAAAGATCAAAACACAACACAATGAGCCTTCAATAAAGGTTGCGAGAACACCAGACCAAAGGGCCGACAACGAAAAAGATAGATTGGGGTAATATTATAAGCACTAGGAAACATAACAGCAGCAGAGGCGAAGAGAAGAGCAAAAGACCGCATATTATATCTCCCCTCGACGCTGAAAGGCAATTAAAGATGGAATGAAGAGGAGAAAATGAAGAGAAAGAAGAAGAAGTAATATACATGCTCTTCAAAGCAATGACGCACTTCAATTTGTAGAATGGATATTTGTGAAATGATTATTTATTATAAAATTGCATTACAATTAGGAAATATAAATTTGAAACATGCAGTAAATGAGTTGCAACGTTCAGTAATCGTTCTTTCTTCCTCTTTTCTCTTTCACTGATACCTAAAAGGTGTCGCGGTTTATATCATTTGTCGTTCTAGAGCTGCTCGAACTGTTTGAATTAGTGATTTTCCTTTGTTGTTACATGTCTCTGTCACTGCATCTATCCATCTTCTTCTGGGTCTTCCTCTTGGTCTTTTTCCATGCATTCTCGAGATGAACACACTTGATGGTGAGGATTCATTCTGACCGGGTGGCCAAACCATTTAAGTTGTTGTTGTTCTATATATTCTTGGCAGGGTGTCAGTAATCGTTACAGTTCTTACAATAAAACGAAACAAATTCCTGATAATTAATTAATATTCGCATCAAACGTGAATGAGCCAACATGTAAAACAAGCAACCAAGCCGTGGGAACACTGGAAAAACCTGTACGTGGTCTTCGCCACAACGACAGAGAAGAAGTGGTAGAAGGCATCAATAAAAAAAATCACTAGCTTGAACATAGAGACATATTTAATAGCGTATAATGGGAAGCAGGTAGGTGAATTTAAATATCTGGGAACAATGTTAACCTCTGACGGTAGATGTACAACATAGGTGATGCAGAATATCTCAGGAATAAGCAGCTTTCCAAAAAATGAGGAAGATACTGTGCAATCCATTTTTTGAAAATAGAAAAAAGAAAAAAGAGTTTTTGAATGTTATGTAGAGCCAGTCTTAACATATGGATGTTAATCATGGACAATAGAACAACAGACAAGAAAATCACAGGAGGCGGTAGAAATTTAGTTTTAACAGAAAAATGTTGAGAATACCCTGGACAGCTAAGAAGGGTAATGAAAATATTCTGAAAGGCCAAACCATAAAGAGGGATAATTTCCCAAATTAGTAAGAAAAAATAATAATTTTTTGGCAATGTAATGAGAAGATAACAGCTGGAATATATTGTGACAACTGTGAAAATACGAAGAGATGGAGGGAAGCAAAGAGAAATGATACCAGACAGCTTAAGAGAATGGCTTGGCATAAGGTTAAGAAGAGAAATGATAAATAACTGTCGAGAACGAAAGTTGTGGAGGGACATGGCCACCTACGCCAGCACTACCTCGTACTTGATGATGATGATGATGGGAATCCTATGTACAGCAAGGAGCCGCGATGACTCAGTGGTTAGTAAACGGGGCTACTACTGACAAGAATTGAGTTCGATCCTGAGCGATGGCCTCCGGGTTTACCCAGCCTTAAATGACACCAGGATCTTTTTCTGGGAAAGGAAGACGGCACTGGCGTAATAAAAAAAAAAAAAAATTAAAGTACCCCCGTCACGCCAAGTGGCGTATAGGGAATATGGTGTTAGTGACCATAAATTTTACAGACCTTCAGCACATGATTTTTGGGGTAATGTGGTCGGTATTACGCCCGTGCTGCTTTACTTTCCCAGAAAAAAACCGGTACTAATTTAAGGCTGGGTGAACCCGGCAGCCGTCGGTTGGCATCGAACCCTACCTCTTGTCCTTTGTAGTCCAGTTCACTAACCACTGAGCTATCGCGGCTCGCACTGGCGTAATACTGATCATATTACCCACAACAATAAAATGAGGGATTGTCTATACAAAAATAATAGCTCCAACAACATATTCCATCTAAGCCATGTGGCGTGACGTGGCTCTTCTCTCGTTTAATCCCAAAAAGCTGTAACTTCTGCCCTAGTTCAAAATATATGGCAAATGTAGTTGTTGGTCGGTACCGCCGCTGCACATTTATAATAAAATGAGATATAACAAAATATATGACAAATGTAGTTGTTGGTCGGTACCGCTGCACATTTATAATACAGTGAGATATAACAAAATATATGACAAATGTAGTTGTTGGTCGGTACCGCTGCACATTTATAATACAGTGAGATATAACAAAATATATGACAAATGTAGTTGTTGGTCGGTACCGCTGCACATTTATAATACAGTGAGATATAACAAAATATATGACAAATGTAGTTGTTGGTCGGTACCGCTGCACATTTATAATACAATGAGATATAACAAATGTTGTTCATTTTTCTTCCTCTTCCTCTTGTATTCCTTCTAGTGTCGATGGAGATGCAAAGTTCTGATTCTCGTCCAGTTGTCAATGTCTATGTTTCTTTGATATTGTCTGCATCTGTCTGCTTTTGCTCTTGGTCTGCCTCATGCACATATAGTTGTAGTTATTACTCTTATGCAACTAATATGTCACCTTCTAAAATGTAGTTGTAGTTAGCCGAAGGCACCGGTATCACTGCAAACGAATTAAAATCCATAATTGCTCAACCGCCAGTGGCAGTGGAATCGTCTGAATGAACATCTCATCGAATAACCAAACAAATAAAGGCAGCTACGGTCCCCCATCATAGTAAACACAGCACACGTCAAATGACATAAGGCGTGTCAGCACCGAAAGTAAACACAACCAAACTGTCCTTCGTCATACGATATCATCATTCATCGTAAACAATCTAAATATAGAAACACCATCCAGATTTAAACAAAAAACAACACAGCTCACGATGTGCACAGAGAACTATACTCAGTAGCTCAGACAGCAAGCCGGACTCGGAATATGAGGAAACTGCAAGAAGGAAAAATTTTCAGACAGTACCTCAACGGTTACTGCCTCCTATCCACCATATTGACCGGAAGTCATTGCTCTTTCCCTTTCTACTTTTTAAATTCATGATTTGTATGGTAATAGAAGAATAGGTATGGCAAAAAGTAATTTCAATGCCATGAAAAATATACTAACATCAAAACAAATAACACCAGGACTAAAACTTAGAATAGCAAAATGTTACATCAATATTCCTGTATGGTGCAGAAACATGGACATTAGACCAGAAAAGAGAACAGAAAATTGAAGCCTTTGAAATGTGGATTTATAGAAGAATAGGCAGAATCGGATGTAAAGAAAAGAAAACAAACGAGGAAGTTTTAAAACAACTAAAAATGAAAAGAGAACTACTAAACACAATTAGAGCAAGACACATGAAATTTTTTGGTCATGTTAAAAGACACAATAGTCTAATAAAAGTAATATTACAAGGGAAAATTCAATGTAAAAGAGGCAGAGGCAAACCAAGACTAACATGGACGAGTAACATCAAAAGGTGGACAAATCAGCCTATGACAATCTGCACCATCAAAGCAAGACAAAGAGTGGAATGGCGCTCCATGGTAGCCAACCTTCGATGCGGAGACGGCACTCATGATGATGATGGTAAGGAATCGAGCGGCATTCTTCCTGGATCGTCACAACATTCTTCCTGTAGGATCGACACAACATTCTTCCTGATCGACGGATCGACACAACATTCTTTCTGGATCGACACATCATGATCGATCATTCTTTCTGATCGACACAACATTCTTTCTGGATCGTCACAGGATCGATTCTTCTGGATCGACACAACATTCTTTCTGGATCGTCACAACATTCTTCGTCACAACATTCTTTCTGGATCGTCACAACATTCTTTCTGGATCGTCACAACATTCTTTCTGGATCGACACAATTCTTTGGATCTTCTTTGGATCGACACAACATTCTTTCTGGATCGACACAATTCATTCTTTGGATCGACACAACATTCTTCCTGGATCGACACAACATTCTTTCTGGATCGACACAATCACAACATTCTTCCTGGATCTTCTTTCTGGATCGACACAACATTCTTCCGACACAACATTCTTCCTGGATCGACACAACATTCTTCTGGATCTGGATCGTCACACACACATTCTTTCTGGATCGACACAATTCTTCCTGATCGACACAACATTCTTTCTGGATCGACACAACATTCTTCCTGGATCGACACAACATTCTTTCTTGATCGACACAACATTCTTTCACAATCGATTCTTCTGGATCGACACAACATTCTTTCTGGATCGACACAACATTCTTTCTTCTTCCTGGATCGACACAACATTCTTTCTGGATCGACACAACATTCTTCTGGATCGACACAACATTCTTTCTGGATCGACACAACATTCTTCTGGATCGACACACATTCTTTCTGGATCGACACAACGACACAACATTCTTTCTGGATCGACACAACATTCTTTCTGGGATCGACACAACATTCTTCTTGATCTTCTTTCTGGATCGACACAATCGATTCTTTCTGGATCGGATCGACACAACATTCTTTCTGGATCGACACACCATTCTTCCTGGATCGACACAACATTCTTTCTGGATCGACACAACATTCTTTCTGGATCGACACACCATTCTTCCTGGATCGACACAACATGGATCGACACAACATTCTTTCTGATCGATTCGGATCGACACACATTTTCATTTATTATTTCTGTGTGTAGTTTATGTGTGCATATTTTTTTTAAAATTAAATGCCAGATCTCAGAACGAGATAGAAGAGAACAGGGCTAAGAATGATGTTCATTAAATGCTGATCTTTAGATATTCTTCCTTGCACGATGAATCGATTCTGGGGCACTGTAATGATATCGATTAAAAAAAAATATACTTCATTCTTGTATTTATAAACATCCCAAAAGTTATCAAATGTGACGTCAACGTGGAAATATTTAAATTTCTATAAATATGTGACCTATTTAAAATCACAATTAATGAATTAGGGGAAAGATCCAGTAAAATGCTCTTCTTCTACCTTTCAGCTCCCTGTGGAGCATAGGTCTTCAACAAACACTTTCAGCTCCCTGTGGAGCATAGGTCTTCAACAAACACTTTCCAAGCCGTTCTGTTTCTTGCCATTCTTTTAAGGTTATTCCATGACTTTCCCATCATCTTCATTTCTGCTTCTATCTGTCTTCTCCAAGAATTCTTTGGTCTTCATCTTTGTGTTTTCCCCTGGGGATTCCAAAAAAGGGCCTGTTGTGTAATGCTCTCCAGTCAAATACCAGAGGACATAGAGATGAAGATGAAGGCGCTGGCTAGGACTTCAGAAGCAACAGAGAGTATTACACTGCAATCCCATTTTTGGAATACACAGGGAAGAAGACAAAAAGAAGAATCAAAATATACTTGGAAAAGACAGGGAGAAGCAGACATGAAAAGGATGGGGAAAACATGCAATGATCTTAAAATAATGGCAAGAAACAGAACGGATAGGAAAGTGTTTGTTAAAGAACTATACTCCACAGAGAGCTACAAGAAAGAAGAGGATGAAGGTATGCTCTATTTTGCCCTCACTACTTGATAGGAGCTCGCGATTTTTGGTCGTCGATTATAGATGTTTGTCATTGTTAGTTTAGTTGTTTTACTAATGTGTGTCTTTTCAATAATAAATATCATCACCATCATCAAGTACTATACCTGCTGGCGTAGGTGATAATGTATATCCACAACTTTCGATCTGAACAGTTATTTATGATTTCTTGTGTTGAGCTTCTGCCAAGCCATTCTCTTAAGCTGTCTGGTATCTTTTCTCTTTGCTTCCATTTATCTCTTCGTCTCTCAATTTCCCCAGTTGTTACAATATATTCCAGTTGTTCTCTTCTCATTACATGGCCAAAAAATGATGATTGTTTCTTCCTAATATTTGATTTTAGATCTCTTTTTGCTTTGACCTCGTTCAGAACGTTTTCATTACTATTCTCAGCAGTCCATGGTATTGCCAACATTCTTCTGTAAAAACACATTTCTACAGACTCCAGTGGTTTTCTCGCCTGTTGTCATTTTGTCCATGATTTGCATTCATATGTTAAGACTGGATCTACATAACAACTAAGCTGTTTTTTTGTTTCTATTGTCAAAAATGGATTGTACAGTTTCTTCCTCATTTTTTGGAAAGCTGCTTTTGCCTGAGCCATTTTACATCTCACCTCTATTGCACATCTACCATCTGAGCTTAACAGTTTCCCAGGTATTTAAATTCATTTACCTGTTTTAATATTGTTCCACTTGTATTTATTGTATCTATCTATCTATTGACCTTTCGAGCACTAGCCGGCCCATAGGGCGTAGACCAAGATATTCCTTCTCTTATCTGAATTTTTGTTATAGCAGTTTTCAATTCTTTTAAAGATATTTTATCAAATCTCGCCATTTGTCTCTGTTCTGTGCAAGCAGCTCTATCTTATTGAGGGAGCCGATTCCTTCTGATCTTACCTTTCTCATCAATGTTGTTCTCAGTGTCTCTCTGGGTCTTCCTCTTTTCCTCTTACCTGTTGTTTCCCATATGAGGGCTTGCTTTGCTATTCGATTATTATCTCTTCTCATCACATGTCCAACATATGACCATCGTCTTTTCTTTATTACTGAAGATATTAGTGGTTGATTGGCGATTTCTCTAATTTCCTCATTTGTTTTGAATTCGTTCCACGCTATACCAAGTATTTTCCTTAGACATTTATTTTCGAATGTGTTCAACTAACTTATTGTATACACACATTTATTTTCGAATGTGTTCAACTAACTTATTGTATACACACATTTATTTTTTCAAAGTGATTAGCAGAAGCTGTATTTTAAAAAGTTAAAACTTTTCAGGTTTAAAATTGAATCTAACATCACCAAAACTCTGCAATAGGCTAATCTTTTATCTTTTTGTTGTCATCAATATGTTCTCAAATGTAATTCAAACAATTCATCATCACCATTGTGTGCCGTCTCCGCATCGAAGGTTGGCTAACATAGAGAGCTATTCCACTCTGTCTCTTGCTTTGATGGTGCAAGTTGTTTTAGGCTGACTTGTCCATCTATTGATATTACTCGTTCACGTTAGACTTGATCAGCCTCTGCCTCTTTTACCGTGTATTTTCCCTTCCATGATTACTTTTACTAGGCTGTTGTGTCTTTTAACATGTCCCAAAAATCTCATTTGTCTTGTTTGAATTATATTTAGTAGTTCTCTTTTCATTTTTAGTTCTTTTTAGTCTTCTTCGTTTTCTCTTCTTTCCATCCAGTTTTACCTATTCTTCTATAATTCTGGGAGCCGCGATAGCTCAGTGGTTAGTGAACTGGACTACAAAGGACAAGAGGTAGGATTCGATCCCAACCGACTGCTTCCGGTTCACCCAGCTTTTAATGGGTACCGGATTTTTTTTCTGGGAAAGTAAAGCGGCGCGGGCGTAATACCGACCACATTACCCCAAAAATCATGTGCCGAAGGTCTGTACAATTTATGGTCACTAACACCATATTCCCTATACGGCACTTGGCATGACGGGGGTACTTTACTTTTACAGGAAACAATTACTATTCGTATTTACTTCTGTTAGAAATGTTTCGTTGTGTGTGATATCACAACTTGAGTTCACTCCCTTACAAATTCAAAGAGAGAGAGAGAGAGAGCTATTAGGTTCAAGCCATCTCCATCCATAAACCGCTAAAATTGCAAGATTAGAACTAAAATATCATTTTGATATAAAAACAAAGAGCCGTGCAATAGTCACTGCCATTCATTTGTTTTGCCGAGCTATCTCGTTGTTGATTCTGGTATTTTTAGAGTTCAGTGAGGTTAATGAAAGGGTCACCTCTGTTATGTAAGGTCTTAACTCTTAATATTTTCATCTCCTATCCTCCAACTTAATATTCGTGTCTTCTACGAAAGCCGTGGCGCTTCTAATTTTTTTATTTTCCTTGAGCTACAGCAGGACCTATCCCAGAGTTTGATTTAATTTTTTTTTTACTGATATATAATTTTCATTCCAGACAATCACAATTTTATATTCTTGTTATAAAATGTTTTACTCTTGTAGTCCTCTGTGGAGTAAAGGTCTTTAACAAGCACTTTCAGCTCCCTGTGGAGTATAGGTCTTCAACAAGCACTTTCAGCTCCTTGTGGAGTATAGGTCTTCAACAAGCACTTTCAGCTCCCTGTGGAGTATAGGTCTTCAACAAGAACTTTCAGCTCCCTGTGGAGTATAGGTCTTCAACAAGCACTTTCAGCTCCCTGTGGAGTATAGGTCTTCAACAAGCACTTTCAGCTTCCTGTGGAGTATAGGTCTTCAACAAATACTTTCAGCTCCCTGTGGAGCATATGTCTTCAACAAGCACTTTCAGCTCCCTGTGGAGCATAGGTCTTCAACAAGCACTTTCAGTTCCCTGCGGAGCATAGGTCTTCAACAAGCACTTTCAGTTCCCTGTGGAGCATAGGTCATCAACGAGCACTTTCAGCTCCCTGTGGAGCATAGGTCTTCAACAAACACTTTCAGCTCTCTGTGGAGCATAGGTCATCAACGAGCACTTTCAGCTCCCTGTGGAGCATAGGTCTTCAACAAACACTTTCAGCTCTCTGTGGAGCATAGGTCTTCAAAAAACACTCTTAACTTCATGTGAAGCATAGGTTTTCAACAAACACTTTCAATTTCATGTGAAGCATAGGCCTTCAACAAACACTTTCAATTTCATGTGAAGCATAGGCCTTCAACAAACACTTTCAGCTGTGGAGCATAGTTTCTTGTCATTCCTTTAATATCTTTCCATGTTTTCCCCATCATCTTGATCTCTGCTTCCATCTGTCTTATCCTAGAGTATTTTTGTATTCCTCTTCACCTTTCTCCTTGGGGATTCCAAAAAAGGGCTTGTCCTGAAATATTCTTAGTTGGCTTTCACAGTGTGTGGCCCATCAAGCACCACCGTCTTAGCTGTATCTCTTTATTCACTGGTATTTGACTGGTAATTTCCATAATTTTATGTTAGTGCTTGTGTCCTGCCATTTCCACCCTTTTATTCTGCACAAGCATCCATTAATGAAGGCCTGTATCTTTATGACTGTCATTTTTATTGTTTTCCATGTTTCACATCCATAAAATAGGACTGACCTAACAATGCAGTTGAACATTTTTATTTTTGCATTTAACCTAATTTCTTTGAATTTCCACATGTTTCCCCGGTGCAACGAATTCTCCCCTTGCTTTTTGTATATTATTTTGGTATCATTATATATTACTCCTTCTTTGTCTATATTACTACCCAGATATATGTAAGATTGTACGTCTAGTAGAGGTATTTCACCTATTATTATTTAGTTATTGCCAACTGCATTAATTCTCATAATTTTGGTCTTATCTCTATTTATTTTCAGTCACAGCTGTTGTGATCTCTCCTCATCAATTATGCTCATTTTATCTTGCATCTGTTGAAAATTATGGGATATGAGATCTATCCTACGTCATCAGCAAAGTCTTAGTCATTAAATTGCTTGGTCAGTGACCACTAGATTCCATATCGGTTGTTCTGAGTTATTTTCATAATCCAATCTATGGCCAGTAGAAAGAGAAATGGAGGTAGAAGGCATCCCTGTCTTACTCCAGTTCTTTCAGTTATTTCAAATGCTTCTGTAAGCTGCCCCTCGTGCACAACACTACATTACATTCCTCCATACATTGTTCTTATCAGTTTAATAAACATTATGGGGAATCTGTAATGACTCAGCAACTTCCAAAGCATTCCTCTGCCTAAGCTATAAAATATCGGTTTCATAATCTATGAATCCAATATAAAGTGGGGACTGTAGTTCTAAAATTTGTTCAACTATTATACGTAGAGTAGTTATTTGATCAGCACATGATCTGTTCTTCCTTAAACCTGCTTGTTCATCTCTCAAATGTTTCTCTATGACCACTTTTAGTCTCACCAGAATGATTCTGCTTATAGTATTTGTCATGGCAATGATAGTAGAATAATTCCTCTGTAATCTGTGCACTCTTGTTAACTTCCATTCTTTGGTAGTTTGATCATATAACCATCTTTCCAGTCTTTAGGTATTTCTTCCCTTTCCCATATATTTTATCTAGTAGATTATGTAACATCGTTATAGCGGTGTTAATATCTGCTTTGATGGCTTCTGAAGGAATTTCATCTGGTTTTCTGTGGCTTTACCATTTTTTTTATAATAAATTGATGGCTTTTATTATTTCTTCCTTGCGTGACTTTTCACAGTTAACGTGTAACTCTTCTTCTGCTGGTAGTACATCTGGATGGTTATTTGGGTGCGGGTTTGTTCACGAGTTCTTCAAAGTGCTGCTCCTATCTCTTCTGTAGTACTTCTCGTTTTGCTTTTATCAATGTCTTCTTTTTTATTCTTCTTTTCTTTAATGTTTTCCTGAGTCTATGTTGTATCCATGCTTTATTCTGTCGTTCTACATGGTCTCTGCTGTCTTCCATGCTTTATTCTGTCGTTCTACATGGTCTCTGCTGTCTTCCATGCTTTATTCTGTCGTTCTACATGGTCTCTGCTGTCTTCCATGCTTTATTCTGTCGTTCTACGTGGTCACTGCCGTCTTCCATTCTTTATTCCGTCGTTCTACGTGGTCACTGCTGTCTTCCATGCTTTATTCCGTCGTTCTACGTGGTCACTGCTGTCTTCCATGCTTTATTCTGTCGTTCTACATGGTCTCTGCTGTCTTCCATGCTTTATTCTGTCGTTCTACATGATCTCTGCTGTCTTCCATGCTTTATTCTGTCATTCTACATGGTCTCTGCTGTCTTCCATGCTTTATTCTGTCGTTCTACGTGGTCACTGCCGTCTTCCATTCTTTATTCCGTCGTTCTACGTGGTCACTGCTGTCTTCCATGCTTTATTCCGTCGTTCTACGTGGTCACTGCTGTCTTCCATGCTTTATTCCGTCGTTCTACGTGGTCACTGCTGTCTTCCATGCTTTATTCCGTCGTTCTACGTGGTCACTGCTGTCTTCCATGCTTTATTCCGTCGTTCTACGTGGTCACTGCTGTCTTCCATGCTTTATTCTGTCGTTCTACTGGTCACTGCTGTCTTCCATGCTTTAATCTGTCGTACTACGTGGTCACTGCTGTCATCCGTGCTTTATTCGTTCTACGTGGTCACTGCTGTCTTCCATGCTTTATTCCGTCGTTCTACGTGGTCACTGCTGTCTTCTTTATTCTGTCGTTCTACTGTCTCTGCTGTCTTCCATGCTTTATCTGTCGTTCTACATGATCTCTGCTGTCTTCCATGCTTTATTCTGTCATTCTACATGGTCTCTGCTGTCTTCCATGCTTTATTCTGTCGTTCTACGTGGTCACTGCCGTCTTCCATTCTTTATTCCGTCGTTCTACGTGGTCACTGCTGTCTTCCATGCTTTATTCCGTCGTTCTACGTGGTCACTGCTGTCTTCCATGCTTTATTCCGTCGTTCTACGTGGTCACTGCTGTCTTCCATGCTTTATTCCGTCGTTCTACGTGGTCACTGCTGTCTTCCATGCTTTATTCCGTCGTTCTACGTGGTCACTGCTGTCTTCCATGCTTTATTCTGTCGTTCTACTTGGTCACTGCTGTCTTCCATGCTTTAATCTGTCGTACTACGTGGTCACTGCTGTCATCCGTGCTTTATTATGTCGTTCTACGTGGTCACTGCTGTCTTCAATTCTTTATTCTGGCCTTTTCATTTCTCAAGGGCTTAACTGTGGTTTCTTGTATTTGAACATTTAAGAGCAATACGTTATTATTTTTTATTTGTTATGTGTATGTGTGTGCGTGCTTGGCTGCCTGCGTGCCTGGGTGTGTATTTGTTTGTTTTTAAATATTTTTTTAAAATACATAATTTCCTATCAAATGTTAAATCTGTCTTCCTACATAACTAATATTCATATCTATCTAGTCCATATTTTTTGCTTGTCATGTTTATTTCATTAAGTAATTGTTGGAGATCTTTATAATTTTCTGCTAGTAGTACAGTATCATCAGCATATCTTAGGTTATTAATTATCTTTCCTTTAATGT
The DNA here is from genome assembly GCA_032433765.1 of Megaustenia siamemsis. Taxonomy (NCBI): domain Eukaryota; kingdom Metazoa; phylum Mollusca; class Gastropoda; order Stylommatophora; family Ariophantidae; genus Megaustenia; species Megaustenia siamemsis. The sequence continues at coordinate 59,529,918 of JAVIAB010000088.1, forward strand.
TTACGCCTGGCATCTCTGTGCTGTTTTTAAAGATTTGCTCAGTGTATAGATTGAACAAGCTTGGTGATAGGATGCATCCCTGTCTTACTCCTCTTTTTATATCAATGGGTGTAGAGTTCTCTTTGTTATATTTTATTATTGCTGTTTGCTCCCAGAATAAATTACAAATTAGTCGTATGTCCATGTCATCTAGATGTATCTCTTTTAGGCAGTCTATAAGTTGTTTATGGTGTACTCTATCAAAAGCTTTGGTGTAGTCTATGAAGCAGACACATATTTGTTTGTTTGCTTCTGTGTACTTTTTAGTTAGCGTCCTCGTGCAGAATATGGCTTCTTTTGTCCCACTGTTTTTTTTTTCTAAATTCAAATTGTTGTTGTTCTGTTGCATATTTATTTTATTCTTAATCTTTTCTTGTATAACTTTTAACATGAATTTTGAAACATGGCCCTCATTAGGCTTGGATTTTATTTATAACGTGAGCTTTATTTTAAAAATCCCTTTACAATATTTGAAATAACTTTTCGTTTTTATTTGTTTTAAGACTTCATCATGTTTTCTTTTCTCTCCATCAAATTCTTCCATCTATTGCCTCTAACGCTTCATAAATCATCATTGGATATCAGACCATTTCAATTTTTTTTTTAATGAACCATTTTTCTTCTAACTTTCTTCTCAAACTTCTAATTTATTTTAAAACAACAACCATCTTAAAAACCATCATCTTATCAAAAACCACCATCTTGTTAAAAGCCACCATCTTATTAAGAAGATCATCATTTAAAAACCACCATCTTATTTAAAAATATGCATCTGAAAAAAACACTATCTCACCAAGAAACACCATCTTGTTAAAAAACACCATCGTATCAACTATGTTGCCAAGAAACACCACTGCACGGTGAACACCACCACATCACATATAATCCATCTTCCTCTTCTTTCTTTTCTCTTTTCACTGATACCTAAAAGGTGTCGTGGTTTATATCATTTGTCGTTCTTGAGCTGCTCAAACTGTCTGAATTAGTGATTTTCCTTTGTTGTTACATGTCTCTGTCACTGCATCTATCCATCTTCTTCCTTTCTCTTTTCACTGATACTTAAAAGGTGTCGTGGTTTATATCATTTGTCGTTCTTGAGCTGCTCGAATTGTCTGTATTAGTGATTTTCCTTTGTTGTTACATGTCTCTGTCACTGCATCTATCCATCTTCTTCTGGGTCTTCCTCTTGGTCATTTTCCATGCATTCTCGAAAAGAACGCCCTTGATGGTGATTGGTGAGGATTCATTCTGACCAGGTGGCCAAACCATTTAAGTTGTTTTTGTTCTATATATTCTAGGCAGGGTTTTGTTCCTACCATTTTTCTTATGGTTTCATTTGGTATTCTATCTCTTCTTGTGTTATTTATATAATCCATACTACCTTAAAAACCCATTTTATAAAAACTACCATCTTATCAATAACAACATTTTTATTAAAATTAACCATCTTATCAAGAATCACTATTATATTTTAATCATCACATCAAATACCTACTATCTTAAACAGCCATCCAAATCCATCACATATCAAAGAGAATGTCCATCTTCCCAGTACTATGTCTCAAATTACTGTGACTCTCTCTTTCCCATTCTGACCACGGTAACGACACAGGGAAGACATTTTTCTGTTCTTAAACCAGTTTCAATTATTTTGTTTTTGGATGTTTCATTACTAGTTAGCTATGTAGGATACGTTTTACTTACTTACATATCTGTGCGTGTTGTTTGTTTGTTCCTGCTGAAGGCCTATTGAGCCGAAACGTCGTTTAAATTTGGGTCGTCTATCAACCACGTGAAGCTTTTACCATACCATACATTTTTTTTTTTAATTTTCCTTTCAAACTAGCACATCCACAATCATCCGTACATCAAACATCCACAAACAATCATCCGTACATCAAACATTCACAAACAATCATCCGTACATCAAACATCCACAAACAATCATCCGTACATCAAACATCCACAAACAATCATCCGTACATCAAACATCCACAAACAATCATCCATACATCAAACATCCACAAACAATCATCCGTACATCAAACATCCACAAACAATCATCCGTACATCAAACATCCACAAACAATCATCCGTACATCAAACATACACAAACAATCATCCGTACATCAAACAGCCACAACCACAAACAATCATCCGTACATCAAACATCCACAACCACAAATAATCATCCGTACATCAAACATCCACAACCACATTCACAACCACATCCACAACCACATCCACAACCACATGCACAACCACATCCACAACCATGGGGTACATCAAACATCCACAACCATCCGTACATCAACCACCCACAACCACGTCCATAACCACATCCACAACCACATCAACAATCATACGTACATCAAACATCCACAACCCATTCACAACCACATCCACAACCACATCCACAACCATCCGTACATCAAACATCCACAACCATCCGTACATCAAACACCCACAACCACGTCCATAACCACATCCACAACCACATCCACAATCATCCGTACATCAAACATCCACAACCACAAACAATCATCCGTACATCAAACACCCACAACCACGTCCATAACTACAACCACAAACAATCATCCGTACATCAAACATTCACAATCACATCCACAACCATCTGTACATCAAACACCCACAACCACATCCATAACCACAACCACATCCACAACCACATCTACAACCATCCGAGACATCAAACATCCACAATCACATCTACAACCATCCGTACATCAAACATCCACAACCACATCTACAACCATCCGTACATCAAACATCCACAACCACATCTACAAACATCCGTACATCAAACATCCACAATCACATCCACAACCATCTGTACATCAAACAACCACATCTATAACCACATCCACAACCATCCGTACATCAAACATTCACAACAACATCCACAACCACTCCACAACCACATCTACAACCATCCGTACATCAAACACCCACAACGGTAAACACTGTAATTATTATTTAACAAAAATTCAGAGCTTTACAGTATTTGTTTACACATTATCTCTCCCATGCACAGATGGCATGCATCGATCGATGTGTTCCTTTGTTTGTACTTCCCTGTGTTCCGACATCACAACTACACATTTGTAACATGTGTGTCATAGGCTAGGCTCATGATCGGTAGTTATCATTAGAATACGCACCGATTTTTTTTTGAGTGATCTCTTGTGATCTTTCTTCCTGTTGGATTAGAAGATAGCTATTATATCTTATGAATTATATTTTGTTTAGAAGTAACAGATATTTATTCTACTACTTTAGATGGGCTATTATTTTGTTGGTGTGATATTTTTTTATCAAATTTTTTTATTTCTTTCTGTTCAAACAGGCGCAGTTTTTTGTTTAATAATCAGACCGGTTGACGCAGGTTTTCGTTTGAGTCGCATCACAGTTAGTTTTTCCGATCTGGAGTTATACCCCATTCTTTGCTTTACTCGCTAGTCAATATGGCTACAATAGTTCGTTCAGAAATTCGTACCCACAGAGTTTGTTAATTATCTCGGAAACTGTTTGTTTAATTTCTGTAATTCTTTTTTGTAAAATCTTATGTTTTTCACCGACCTTTAGTCTGATTGTTTGTCCTACTGTCATGCATTTAGGGAAAAATTTTTGATTATTTGAGGTATATAAAAATATTATTTTCTTGCTTGTCCTAAATTTTAGGATCTTACAATACCCACATTTGTTGTAATCAGCTCACCAATTAAAAAGGCAAATTTCACGTGCACACCACACAATCTTAGCACCGTTTTGCACTCTTAACTTGTAAGACCACGCGACTCCCAGGATTTTTTTTTTATAATTTAATTTCCGGTTTCCTGTTAAATTGGTCCAGAGGCGTATTTTGACAAAAATATTTACTATTAATGAATATTCCTGTATGTGTGATAATTTGTTAGCTGTTGTGAAGTGACTACTTGATTGTTAAAACCATGAAGAGCTTAAAGTGTAAATTCACCACTATGCAAAAGGTAACTGTGTTATTGTACATGCACTTTTACAAGGAATCTAATAGGGATCGGTTATATTACTATTCAATGTAATACGGATACGCCTTTGGCTTGCATTGTTAGAAAATTAACATAATTGACAGTAGAATTTATTGTCTAGAGCACGCGGTTTGATATTTTCCTAAAATTAAATAACAAAAAACGATTTGTACAAAATTCAGACTACCTTTGTACTTAAATGTTATAAAATCTGAAGGTCGGTGAAAAAAATAAGATTTCATGAAAAAAGAATTACAGAAATTCATCAAACAGTTTCCGAGATAATTGATCAACTCTGTGGGCACGAATTTATGAACGAACTATAGTTGCTATTGTTAGTGAATAGAAAAGCAATTGTTTATTTCATCTCAAGCAGTGTTACTATATCAAAATGATAATTTTAATTCTTGAAAAGTACGCAATCAGAGCGGAATGGCGCACTGTGGTAGGGTAAAAGCAAAGAGATGCATCTTAAAGTGCGAGTCTGCGGCAAAGCTAAATTTAAGGGGAAATTTTAAAAATATATAGAAAAAAATATATATAAAATGGTATGGTTAAATCTTTACCAGATAAGTGGATGTCACAAATTAGAACAACGTTCCGGCCCAATAGGCCTTCAGCAGGAACACCCATACAACACACAATTATTGCGTAAAGCTTTAACTGTGCAGTTTGTTCTATTTTCTTTCTATATATTTTTTGTTGTTTTCGTTTCTCGCTCCATGGTAGCTAACATTCGGTACGGAGACGGCACTCAATGATGACGCAATAATGTTGATATGGAGTGAAATTATGGGATGGTTGTTGTCGCTTTTTAAGAGAGCGGTGTTATGATTGTGAGATGATCCAAATAATTAAAAAATGATGCTGGCGAGAATTCGTTCCCTTTTTATCAATCAATCTTCTGTCTTTACGGCATTTTTTTCATTACTGGGGTCTGCAAAGGAGAGGGGGAGGGGGAATTGTAGGACCTGAGAATAACGGCCGCCTGTCCAATGTAGTCACCGCGGAGTGTTAGGGTCTGAGTTTTTAATTTCACCTCCGATAGAAAAAAAAAAACGTTTGACCCTACTTAGATTTGAACCCGCGTTCTCGTAGTTTTGAGTCCGACAGTTTATCTATTCGACCACCCGCTCTCTGTTTTTCATAGATGATGTCTATTAGTTAGCGTCCTTGTTGGCGCAGTATTTAGTGTACTCGCTTCCTGATTAAAATGGGCCGGGTTTGATTCCTTCAAGCATTTGTTTCTTCTGTTCAGACTGACATGGTTTCAGGATTCGCCATGTCTCACAAATGGGTGCTAGTGAAACTTCTGGAATGTAGAGGCGACTTGACGTGATCTTTATTACTTTTATAAAAAAAAAAAAGTAAAGTACCCCCGTCACGCCACGTGACGTAAAAGCTATATGGTGTTAGTGACCATAAATTTTACAAACCTACGGCACATGATTTTTCGAGTAATGTGGTCGGTATTACGCCCGTGCCGCTTTACTGTCCCAGAAAAAAATATAGTGTCATTTAAGGCTGGGTGAACCCGGAAGCCGTCGGTTGGGATCGAATTCTACCTCTTGTTCTTTGTAGTCCAGTTCAGTAACCACTGAGCTATCACGGCTCCCTTTCTTTTATACTGTTCTGTTTTTTGCCGGTAGGTGTCGCAGGCTTAAGCCAATGATGTGCTTTTTAACAAGGGCACTTTCTGTGGTTTGGCACATAGTGATATTGTATTGTTTTATTATGTCGTAAATTCTTGGCTTGGCACATAGTGATATTGTATTGTTTTATTAAGTCGTAAATTCTTGGCTTGGCACATAGTCATATTGTACTGTTTTATTATGTCGTAAATTCCCTCAATCCATCATCTTGACCTACCTCTATATCTTGGTTTTCCATTTTGTTGTTATAAGCTCTTGATGCTGAGGGATTCATGTACATTAAATGTTCAAACCACTTTCATCTTTGTCTGTCTATGTATTCGATGACTGGTAGAATTACAAAGGTTTTTCTGATGCCATCGTTTATTTACATAATCTCTTCGTGTTTTGAGTCCATGTTTGACAGTACTAGCAGTGAGTTGGAATAAAGATAGAGTTTAACATCAAGTTCTTCTTTAATTCCATTGAGATTGCAGGAGGCTTTAAAGTTACTTGACGTGGTACCTACCATACAGCCAAAAAAAATGCCTCGGTCAGGGACAAATTCGGTCACTAAAAGAGAGAAAGAATAATAAATTAATATTATTATATTTCTTGGCCATGTAATGAGAAGAGAACAGCTGGAATATATTGCAACAACTGGGAAAATTGATGGACGAAGAGTTAGAGGGAAGCAAAGAGAAAAGATACCAGACAGCTTAAGAGAATGGCTTGGCAGAAGGTCAACAACAGAAGTGATAAATAACTGTCGAGATTGAAAGTTGTGGAGAGACATGATCACTTACGCCAGCAGGCATGGTACTTGATGATTATAGAGTTCGGCTTCTCGAGGCAAGTCGCTGTGCCAAGGAGTACGGGTTCAATCCTGCTTCGAACCATATTTTGTTCTTTGTTTTTTTTTTCTTCTAAGTTTGATTGTTTTTGATTTTTCCCGAGTGTAAACATAACTGCTCCTCTGAAATGATTCCGTGATCACTAACACCATATTCACCCACACGCCCCTAGTAAAAAGTGGCGTATAGGGAATATGGTGTTAGTGACCATAAATTTTACAGACCTTCAGCAAATTATTTTTGGGGTAATGTGTTCGGTATTACGCCCGTGCCGCTTTACTTTCCCAGAAAAAATCATATCCCCATTTAAGGCTGGATGAACCTGGATGCCATCGGTTGGGATCGAACCCTACCTCTTGTCCTTTCTTATTATTTGCTATTTATCTTATTTTTTGCTAGACTGTCCATTATTCTTTACCTTAGTTACTATTGGGAAGATATATTGCCGCAGAAGATTTATTTTTGCTCTCCTGGTGGTGTGCCATATAATGCTTAAACCATTAAAATGTTTGTGTTGTTATTGCTTCTAAGCAAATACTAGTAATTATGTTTTGCCAAACAGCGAATTTGTAAAAATAGGTAAAATATTTGTAATTTGTTAGTTATTTGTAAATAGGTGGTCATGGTACCCTTGCTAAAGAAAAATAAATCCAAACTGGAAGTAAAGTTTAATATGGAACCTAGAGTCAACGGAAAACATTAGTTGTGAAATCCTGTAGCGGAGATCAGTACAAGATTTATGAGGAAAATAACCGATGTCATTATTACCAGCATTCGGAAGAAAGGTAAATATGTACTGGCACAGTCTGGTTTATTCAACCATTTCTATATCTCTTTCCATCAAACTGTTCATCCGTCGCTGAATCCATCCTTCAATCCATCATTTATCTATCCAACATTTTGTACATTTATAAGGCATTTAATATACCTACCTCATCATCATCATCATCGAGTGCCATCTCCGCAACGAAGGTTGGCTACCATGGAGCGCCATTCTGCTCTGTCTCTTGCTTTGATGGTGCAGGTTGTCATAGGCCGATTTGTCCATCTTTTGATGTTTCTCGTCCATGTTAGTCTTGGTCTGCCTCTGCCTCTTTTACCTTGTATTTTCCCCTCCAGGATTAATTTTAGTAGGGAATAATAGAACAAAGAAGTATGTGTTAGCACTTGGAAAAATTGATAGACACTTTGTTATCACTTTGTTATCACTTTGTTATCACTTTGTTATCACTTTGTTATATTTTTACTTTTAGTAGGGTGTGACACCAATGCATGATTACTTGTTAACAGCAGACATAACCCGCAACGACAGATGTTTAGCACTGATCTTTTAGTTCACTTTTTTAGTTGCTTATTTCAGAAAGTTGAGCCTGGTATTAATTAATATTCTGTGGTACTCTCAAGTGTGTTCGAAGAAATCACTTCTTTAATTTTGGGGGATGCGATATTAATTCGTATGATTACGCTGGCACGGGCGGTTGAGCAATTATGGATTTTAATTCGTTTGCAGTGATACCGGGACCTTCCATAACCAAGTCACCAAACTTCTTTAATTGTATTAAGATTTTAAATTGAAACACTTCATATACGAAAGTATCTAATTTAACTATCTCTGAAGTGTTTTTTTCCGGAAGTATTATTCTACTAAAATGTCATGAACTGAATACATATTAAAAATATTTACAGTAGAACAGTTTGATTCTAGTGTCAAAAATTTGAACCACTCCCGTAATATATGTACTTTAAGAATGAGACGAATGTAATAGAAATATTTAAATTATAACTAAAATTTCACTTAAATATAAATTAACTAAATAACCGTGCCTTGACTGAATTATATTCATCATCACTATTATTATTATAATCTCCCTCATCATTACCACTATTATCACCATCGTCACCATCACCACCACCATCATCACCACCACCACCATCACAAACATCACCACCATCATCACCACCACCACCATCATCACCACCATCATCATCATTACCACCATCAACACCACCACCAACACCACCACCATCATCACCACCACCATCACCACCACCACCATCATCATCACCACCACCATCACCACCGCCGTCATCATCACCATCATCACCACCACCACCATCATCATCATTACCACCATCACCATCACCACCATCACCACCATCACCACCACCATCATCACCACCACCATCACCACCACCAACATCACCACCACCATCACCACCACCATCATCACCACCACCATGACCACCACCATGACCACCACCATGACCACCACCATCATCACCACCACCACCACCATCACCACTACCAACATCATCACCACCATCATCACCACCACCATCATCACCACCACCACCACCATCATCACCACCACCATCATCATCACCACCACCACCACGATCACCACCACCACCATCATCACCACCATCATCACCACCATCATCACCACCACCGCCACCACCATCATCACCACCATCATCACCACCAACATCATCACCACCATCACCACCTTCACCACCACCACCATCATCACCACCACCACTATCACTATCACCATCACCACCACCATCATCACCACCACCATCACCACCACCACCATCATCATCATTACCACCATCACCACCACCATCATCACCACCACCATCTTCACCACCACCATCACCACCATCACCACCATGACCATCACCACCACCACCATCATCACCACCACCAACATCATCATCATCACCACCATCACCACCATGACCACAATGACCATCACCACCATGACCACCATCACCATCACCACCATCACCACCATCACCACCACCACCATCACCACCAACACCATCACCACCACCATCATCACCACCACCATCATCACCACCACCATCATCACCACCACCATCATCACCACCATCATCTCCACCACCATCATCACTACCAACACCATCACCACCACCACCACCAACACCATCACCACCACCACCATCACCACCGCCATCATCCCCACCACCACCATCACCACCACCACCATCACCACAATCACCATAACCAGCACTATCACCATCACCGTCACCAACACCATCACCACCATTATCATCATAACCATCATCACTACCAGCACCTTCATCATCACCACCATTATCATTTTCATCAACACCATTATCGAGAGAAATATCAAATAATAATCTCAACTGTTGCAGCCTGGATTTGAACTCACAGCCACTCTGTAACAAGCCCTGCCAATCCCCCACTCAACTGATTGATATAATTTTTCTGTTTATTTTAAATTCTGTTAAAACGATCCAAATTCCAAGAAAAGGAACATTTACAGATACAAAACTCACAGCCGTAATTAGATACCATATCTGCTGGCGTCGGAAATCATGACTCAACACAACTTTATCATTTGTACAGCTTTTTTAAAAAAAAAATATTTTTCTAATTCCTTATGAAACAATTCTCTTAAATTATCTGTTAACAATCTGTCCCTTTCCCTCTATTTTTTTTTCTCGTTGTTGTATTTATATACCAGTTGTTCGTTTTTCATTGTGTGGCCAAAAATATCTGATTCTGTAATGACTAGTCACTTTAGGTTTCTTCTCTAATTTTCCGGAATTTCTTTCCTTATTCAAGACCAGGTATATAAAATATACATTTTGGGAAGCTGGAGTATAAGGTGGAGTATAAGGGCAATCTGAGAGATTGTAACAACTGGAGAGGCGTGACACTTTTGTCAGTTGCCTCAAAGTTATTCTGCAAAATCATCCTAAATAGAATAAAGGATTCAATAGATACAGTAATGCTTGAAGAACAGGCTGGGTTTAGAAAAAGGAGAAGCTGCCTTGACCACATTTTAACTCTACGACTTATATTGGAGGAACACATTGAGAAGCAAAAACCTTTTGTACTTAACTTCATCGACTTCAAAAAAGCATTTGACAGTATTCATCGAGATTCTTTGTGGAAAATTCTGAAGAAATATGGCTTACCATAAAAAATCATAAATATTATTAAAGACATGTATGATGGTTACACATGTGCAGTTCGAACAGAGGAAGGAGTGAGCGAATGTTTCCCAATAGAAACTGGGGTTAAACAAGGATGTATTTTATCGCTCTTGTTATTTGGAGTTGTTATGGACTTCATAATGAAGAAATGCTGCACTGGTAATAAAAGCATCGAATGGATACAAGGAGACCATTTGGAGGACCTCGACTTTGCTGATGACATAGTTCTGATCAGCAGTCAGAAAAAAACGATGCAGGAAAACACAAATGAACTATCATCAATAGCCAGAAAAATTGGGCTTGAGATCAACCATGGAAAGACTAGAGTCATGAAAAGCTTAATTCCAACAGACGACAAAATATACATGGAAAACAAACCAGTGGAAGAGATCGATCACTTTATCTATCTTGGAAGTCACATTGATTGAGAAGGGGATACAAGTAAAGAAATCAGAATAACTAAAGCAGCAATGTCTTTCAGAAGCCTTGAAAAGTTGTGGAAATCAAAACTCATCAGCACAAACACAAAACTTAGACTATTCAAATCAAATGTACTACCAACCCTTACGTATGCGTGTGAAAGCTGGAAAACAACAAGAGATATAGAAACAAAGTTGAACGCATTCGAAAATAAATGTCTGAGGAAAATACTTGGTATAGCGTGGAACGAATTCAAAACAAACGAGGAAATTAGAGAAATCGCCAATCAACCACTAATATCTTCAGTAATAAAGAAAAGACGATGGTTATATGTTAGAAATATGATGAGAAGAGATAATAACCGAATAGCAAAGAAAGCCTCATATGGGAAACTACAGGTAAGAGAAAAAGAGGAAGACCCAGAGAGACACTGAGAAGAACATTGCTGAGAGAGGCAAAAACAGCAGGAATCGGCTCCCTCAATGAGATAGAACTGCTTGCACAGAACAGATACAAATGGCGAGATTTTATAAAATATCTTTAAAAGAATTGAAAACTGCTAGAACAAAAAATTCAGATAAGAGAAGGAGTATCTTGGTCTACGCTCTATGGGCCGGCTACGGCTCGAAAGGTCAATAGATAGATAAGGTGGAGTGATGACCCATGACTGTACAATGAGATCCATTTTTGGCTATGGAAACAAAAAACAGTTCTTAAATGTTATGTAGAACCAGTCTTATCATACGGGTGTGAATATTGGACAATAGTACAACAGACAAGAAAATCACTGGACGCTGTATAATTTTGGTTTTACAGAAGAATGTTGAGAATGCCATGGGCAGCTAAGAAGAGTAATGAAAACGTTCTGAAAGAAGCCAAAGCAAGAAGAGAGCTAATTTTCAATATTAATAAGAAACAATTATCAATGTGTTGGCTATGGAATGAGAAGGGAAGAGTTGGAATATATTGTGACAACAGACATCAGGGCCTGCTTTCAGAATCCCACAAGTAAATGTAAATAAGGAGGCAAATAATAATAGATGAATATTATCAATTTTTCTACCAACTCTTGAGTTATCAGTGCCAGAATTGAACGCTGGACTCTAGAACAATAAGAAAGATAACGACCACCGAAATGAAATGTGTCAGAAGAATGACAGGAAACAGCTTAAGGGACAGAGTAAGAAACACTGACCTGAGGAAGAAAATCGAAATTGAACCAGCCATCGATTACATAAAGAAAAAACAGATAAATTGGTTCGGCCACATAACAAGACAAAAAGAACTAACAATGACTCAAAGAGCCTTAAATAAACGCTACGAAAACGCCAGATTAAGAGGAAGACCGAGTAAGAGATGGATAAAGGGAATACTAGAGTCACTAGGAGGAATAACATCAGACTAGGCCAACAGAGGAGCAAAGAATCGCAGATTGTATCTCCCCTCGACGCCAACGGCAATGGAGGAAGGATAGAAGAAGAAGTAGAAGAATATAAATACAGATGAAATCACCTACGTCAGTAGACATGATACTTGATGATCATGATGATGATAAACAGTTGTCCTCATCAAGTAGTGTCCAGTCAGTAGACATGATACTTGATGATGCCGATGATAAACAGTTGTCCTCATCAAGTAGTGTCCAGTCAGCAGACATGATACTTGATGATCATGATGACGACTTCGATGATGCCGATGATAAACAGTTGTCCTCATCAAGTAATGTCCAGTCAGTAGACATGATACTTGATGATCATGATGATGACTTCGATGATGCCGATGATAAACAGTTGTCCTCATCAAGTAGTGTCCAGTCAGTAGACATGATACTTGATGATCATGATGACGACTTCGATGATGCCGATGATAAACAGTTGTCCTCATCAAGTAGTGTCCAGTCAGTAGACATGATACTTGATGATCATGATGACGACTTCGATGATGCCGATGATAAACAGTTGTCCTCATCAAGTAGTGTCCAGTCAGTAGACATAATGTCCTCATTATTTTCTTTTCTTCATCTTTAATTTCGTTAACAGAAAACGACGAGAACGAACAAGATTAGTGAAAGCAGGAAAATTGAAACGGAAAAAAAAACCCCCAGTTTGGCAGGCGAGTTCTGTAAATAATATTCCAGCGGCTTTACCAAAAGGAAATGTAAACAAAAACACATTGCCTGTAGCCAATGAGGATTTCTCCTTGGCTGAAGTTCATAAATAGTTTACAAAATGGCTGGAACGTTGGCGTCAGTAGTGACAGCTTGGCAACCGAGTTGAACTGATCGGAGCAATGGCTCGTTTTAACCCACGCAACGTCGATTCTGTTTGATCGATCCGAAATCTGACGTGAATTATCATTATCGAGTATCATTGTGTGTGATGATTCGGTAATTTGTCGAGACGTGATCTGAATTTAATTACTGATAGCGTCATAAATGATTGGGACTATGTTATTGGTAGCGTTGGCCTTCCGATTGAGAGGTCATGCCTTCAACACGCTTATAGCCCGCTCTTGTTGATCGTAAGGTATAAAATGGTTTAAGCATAATTGATAGAGATCAATAATAACGAGGATGAATATGGTAAAGTGTCAAACTCATAACTGGTAGAGTTGGAGATAGAAGTGAAAAAATGTAAAGTACCCCCATCCCGCCAAGTGGCGTATAGGGAATATGGTGTTAGTGAATATAAATTTTACAAACCATGATTTTTGGGGTAATATGGTCGGTATTACGCCCGTGCCGATTTACTTCCTCAGATAAAAAAGTCCGGTACCCATTTAAGGCTTGGAGAACCCGGATGCCGTCGGTTGAGATCGAACCCTACCCCTTGCCCTTTGTAGTTCAGTTCACTAACCACTAAGCTATCGCGTCTCCTGGAGATAGAAGTAACATTGACTAATGACAATAACGCCATATAATATATAAGGAAACAACAGATAAAATGGTTTGGCCACGTGACAAGGCAGAAAGATCAAAGCACAACACAACGAGCCTTCAGCAAACATTGTGAGAACACCAGACCCAAGGGTCCACCACGAAAAAGATGAATCGATGGTATATTAGAAGCACTAGGAAACATAACAGCAGCAGAGGCGAACAGAATAGCAAAAGACGACAAATTATATCTCCCCTCTTCGCTAAAAGGCAGATGAGGAAAGAAACAAGAAGAAGAACAATAACATAACAAATGATTGATAATCAGAAATTGTAGTAAAGAGACAGAGGTGATGAACGAGCTTTTATTTGCAGACGATCAGACACTAATACATGGGAAAATAGAAGACCTACAAGAACACCTAAATAAACTCAACAGCACAAGTACAAAATACAACATGAAAATCAACATCAACAAAACAGAAGCTATGAATGTCGCAAAAGAGAAACAAAACATCAACACAATTATAGAAGGCAGACAACTAACACAAAAAGAGGAATTCGAAAACCTAGGAAGTCTACAAACCGCAGAAATAGACTCAAGATGCACCAAAGCTTGTCAAATCATTGGACAGCTATCCAACAAGGAAATGACTGTAGAGGCAAAACGGGCACTCTACAATGCAATCTTCATCCCAACGTTGTGCTACCAATGCCAGTCTTGGACCGTGGATGCAAGAACAAGAAAAATAATCTCTTCTAAGTTGAAATGTGTAAGACGAATGATAGGAAACAGCCTGAGAAATAAGATCAGAAATGAATAACTGAGAAAAAAAAACATAAATAACACCCGTCATAGAATATATAAAGAAACAACAGATAAAATGGTTTGACCTCGTGACAAGGCAGAGTGATCAAAACACAACACAACGAACCCTGAATAAACGTTGTGAGAATACCAGACTCTGGGGACGACCACAAAAAATGTTGATCGATGGAATATTAGAAACACTAGGAAACATAACAGCAACAGAGGCGAAAAGAAGAGCAAAAGATGGATTGATGGAATATTAGAAACACTAGGAAACATAACAGCAACAGAGGCGAACAGAAGAGCAAAAGATGGATTGATGGAATATTAGAAACATTAGGAAACATAACAGCAACAGAGGCGAACAGAAGAGCAAAAGATGGATTGATAGAATATTAGAAACATTAGGAAACATAACAGCAACAGATGCGAACAGAAGAGCAAAAGATGGATTGATGAAATATTAGAAACATTAGGAAACATAACAGCAACAGAGGCGACCAGAAGAGCAAAAGATAGATTGATGGAATATTAGAAACTCTAAGAAACATAACAGCAACAGAGGCGAACAGAAGAGCAAAAGATGGATTGATGGAATATTAGAAACACTAGGAAACATAACAGCAACAGAGGCGAAAAGAAGAGCAAAAGATGGATTGATGGAATATTAGAAACACTAGGAAACATAACAGCAACAGAGGCGAACAGAAGAGCAAAAGGTGGATTGATGGAATATTAGAAACATTAGGAAACATAACAGCAACAGAGGCGAACAGAAGAGCAAAAGATGGATTGATGGAATATTAGAAATACTAGGAAACATAACAGCAACAGAGGCGAACAGAAGAGCAAAAGATGGATTGATGGAATATTAGAAACATTAGGAAACATAACAGCAACAGAGGCGAACAGAAGAGCAAAAGATGGATTGATGGAATATTAGAAACACTAGGAAACATAACAGCAACAGAGGCGAACAGAAGAGCAAAAGATGGATTGATGGAATATTAGAAACACTAGGAAACATAACAGCAACAGAGGCGAACAGAAGAGCAAAAGATGGATTGATGGAATATTAGAAACACTATGAAACATAACAGCAACAGAGGCGAACAGAAGAGCAAAAGATGGATTGATGGAATATTAGAAACATTAGGAAACATAACAGCAACAGAGGCGAACAGAAGAGCAAAACATGGATTGATGGAATATTAGAAACATTAGGAAACATAACAGCAACAGAGGCGAACAGAAGAGCAAAAGATGGATTGATGGAATATTAGAAACATTAGGAAACATAACAGCAACAGAGGCGAACAGAAGAGCAAAAGATGGATTGATGGAATATTAGAAACACTAGGAAACATAACAGCAACAGAGGCGAACAGAAGAGCAAAAGATGGATTGATGGAATATTAGAAACTCTAGGAAACATAACAGCAACAGAGGCGAACAGAAGAGCAAAAGATGGATTGATGGAATATTAGAAACACTAGGAAACATAACAGCAACAGAGGCGAACAGAAGAGCAAAAGGTGGATTGATGGAATATTAGAAACATTAGGAAACATAACAGCAACAGAGGCGAACAGAAGAGCAAAAGATGGATTGATGGAATATTAGAAATACTAGGAAACATAACAGCAACAGAGGCGAACAGAAGAGCAAAAGATGGATTGATGGAATATTAGAAACATTAGGAAACATAACAGCAACAGAGGCGAACAGAAGAGCAAAAGATGGATTGATGGAATATTAGAAACACTAGGAAACATAACAGCAACAGAGGCGAACAGAAGAGCAAAAGATGGATTGATGGAATATTAGAAACACTAGGAAACATAACAGCAACAGAGGCGAACAGAAGAGCAAAAGATGGATTGATGGAATATTAGAAACATTAGGAAACATAACAGCAACAGAGGCGAACAGAAGAGCAAATGATGGATTGATTGAATATTAGAAACACTAGGAAACATAACAGCAACAGAGGCGAACAGAAGAGCAAAAGATGGATTGATGGAATATTAGAAACACTAGGAAACATAACAGCAACAGAGGTGAACAGAAGAGCAAAAGATGGATTGATGGAATATTAGAAACACTAGGAAACATAACAGTAACAGAGGCGAACAGAAGAGCAAAAGATGGATTGATGGAATATTAGAAACACTAGGAAACATAACAGCAACAGAGGCGAACAGAAGAGCAAAAGACCACAACGTATATCTTCCCATCGGCGCTGAAAGGTAGAGAGGAAGGAAAGAAGAAGATTAAGTAAAGGTAGAGTACATCGCTCGTTCTATTTTCTGTCCGAAACGTGTATTCCACTTAAGTGAACAAGCACTACCAATAGTAAGAAAAGGAAGAGACAGGGTAAAGCTCATAGATAATAGAGCAGATGACAATTTCTAATCCTGGTGGCTGAAAATATATACAAGGTCAACGGGTTTGTTAATTTAACAGCTTTGGAATGAATTTATAATTAACAGAGTTTCAACATTTCTAAACCGTGGAACAGAGTTGAGAGTGATTTGAAGCTGGCAATGGAGTCGGAAGATATGCTCGTCATACTGCGAGCAAAACATGACAAACGCGCACTTAGGATGAGATACTAATATATATATATATAGTTCGTTAGCTTTTACCTTTGACGAAGTCCCTAGAGACTAGGTACTGAATTTGTGCGTGTTAATCCATTTCTCCATGGCAGCCGTGTGCACATGAGTCCCTCGCCGCACAGGCAGATAACTCCGTCTTCGGAGGTACACATATTTTTTCCCCTCCATGAGTAATTGACGTTTCAAGCCGGGCCTCACTGCTGAGACCAGGGGTGGCAGACGCAGAGAAAAATCAGAAATAAAAATCATGAATAAAAATCCCAACTGGTGCAGCCGGGATTTGAATCCACAATTTCTCTGTCTCGAGGCCGGCGTCTTGCCTCGAGACCAACCAGTCTTCCAGATACTAATATAAAAAAGACTAGAACTATAATCATAAACAAAGATAAAGCTAAAAACCTTTAAAGTGGATATCAAAGTTAAAGGAATAGACTTGGAGACAGTTCAAAGCTACAACTACCTTGGATATAATATAACCAGTGATGGAAAATGTAAAACAGAAATAAACAAAAGAATAGGAATGGCAAAAAGCAAAAAGTAATTTATTTTAATGCCATGAAAATTTTACTATACATCAAAACAAATAACACCAGGGTTAAAACTACGAATAGCAAAATGATATATCTTCTCATCATTCCTGTATGGTGCATAAACATGTATATTCAACAAGAAAACAGAGCAGAAAATTGAAGCTTTTGAAATTTTGATATATAGAAGAATAGGTACAATTGGATGGAAAGAAAAGATAACAAACGATGAAGTCTTAAAACAACTAAAAATGAAAAGAGAGCTACTAAACACGATTCACACAAGACAAATGCGATTTTTGGGCCATGGTAAAAGATACAACAGCCTATTAAAAGTAATCTTGGAGGGGAAAATAGAAGGTAAAAGAGGCAGACCAAGACTAACATAGACGAGGAACATCAAAAGATGGACAGTTCAGCCTATGACAACATGCACGATTAAAAGCAAGAAAATGGAATGGCGCTATATGTTAGCCAACTTTCGATGCGGAGACGGCACTCCATGAAAAAAAAATGGAATCGAACAGATAATAGA
Organism: Megaustenia siamemsis; assembly: GCA_032433765.1. Lineage (NCBI taxonomy): Eukaryota > Metazoa > Mollusca > Gastropoda > Stylommatophora > Ariophantidae > Megaustenia > Megaustenia siamemsis. The sequence goes on from JAVIAB010000088.1 coordinate 59,548,249, forward strand.
GTAATGAGTGGCCGAGTATCTGGACACAATGAGACCAATGGCGTCTGGCGCAAATGGTTCCAATTGGGTCAATGACAAGTATAGATACCACGTCAGGGATTATGAAGATGGCCGGTACCTAATACTTCTTTCATTGAACTTTCGGTAATATGGCGGATAGGCGGCAGGAACCGTTAACGGCTGTGTCTGAAAAATATTCCTTGTTGCAGTTTCTTCATATTCCAAGTCCGGCTTGCTGCCTGATATATTGCGTTAAGTGTTCTGTGCAAACCGTGAGCTGTGCGTTTCATCTGTTTTGATCGTATTTCGATACTCCAATTGCATAGGATGAATGATGATATCGTATGACTGGGGGACAGATGGCTATCTTCACTTTCTGTGTGGTCTCGCCTTATGTCTTTTGGCTTGTGCTGAGACTGCTATGCTGAGGACCGCAGCTACCTTTCTTTGTTTGGGAGATGAAATATAAATTTGGATGATTCCACTGGCACGGGCGGTTGAGCAGTTATGGATTTGAATTCATTTGCAGTGATACGAGGCCTTTCATAACCACAACACCTGCGTGAAAGACATCACCAACGATACCTATTTTTTAGATAGCAGAGTTGGCCGTGTGCTTCTAGCATTTGGTTTTTCGTGGCAAGGCTCTGTGCCAAGGAATACGGGTTCGATCCTGTTTCGGACCATATATATATATATTTTTTTTTTTTGCTGTAGTTGATTATTTATGACTTTATTTCCGAGTGCTGTAAACATACCTCTTCCCCTGAAATGATTTCCTGAACTATCGCATCGGAAGTTCCCCTCTATAATAATAGTCATCTGTTATTATTTGTCTCCTTATTTGCAATTACCTGCGGGAGTCCGAAAGCTCACCCTCAATTGGGAACCAGATGATAAAAGAAAAAGAGATCGACCTAAAGAAATACTAATTAAATAATGAGGCGAGAGGCAATAACAACAGGCACAAGCTCCTTCGCCGAGATTGAAAAACTCGCCCACAGCCGAGAAGTGTAGCGAGGTACATTGCCTACTATGCTTGAAAACAAAGATTATGAAAACCAGAGAGACTAGAATGTCTGACATACGCGTCACCTAGGACTTGAAAGGACAGTAGATGGGGAGTCTGACTTATGGGAAGTATGCCTCGTATGTATCCAGGCTTGCCTTGATGAGAAAAGCAACATTATATTTGACTGAAACCACAACTACTGGATACGACAGATGCTAGTCTTGCCTTGATGAGAAAAGCAACATTATATTTGACTGAAATCACAACTACTGGATATGACAGATGCTAGTCTTGCCTTGATGAGAAAAGCAACATTATATTTGACTGAAATCACAACTACTGGATACGACTGATGCTAGTCTTGCCTTGATGAGAAAAGCAACATTATATTTGACTGAAATCACAACTACTGGATACGACTGATGCTAGTCTTGCTCTGGTTATATGGTTTACATTTTCATTTTGTTTCATTAATGTGATGCTGTCATTTTTTTTTTGCATACACTGTATGTATGTATTTGTGTGTGCGTCTGTTTTTATGTATGTATGTATGTATGTATGTATGTATGTATGTATGTATGTATGTATGTATGTATGTTTGTATGTTTGTATGTATGTATGTATGTATGTATGCATGCATGCATGTATGTATGTGTGTGTATGCGTGCGTGTTTGAGTGCGCGTCGCGTGCGTGTGTCTGTTTTTATGTATGTATGTATGTATGTATGTATGTATGTATGTATGTATGTATGTATGCATGTATGTATTCATGTATGTATGTATTTTTGTATGCATGTATGCATGCATGTATGCGTGTGTATGCGTGCGTGTTTGAATGCGCGCGCGCGTGCATGTGTCTATTTTTATGTATGCATGTATTTATATGTATGTATGTATGCATGTTAGGGAGCCGCGATAGCTCAGTGGTTAGTGAACTGGGCTACAAAGGACAAGGGGTAGGATCGATCCCAGCCGACGGCTTCCGGATTCACCCAGCCTTAAATGGGTACCGGATTTTTCTCTGGGAAAGTACAGCAGCACGGGCGTAATACCGACCACATTACCCCAAAAATCATGTGCTGAAGTTCTGTAAAATATAGGGTCACTAACACCATATTTCCCTATACACCACTTGGCGTGTCGGGGGTACTTTACTTAGTATGCATGTTGTTACTTATTTATGAAAGTATGTGTATGTATGTATGTTGTTATGTATGCTTGTATGTTTTTATGTATGTATATATTTTTTAAATGAATGTATGTATGTGCATTTCTGTGTGTATCTGTGTGCGTTTAGGTGTGTGTGCCTGTGTGTGTCTGCGAATGTATGTATATGTTTGTGCGTGTGTGTATATCTGTATATGTATGCCTGTGTGTGAGTGTCTGTGTGTATGTATATCTATATATACACTGTATATATGTATATATATATGTGTGTGTGTATGTATGCATATATATATATGTGTGTGTCTGTGTGTGTATGTAAGTATATATTTGTATGTCTGTGTGTGTATGTATGTATATATATTTGTGTCTGTGTGTGTATATATATATGTGTGTGTATGGCTGTGTGTATATATATATATATATATATATATATATATATATATATATATATAAATGTGTGTGTGTGTGTGTCTGTGTGTATGCATGTGCCTGTCAATGTATGTGTGTGTGTGTCTGAGTTTGTATGTCTGTCTGTGTGTATTTATTTACATGTCTGGGTGTGTCTGAGTGTGTATATCTGCATATCTATGTCTCTGTGTCTGTATGTCTGTGTGTGTCTCTGTGTGCCTCTGTGTTTCTGCGTGGGTCTATGTATGTGTTCGTGTGTATGTGCTGGCTCCGGTTATTGTGGAGCATATTAAATTCTACGTCATGTATGTTACTTACATGTTAGCAATTCAACTAAAAGTGTATTTGGCTGGGTTTCCCAACAAGTTTATCTTGAAATTAAAGTGCTGACGTCAGCTGGCCAATTATTTGAAATTGAGCACTTTATTATGGCGGGGTGTATCCTTCCGCTGGATTTCGGGTTAAACTAGAATGGGAAAATTGGCGCTATTTATATTCTTTGACAGGAGAAATAGAGCAATCGTGGTAAGGCATAACTTTCGTCAGAGATGAAAGCTGGCGAACACAACAACAACAATAACAAAATACTATATTTTGAAGCTGAATAAAGGTTTAAAGAGGACAGCAGTTCTGTGCATTTTGGCCCACTACATCCGTATTATTTATCGCAGTGATTGATACCTGATTTGCGGTCTCTTTTCACTTCTCAGGGTATTTTCTTCTATTTATGGGATCATAATTTAGACATGAAATAAGGACTGTACTTGTTCTGGACGATCTTATCTTACTCCATGGTCGTCTATCACTGTCATCGACAGTGAGTGACATCATAATGCCTATTTATTAATATTATAAATACATATCAGCGTCATCATCATCATCATCATCATCATCATCGTCATCACCATTTTGCATGTCCTTTGTAGAACGTTGCATTCATCACACACAGCCCGTCTGAAAGAAATTCTCTCTCTCTCTCTCTCTTTAAGCAGATCTTCCACTTCTTCTGTTGTGCAAAATATCCTGTTGTTCCTTAATGTCCTGAAAGCATCTTATTCTTGGCTGTCATGATTTCTCGACAACCTTCAATCAGTAGCTTCCTGTTGTTTTCTGATTGGTTCTTGCCAATTAACACCTTAGGTCCCTGTAATACCCTGAGCCCGATACCAAGTTAAAACGATCCTCCGCCCTGCCTGTCTGCAACTGTGTATAGAAGGGAGACTCTCTTCCTTAACTTGTCCCCGTAGTTTAGCCGGCCAGTGAAAGTTATTGCCCGAGTAGGTGGGGCTGTCGTACACAAAAAGATACGAGTAGCCATATATGAGATTCTTGTACGCTAAAACAAATATAGTTGGCCAAGCTAATATACATTCTGCCTACATCTATAACTTCTTCTACTACTTTTGTAGACAAGAAATAGGGTAAATATCCGAATGTGGTACTTGTAGCACAGACAACCTCACAAGCACTTTTGTTTTATCCAGTTAAAGCACGAAAACATAATTTCATAATTTTTACTAAGTGCTTTCGTCAGTAATTTACCAACAGAAAATGGTATAGTCAGCAGGATATGCAGGTCTTTCAGGGCTTGACCATATATATATATTTGTGTATATATATATATATATATATATATATATATATATATATATATATATATATATATTCTCTCTGTTAGTTTCGCTACTCATTGCAATTTTCTGTTTATTTTATATGATCGATACAGTCAGCTATGAGTCTTTGACCGTTTTCAGCCTAAGCCGTGACAACTTCTTTTGCCAGCTCTAACTAAAATGACATCATCATCATCATCATCATCATCATCAAGTACCGGGCCTGCTGGTGTATGTGATCATGTCTCTCCACAACTTTCGATCTCGACAGTTATTTATCATTTTTGTTGTTGACCTTCTGTCAAGCCATTCTCTTAAGCTGTCTGGTATTTTTTTTCTTTGCTTCCTTCTAACTTTCGTCCCTCAATTTTCCCAGTTGTTACACTATATTCCAGTTGTTCTCTTCTCATTACATGGCCAAAAAATGATGATTGTTTCTTCATAATATTGGAAATTACATAAAATGACATACTAGACACAAACTGCAACTCCCCAGAACTCGTATATATATATATACACACACTAACACACAACTATCTTTACGACAATTTCCCATTACTGGCGTCTGCATGGTGATTTATAGGAGCGAAGAATAATGACCGCTTGTCCATGGCAGTCGTCACGAGGTCTTCCACTTTTATTTCACCAGCGATTGAATAAACTTTTAACCATAAATCGATTAGAAGCCGCTTTCTCCTTGTCACGATATATGCATTTAGAAAAACAAGATTCAGCCTTATCAAATACAGATAGGATAATGATAGGAGACTTGAATCGGCGTCTTAGCACGCGTGTTTTTACGCAAATGTGCTCTGCGACCTATTCAGAAGTATTCGGAAAGTCCTGTCTAGTGGCGCCTCATGCTTCGTAACTCATGAGCGAGGCGCCTTTGCTCATCTTCCCAGAGTGCTACCCTGGTACCCATTTCTGCCAACGGCTGGGTCGACGCGAGGTTATGTTTTTCTACAATCCACAAACTGCATCCAGGGGGAATCAAACACAGGTTGTCGGAACGTCGGTAGCTAGTGGTAGGAGAGAGCGGGTTCCCAACTAGGCTACCGAGTCCCCCTTTATCATCATCATCATCATCAACATCATCATCATCATCATCCTCAAATACCATGCCTGCTGACGTAGGTGATCATGTCTCTCCACAACTTTCGATCTCGACAGTTATTTATTTTTTCTATTGTTGACCTTCTGCCAAGCCTTTCTCTTAAGCTGTCTGGTATATATTCTCTTATCATCATCATCATCATCATCATCATCATCATCATCATCATCATCATCATCATCATGAGTACCGTCTCCGCATCGAAGGTTGGCTACCAAGGAGCGCCATTCCACTCTGTCTCTCGCCTTGATGGTGCAGATTGCCATAGGCTGACTTGTCCATCTTTTTGATGTTACTCGTCCATGTTAGTCTTTGTCTGCCTCTTTTACCTTGTATATTCTCTTAGCTTCTACCTATGTCTTCGTCCCCTCAGTTTTCCCTGTTGTCACAATATATTTCAGCTGTTCCCTCCTCTTTACATGGCCAACAAATGATGGTTGAATCTTTCTAATATTAGTTCCCCCGTCAGCCATATCAAATACACAACGTAATACAAACAACTGAACATTACGACCAGAAAGAATGTCTTCAGCAGAATTAATGAACAGCAGGCAGAACAAGAGCTTAGTAAATCACCATCGCTACCTCAGCACTTATTCACAAGTAGGTGATTCCCCACGTCAACAATGTGAATCTATTTCTGTATTGTCAATAGTGGTCTATTTCCGTCCATGCTAGGCCAGGTAATCTATTGTCCAAATGCCTTAATAAACGATAGTCTCTATTTGTTTTATAATTAGGTGCCAGCATCATTTGGCCACTGCTATTATTTATGTTTGGCTCCTGTGTTATTTGGTTCAGAAAAATAAAATGTGCGAAAGTTCTATTTTGGCACACGTGATATAGTAGATGAAGTAGTGCACATACATATTTTATATGTGAGTTTATGTAACTACTTCTTTCCTTCCTTTATTTGCGGTTACCAGCGTCGAAGGGAGATAAACTTTCCGGTCTTTTGCTCTTTTTTGGCCTCTTCTGCGGTTATGTTCCCTTGTGTTTTTATTATTCTATAAATTATAATACATTGATTTTTCTTTTGTGATCGGCCCTTAAGTTTATTGTACTTGTTATATTTATTATGTTTAGGCTCGTGTTGTGTGCTGATCTTTCAACGTAGCTATACAGTTGTATCTAGTGTTTCTTTATGTATTCAGTGGCGTGAAATATTCCCAGGTTTTTTTCTTGTACTTAATTTCTGAATTTATCTCTCATGGTATTTCTTAGCATACTTTTAACATATGGCTAAAACTATGATATAAGGAAAGAAAATTCTCAAGACCTACAAATAAATATCGAAGTTTAAAGAATACACCTGGAGACAGTTCAGAGCTACAACTACCTGGGACATACTATAACCAGTGATGGAAAATGTAAAACTGAAATAGACAAAAGAATAGGAATGGCAAAAAGTATTTTGATGCCATGAAGAACATACTAACATCAAAACAAATATCACCAGGGCTAAAACTAAGAATAGCAAAATGTTACATCTTCTTAATATTCCTGTATGGGGCAGAAACAAGGACATTAGAGAAAAACCAGAAGTGAAAATTGAACTCTTTGAAATGTGGATTTATAGAAAAATTGGTAAAATTGGAAGGAATTGAAAAAAAAAAACAAATGAAAATGTTTTAAAACAACTAAAAATTAAAAAAAGATCTACTAAAAACAATTAGAACAAGACAAAGGAAATTTTTGGATCGTGCCAAACGGCACAACAGCTTAAAGTAATAAAATGTAATATTGGAAGGGAAAATACGAGGTAATAAAGGCAGACCAAGAGTAACATTGACTGTAATATCAAAAGATGGACAAATCAGCCTGTGACAATCTTCACCATCAAAACAAGAAACAGAGCGGAATGGCGCTCCATGGTAGCCAACCTTCGATGCGGAGGCGGCACTCGGTGATGATGATAAAGACTTCTAACATATTCCATCTCGGCATCGGTTAGTTGTCCTATAGGTCTTGAGTCTATGGTTGAAGTTCGGCATTAGTAGCACAACGTTGGGATAAAGTCTACGTGTGCAGAGTGCCGTTCTGCCTCTACAATTATTTCCTTTGTTGGGCAATAGTGGTGAAGCTGTCCAATGATCTAACAAGCTTTGTTGCATCTTGAGTCTATATCTGCTGCTTGCGAATTTTACATTAAAATGGGTGTTGGGTAATTTCCATTTTCAATTTTTAAAAATAAAAGATTAGAAATGCAACAATTTAGAAAGTATTTATTTATTTATTTTTTTTTTATTTTTAAATACTACCTCAGTGCAAAATAAAGACAAGTGGAACAATATTAAAACAGGAAAATGATTTTAAATATTTTTGAACTTTGTTAACCTCAGACCGAAGATGTACAAAAGAGGTGAGATGCAAAATGGCTCAGGCAAAAGCAGCTTTCCAAAAAATGAGGAAGATACTATGCAATCCATTTTTGACAATAGAAACAAGAATGAGTTTTTAAAAGTTATATAAAGCCAGTTTTAAATATATGGATGTGAATCATGGACAATAGGACAACAGACAAGAAAATCACTGGAGTCTGTAGACATGTGGTTTTACAGAAGAATGTTGAGAGTACCATGGACAGCTAAGAAGAGTAATGAAGATGTTCTGAGAGAGGTCAAAGCAAAAAGAGAGCTAATTTCCAATATTAGGAAGAAACAATCATCATTTTTTGGCCATGCTATGAGATGAAAACAACTGGAATATATTGTAACAACTGGAAAAATCGAGAGTCGAAGAGATAGAGGGAAGCAAAGAAAAAAGATACCAGACAGCTTAAGAGAATGGCTTGGCAGAGGGTCAACAACAGAAATGATAAATAGCTGCCGAGATCGAAAGTTGTGGAAAGACATGATCACCTACGCCAGTAGGCCCGGCACTTGATGATGATGATCGTAAAAGCGACTTTGTTAATGAAACGTAAACATCAATAAATGTCTAAGGAAAATACTTGGTAAAGCGTGGAACGAATTCAAAACAAATGAGGAAATTAGAGAAATCGCCAATCAACCACTAATATCTTCAGTAATAAAGAAAAGACGATTATCACATGTCGGACAGGTGATGAGAAGAGATAATAACCGAATAGCAAAGCAAGCCCTCATATGGGAAACAACAGGTAAGAGGAAAAGAGGAAGACCCAGAGAGACACTGAGAAGAACATTGATGAGAGAGGCAAGAGCAACAGAAATCGGCTCCCTCAATGAGATAGAGTTGCTTGCGCAGAACAGAGACAAATAGCGAGATTTGATAAAATATCTTTAAAAGAATTGAAAACTGCTAAAACAAAAATTCAGGTAAGAGAATTAGTATCTTGGTCTATGTTCTATGGGCCGGCTACGGCTCGAAAGGTCAATAGATAGACAGATAGATTTTCTGAAATGCTATTTTGTGGTGAGTTATTCTGCTTTTTATTTCTGTGGTGCATCTTCCATCTGATGTTATTACTGTCTCCTAGTAATTGAAACGTTGCACTTGTTTCAGATTTGTCCTGTTTATATAAATAATATATAGGACTTCCGGTCAGTATGGTGGATAGGCGGCCACCATTGAGGCTCTGTCAGAAAAGTGTTCCTTGTTGCAGTTTCCTCATATTCCAAGTCCGGATTGTTGCCGGGGTTTCTGAGTTTAATGCTTTGTGCACACCGTGAGCTGTGTTTTTGTTTTCTTTATCCGGATCGTGTTTAGATAGTTCGTTTGATTACGATAAATGATGATATCGTATGACGAAGGACAGTTCAGTGAGGTTATGCCTTGTATCTTTTGGTGTGTGTTGTAACTGCTATGATGGAGACTGCAGCTGCCTTTCTTTGTATGGATACTTCAGTGAGATGAGATGTTAATTCGGATGATTCCACTGGCATGGGCGGTTGAGCAATTATGGATTTTAATTGGTTTACAGTGATACCGGGGCCTTTGATAAATTACAATTATAATAATGCTAATATATGAATGTGATACCAGGGCTAACATGTGAATATGATACCAGTGCTAATATATGGATGTGATACCAGTGCTAATATATGGATGGAATACCAGTGTTAATATATGGATGTGATACCAGTGCTAATATATGGATGTGATACCGGTGGTAATATATGGATGTGATACCAGTGCTAATATATGGATGTGATACCGGTGGTAATATATGGATGTGATACCAGTGCTAATATATGGGTGTGATACTAGTGTTAATATATGGATGTGATACCAGTGCTAATATATGGATGTGATACCAGTGCTAATATATGGATGTTATACCGGTCCTAACATATGGATGTTATATCAGTGCTAATATATGGATGTGATACCGGTCCTAACATATGGATGTTATATCAGTGCTAATATATGGATGTGATACCGGTCCTAACATATGGATGTGATATCAGTGCTAATATATGGATGGGATACAAGTGCTAATATATGGATGTGATACCAGTGCTAATATATGGATGTGAAACCAGTGCTATCATATGGGTGTGATACCAGTGCTAATATATGGATGTGGTACCAGTCCTAACATATGGATGTGATACCAGTGCTGATATATGTATGTGATACCAGTGCTAACATATGAATGTGATACCAGTGCTAACATGTAAATGTGATACCAGGGCTAATATGTGAATATGATACCAGTTCTAACATGTGAATGTGTTACCAGTGCTAATATATGGATGTGAAACCAGTGCTATCATATGGATGTGATACCAGTGCTAATATATGGATGTGGTACCAGTCCTAACATATGGATGTGATACCAGTGCTGATATATGTATGTGATACCAGTGCTAACATATGGATGTGATACCAGTGCTAACATGTAAATGTGATACCAGGGCTAATATGTGAATATGATACCAGTGCTAGCATGTGAATGTGTTACCAGTGCTAATATATGAATGTGATACCAGTGCTAACATGTGAATGTGATACCAGTGCTAATATATGAATGTGATACCAGGGCTAATATGCGAATGTGATACCAGTGCTAACGTGTCAATGTGATACAAGTGCTAATATATGAATATGATACCAGGCTAATATGTGAATGTGATACCAGTACTAACATGTGAATGTGATACCAGGGCTAATATATGAATGTGATACCAGGGCTAACATGTGAATATGATACCAGTGCTAATATATGGATGGGATAGCAGTGTTAATATATGGATGTGATACCGGTGCTAATATATGGATGTGATACCGGTGGTAATATATGGATGTGATACCAGTGCTAATATATGGATGTGATACCTGTGCTAATATATGGATGTGATACCAGTGCTAATATATGGATGTGATACCAGTGCTAATGTATGGATGTGATACTAGTGTTAATATATGGATGTGATACCAGTGCTAATATATGGATGTGATACCAGTGCTAATATATGGATGTGATACCAGTGCTAATATATGGATGTGATACCAGTGCTAATATATGGATATGATACCAGTGCTAACATATGTATGTGATGCTAGTGCAAACATCTGCATGTGATAGCAGTGCTAACATATGTATGTTATACTAGTGCTAACATATGGATGTGATACCAGTGCTTACATATGTATGTTATACTAGTGCTAACATATGGATGTGATACCAGTGCTTACATATGTATGTTATACTAGTGCTAACATATGAATGTGATACCAGTGCTTACATATGTATGTTATACTAGTGCTAACATATGGATGTGATAACAGTGCTAACATATGTATGTTATACTAGTGCTAACATATGGATGTGATAACAGGGCTAACATATGTATGTTATACTAGTGCTAACATATGGATGTAATAACAGTGCTAACATATGGATGTAATAACAGTGCTAACATATGGATGTGATAACAGTGCTAAGATATGGATGTGATAACAGTGCTAAGATATGGATGTGATACCAGTGCTAACATATGTATGTGATGCTAGTGCTAACATATGGATGTAATAGCAGTGCTAACATATGTATGTGATGCTAGTGCTAACATATGGATGTAATAACAGTGCTAACATATGGATGTGATACCAGAGCTAACATATGTATGTTATACTAGTGCTAACATATGGATATAATAACAGTGCTAACATATGGATGTGATAACAGGGCTAACATATGTATGTTATACTAGTGCTAACATATGGATGTAATAACAGTGCTAACATATGGATGTGATAACAGTGCTAAGATATGGATGTGAAAACAGTGCTAAGATATGGATGTGATACCAGTGCTAACATATATATGTGATGCTAGTGCTTACATATGGATGTAATAGCAGTGCTAACATATGTATGTGATGCTAGTGCTAACATATGGATGTAATAACAGTGCTAACATATGGATGTGATACCAGAGCTAACATATGTATGTTATACTAGTGCTAACATATGGATGTAATAACAGTGCTAACATATGGATGTGATAACAGGGCTAACATATGTATGTTATACTAGTGCTAACATATGGATGTAATAACAGTGCTAACATATGGATGTAATAATAGTGCTAACATATGGATGTGATAACAGTGCTAAGATATGGATGTGATAACAGTGCTAAGATATGGATGTGATACCAGTGCTAACATATGTATGTGATGCTAGTGCTTACATATGGATGTAATAGCAGTGCTAACATATGTATGTGATGCTAGTGCTAACATATGGATGTAATAACAGTGCTAACATATGGATGTGATACCAGAGCTAACATATGTAAGTGAAAGTTGGAAATTCACCCAGACATCAGAGAGGAAATTATTTAATGTAATGTTTTCTTAAATGGTTTGGAAACACATCGGTCATGTGCTGAGAATCAACGAAGAATGACGTCCCACCACGCATTCAAGTGGAAACCCGCTGGTAGAAGAAAATATCGCAGACCAAGAGAATCGCTAAACAGAACAATTACTAGAAAAGGCATTACCATGGGAGTAAGAAACTCATGGACTACAAGAACTAGCAGCAACTTATCAATCGCTCAGAACTATGACTTCCGCCCTATGCGCCATCTTTGATCCGAGAGGCAAATGAAATAAATTCCTTAAAGAAATAAACGTAAAATTGAATTGGGCAACATAACCTGCCCCAAATGCCATGTATATAAATAATCAAATGATCAGGGTGATCTCAGGTCGTGGCAACGTCTGCCACCTCCCGACTATTTGCCCATTTTTTTTTGTGTTGAACAAGAGGCATAACGTGTTTACTAGATGCTATTTAGCGTTCTCTTTCTGAAGAAGACCTGTGGCCGAAACGTTATATTTTGTTGTGTTTCCCTATTACTGTTGCTGCCTAAAATATGTTATTTATTTATGTTTTATAATTTATTATTTTATAATAATAATTATTTTTTTATTTTTAAATACATATGTGTATGTGTGATGTATGTTCGTTCCTGCTGAAGGCTTATTGAGTCGAAACGTCGTTCTGGTTTGTGTTGTGCACTTCTTATGTGAAAATTTAATATATAAATAAATATTATGTATATATATATATATATATATATATATATATATATATATACATATATCATCATCATCTTTGAGTGCCCTCTCTCGCAACGAAGGTTGGCTACCATGGATCGTCATTCTACACTGTCTCTTGCTTTGATGGTGCAGGCTGTCATATATTGACTAGTCCATCTTTTGATGTTACTCGTCCATGTTAGTCTTGGTCTGCCTCTTTTACCTTGTATTTCCCTTCCAATATTAATTTCAGTAGGCTGTTGATATATATATATATATATATATATATATATATATATATATATATATATATATATATATATATATATATAAAGAAAATAGAATAAAACGGTAAGATTAAATTTTCACATAAGAAGTGCACAGCACAAACCAGAACGACGTTTCGACTCAATAGGCCTTCAGCAGGAACAAACATACATCACACATACAAATATGTATTTACAATTTTAAAAAATTTATAATTTCAAAATAATAAATAATAAAACATAATAATATACACGTTTTTTTTCATTTCTCCTTTCCTTACTCTTACGTCTATATTTTCAAGTCTTTTCCGGCGTAACTCTCATTCGTGAAGGATATTAATAATTACAGCTATCGCCATACACTACTCATTTCATTTGTTATTACAAATAATGAGCTCAACACATTTTAGCGCATACCTTTTATTTACCGTCATGGTTCGTTGGTATTTGTTTTAAAAGGTATCAGGTGTTTAATTATTTTTTTAAAAATTATTTTGTTTTAATTAGTGTCACGAATTCTACCATTTGTAGGGTTATGTGAAGTCCATTTTGTGTGTATGTTACAAATTATCATGCCAGCTAGGATATGAACAAATGATGAACGAAGCCATACCATTTTTAGGAAGAATATAGAAACAATAACATATTTGGCAACTGGCCAGGTACATCCACACAACTTAAGTCAGAATGTTTGAGAATTGTGTACTTTTAGTTATTTTTGTTTGGCTCGTAATTTTTGACGCCAGCAGAAAAGGAAACGTCAAGACTGGCATTATGTCATACAACCTGGCTTATGAAAATATGTGGAACATTTTCAAGAAAAAAATAAAGCAGTAAAGTTAAGCTCAAGAAACGCAACCAAGATAGAAGAAAGTGCAAGAAAGATAACAGCAGTAGATGAAACTGGATAACTCGCGAATTTTCTATTATTTTCCTCTCATCTATAACTTTCCAAAGAAAGTTAACAAAGAGGCAGACCAAAACCAACCATAATGATACAGATAGTATAATATAAGCTCCATATTTTAGATTTCCTGATAAACAGTGGCGCAGTTAAATATTTGATTGCGCCACAATGGCGCTATGAGAGTAGAGTCGGTCACCGATAGCCATGTTCGTGTTCGCTCTACCAATGATGATTAAGGGATTAGAAGCTGAAAGATACAAATTAAGAATAGGCGAATACAATAAGAAGAGAACAGACGGTATACCAACAGAAGAGAGGCGAGGCTAGAAGAGAAAGGAAGAAAAAAATTTAGAGGAGAAAAGGCGACAATTTAAAGAATACGAAGAAAAATAACATGAAAGATATTAAAAAGAAGAAAATGAAAAAGTAGTGGTGGTGTTGTCATCAGTAGCAGCTTCAGTAGTACCAACAGTATTAGTAGCAGCAACAGTAGTAGTAGCTTTAGTAATAGTAGTAGTAGTAGTAATAGTAGTAATAGTAGTAGCTGTAGTAGTAGTAGTAAAAGTAGTAGTAGTAATAGTATTAGTAATAGTAGTAGTAGTTATAGTAGTAGTAATAGTAGTGGTAGTTGTAAAAGTAGTAATAGTAGTAGAGGTAGTAGTAGTTGTTGTAATAGTAGTCATAGTAGTAGTAATAGTAGTAGTTGTTGTAGTAGTAGTAGTAGTAATAGTAGTAATAGAAGTAGTAGTTGTAGTAATAGTAGTTGTTGTAATAGTAGTAATAGTAGTAGTAGTTGCAGTAGTAGTAGTTGTAATAGTAGTAATAGTAGTAATAGTAGTAATAGTAGTAGTTGTTGTAATAGTAGTGATAGCAGTTGTTGTAGTAGTTATAGCAGTAGTAATAGTAGTAGTAGTAGTTGTAATAGTAGTAATAGTAGTAGTAGTTGTAGTTGTAGTAGAAGTAGTAATAGTATGTAGTAGTTCCAGTAGTAGTAATAGTAGTAGTTGTTGTAATAGTAGTGATAGCAGTTGTTGTAGTAGTTATAGTAGTAGTAGTTGCAGTA
The DNA here is from genome assembly GCA_032433765.1 of Megaustenia siamemsis. Taxonomy (NCBI): domain Eukaryota; kingdom Metazoa; phylum Mollusca; class Gastropoda; order Stylommatophora; family Ariophantidae; genus Megaustenia; species Megaustenia siamemsis. The sequence continues at coordinate 59,563,277 of JAVIAB010000088.1, forward strand.
GTAGTAATAGTTGTAGTTTCAGTAATAGAAATGGTAATACCAGTAGTAGTTTCATTAGTACTAGTAATATTAATAGTAGGATTAATGGCAGTAGCATTAGTAGTTGCAGTATTAGTAATAGTAGTAGCAGTAGTAGTTTCAGTAGTAGTGGTAATAGTAGTAGTTGTTGTAATAGTAGTGATAGCAGTTGTTGTAGTAGTTATAGTAGTAGTAGTTGCAGTAGTAGTAATAGTAGTAGTAGTAGTTGCAGTAGTAGTAATAGTAGTAATAATAGTAGGATTAATGGCAGTAGCATTAGTAGTTGCAGTATTAGTAATAGTAGTAGCAGTAGTAGTTTCAGTAGTAGTAGTAATAGTAGTAGAAGTAGTCGTTGCAGTAGTAGTAGTAATAGAAGTAGCAGTAGTAGTTGCAGTAGTAGTATTAGTAATAGTAGTAGTAGTAATAGTAGTAGAAGTAGTCGTTGCAGTAGTAGTGGTAGTAGTAATAATAGTAATATTAGTAGCAGTAATAGTAGTAGTAGTAGCAGTAATAGTAGTAGTAGTAGCAGTAGTAGTTGCAGTAGTAGTAGTAGTAGTAATAGTAGCAGCAGTAATAGTAGTAGCAGTAGTAGTTGCAATAGTAGTATTAGAAGTAATAGTAGAAGTAGTAGTAGTAGTAGTAGTAAAAGTAGTAGTAGTAGTACCAGTAGTAGCAGCAGTAGTACTTCTAGTAATATAACACTCTATAATAATAGCAATTCCGGTCTGTACTCATCGCGGCGATCTCTAAACGTTATTCTGCTATTCTATAGAATAACAGACTTCTGAAACAGAATAAGGTATCTATACAATAATCTCTACTAAGCACAGCTCAAACTTCTCATTTCCAATATGTTCCTATTTGCAGACCTCCCCTTTGAATATTTATTGGTGACCTATTTTCTTTTTTTTTCGGACTGACAAGGCTCTGGTGTTCACCCAGCCGCTAAAAATGGGTACCATAGATCTTTTTCTGGGAAGTAAAGGCGACCTGGCATGATACAGACCACATCACTCAAAATTGCGTCGCAGCAAAAAAAAAAAAAGTAATGTACCCCCGTCACGCCAAGTGGCGTATAGGGAATATGGTGTTCTACTACCCTTCAGATCCCTGTGGAGCATAGGTCTTACTTAAACAAACACCTTCCAAGTCGTTCTGTTTCTTGCCATTCTTTTAAGATCATTCCATGTCTTCCCCATCATTTTCATTTCTGCTTCTATCTGTCTTCTCCAAGAATTCTTTGGTCATCCTCTTTGTCTATGATGTCTTTGAATATGGTGTTAGTGACCATTATTTGTACAGACCCTCGGTACATGATTTTTGGAAAATTGTGCCGTGGTCATAAACAATTCTGGTCACGAGCACCATCTTTTCAATGCACCCAGCAAGGCGCATGGAAGGAACATTTACATTTTACTTTCACTTCTTTTCATGGACAAAACTATTACAGTAAACAATTTGTTTCTTCAATGGTCCTGTCTCTTGTAGTGTTAATAATAGTGTTTTAACAAATTGTGTTGTAATGATAGTGTTATAGCAGATTGTGGTGTAATGATAGTGTTATAGCAGATTGTGTTGTAATGATAGTGTTATAGCAGATTGTGTTGTAATGATAGTGTTATAACAGATTGTGTTGTAATGATAGTGTTGTAACAGATTGTGTTGCTATGAAAGTGTTATAACAGATTGTGTTGTAATGATAGTGTTATAAAAGATTGTGGTGTAATGATAGTGTTATAGCAGATTATGTTGTAATGATAGTGTTATAAAAGATTGTGGTGTAATGATAGTGTTATAGCAGATTATGTTGTAATGATAGTGTTATAAAAGATTGTGGTGTAATGATAGTGTTATAACAGATAGTGTTGTGATGATAGTGTTATAACAGATTGTGTTGTAAAGAAAGTAAGAAAATAAATAAGGCTCTTGAAAAAATAAAAGGATAAATAAATCAAGATATAAAAGTAATAAATGCCTAAAATAGTTGATGAACTAAAAAAATATTAATAAAAATAATGTTTGAAGTAAGAAATTATTTAGTTAATAAGTTTGTTTAATACAACTGAAGATAGAGCATTCCATGAGTTAAGTAAAAGATACACTTCAAGTATATTCCTTTCACTTTTATTCCATCTAATTGCAGTCTAAAAACGTCTAATTGCAGAAGGTGAACTCCGGTCTTGTCAACACAATGGATGTGCAAACAAGCAGACGGCAACTCGCGTAAGTTGATGTATTTTTTCTTCCATATATTCATTTAGAAGTATCATTCACCATTGAGTGCCGTCGCTGCATCGAAGGTTGGCTCCCACTGAGCGCCATACCACTTTGGCTCTTGCTTTGATGGTAAAGATTGTTATAGGTTGACTTGTCCATCTTTTGATGTTACTCGTCCATGTTAGTCTTGGTCTTCCTCTGCCTCTTTTACCTTGTATTATCCCTTCCAATATTACTTTTATTAGGCTGTTGTGTCTTTTAACATGTCCAAAAATTTCATTTGTCTTGTTCTAATTGTGTTTAGTAGTTCTATTTTCATTTTTAGTTGTTTTAAAACTTCATCGCTTGTTTTCTTTTCTTTCCGTCCAATTCTACCTATTCTTCTATACATCCACATTTCAAATGCTTCACTTTTCTGTTCTGTTTTCTTGTCTAATGTCCATGTTTTTGCTCCATACAGGAATATTGAGAAGATGTAACATTTTGATATTCTTAGTTTTAGCCCTGGTGTCATTTGTAATAAAGACATTTAATACAGACTAGTGGAACAACATTAAAACAGGTAAATTAATTTAAATATCCGGGAGCAATGTTGACCTCAGATGGTGGATGTACAACAGAGGTGAGATAAAGAATGGCTCAGGCAAAAGTAGTTTTCTAAAAATTGAGGAAGCTACTGTATAAACCATTTTTGACAATTGAAACAAGAAAAAGAGTCTTATTCTTATTTAAAGAGACTTAGAGATCCAGTCTTATCATATAGATGTGAATCTTGGACAACAGGACAACAGACAAGAAAATCACTGGAGGCTGTAGAAATGTGGTTTTACAGAAGAATGTTGAGAATACCATGGACAGCTAAGAAGAGTAATGAAACAGTTTTGAAAGAGGCCAAAGCAAAAAGAGAGCTAATTTCCAATATTAGGAAGATACAATCATCATTCATGGCCATGTAATGAGAAGGGAACAGCTGGAATATATTGCAACAACTGAAAAAAAATGAGGGACGAAGAGATAGAGGGAAGCAAAAAGGAAGGATACCAGACAACTTAAGAGAATGGCGTGGCAGAAGGTCAACAACAGAAATGATAAATAACTGTCGAGATCGAAAGTTGGGGAGAGACATGATCACCTACACCAGCACGCATGGTACTTGATTATGATGATGATATATTTATTATGAATCTTAACTCCCATTTTATCAATTAATCTCTCGTTAGTTTTATTTAAAAAGAAATACTTTGCGACAGACACAAAATGGCGAGCATTTTTGTTAAAAAGATTTGGAAAATTCCGGGGGAAAAAAAAAATTGCACTTTTGGGAACAAACAGAACAATAATATTAGAAAAGGAATGAAGGCAAAGTTAGAAAATAGAATTGTAAAACAAAAATATACAACATTTAACAATAAAAGTTTTCCATTTCCATTTTGCAGCCAGAACTTCTTAAACAGATTGTCTCTCTCGCTACAAAACCATGCATTTCGTCAATAATTCTAAGACGTATGTAGATATATGAAGACATAAACTTACATAGAAATGCGAATCTGTTATAAAGCTGATGATAATAATAACAATTTAAAATATAAAAAAAAGATTTAAAAGTGCCATGGTTACAGCTTTACATAGGTGAGAAACAAAACAGAAGTCGAACGACGTTTCGGCCATGTAGGCCTTCAACTGAAACAATAAACAAAAACACAAAAATATATATATATCAGGATATACACAGAAATCTAAACTAAATGACTATAATATGCTAGATTCTCAAGAAATAAACAAAAAGTGAAAAAAAAGTCAGTTCCCTGCGGTCCAGAGCTTAGTCAGGCACTAACTGAACTAAAACTGGTGGGCGGGCAGACCAGGCAGTCATGTGAGAAATAAAAAGGAAGGGTTCTAAAAATATGGAGACAAGATAAGTATAAAACTGTATTTATGAAAAACAGTGTAAAACTGTGTATACGGGTGTGCATCTAACTATTATCATCATGTGCGATACCGGTTGGCGTAGGCGATCATGTCTTTCCGCAATCTTCCATATGCAGTGCATCGTATCAGTTCTGTTGTTGACTTTTTCCATGCTATGACACCAAGCTATGTAGTATTTTCTCTCTTTGTCGTCCGCGATCTTTCTTTCCTTGTATTTTGCCAGTTGTAACCAAGTATTCCAACTTTCCTCTTCTAATAATGTGCCAGAAAAATGTTGATTGTTTCTTTCTGATGTTTTTTATGTTGGCCTCTTTGAGAACTTCCTCATTGGTCTTTTTAGCTGTCCAGGGAACTTTCAACATTCTTCTGAGAATGCCCATCTCTGTGGCCTTTAATCGTCTTTTCATTTTTTGTCTACTGCCCATGATTCGCTTCCAGGTCAGAATTGGTTCTGTTTAGCACCGATGAACTCTCATTCTCACTTCTGTTGACATAGATTTGATGCATAAGATATTTTTCATTTTCTGAAATGCATCTAAATATGCGCACCTTTAATATGGGTACGTTCGTTGCATTAGAAATAAAGAGAAATGTGTTTCTATAGTGTGTGCAGCTTAATTGTTGTGATGAGTAGAGCAGCGCCTCTCTGCTGGTTTTTATTATTCGCGTTGAGGTGCCAACGCATTACGATTGTTGTACGTGACAGTGTATAGTACATGTGAGTTGACACATGATAAATATCACTTCCGGTCATTATGCTGGAAGGGCGGTAATGAACCGTTGAGGCACTGTTTGAAAAGTGTTTCTTCTTGCAGATTCCTCATATTCCGAATCTGTCTTGCTGCCGGAGCTACTGAGTTTAGTTATCTGTGCACACCGTGAGATGTGTGTTTTATCCGGATAGTGTTTCTATATTCAGATTGCTTACGACGAATGATGATATCGTATGACGAAGGACAGATCAGCTGCGTTCACTTTCGGTGCTAATACGCCTTATATCTTTTGACATGTGCTGTAGGTTTTATGATGGGAACTGCAACTGCCATTCTTTGTTTGGATGTTCGATAAGATGTTAATTATGATGATTCCACTGGCACGGGCTGTTGAACAATCATGGATTTTAATTCGTATGCAGTGATACCGGGGCTTTCGACTAACTGCAACTATAAAAATACATATAACTATAACTTTAACTATAACACAGGAACATTAGACAAGAAAAACATAACAGAAAATTGAAGCCTTTGACATGTGGATTTATAGAAGAATAGGTAGAATAGGATGGAAAGAAAGGATTTTTTTTCCAGGTTAATAGACACAACAGCCTACTAAAAGTAATCTTGGAGGGGAAAATTCAAGGTAAAAGAGGCAGAGGCAGACCAAGACTAACATGGACGAGTAAGATCAAAAGATGGACAAACCAGCCAATGACAGCCTGCACTATCACAGCAAGAGACAGAGTGGAATGGCGATCCATGGTAGCCTACCTTCGTTGCGGAGTTAGCACTCGATGATGATGATGATGATGATGATGATGATGATAATGATGATGATAACACAGGATAGCTAAAACATGTGTTGCTATAGCCTTGAGGAGCGAGTGTTAAATCCCGTTAATGAAGTCAAGATTTGGTAACAAATGAACCGCCATCTTCATGTCGTTTCCTGTCGTGCTTAGCTGTTAGTAGCAAACAATCATGATTAGTCAGTACTTTGGTAAAGAGCAAGTGATGTGGCGGGGTGTAACGTGCACTCATAAATGGAGTGTTGACAGCTATATAAAAAACGAATGCAACAATATAGCAACATTTCGGCCAGGTGTTCTAGAAAGTAAAATGTTCAGAGCCCCATCACGCCACGTGGCGTATAGGGAATATGGTGTTAGTGACCATAATTCGTGTCATTGACGATAGGACAACAGACAAGAAATTCACTGGAAGCTGTACAAATGTAGATTTACAGAAGAATGTTGAGAATACCCTGGACAGCTAAGAAAAGTAATGAAAACGTTCTGAAAGAGGTCACAACTAAAAGAGAGCTAATTTCTAATATTAGGAAGAAACAATCATAATTTTTTTAGGAAAAATTGAAAAAAAAATTAAAAAATGGTATGTTAGAAGCTTTACGTGATTAATAGACGACACAGATTCGAACGACGTTTCGGCTCAATAGGACTTCAGCAGGAACAAACAAACAACATACACACAGATATGTGAATAAATAAAACTAATCCTACAGAGCTAACTAGTAATGAAACATCAGAAACAAAATAATCGAAATATGTTGACTTCCCTGTGTGTCGTGGACAGTGGTCAGGCTATGAAAGGAATTTCTCACGGGTGTAGCTGTAATTTATACCCTGTGGTCAGAGGTGAAGGGTTCTAAAAATACACGAGTGGGGGGAACGCTATCTAGGTACGTCGACTACAAAGGCACAGGCAATATCTGAAAGTATCTAAGGGCCCATAAATACATGTATACACACACACAGATGCGTGTAAATAGGCAATGGATAATTTTTTTAGCCATGTAATAAGAAGAGAACAGCTGGAATATATTGTAACAACTGGGAAAATTGAGGAACGAAGAGATAGAGGGAAGCAAAGAGAAACGATACCAGACAGCTTAAGAGATTGGCTTGGCAGAAGGTCAACAACATAAATGATAAATTACTGTCGAGATCGAAAGTTGTGGAGAGACATGATCACCTACGCCAGCAGACTTGATGATTAGTATTAGTGTATTATATGAACACAGATTTCTCCTGCCTGGATTACAAATATATTTTAACTATTAATATCCAAATACATTTACTCGTATTTTCTTTATTTCTTACTTTCTATTACAATCGATGCATCGACAGTACCTCATGGCAGTTTTAAAATTACTCTAAGGGAGAGAATCTGCATATTGCTGACATTAATATTTGTTATTTCTCTTTAGTTAATTAAATTATCCAGTTATTTTCCCAATTAGAAGTGAGCGAATACAATAATTGAAGTAATAATTGAATAATGGAAGTCCATAGAAATTAGGTTAAATACAAAAATAGAAATGTGAAACTTCTATGTTAAGTCAGTCGTATTATATGGCTGTGGAACATGGAGAACAACAAAGATGACATCCGACAAGATACTGACGTTCGTTAATGGATGCTTACGCAGAATAAAAGGATGGAAATGGCAGGACAAAATCACTAACATAGAATTATGGAAATTTACCAGTCAAATACTAGTGGATAAAGAGATACAGCGAAAACGATGGCGCTGGATAGGACACACACTGCGGACGCCAACTGAGAGACATAGAAGGCTCTTTTTGGAATCCCCAGGGGAAAAGACAAAGATGAAGACCAAAACATTCTTGGTGAAGGCAGATGGAATTAGAAATGAAGATGGCGGAGAAGACATTGAATGATCTTACATGAATGGCAAGAAACAGAACGGCTTTGAAAGTGTTTGTTGATGACCTGTGCTCCACAGGAAGCTGAGAGGGAAAAGAAGAATATAATAATTGTACCTTCGTTAATATATAAACTGTTCTATGTTAATAATGTTATTGTTTATTGCGTTTTCAGTGGTAACTAACAACACAACAGTACGGAAGTGATTGCATTTTAAGTTTGTTGTTTCACACGCTATAGATTATGTTCTGTATATACTTGTTGCAAAGAGGACAAGAAATTTGAGTTGGGCATTCGCAAAGATCTTAACACAGTACAACTATAAATAGACGAGCAAAGATCTTAACACAGTACAACTATAAATAGACGAGCAAAGATCTTAACACAGTACAACTATAAATAGACGAGCAAAGATCTTAACACAGTACAACTATAAATAGACGAGCAAAGATCTTAACACAGTACAACTATAAATAGACGAGCAAAGGAGACAAACTTTTTAAAGTCAAGATTTTATTTTTGTCGACCTGTTCAATAGATAAGTGTCAATATTTAATTTATAGTTGACACTGTCAATGGATAAGTGTCAATATTTTATTTATAGTTGACACAGTCAATGAATAAATGTCAATATTTTATTTATAGTTGGCACGGTCAATGGATAATTATCATCATGTACCATGACTGCTGGCGTATGTGATTGTATCTCACCACAACTTTTGATCTTGACAGTTATCTTGACAATATTTCTGTTGTTGGCCTCCTGCCATGCCATTATCTAAAACTGTCTGGTATCTTTTCTTTTTGTTTCTTGCCATCTCTTTGTCCTTCAATTTCAAAGGAAAAAAACAAAGGGAGATCACTCGTTTCGCTTAAATAATTTATATGACTAAACTGGGACTTTACCACCATACCAGATCGATTCATATATGTAAGTCCAGATTTTTTGGAACTTCTGGTGTATTGTGGATAGGCGGCGGGAACAATTGAAGGCTATGTATGAAAAGTGTTCCTTGTTGCAGTTTCCTCATATTCCAAGTCCGGTTTGTAGCATTATCTTTAATAAAAATTGCATCAACGTTAATATTTTCTAAATCGATGTGTCGTGTATATGAAGAAATTGCAACAGCTTGTCTATGAGATCTATGATAATAGTCAAAGAAAGCAACAAGAACGGTCTCAGTTTGAATAGCAAGAAAACAAAAGTAATAGTCATATCAAAGAAACACTTATTACCATCATGCAGTATAAAAATAAACAGGACAAATCTGAAACAAGTGCAACGTTTCAAATACTTGGGCACTGTAATAACATCAGATGGAAGATGCACCACCGAAATAAAAAGCAGAATAGCTCAGGCCAAAACAGCATTTCAGAAAATGAAAAACATCTTATGTAACAAGTCTATGTAATAGAAGTGAGAAAGAGAGTTCATCGGTGCTATATAGAACCAATTCTGACCTATGGAAGCGAATCATGAACAGTAGACAAACAAAGGAAAAGACGATTAGAGGCCACAGAGATGGGATTTCTCAGAAGAATGTTGGAAGTTTTCTGGACAGCTAACAAGACCAATGAGGAAGTTCTCAAAGAGGCCAAGACCAATGAGGAAGTTCTCAAAGAGACCAACACAAAAAGGGAGCTTCTAAAAAACATCAGAAAGAAACAATAAACATTTTTCGGGCACACCATGAGAAGAGGAAAGTTGGAATACTTGTTTACAATAGGCAAAATACAAGGAAAGAGAGATCGCGGACGACAAAGAGAGAAAATACTAGATAGCTTGGTGTCATGGCATTGCAAACAGCCAACAACAGAACTGATACGATGCACTGTATATAGAAGGTTGTGGAAGGACATGATCGCCTACACCAATTGGTACGGCACATGATGATGATGATGATATATATGAGAATATTGCAACAACTGGTCTATGAGAACATTGCAACAGCTGGTCTATGAGAAAATTGCAACAAGTGGTCTGTGAGAACATTGCAACAGCTGGGCTATGAGAACATTGCAACAAGTGGTCTGTGAGAACATTGCAATATTTGGTCTATGAGAACATTGCAACAGCTGGTCTATAAGAACATTGCAATAGCTTCTTTATGAGAACATTGCAACAGTTGGTCTATGAGAACATTGCAACAGCTGGTCTATGTGAACATTGCAACAGTTGGTCTATGAGAACATTGCAACAGTTGGTCTATGTGAACATTGCAACAGTTGGTCTATGAGAACATTGCAACAGTTGGTCTATGAAAACATTGCAACAGTTGGTCTATGAGAACATTGCAACAGTTGGTCTATGAAAACATTGCAACAGCTATGTTCAATATGACATTGGTCTATGAGAAAATTGCAACGGCTATGTTCAATATTGCACTGCAATAGCTTCTTTATGAGAACATTACAAAACCAAAAAAAAATTGCTTCATCAGCTAAAGCAAATGCTTATTACTGCTTGGAGCCAACTACATCTTTTGTGCAAAAAAAAAAATGTTCTGTCTTCATTTGTACTTGTAGATCTTTTCTTCGTCATCTAAGTTACTGTTACCAGGGCCCCCATGGCGAGGGGAGAAAAGAACAGAGCTACTGTTACCTATCATGCATATCGTTAAGTGGCGACTAAGGAGTTTTGGAACGTCGCCTGTGCAGTAGAGTAGGATGAGAACGGTGCTACCTTTATCAACCGAAGTTACCGATGAAATTTGGGAAAAGCTGTGACAAGTGCTGGAGCGGATATGGGAAATTCCTGACTGTTAAGATATTGGGTCCATGGATATAATAGAATAGAATAGAATAGAATAGAATATGGTACTAGTTTTAGTTATCAGGCATTAAAATCTTAAGACCGGCGTAATTGTGGCGTGTAGTGGTTAACAATAAGTGTACATACGAGGCTGTTTCAACCCAACATATTCGACTTCAGCATGCCATGTTTGTATACCGAGTCTGCCTTCCTTCTTGGAAGCTACTATCTTGACGTCAATGGTTAGTCTTTATTTTTTAACCATCAAAGGAAAGTGAAGTAGATATTGTTCAGTTATGGTTCATTGACTCTGGAGTACATACTTCATTATGTGTCACTAATCGATCCAACATATGCTCTTTCAAGCGTCATATAGTTCATGCGAGCACAGTCGTACTCTTTCTATAAGTATAAGTATACTTATAAGTATAAGAAAATAAAGTAAAAAGTATATATATATTTTAAATCAGTGGTTTTCAAGTTGGAAACTATAGGCCCCATGCTTAGATGTGTTTAGGAAGTGTAGAAAGGGTCATGGTTAAGCTTCGAACCTGGCCATCAGTTATGGTTATGTTTATGGTTATGGAAGGTCCCAGTATCACTGCAAACGAATTAAAATCCATAATTGCTCAACCTCCTGTGCCAGTTTAATCACCCGAATTACTATCTCATCTCCCAAACAAAGAAAGGTAGTTGTAGTCCCGATCATAGCAGTCTCAGCACACGCCAAGACATAAGACGAAACCGCACAGAAAGTGAACACAGCCATCTGTTCTCCATCATACGAAATTATCATTCACGTAGGCCAATCGGAATATCGAAACACGATCAAAACAGATGAGACACGCAGCTCATAGTGTGCACAGAGCACTTTACTCAGTAGCTCCTGCAACAAGCCGGACTTGGAATAAGAGGAAACTGCAACAAGGAACACTTTTCATGCATAGCCTTTAATGGTACCTGTCGCCTATCCACCATATTGACCGGAAGTTCGTGTCATCCTGAAAATAATGATCGTCATTTTTTTTTAATGTATAGCACTTGACGATGCTAGGACATCACCCTGACTCCAAATCCGAACATATGAAACACAGTTAGTCATCGGACTATCCCCGTCGCACATCAAACAACAGACTGTAAGATCTCTTGGCCATCAGTGTTAGTGTTCATGTTTTTTAAACAAACTATATATTTTGGGGTGTGATGTCAGTACTACCTCAGGCCGTATATTGTTCTCAGATAACTATACTTGTTTAGATACGGGGTGTTACAGAAGAATGTTGAGAATACCATGGACAGCTAGCCTATGCCACTGTACACTGGAAAATATGACTACAAAACATGTTCTACAGGATTGCCCCCTTTACACAGACCTGAGAAGAGCAATGTGGTCCAGGGCTACCTCCCTGAAAGAGAAACTATATGGGATAATCGATTCGCTTAATCAGACAGCTGACTTCATGAGATAGTCTGGAATCCTACTTTGATTGAGTCTTGATTGCAGAGAGAGAGAGAGAGAGAGAGAGAGAGAGAGAGAGAGAGAGAGAGAGAGAGGACAGCTAAGAAGAGTAATGAAAACGTTCTGAAAAAGTCAAAGCAAAAAGAGAGCTAATGTTCATTAAAGCAAAAAGAGAGCTAATGTTCATTATTAGAAAGAAACAATCATCATTTTTTTGCAATGTTATGAGAAGGGAACATACGTAATATATTGTGACAACTGGGAAAATTGAGGGACGAAGAGATAGAGGAAAGCAAAGAGATTAACTGTCGAAATCGAAAGTTGCGGAGAAACATGAACAACTACGCCAGCAGGCATGGTACTTGATGATGGTGATCATAATGACACATGTTTAACACTTGGGGGGGGGGGGGAAGGGTGAACAGAAATTATTCATTTGATAGCATGGCGAAGAAAAATACTAATACTGAGTGGTGTTGTAATATTATGTGGTATTTGTTAATAATAAGTGGTGTTATTGTAATAAGTGCTTTTAACTGTAAAACTAAGTAGTGTTCTTGTGATAATAAATGGTGTTATTGTAATACTAAGTGGTGTTATTGTAATACTAAGTGGTGTTATTGTAATACTAAGTGGTGTTATTGTAATACTAAGTGGCGTTATTGTAATACTAAGTGGCGTTATTGTAATACTAAGTGGTGTTATTGTAATACTAAGTGGTGTTATTGTAATACTAAGTGGTGTTATTGTAATACTAAGTGGCGTTATTGTAATACTAAGTGGCGTTATTGTAATACTAAGTGGCGTTTTTGTAATACTAAGTGGTGTTATTGTAATACTAAGTGGTGTTATTGTAATACTAAGTGGCGTTATTGTAATACTAAGTGGCGTTATTGTAATACTAAGTTGTGTTATTGTAATACTATGTGGTGTTATTGTAATACTAAGTGGTGTTATTATAATACTATGTGGTGTTATTGTAATACTAAGTGGTGTTATTGTAATACTAAGTGGTGTTATTGTAATACTAAGTGGTGTTATTGTAATACTAAGTGGTATAGTATTTGAGAATAAATAAAAATGAAATTTATTGTTGAAAATTAAATGAAAATTATTGAAATAAATTATGTTATTGTAATACTAAGTGGTGTTATTGTAATACTAAGTGGTGTTATTGTAATACTATGTGGTGTTATTGTAATACTAAGTGGTGTTATTGTAATACTAAGTGGTGTTATTGTAATACTAAGTGGTGTTATTGTAATACTAAGTGGTGTTATTGTAATACTATGTGGTGTTATTGTAATACTAAGTGGTGTTATTGCAATACTATGTGGTGTTATTGTAATACTAAGTGGTGTTATTGTAATACTAAGTGGTGTTATTGTAATACTAAGTGGTGTTATTGTAATACTATGTGGTGTTATTGTAAAACTAAGTGATGTTATTGTAATAATATGTGGTGTTATTGTAATACTAAGTGGTGTTATTGTAATACTATGTGGTGTTATTGTAATACTAAGTGGTGTTATTGTAATAACAGGGGAGGTATTAAAGCTAGGAGGATTACAGATTGTGGATCTATGAAATTTTGTAAGATTCAAGACTCTAAAATATGGCAAGATTCAAGATGTGAGGCCATGAAGATCCAACGACTGATATCCATGAGTTACAATGAAATTAATGACTTGATAACAATGATGACATTCCATGAAACTGAACCACTCCGAAGTCTTCCATCTAGTACACAAACCATTTTACTTTTCGGTCCCTCATTCAATTTGAGATTTATCAAGTCAATTGATGTATTTTGTATTTTCAAACAAGACATATTTATCCATGTATTAACTCTTTATTTGAAGCTAAATTCTTTTTTTTATTTTTTGTCTACGCTAATCTCTTAACTCGCTTTTTTAAATCCCAGTTTTTAAAATCCCAGTTTTTAAAATTCCAGTTTTTAAAAATCCCACAGCAGTTTTTCACTGACACTTTAGTTGAGTTGCTAATTTATATTTTCCCAGGAAGATAACATAGCACAGACTTCTTCTATTTGACATTCAAAAGTAATTTTTAAAAAGCTGTATCTTAACTCTTTCAATACGATAGGTTTTCATGAATTTAGCGGTAGAGTTCAGAGACAAAATGTTTCATGGTTTTAAATATCATACTACACGTTTATATTATCTAATACTTAACATATTATATATGAATTTTTAGATAATTGAACAAGGAATTAGATTTCACCAATACCAAGATGATACAAGACATATAAAAAGAATATTGTTTGATAACAGTTTACACTAATCAAATTGAGAGTGACGCACTGTGCGGCTAAACGTACAAGACCGAAATCGGCACGACGCTTGGTGCGTCGAAACGTACGGAGAGTTAAAATGTATAAACTTTTGCGGTTTAAAATTGACTACACCAACCCCCAGAAACTGTCAAAATTAAACATTAAAAAAAAAATCTTTTTTTGTTATGTGCATTGTTATACTAAAATATCATTCGTAAATGTTTACTTGAGCTGAAATATATAAAATATGGGGGCTCGGTAGCCTAGTTGGGAAAATCACCCGATTGGGCTACCGACGTTCGGACAACCCGTGTTCGATTCCCGCTGGGAGCAGTGTGAGATGTACTTGTGGTTGGGAAAAAAATTACCCCCGCGGTCGACCCTGCCGCTGGCAGAAATAGGTACCAGGGTATTACTCTGGGAAGGTGAGGAATGCCACCTCGCATCGTGAGTTTCGATGCTTGAAGCGACACTGTCCAGAAGACTCCGAACACTTCTGGATAGGCGACCAAGCACATATGGGTGAAAACTCGTACAAATCTCGTACTTTACCTTTACCTTATGTACATTTTTGTTTATATGTCGTTCCATTAATTGAAATTACTTAGATAAAAGAAAATAAATAATAAGACTGACTGAAATGTACTAGACGGAGGACATCTTCGTTCATTAACGAGACAAACATTCCACGAATAGATCTAAGATGTAACTTTTTTCGATCTGGGACTAATCTTTTCTTTGACGTCATTTCAACCGGTTGTTTCTAGTCCCAATTCTGTACCCAAACGAAAAGCTTCCGTTCAAGAACGTCTCTATTTTGTGATAATCCTGAACTATTGTCAATCTAGACACAAATGTAGGTTGGAAGTTCCTTGGTCTGTTTAAGTCAAACACAGGTGGTGTTTGTTAGAAACTGTTCTCGTGTAATTCCCCATGTTTTGAGAATTAATACTCGAGCCTGGTACGACGAGATGACACCGTTTATTGAACAACAATGGAGGCACAATAGAAACTGAAAGATCATCATCAAGTACCATTAATACTGGCGTAGGTGATCATATCTCTCCACAACTTTCAATCTCGACATTTATTTATCATTTATGTTGTTGACCTTCTGCCAAGCTATTCTCTTAAGCTGTCTAGTTCTTTTTGCTTCCCTTTATCTCTTCGTCCCTCAATTTTCGCTGTTGTTACAATATATTCCAGTTGTTCTCATCTTATCATATGACCAGAAATGATGATCGTTTCTTTCGATACTGGAAATGAGCTCTCTTTTTGCTTTGGCCTCTTTCAGAACGTTTTCTTTACTCTTTTTAGCTGTCCGTTGTAATCTCAACATTCTTCTGTAAAACCACATTTCTACAGCCTCCAGTGATTTTCTTGTCCATTGTCATATTGTCCATGATTCACATCCATATATTAAGACTGGCTCTACATAACAGTTAAGAACTCTTGTAACTTTCAACTTTCTCTTTTTTCTTGCTAAAAGAACACCTTAATCTTCATCTTAACGTGTTGATATCAATGTCAGACGTCGATTCCAGATTTGACCATTCAGATGAAAGTCAATGAAGCGTGCGAATCGCAAAATGAAATTCAATATAGAAATAGATTTTGATGCAAAGAACTAAGAAGTCAATGTGTCTGTCTAGCTGTTTGTCCTTCTATACATCTGTTTTACGGTATTTGTCCCATATGGATAGTCAGCCTTCAAGAAACACTATGACATCATCAATCAGCAATGATTGAAGCCAAATAAAGGACGAGAACCAGAACTTTGTATTTCCCTCGACACCCGAATGTTTACAAGAGAAAGTGAAGAAACAAGGAAAGATCCCCATATTTGGGGTTGCCTTGGGACTTGTATATAATCGCTTTCAATTTTATTGCAAGCTTCCGTTGCCAAGACTATTCTCTATTTTAATTCAGAGCTACTAGGGGAGAAGTGCGTTAGAATATCATGTCCATAAAAGCAATTTGAAACTCCATTTGCCGTGAAAACTTATAGAGAGCAATCTTCCATAAATGTGTCTACTTTCCTTGTTTTATTTTCCTGTCTACATTCCTGGTAATATTTTCCTGTCTACGTTCCTGGTAATATTTTCCTGTCTACATACCAGGCATGATTTTCCTGTCTACTTTCCTGGTAATATTTTCCTGTCTACATTCCTTGTAATATTTTTCTGTCTACATACCAGGTATGATTTTCCTGTCCACACTCCTGGTAATATTTTCCTGTCCATATACCAGGTATGATTTTCCTGTCTACATTCCTGGTAATATTTTCCTGTCTACATTCATGGTAATATTTTCCTGTCCACTTACCAGGTATTATTTTCCTGTCTACACTCCTGGTAATATTTTCCTGTCTACACTCCTGGTAATATTTTCCTGTCTACATTCATGGTAATATTTTCCTGTCCACTTACCAGGTATTATTTTCCTGTCTACACTTCTGGTAATATTTTCCTGTCTACACTCCTGGTATTATTTTCCTGTCTACATTCCTGGTAATATTTTCCTGTCTACATTCCTGGTAATATTTTCCTGTCTACATTCCTGGTAATATTTTCCTGTCCACTTACCAGGTATTATTTTCCTGTCTACACTCCTGGTAATATTTTCCTGTCTACACTCCTGGTAATATTTTCCTGTCTACACTCCTGGTAATATTTTCCTGTCTACACTCCTGGTAATATTTTCCTGTCTACACTCCTGGTAATATTTTCCGGTCTACATTCCTGGTAATATTTTCCTGTCTACACTCCTGGTAATATTTTCCTGTCTAGATTCCTGGTAATATTTTCTTGTCTACATTCATGGTAATATTTTCCTGTCTACATTCATGGTAATATTTTCCTGTCTACATTCCTGGTAATATTTTCCTGTCTACATTCCTGGTAATATTTTCCTGTCTACATTCATGGTAATATTTTCCTGTCCACTTACCAGGTATTATTTTCCTGTCTACACTTCTGGTAATATTTTCCTGTCTACACTCCTGGTATTATTTTCCTGTCTATATTCCTGGTAATATTTTCCTGTCTACATTCCTGGTAATATTTTCCTGTCTACATTCCTGGTAATATTTTCCTGTCTACATTCCTGGTAATATTTTCCTGTCTACATTCCTGGTAATATTTTCCTGTCTACATTCCTGGTAATATTTTCCTGTCCACTTACCAGGTATTATTTTCCTGTCTACACTCCTGGTAATATTTTCCTGTCTACACTCCTGGTAATATTTTCCTGTCTACACTCCTGGTAATATTTTCCTGTCTACACTCCTGGTAATATTTTCCGGTCTACATTCCTGGTAATATTTTACTGTCTAGATTCCTGGTAATATTTTCTTGTCTACATTCATGGTAATATTTTCCTGTCTACATTCATGGTAATATTTTCCTGTCTACATTCCTGGTAATATTTTCCTGTCTACATTCCTTGTAATATTTTCCTGTCTACATTCATGGTAATATTTTCCTGTCCACTTACCAGGTATTATTTTCCTGTCTACACTTCTGGTAATATTTTCCTGTCTACACTCCTGGTATTATTTTCCTGTCTATATTCCTGGTAATATTTTCCTGTCTACATTCCTGGTAATATTTTCCTGTCTACATTCCTGGTAATATTTTCCTGTCTACATTCCTGGTAATATTTTCATGTCTACATTCCTGGTAATATTTTCCTGTCTACATTCATGGTAATATTTTCCTGTCTACATTCCTGGTAATATTTTCCTGTCTACATTCCTGGTAATATTTTCCTGTCTACATTCATGGTAATATTTTCCTGTCCACTTACCAGGTATTATTTTCCTGTCTACACTTCTGGTAATATTTTCCTGTCTACACTCCTGGTATTATTTTCCTGTCTATATTCCTGGTAATATTTTCCTGTCTACATTCCTGGTAATATTTTCCTGTCTACATTCCTGGTAATATTTTCCTGTCCACTTACCAGGTATTATTTTCCTGTCTACACTACTGGTAATATTTTCCTGTCTACACTCCTGGTAATATTTTCCTGTCTCCACTCCTGGTAATATTTTCCTGTCTACACTCCTGGTAATATTTTCATGTCTACACTCCTGGTAATATTTTCCTGTCTACACTCCTGGTAATATTTTCCTGTCTACATTCCTGGCAATATTTTCCTGTCTACACTCCTGGTAATATTTTCCTGTCTACATTCCTGGTAATATTTTCCTGTCTACATTCATGGTAATATTTTCCTGTCTACATTCCTGGTAATATTTTCCTGTCTACATTCCTGGTAATATTTTCCTGTCTACATTCCTGGTTCCTGGTTATATTTTTCTGTCTACATTCATGGTAATATTTTCCTGTCTACATTCCTGGTAATATTTTCCTGTCTACATTCATGGTAATATTTTCCTGTCCACTTACCAGGTATTATTTTCCTGTCTACACTCCTGGTAATATTTTTCTATCTACACTACTGTATTTGTCTGCATCCTTTTTTGTACTTCACTCTATAGCTCTATTTTCCTTGTCCTATAGAGTATGTTGCTGTTGGTACAATACACTACAAAGGTATCGTCAATTCTTTTATTTCCATTTATCACTTTTCGTTGTCAGAAAGGGCGAGCAGTCATGAATGTACAAGAAAAGAACCACCAACGGTGATTTCCCCTGATGATGGTGGTTCGCTTTCATGGTTAAAACACGGAATATATTTCATGAAATTTAAACTGTAATAACCATCATTTCAATGTTTCTTTTTAAAGATGTTAACTGATTGAGATGGGATATATATATCTACACATATATATAAGGTTGTGATTTGTCATGATTATTCCAGGCAATTTAAGAAGGTAGTTTGCCATTCCTTTCCTTCTTGGCAGTGACTGTACTAGTCGGAGATCGAATCCATTGTCTCTATTCATCATGAGATCCTCTGCCTGCCATCGCGGTGTGGGGACCATAACCGGCACTACTTGTCGGCTGCTACCACAACACCATCCACCACGTGCTCCAATGGCTTCACTTAACCCTGACAGGGGGGCTAAACGGGAGCTCCACCTTGCCCAGGGGTGTCCCGAAGACTAGCGGAGGAAAGGAGACGTCTTACTCCTCCTTTGGTAGGGCAGAACTCTACCCCGCTAACCGCAGATGGGAGATGCACCACAGAAATAAAAAGCAGAATAGCTCAGGCCAAAATGGCATTTCAGAAAATGAAAAATATCTTATTCAACAAATCTATGTCAAAAAAATGAGAAAGAGAGTTCATCGGTGCTATATAGAACCAATTCTGACATATGGAAGCGAATCATGGACAGTAGACGAACAAATGAAAAGACGATTAGAGGCCACAGAGATGGGATTTCTCAGAAGAATGTTGAAAGTTCCTTGGACAGCTAAAAAGACCAATGAGGAAGTTCTCAAAGAGGCCAACACACAAAAAGGGAGCTCCTAAAAAACATCAGAAAGAACCAATCAACATTTTTCGGGCACATCATGAGAAGAGGAAAGTTAGGATACTTGGTTACAACTGGCAAAATAAAAGGAAAGAGAGATCGCGAGCGACAAAGAGAGAAAATACTGGATAGCTTGTTGTCATTGCATGGAAAACAGTCAACAACAGAAATGATACGATGCACTGTAGATAGAAGATTGTGGAGGGACATGATCATCTACGCCAACCGGTATGGCACATGATGATGATGATATATATATATATATATATATATATATATATATATATATATATATATTCTATATATTTATATATATATAAAATTTCTAGTTTTTTTTTTTCTCATTTCTTCATTTCTGATCTTATCTCTTAGACTGTTTCTTGTCATTCGTCTAACATATTTTATCACGATAGTGGTTATTTTTCTTATTTTCCTTCAGGTAAGAAGTCAAGTCTGACATTCCTAGCACAGCCTTGGAATGAAGATTGAATTGTAGAGTGTCAGTTTTGTCTCCAGAGTTATTTCTCTGTGAACAATATAGGAATAGTTTGTCTGGTGATTTGACAATCTTTGTTGCATCTTGAGTCTAATTTTATTTCTACTTCCCGATGTAGACAAATCACATCCGCTGCTCCACTTTGCAGTTTCTTCTTCTGCCTTTCAGCTCCCTGTGGAGCATAAGTTTTCAACAAACACTTTCCAAGCTTTCTGTTTCTTGCCATTCATTTAAGATCATTCCATGTCTTCCACGTCATCTTCATCTCTGCTTCTATCTGTATTCTCCAAGAATACCTTGGTCTTCCTCATTGTCTTTTTCCCTAGGGATTCCAAAAAAAGACATGTTGATTAATAATAAACTTTGCATCTTGATCCCATAATAATCACTCCAGATGAACATTACTTGATAACATGCCTCTTTTATGTTCCCGTCTTTTTTTTTTTTACCTTTTCAGGAAATAACAAAAAGAAAAAAAATCACAGGTGTGTGCAGCGAAGTGGAGACAAGAAGCATAATACGGTAGAACACACCTGAATTGAACCAGTTTTGTTTGACAGGAATTGGCGCGAGACATGTGCGCGTGATTTTCGTGCTTGTAAAGCGGTCCCAAAACAGAACAAACCGGCTTTGTTGGCTAACGATAAATGATATCATCACGGCTCAGTGCTGACGTTATCACTACCTTAAATCGCGTGGATTGTATGTGATGTCCTTCAGAATGGAGGCAATCTATTTAAGACCTCTAATACATGTTTCTGTTAACATTTTGAATATTTGCAATTTTGTTTAGGAAAAGTGTTGTTAGTTTTACACGGTTGGATGTAGAGCATATCGTGTTTGTGATACAAATTAATTTCAGAGAAATCATTAACAATGGACACAATTTCAAGTTTTGAAATAAACATATGTAATTAGCAGTGTTTCTTAAGCTCACAAACTTATAATGTAGTTTTAAGTTTAAACATAGAATGTAGCTTTAAGTGTAAACATAGAATGTAGCTTTAAGTGTAAACATAGAATGTAGCTTTAAGTGTAAACATAGAATGTAGCTTTAAGTTTAAACATAGAATGTAGCTTTAAGTTTAAACATAGAATGTAGCTTTAAGTGTAAACATAGAATGTAGCTTTAAGTGTAAACATAGAATGTAGCTTTAAGTGTAAACATAGAATGTAGCTTTAAGTTTAAACATAGAATGTAGTTTTATGTTTAAACATAGAATGTAGCTTTAAGTTTACACTTAGAATGTAGCTTTAAGTGTAAACATAGAATGTAGCTTTAAGTTTAAACATAGAATGTATCTTTAATTTTAAACATAGAATGTAGCTTTAATTTTAAACATAGAATGTAGCTTTAAGTTTAAACATAGAATGCAGCTTTAAGTTTACATTTAGAATGTAGCTTTAATTTTACATTTAGAATGTAGCTTTAAGTTTACATTTAGAATGTAGCTTTAAGTTTACATTTAGAATGTAGCTTTAAGTTTACATTTAGAATGTAGCTTTAAGTTTACATTTAGAATGTAGCTTTAAGTTTACATTTAGAATGTAGCTTTAAGTTTACATTTAGAATGTAGCTTTAAGTTTACATTTAGAATGTAGCTTCAAGTTTACATTTAGAATGTAGCTTTAAGTTTACATTTAGAATGTAGCTTTAAGTTTACATTTAGAATGTAGCTTCAAGTTTACACTTACAATTGCCAAGGTATTTTCCGGTGCTACAAATGTGTGCGTCTGAACGAAAGAAATGTTCGTTGTTTTCGTTAGAATGTGGTGGGCGTGCTTCATAGGAAGAAAACAGAAGTAATGGTCATATAGAAAAAACAATCATCACCATCAAAAAAAAAAAAAAACAGGGCAAATCGGAAACAAATGCAACGCGTCAAATACTTGGTCAGAATAATAACATTAGATGGAAGATGCACCACAGAAGAAAAAAAGAGAATAGCTCAGGCCAAAATAGCATTTCCGAAAATGAAAAATATCTTATGCAACAAATCTATATCAATAGAAGTGAGAAAGAGAGTTAGTCGGTGATATATAGAACCAATTCTGACATGTGGAAGCGAATCATGGATAGTAAAGTAAAGTACCCCTGTCACGCCAAGTGGCGTATAGGAAATATGGTGTTAGTGACCCTATATTTTACAGACCTTCAGTACATGATTTTTGGGGTAAATGTGGTCGGTATTACGCCCGTGCTGCTTTACTTTCCCAGAAAAAATCCAGTACCCATTTAAGGCTGGGTGAACCCGGAAGCCGTCGGTTGGGATCGAACCCTACCCCTTGTCCTTTGTAGTCCAGTTCACTAACCACTGAGCCATCGCGGCTCCCTTGAATCATGGATAGTAGACAAACAAATGAAAAGATGATTAGAAGCCACAGAGATAGGATTTCTCAGAAGAATTTTGAAAGTTCCCTGGACAGCTAAAACAGACCAACGATCAAATTCTCAAAGAGGCCAACACAAAAAGAAAGCTCCTAGAAAACATCAGAAAGAAACAATTAACATTTTTCTGACACATCATGAGAAGAGGAAAGCTGGAATACCTGGTTACAACTGGCAAAATAAGAGGAAAGAGAGATCGTGGACGACAAAGCGAGAAAATACTGTATAGCTTTGTGTCCTAGCATGATAAACAGTCAACAACAGAACTGATACGATACATGGTGGATAGAAAATTGTGGAAGGACATGATCCATTACGCCAGCTGGTATGGCACATAATGATAATGACTAATAGTCCTTTCATTATAACCTTATCTTTCGTGAGATATTATTGGGTGATTTTTTTTTATTATTCATCATAATAAGACTACTTGTTGATTCGAGCACACTGCTTGTTGATTCGAGCACACTGCTTGTTGATTCGACCACACTGCTTGTTGATTCGAACACACTACTTGTTGATTCGAGCACACTACTTGTTGATTCGAGCACACTACTTGTTGATTCGAGCACACTGCTTGTTGATTCGAGCTCACTGCTTGTTGATTCGAGCACACTACTTGTTGATTCGAGCACACTGCTTGTTGATTCGAGCACACTGCTTGTTGATTCGAGCACACTACTTGTTGATTCGAGCACACTGCTTGTTGATTCGAGCACACTGCTTGTTGATTCGAGCACACTGCTTGTTGATTCGAGCACACTACTTGTTGATTCGAGCACACTACTTGTTGATTCGAGAACACTACTTGTTGATTCGAGCACACTACTTGTTGATTCGAGCACACTGCTTGTTGATTCGAGCACACTGCTTGTTGATTCGAGGACACTGCTTGTTGAACCACTGGCTGTAAATTCTCCCCTCACCTGGCCATGTTGAACTTCCGACAAATAAACATATTCTTAATGACGTCTTTACTGCATCTCCTTTCAGAGCGTCACCTTGTTCACCGCCAACTATACCATTTTTATTAAATATTTAGGACCAATATTTAAAATAACACAAAAACGTGTAAGTGTATTTGTTTAATTAGGTGCGCTAACTCTTTTCAAGAGAATCAGCTTTCTAAAAAATGAGGAAGATACAATCCATTTCTGACAACAGAAATAAGAAAATGTGTTCTTAAATGTTATGTAAAACCAACCTGAAAATATGGATGTGTATCTTGGACAATAGGACAACAGACAAGAAAATCACTGGAGGTTGTAGAAGTGTGATTTTACAGAAGAATGTTGTGAATACCATGGACTGCTAAGAAGAGTAATGAAAACGTTCTGAAAGAGACCAAAGCAAAAAGAGAGCTAATTTCCAATATTAGTAAAAAAAAATAAGTAAAGAGCCCCCGTTACGCCAAGTGGCGTATAAGGAATATGGTGTTAGTGACCATAAATTTTACAGACCTTCAGCACATGATTTTTGGGGTAATGTGGTCGGTATTACGCCCGTGCCGCTTTACTTTCCCAGAAAAAAAATCCGGTACCCATTTAAGGTTGGGTGAACCCAAAGCCGTCGGTTGGGATCGAACCCTACCTCTTGTCCTTTGTAGTCCAGTTCACTAACCACTGAGCTGTCGCGGCTCCCTTCCAATATTAGGAAGAAACAATAATACTTTTTTGGCCATGCAATTAGAAAAGAACAACTGAGAAGGGATCAGATTGAATATATTGTAACAACTGGGAAAATTGCGGAACAAAGTGTTAAAGGAAAGCAAAGAGAAAAAAATGCCAGACAGCTTTGACAGAATCAACAACAGAAATAATAAATAACTGTCGAGATCGAAAGTTTTGGAGAGACATGATCATCTATGCAGGCATACTACTTGATGATGATAGTAATGATGATGATGATGATGAAATCTTTCTCTAAAAAAAAAAAAAAAACAACTTTGACCTGAACACCTCGCGGCGACATCACTGGGTAAGTGACATTTATTCTTCGGACGTACAGTAACCCCTCAGTCATCGCGGTTAATAGGGACCAGAACGGGCCGCGATAAGTGAAAAACCACGAAGTAGTGTCACCCTCTCATTTTGAACATACGTACATTTTTTGTGTATGTATAATATCAATAAGTGTATATGAAACCATATAAGTGCATATGTTATCATTAGAACATTAAAGAATAGTTTCAAACATGTAAATAAAATATTAATAGTATAAATAACATACATAAAATAATGTTTCTTTTTTTAGAATAATTCCTCAATTTTGAATGTTTGAACAATCAGCCATGTACTGAGGCCGTGATAAATGAACCGCGAAGTAGCGAGGGGTGACTGTATATTTCTTTTGAGAGACCCTATACATTGGATATTTCCTTCTGTGGATCTATATATATATTATATAATATTAATAATAATATTAATAATAGTTATTATTATTGTTATGTTATTCTTTTCTTCCTCACTGGCATTTCAGCCTCGATGGGAGATATAATTTGCGATATGTTTCTTTGGTGTTGGCCTCTGGAACTGTAATGTTTCCTAGTATTTGTAATATTCCATCTTTTTCGTGGTAGGTTCAATTCTCGTGTTCTTGAAAACGTTCAATGTATTATGTTTCGATTTTTCTGTCTTATCACGTGGCCAAACCATCTTATCTGGTGTTTTTTTATTTATTCTACGGGAGGAATTATTTTTAGCTTTTTTCTCATTACTGACCTTAACTCCCAGACTGTTTCCTATCATTCGTTTGACACATTTTACCTCGTTAGTGGTTTTTTATTTTTTTTTTCTCTTATTCTTCGTGAAAAAATGATATATTTACTGTTTATTTTTGTTTCTCTGCAACAGTTCAGTTTAATAAACAATCTTTGACATTATAGCTCAGTCCCATATGCGTATCGTACCGAGGTGGATTAAATCCCACTTTACCGTAAAAGGCCACAATATCTGGAAATGAAGAGGCGAATGTTCTAGCTCGCTGTTAATACCTTCCCCAAAGTTGTTGTGTGTGGTACGTCATCCTGATGGCTGATCGTAAATCCCTAGACCGGTCGTAGGCTTATAATGAAGGGCGAAATGACAGAGTTTTGTTCATGACTTTGCAGCCCCATTGTGACTCCCGGAGTTTCAGGTTGCTCAGGAGGGATGCTGTCTAGATTCAAGAGGATGACGATCAACATTTTCAGGAGGACGTGAGCTTCCAGTCAATATGGTGGATAGGTGGCAGGAACCGTTAAAGGCTGTGTCTAAAATGTGTTCCTTGTATTTTATTCATGATTGTGACCGGAACTACTGAGTTAGGTGCTCTGTGCACACCGTGAGCTGTGCGTTCTCATCCGTTTTGATGGTGTTAGTATTTCGATATTCCGATTGCTTGCGATGGATGATGATATCGTATGACTAGGAACAGATGGCTGTGTTCACTTTATGTGCGGTTTCGCCTTATGTCTTTTGGCGTGTGCTGTGACTACTATGATGTGGACTGCAGCTACCTTTTTTGTTTGGGAGATGAGATTTTAATTCGGATGATTCCACTTCCACCGGCAGTTGAGCAATTATGGATTTTAATTTGTTTGCAGTGATACCGGGACCTTCCATAATCATCTTCTGCTTCTACTACCTATTTAGCTCCCTGTGGAGCAAAGGTCTTCAACAAACACTTTCCAAGTCGTTCTGTTTTTTGCCATTCTTTTAAGATCATTCAATATCTTCCCCAGCATCTTCATCTCTGCTTATATCTGTCTTCTCCAAGAATTCCTTGGTCTTCCTCTTTGTCTTTTCCCCTGGGGATTCCAAGAAAGGGCATGTTGTGTAATATCTCTTAGTTGGCTTCCATAGTGTGTGTCCTATCCAGCGCCATCATCTTCGCTGTATCTCTTTATCCACTGGTATTTGACTAGTACATTTCCATAATTATATGTTAGGGATTTTGTCCTGCCATTGCCATCCTTTTATTCTGCGTAAGCATCCATTAATGAAAGTCTGTATCTTCGTGATTGTCAATTTTGTTGTTCTCCATGTTTCACATCCATATAATAGAACTTCCATAACCACAACTTTCCCCAAACCCAGTCACTCAGGTACCCATTCTTTCATCAACTAGGCCTACTGGAAAACCCAAGCACCAGTTAAGCCCTCCTTCACATAATCGCTACCCCGTGTGTTATCAATACGCTATTGACGCTCTCAGGCGTAAAGAGTTATATTAATAATAACCATTTATTTAAAAGCATGTAAAATACCAACACGTTATTATATTTTCAAGTGCATGCGTCAGTTTGTTTATTTTCTTCTCATATGTGACGTCGACGCTTTTTTTAAACCTTAGTGGATTATTCAAAGCACGGAAATGGGGCATATTTTGTTTGGCAACTAGAAACAGAAGCTATACACATCTGCTTGTTTTGATATAAATGTGAAATTATAGTTCTAATCTTTGGTAGAGTTGCACTATTTTCAGGTGTATTTGTCCGGAGTCTAGTCATCATCATCATCAAGTACCGGGCCTGCTGGCGTAGGTGATCATGTCTCTCCACAACTTTCGATCGCGACAGTTATTTATAATTTCTGTTGTTGACCTTCAGCCAAGCCATTTTCTTAATCTGTCTTGTATTTTTTTTCTCTTTGCTTCCCTCTGTCTCTTCGTCCCTCAATTTTTCCAGTTATTTGCGGGTTTTTTCAAAGAGACTTTTCATATTCTTGTGTTGTCTCAACGCATGTCGGACATATGTCTATTGTTTCTTCCTAAATGTAGATGAGATAGTTGTTTGATCATTTCTCTTATCTCTATATGAGTTAATTCCACCGAGTATTCTTCTTGTCGAAGAAGTTTTGAAACAACTAAAAATGAAAAAAGAACTACTAAACACAATTAGAGCAAGACAAATGAAATTTTTTGGACATGTTAAAAGACACAACAGTCTAATAAAAGTAATATTAGAAGGGAAAATACAAGGTAAAAGAGGCAGAGGCAGACCAAGACTAACATGGACGAGTAACATCAAAAGATGGACAAGTCAGCCTATGGTAATCTGCACCATCAAAGCAAGAGACAGAGTGGAATGGCACTCCATGGTAGCCAACCTTCGATGCGGAGAGGGCACTCGATGATGATGATGATGATGATTCGTACACACTTGTGTTCGAAAGCGTTTAGTCATTTCTCAATCACTTGTGTTATGTTCCAGCTTTCACATGCATGGCATGCTTTCCTGCTTCTGATTTCTTGTGTGTTTTACTTTCTTCATTTACCGACTCTATCTACTAATTCTACTATATTCATTTGAATTGCTTTGTTGTTTATTCCCCGCAATTTATTCCTGCTCATTTTTTTTTCATGATTTTGTTCCATGATCACTAAAAGTGCCGTAATCAATGAGTCGAGTCTGTTGCCCCTGGTTTTGTTTGCTGTTTGATTACGTGCGAGATACGGTGAGTGTGTCGTGTAACCAGGTGTTGTTGAAGTATGAGCGTGCTGTCAATGATTGATTAGTTTCTGCGAGGCCAGTGCTCTCACAGTTTCTGTAATCGTTGCAGCGATTACGTTAGAGGGTGTTTTTTTTTTAACTCATCGATTGATTGTTTTGGGTCGGAGAGTCTAGGAGATTGGGTGCCAATTACTTGGCTGCACGATATATGTGAGGTCATCCTCAGGTTTGTATGTGAGTGTGCTCTCTGTTGTTGAATCTTGTGAGTTCCGTATGTGTCGTGAAGTGTATGTTTGCAAATAGAAATGACAAAAATAATAGAGAACTAAAAATAGAAAAAACGGTATGGTTAAAACTTTACGTCATAAGTGGACGCCACAAATTAGAACGTTTCGGCTCAATAGGTTCTCAGCAGGAATAAACATGCAACACACATATATATGTTAACATTTAAAAAAAATAATAAATAACAAAAAAAAGTAATAATAATTTAGAAATAGAAATAAAAATAGAATGAAATTTACAGACAGTTCTTCTACATCATCGGGAGCAGCGATAGCTCAGTGGTTAGTGAACTGGGCTACAAAGGACAAGAGGTAGGGTTCGATCCCAACCGACGGCTTCCGATTCACCCAGCCTTTAATGGGTACCGGATTTTTTTCTGGGAAAGTAAAGCGGTACAGGCGTAATAACAACCACATTACCACAAAAATCATGTGCCGAAGGTCTGTAAAATTTATGATCACTAACACCAAATTCCATATACGCCACTTGGCGGGGGCTTTTTACTTTTTTTTTTTTAACTCTTCTTCTTCGTCATCTTCTTCATCTTCTTATTTTCTTCTTCCTCATCATCAGCATCTTCTTCTTTATCTTCTTCCTCTTTTCTTCTTCATCATCATCTTCTTCTACTTCATCATCATCATCATCATCATCATCATCATCATCATCATCATCTTCTTCTTCATCATCATCCTCTTCCTCTTCATCATCATCCTCTTCCTCTTCATCACCATCTTCTTCCTCTTTTCTTCTTCTTCTTCATTATCATCTTCATCTTTTTTCTTCATTTTCTTTTTCCCCTTCTTCTGCAATCATGGCTCATTTAGATTTTGGAAGCTGCTGTCTGTTTCATTGTCTCATGTCCACGGTAGAGTTTCTCTTTCAGGGAGATGGGCATGGGTCACATTGCCCTCCTCAGGTCTTTGTACCGATGGCAATCCTGTACTATGTGCTTTGTCATATACTCGTTTGTACAGAGAGATAGACTGGTAGTACCTATGTTGAGTTTGGTGAACATGTGGTTTCTCATTCTGTTATGGCCAGATCGTAGGTGAAGTATGATGACTTGATCCCTCCATGATAGTTGGACGTATCCACCCATCTCGTTATACTTTGGGTGTTCTTGTTCCATTTTTCATGATACTAGCCGTCGATAATGAATTATACTTCATCGTAGCTTTTTTCCTCTGACAATTTGTGTTCATAAAACAGTAATACTAAGTCAAGGCGACAACAAACCTCTATTAATTACTCTAAAAGATTGTCCACTAGAATCAGTTCAGAAATTTACGTATCTTGGATCCACAATTACGCAAACCACTTCTCTTGATGATGAAATAAACAGCTGAATTGGTAAGGCAGCTACGACTTTCAGCAAACTCGCAGAAATGGTCTGGAACAAGACGAAACTAACACTGAAGACCAAACTCTTAATATATCAAACGTGTGTGCTTAGCACACTATTATATGGATCTGAAACCTGGACAACATACTCAAACCTGGAAAAAAGACTAAATGTCTTCCACATCAGATGTCTCCGCAGAATAAAGCACATTAAATGGCAGGACAAAATAACCAACTTAACTGTACTGCAACGTGCTAAGACCCCAACAATCATGTCGATGCTCAGATGTTGAAGACTAAGATGGCTGGGGCACGTCCAGCGAATGGAAGAAAAACGCATCCCCAGGCAAATACTATATGGTGAACTAATACATGGAAAAATACAAATCGACAGACCTAAATTACGATATAGAGATATCTGTAAATCATCTCTGAATGACTTCTCCCTCTGTGAAAATGACCGGGAACATCTAACAAGTGATCGCACATCATGAAGAGCATATATAAGGAATGGTATAACATCATTTGAGACTGTGCTAAGGCAAAACTTAGAAGAGAAAAAACTCATGAAAAAGGATGGAAAACCCTGTGGATAAGTGGGCCTGACTTGTTCATTCTGTGGCCGTGTATTTGTCAAACATTGGTAGAATTAGCCATGAGAGAAGCTGTTCGACAAAAACAAAACCTCAAAAAAATACACAATAGCCTCCACTAGACCGTCTGACAAGACGAAAAGGGCCATATAGCTGACCATATGAATTTCTTGTATTAATCTTAACCTCCCTACCTCGTTAGCTAGTTTGTCTGCGCATTCGTTTCCTTGTATATTACAATGTAATGGTATCCACTGGATAAGCACACTCTGGAAGTTGTTGTTCAGTTGCTGAAGCATTATTGTCAGATCATCAATCTCCTTGCTCCTGAGAATTTTACTTTCTGTTAGGAATAACAGCATCTGTCAGTATTGTCCGTCAGTATTGTCCGTCAGTATTGTCCGTCAGTATTGTCCGTCAGTATTGTCCGTCAGTATTGTCCGTCAGTATTGGATAGTTGACGAATTCTGTCAGTGGTGCCCCAAAGACATCCAACCCGGATTATGAAATGAAGAAGAAGAAAAAGGAGGAGGAAAAGAAGGGAGAAGAAGGGAGAAGAAGGGAGAAAGAAGAGCCAGGAGCCCTAGTTTTCTCTAAAGAATCTGTTATTGATTTCAAATTAGGTGAACTCTGAATCCGTCGATGGTTATCAAACCCGAACTCGTGTCCTTAGGGTCCCAGTCAACAAACCACTGATCTACAGCGGCTCCCACAGTACTTTATTTTTTCTTTAGTTTTGGATTACCTCTTTGGCTCCTTAGACACTTATAGCCTACAAATAATGACAATTTATTTTTCTTCTTAATTTTTTCATCTCTTTTTTTTTTTCCTTTTATTTTTCTTTTTTTTTTTTTTTCGTTCGCCATCTTTTGCCTCTGACGAAATCCGTAGAGACTAGGAACTAAATTTTGCGAGTTAATCCATTTTTCCCCCTGGCAGCCGTGTGCACAGGGGTCCCTCGCCGCACAGGCAGATAACTCCGATTTCGGAGGTACTCATATTATTTCCGTCGATGAGTAATTGACGTGTCAAGCCGGGCCTCGCTGCTGAGACCAGGAGTGGTTACCGGAGAGAGAAATCATAAATAAAAATCACAACTGGTTCAGCCGGGATTTGAACCCACAACCTCTCTGTCTCGAGAAGCCGGCGTCTTGCCTCGAGACCAACCAGTACCCCCTCCTACAATCCAAGATCATTGCGATGGGAAATATTGTAGAAAACGGTTTTCCGCCTAACCTAATCACGTATTCCAATCAACAGACAGACGCTAAAGTAGAAGAAATAACAAAACGCTTGGACATAAGAAAACGCGTGAGACAGGCCTGCAGCCTCTACACAAACGTGTCTAATATATTTTCAGAAAACACCACAAAGAGCGAGAAGGAGAACATAAATAAATTAAAACTTAACAACATTAGCATTGCTGTGCTTTGTATTCAGTGCGGATTGATGGTGGTCTAGATGCAGACTCTGGCCTCTGGACTGTAGTTCCCAGGGTCGACCACGCTTCAGGCGGTGCGATTTTCTGTTCGAATCCGTTGTTTCTTCGTGGCTTTACCCTCCCGTTGTTTCTTCGTGGCTTTACCCTCCCGTTGTTTCTTCATGGCTTTACCTTCCTGTGATTTCTTCGTGGCTTTACCTGCCTGTGATTTCTTCGTGGCTTTACCCTCCCGTTGTTTCTTCGTGGCTTTACCCTCCCGTTGTTTCTTCGTGGCTTTACCTTCCTGTGATTTCTTCGTGGCTTTACCTTCCTGTGATTTCTTCGTGGCTTTACCTGCCTGTGATTTCTTCGTGGCTTTACCTTCCTGTGATTTCTTCGTGGCTTTACCTTCCTGTGATTTCTTCGTGGCTTTACCTGCCTGTGATTTCTTCGTGGCTTTACCTTCCTGTGATTTCTTCGTGGCTTTACCTTCCTGTGATTTCTTCGTGGCTTTATCCTCCCGTTGTTTCTTCATGGCTTTACCTTCCTGTGATTTTTTCGTGGCTTTACCTTCCTGTGATTTCTTCATGGCTTTACCTTCCTGTGATTTCTTCATGGCTTTACCTTCCTGTAATTTTTTCGTGGCTTTACCTTCCTGTGATTTCTTCATGGCTTTACCTTCCTGTGATTTCTTCGTGGCTTTACCTTCCTGTGATTTCTTCATGGCTTTACCTTCCTGTGATTTCTTCGTGGCTTTATCCTACCGTTATTTCTTCGTGGCTTTACCTTCCTGTGATTTCTTCGTGGCTTTACCTTCCTGTGATTTCTTCGTGGCTTTACCTGCCTGTGATTTCTTCGTGGCTTTACCTTCCTGTGATTTCTTCGTGGCTTTACCTGCCTGTGATTTCTTCGTGGCTTTATCCTCCCGTTGTTTCTTCATGGCTTTACCTTCCTGTGATTTCTTCGTGGCTTTATCCTCCCGTTGTTTCTTCATGGCTTTACCTTCCTGTGATTTCTTCGTGGCTTTACCTTCCTGTGATTTCTTCGTGGCTTTACCTGCCTGTGATTTCTTCGTGGCTTTACCTTCCTGTGATTTCTTCGTGGCTTTACCTTCCTGTGATTTATTCATGGCTTTACCTTCCTGTGATTTCTTCGTGGCTTTATCCTCCCGTTGTTTCTTCATGGCTTTACCTTCCTGTGATTTCTTCGTGGCTTTACCTTCCTGTGATTTCTTCGTGGCTTTATCCTCCCGTTGTTTCTTCGTGGCTTTACCTTCCTGTGATTTCTTCGTGGCTTTACCTTCCTGTGATTTCTTCGTGGCTTTACCTGCCTGTGATTTCTTCATGGCTTTACCTTCCTGTGATTTCTTCGTGGCTTTACCTTCCTGTGATTTCTTCGTGGCTTTATCCTCCCGTTATTTCTTCGTGGCTTTACCTTCCTGTGATTTCTTCGTGGCTTTACCTTCCTGTGATTTCTTCGTGGCTTTACCTGCCTGTGATTTCTTCGTGGCTTTATCCTCCCGTTGTTTCTTCATGGCTTTACCTTCCTGTGATTTCTTCGTGGCTTTATCCTCCCGTTGTTTCTTCATGGCTTTACCTTCCTGTGATTTCTTCGTGGCTTTACCTTCCTGTGATTTCTTCGTGGCTTTACCTTCCTGTGATTTCTTCGTGGCTTTACCTTCCTGTGATTTCTTCATGGCTTTACCTTCCTGTGATTTCTTCGTGGCTTTATCCTCCCGTTGTTTCTTCATGGCTTTACCTTCCTGTGATTTCTTCGTGGCTTTACCTTCCTGTGATTTCTTCATGGCTTTACCTTCCTGTGATTTCTTCGTGGCTTTACCTTCCTGTGATTTCTTCGTGGCTTTACCTGCCTGTGATTTCTTCGTGGCTTTATCCTCCCGTTGTTTCTTCATGGCTTTACCTTCCTGTGATTTCTTCTTCGCTTTATCATCCCGTTGTTTCTTCATGGCTTTACCTTCCTGTGATTTCTTCGTGGCTTTACCTTCCTGTGATTTCTTCGTGGCTTTACCTGCCTGTGATTTCTTCGTGGCTTTACCTTCCTGTGATTTCTTCGTGGCTTTACCTTCCTGTGATTTCTTCATGGCTTTACCTTCCTGTGATTTCTTCGTGGCTTTATCCTCCCGTTGTTTCTTCATGGCTTTACCTTCCTGTGATTTCTTCGTGGCTTTACCTTCCTGTGATTTCTTCGTGGCTTTATCCTCCCGTTGTTTCTTCGTGGTTTTACCTTCCTGTGATTTCTTCGTGGCTTTACCTTCCTGTGATTTCTTCGTGGCTTTACCTTCCTGTGATTTCTTCATGGCTTTACCTTCCTGTGATTTCTTCGTGGCTTTACCTTCCTGTGATTTCTTCGTGGCTTTATCCTCCCGTTATTTCTTCGTGGCTTTACCTTCCTGTGATTTCTTCGTGGCTTTACCTTCCTGTGATTTCTTCGTGGCTTTACCTGCCTGTGATTTCTTCGTGGCTTTATCCTCCCGTTGTTTCTTCATGGCTTTACCTTCCTGTGATTTCTTCGTGGCTTTATCCTCCCGTTGTTTCTTCATGGCTTTACCTTCCTGTGATTTCTTCGTGGCTTTACCTTCCTGTGATTTCTTCGTGGCTTTACCTTCCTGTGATTTCTTCGTGGCTTTACCTTCCTGTGATTTCTTCATGGCTTTACCTTCCTGTGATTTCTTCGTGGCTTTATCCTCCCGTTGTTTCTTCGTGGCTTTACCTTCCTGTGATTTCTTCGTGGCTTTACCTTCCTGTGATTTCTTCGTGGCTTTACCTGCCTGTGATTTCTTCGTGGCTTTATCCTCCCGTTGTTTCTTCATGACTTTACCTGCCTGTGATTTCTTCGTGGCTTTACCTGCCTGTGATTTCTTCATGGCTTTACCTGCCTGTGATTTCTTCAAGGCTTTACCTTCCTGTGATTTCTTCGTGGCTTTACCTTCCTGTGATTTTTTCGTGGCTCTACCCTCCCGTTGTTTCTTCGTGGCTTTACCTTCCTGTGATTTCTTCGTGGCTTTATCCTCCCGTTGTTTCTTCCTGCCTTTACCCTCCCGTGGTTTCTTCATGGCTTTATCCTCCCATTGTTTCTTCCTGCCTTTATCCTCCCGTGGTTTCTTCGTGGCTTTATCCTCCCATTGTTTCTTCCTGCCTTTATCCTCCCGTGGTTTCTTCATGGCTTTATCCTTCCATTGTTTCTTCCTGCCTTTATCCTCCCGTGGTTTCTTCATGGCTTTATCCTCCTATTGTTTCTTCCTGCCTTTACCCTCCCGTGGTTTCTTCATGGCTTAATCCTCCCATTGTTTCTTCCTGCCTTTACCTTCCCGTGGTTTCTTCATGGCTTTATCCTCCCATTGTTTCTTCCTGCCTTTACCCTCCCGTGGTTTCTTCATGGCTTTATCCTCCCATTGTTTCTTCCTGCCTTTATCCTCCCGTGGTTTCTTCATGGCTTTATCCTCCCATTGGTTCTTCCTGCTTTTACCCTCCCGTAGTTTCTTCATGGCTTTATCCTCCCATTGTTTCTTCCTGCCTTTACCCTACCGTGGTTTCTTCATGGCTTTATCCTCCCATAGTTTCTTCCTGCCTTTATCCTCCCGTGGTTTCTTCATGGCTTTATCCTCCCATTGGTTCTTCCTGCCTTTACCCTCCCGTGGTTTCTTCATGGCTTTATCCTCCCATAGTTTCTTCCTGCCTTTACCCTCCCGTGGTTTCTTCATGGCTTTATCCTCCCATTGTTTCTTCCTGTCTTTATCCTCTCGTGGTTTCTTCATGGCTTTATCCTCCCATTGTTTCTTCCTGCCTTTACCTTCCCGTGGTTTCTTCCTGTCTTTACCCTCCCGTGGTTTCTTCATGGCTTTATCCTCCCGTGGTTTCTTCATGGCTTTATCCTCCCATTGTTTCTTCCTGCCTTTACCTTCCCGTGGTTTCTTCCTGCCTTTACCCTCCCGTGTTTTCTTCATGACTTTATCCTCCCGTGGTTTCTTCATGACTTTATCCTCCCGTGGTTTCTTCATGGCTTTATCCTCCTATTGTTTCTTCCTGCCTTTACCTCCCGTGGTTTCTTCGTGGCTTTACCCTCCCGTGGTTTCTTCATGGCTTTATCCTCCCATTGTTTCTTCCTGCCTTTACCTTCCCGTGGTTTCTTCGTGGCTTTATCCTCCCTTGGTTTCTTCGTGGCTTTATCCTCCCTCGGTTTCTTCGTGGCTTTATCCTCCCGTTGTTTCTTCGTGACTCTACCTTCCCCTGGTCTATAGGTACTGAGACTCGATGTCTTGAATGTCTCTCGGATAACAGCAATAGAAAAAAAAAATAAGATATCGCGTGTGCATTTTGCGCACGTTAAATAATCCTTGGCAGTTAAAAGTCGCAAAAAGTCGACCACAAATGACCGCTGCCTTATAAATGTCAAGCAATTCTACCTCTTGTCGAATGGGTCCCGGGTCGTGTAGCGGAGTTCATGAACGTGGATCATGATTCTCCTTGGAGGTTCTTTGTATTTCAAGGACAAGAACACCTATGGGTGTGTCAGGAATGCAGTAATCATGAACCTAAAACAAAATTTCATAATGTTGAAGGCAAATAACACAACCTTCCTTCCTAGAAGCCTAAATGGTGTAGACAGCATGTTAGATACAGGGTCAGGAAAATACGGGGTCAAAACTTGGGGTTCAAAACAAATAGGATAGAGATCAGGATTATGTGAATGGGTGGATGTGCGGATGTGTAACGGTGGATTTGTGGATGTGACTAGGTCATGTGCGGGTGTGACTGGGTGGATGATTGAATGCGACTAGGTGGGTGTGAGGATGTGACTGGGTGGATTTTGGGATGTGAAGGGATGGATGTGTGGATGTGACTGGGTGGATGCTTTGATGTGACTGGGTGGATGCTTGGATGTGACTAGATGGAGGTGGGGATGTGAAGAGGTGGAATTATGGATGTGACTGGGTGTATGTTTGGATGTGACTGGGTGGATGTTTGGATATGATTAGATGGAGGTGAGGATGTGAAGGGATGGATGTGTGGATGTGAATGGGTGGATGTTTGGGTATGATTAGATGGAGGTGGGGATGTGAAGAGATGGATGTGTGGATGTTTCCTGGTGATTTTGTCTACCTGAATATAAATTGGCGGATATGGGTAAAACTATAAATCTAAGTGATTAGCTGGACAGACTTGCTATAAATGGCTATATCTGGCTTGATGCTTAACCGATGGATATTTTTCACGGGACCAGCTGGATGGGATTAGTTAGGTCTGAATTGGTGAATATTCATTGGCACGATTCTATAACTATTTGTCTCTGCTTCTAATTTTACTCCTTCTTTTGTAAAGGTAAAGGTAAAGGTCAAGGTCAAGTACGAGACTTGAACCGGCGTCTTAGCACGCGAGTTTCCACCCATATGTGCTCGGCCGCCTATCCAGAAATGTTCGGAGATTTCTGTATAGTGTCGCTTCAAGCATCGAAACTCAGATGCGAGGCCACATTCCTCACCTTCCCAGGGTAATACCCTGGTACCCATTTCTGCCAACTGCTGGGTCGACCGTGGGGGTATTTTTTTTTTCCAACCACGAGTACAACTCCCACTGCTCCCAGAGGGAATCGAACACGGGTTGTCCGAACGTCGGTAGTCCAGTCGGGTGGTTTTCCCAACTAGGCTACCGAGGCCCCCTCCTTATTATGTGTTCCTTAAATATACCAGCAGAGATTACCTACCACCTGATGTCCTGACCTCTCTGTGCGTCTGCGTGCGTGTCTGCCTGCTTGTCTGTCTGTCTGTCTATATCCATCCATCCATCTCTCTCTCTCTCTCTCTCTCTCTCTCTTTCTTTTTCTCTCCGTCTGTCTATCTGTCTGTCCGTTTGTCTTGTCTTTTATCATTTATCCTTTCGAACCAAGGACGGCTTCTTTTTATCTATTATCCTTTCGAGCCGAAGACAGCACATAGGGCAGAACCACAAACTCAAAAACAAAAACCTTGCGTGCCAAAATGGCACATATTGCAAAAAAAAAGCACGTGTGTTACCGGTGCCTCATTATGAAGGAAGTAAAGAATAGTGACAATGTGACCTTCCAGGCATGTCGTAAGAGGCGACTAAGGAGGTTGGTCGATGGCTTGACAAGCTGTCATTGTAAAAAGTATTGTTATGGAAACAGAGCCATAGAATGACGGCATGTAGGGTAGAAATTCTAGACTCTTTGCGTCCGACAATCTTTGCGTCCGACAATCTTTGCGTCCGACAATCTTTGCGTCCGACAATCTTTGCGTCCAACAATCTTTGCGTCCGACAATCTTTGCGTACGACCATCTATGCGTCCAACAATCTTTGCGTTCGACAATCTTTGCGTCCGACAATCTTTGCGTCCGACAATCTTTGCGTCCGACAATCTTTGCGTCCGACAATCTTTGCGTCCGACCATCTATGCGTCCGACAATCTTTGTTAACAAGAATTCGACCTTGCATGGTACACCCATTGTATCTCGCCACACGTTTCTGTTCTAGGTGAATTGTTCAATCTAGGCGACCCTGCAGATGTCTCATTGTAACTATGGCTTTATGAATTATTTTATCATTAAATTGTTTTTTAAATATATACAAATCCTCCGGTATTTAGCCTGTTACTGTCCTCTAGTTAAACTATCTATCTATTGTCCTTTGGAGCCGAAGACAGGGCAGAACCACAATTTTAAAAACAGAAAACTTGCGTGCCAAAATGGCACATATTGCAGAGATCACTGCTCTAAAATATATGGATCTGTTTCCATAACAATACATTTTTACAATGACAACTTGTCAAGCCATCAATCAACCTCTTTAGTCGCCTTTTACGACATGCCTGGAAGGTCACAGAGTTACTATTCTTTACTTCCCTCATAATGAGGCCCCGGTAACACACTGGAAATCAAATCAGACTATGTTAATGTTTTAATATCAAAGAGAGAAAATACTGGATAGCTCGGTGTCATGGCATGGAAAACGGTCAACATCAGAATTGATACGATGCACTGTAGATAGAAGGGAGCCGCGATAGCTCAGTGGTTAGTGAACTGGACTACAAAGGACAAGAGGTAGGGTTCGATCCCAATCGATGGCTTCCGGTTCACCCAGCCTTTAATGGGTACCTGATTTTTTTCTGGCAAAGTAAAGCGGCACGGGCGTAATACCGACCACATTACCCCAAAATCATGTGCTGAAGGTCTGTAAAATTTATGGTCACTAACACCATGTTCCCTATACGCCACTTGGCGTGACGGGGGCTCTTTACTTTTTTTTCTCCCTACTACAGATAGAAGATTGTTAAAGGACATGACTACCTACGCCAACCGGTACGGCACATGATGATGATGATGATGATGATGATACATGTTTCAATGAACCACGCAAGATTTCTAAAAAAAATAAATAATAATATTAATAACTGTTAAACTATACCAAATTTACAGGGAACAATAATTCAAAATGATAATTTAAAAAGTATATTATCACTATTACGGCGTTCTCTCTATTTCCGGGATGCACGGGATGGTGGTGGGGTCCTGTGGAGCTGACGTTTGGCGACCGAATGACCTGTGTAATCACCAAATTGTGTTGAGGTCAGAGTATTTATATGGCTCCACTTTACACTAACATGGACCACCGATTTACTTGTAGAACTAAATTGTAAAACGAGTTAGGAGAAACGAGCAAACCATCCCCTAGATTAAAATCTAGCCAGGAGAACTGTCCCATAGGATGAAGTAGCTCTTTCTCTACCTCGTTATCTTTCTCCACCTGGATTAATGTCACAGCATGAAGGTACGTGTGTGTCAAATAAGAGTTGAAGTATGGATCTCGTCTGTGCTTGATTATTTATTATATTTGATGATGCCTTAACATTGAAATTGCAAACGTTTTTTTCCTCGTTTTTATATCATCATCAACGTCATCATCATCATAATCATCTTCTTCATCATCATCGTCATCAGCATCACCACCACCATCATCATCAACAGCAACATCGTCATCATCAGCAGCAGCATCACCATCATCATCACCGTCATTATCATCAAAGTACCATGACTGCCGGTGTAGGTGATCATGTCTCTCCACAACTTTCAATCTCGACAGTTATGTATCATTTCTGTTGTTGACCTTCTGCCAAGCCATTATCTTAAGCTGTCTGGTATCTTTTCTCTCTGCTTCCCTCTATCTCCTCGTCCCTCAATTTTCCCAGTTGTTACAATATATTTCAGCTGTTCCTTTCTCATTACATGACCAAAAAATTATGATTGTTTCTTCCTAATATTGGATATTACCTCTCTTTTTGCTTTGGCCTCTTTAAGAATGTTTTCATTACTCGTCTCAACTGTCCATGGTATTCTCAACATTCTTCTGTAAAACCGCATTTCTACAGTCTCCAGTGATTTTCGTGTCTGTTCTCCTATTGTCCATGATTCACATCCATATATTTAAAACTGGCTTTATATAACTTTTAAAAACTCTTTCTTGTTTCTATTGTCATAAATGGATTGCACAGTATCTTCCTGATTTTTTGGAGAGCTTCATTTGCGTAAGCCATTCTTCATCTCACCTCTGTTGTACATCAAACATCTAAGGTTAATATTGTTCCTAGATATTTAAATCCATTTACCTGTTTTAATATTGTTCCACTTGCCTTTATTGTGCATTGCGGTGATATCCTTTTCTTTGTTGCTACCGTTACTTCTGTCGTTTTGCTATTGAGGCTTTGTCCTGTATTCTCGCTTTCCTTCGTTTTTCTACACTTTCTCCTTACCGATGATGAAAATGTTTGGAATAAAGCCACTTATTCTCATAACTTGTATTGTGGCACATATCTATTACATAATTCAACATTATCCCTATGCATAAATAGACGCGTGTTGTATTGTAATGATTTATCGATACTTCTTACTGTATACAACCCGTGTAAACTATGGGTTAATGACGCAAAAGATAGGTTATTGATTATGCTCTTTGTGACCTAGTTTATCGATTTTACTCTTTGCGATCTTTTCTGATGTATCATGGCCTTATGCTTCAGTTATTCCTTTTACGCATCTTCTAGTTTTCAAAAAGCTCTCGATGTATCTAGTTTTATATTGCGTATGCTCCTAGTTGTCTGTATTGTGTTTAACTGGGGAACATTCTTCTACATTTCAGCTTCCCACACAAACTTTCAACAAACGATTTCGAAGCCGTCCTGTTTTTGTGCAATTTTCTCGTGATCGCTCCGTGTCCCCCACATCTTCTCAATCTCTACTTAGTTTCAGTCGTTTTTAATGTTTTTGTAAAGTAAAAAGTAAACTACCCCCGTCACGCCAAGTGGCGGCGTATAGGGAATATGGTGTTAGTGACCATAAATTTTACAGACCTTCGGCACATGATTTTTGGGGTAATGTGGTAGGTATTACGCCCGCACCGCTTTACTTTCCCAGAAAAAAATCCGGTACCCATTAAAGGCTGGGTGAACCGGAGGCCGTCGATTTGGATCGAACCCTACCTCTTGTCCTGTGTAGCCCAGTTCACTAACCACTGAACTATCGCGGCTCCCTTTTGTAAAGTATATGTTTTTTTTCCCTTTGCCTCTTTCCCTGTGGTTTCCAAAAAAGTGTCAGTCTTGTAATACTCTAATTTGGTGTCCGTAGTTTTTGACCTATTCAGCACCATTGCTGTTGTTGCATCTTTTTGTCCACTGGGTATTTGTATATTTTCCACAGTTGTAACTTAGTAAGGAGACCTGGGTGGCCGAGTGGTTAATGCGCTCGCTTTCTGATCAGAAGGTTCCGGGTTTGATTCCCGGAGGTGACCGACTTTTTTTTCGGATCGACAACATTCCGGGGTTCACACAGCCTCTAAAAATGTGTATCAGAGGTTTTTCTTGGAAGTAAAGACGGCTTGGCGTGATACCGACCAGATCGTTCACAAAATGTGGTGCCGTAATGTATGGTTACTAGGTTCCCCAATAAACACATACATATCATCATCAAGTACCATGCCTGCTGGCGTAGGTGATCATGTCTCTCCACAAATTTCGATCTCGACAGTTATTTATCATTTCTGTTGTTGACCTTCTGCCAAGCCATTCTCTTAAGCTGTCTGCTATCTTTTCTCTTTTCTTCCCACTATCCCTTCGCCCCTCAACTTTCACAGTTATCACCATATATTCCAGCTGTTCCCTTCTCATTGCATGGTAAAAAAAATTACTATTGTTTCTTTCTACTTTTGGAAATTAGTTCTCTTTTTCCTTTTGCCTCTTTCAGAACGTTTTCATTATTCTTCTTAGCTGTCCATAGTATTCTCAACATTCTTCTGGAAAACCACATTTCTATAGACTCCAGTGATTTTCTTGTTGGTTGTTCCTATTGTTCATATTATTTTTATACATATATAAACAAATGAAATAACTTGACCACCTCTGCTATATGAAAAGAAAAGAAAGCAACTATGAGTTATCTATACCTCTGTTAACAATAACAATGAAGATAACAGATATCAAGCTGTCCTCGGAAAAGATTGAAAGACAGAATGCTAGAAACTTTCTCCAAAATGAAACACGAGAGTAGACCATCTACAGGGGAAATAAATAGCATTCTCTTTCCCAGGGGAAATAAATCGCAAACTATTTCCCTCTCAGAGTTGAATCACAAATGTGAGAAGAAGGAAGGAGAAGATGTAAAAATAACGATTAATACTGCCGTGAGATGTGAGAGAGATGGGATGGAAGAGAAACGCAAAGGAAACACTTTAGTGAGGAACACATACAAAGTAGATTAACTGTAGGAACACCAAGACTGGGGTGAAGAAATGTCTGCACGTCATCTCTGAAAGAAAGATCCGTTATGTGAAACGACCAGGGATATTGTCTACTGGAAGGTAATGGGGCAAAGGCATCAAGATTCATAGAGATGCGATAATGCTGTAAATCTGATAATAATATTGACAATTTTTTTAAAAATAGAGAGAAACGAAGTGGTGTGGTAACAGCTTTACGTATGTAAGAAACAAAACAACAGTCGAACGACGTTTCGGTCAGGTAGGCCTTCAGCTGGAACAAACAATAAACAACAACACACACACATAAATAAGGATATCGGTTTCTGTGTATACCCTTATATATATATTTTATGATGTTTTTTTTTTATTGTTCCCGCTGAAGACCTAAGTTTTTTCCGAAACGCCATTCGAATGTTATTTTGTTTCTCACCTACGTAAAGCTGTTACCATACCGCTTTTTTTTATACTTAAAAAAAAAAGAAAAAAAATTATCAATGCTAGAATGTTCGGAGAAGATAAACCTTTGAAAGTAACTGAATAATGTTTACTGATCAGATGTAACACAAAGGCAAGAACCTGACAGTTTTAAAAAATGGAATAAATCGCCTGTCAGATTATACCAAGACATGAAATATTGAATTAATCGCCTGTCAGATTATACCGACAAGACATGAAATATTGAATTAATCGCCTGTCAGATTATACCGACAAGACATGAAATATTGAATTAATCGCCTGTCAGATTATACCGACAAGACATGAAATATTGAATTAATCGGCTGTCAGATTATACCGACAAGACATGAAATATTGAATATTTTTTTCTCGCCAATTTTTAAACTAGACATATTGTCATCATCATCATGTGCCGTAGGCAATCATGTCCTTCCACAATCATATATCTACAATGCATCGTATCAGTTCTGTTGTTGACTGTTTTCCATGCCATGGCACCAAGCTATCCAGTATTTTCTCTCTTTGTCGTCCGAGACCTCGCTTTTCTTGTATTTTGCCAGTTGTTAACCAAATGGTCCAATTTTCCTCTTCTCTTGATGTGCCCCAAAAAATGTTGATAATTTTTCTTTCTGATGTTTTTTAAGAGTTCCCTTTTTGTGTTGGCCTGTTTCAGATATACTATACTTGTGACCAATCCAAGATTTACATTCTCGTAGCTGGCTGTACATGTCAAATAACATGAAATACGGCGAAAGAAATACAGCGAAGACGCTGGCGCTGGATAGGACACACACTGCGGAAGCAACTGAGAGTTTTATACAAGATGCCCTTTTTTTGAATCCTTAAGGGAAAAGACAAAGAGGAAGACAAAAATATTATTGGAGTAGACATATGGAAGCAGAGATACACATGCTTGTGTATAGCATCTTCCTTTCACGAATTTGTTAACCTATTTTTAAATCCACGCAGCCCAAGAATAGCAAACAAATAATATAACCAATCATGGCTCACCTTCCAGCCGCCATTTTGTGCACGCGATGACACCAATTTCCGATCATATTAGCGTCTGCCAAAACTCTGGAATAATTGATTGTATTCTTCCGTCAGGGGTCTCTAATGTAAGGGTTCTTGACTTTACAATCCTTTGAACCGCCGTGGAGTCACTGACGGTACTTTAAGACCCCTGCTAATGACACAATTTTTTTTTGTGAATATGGAAGAGACTAGAGAAAATAGGACACGGAAGACTGCGGTACCAGTGTTAAGTGTGATATCTGGGGCTGCTGTTATAATATTGATGTTTCACGAATACGGACGTTGTTTTAATACAGTATATGCTGTATGTTCAAGAAGTGCAGCGAAGCTTCATAAGACCCAGAACTCGACAAC
This sequence comes from Megaustenia siamemsis, assembly GCA_032433765.1. Lineage (NCBI taxonomy): Eukaryota > Metazoa > Mollusca > Gastropoda > Stylommatophora > Ariophantidae > Megaustenia > Megaustenia siamemsis. The sequence continues at coordinate 59,607,375 of JAVIAB010000088.1, forward strand.
ATGGTGAAGTATCAATTAGTAAGAGGTTAAGGCAAAGAAATGCAAATGAAGGCATAAAAATGCGAAGCTGCAGTAAAGCTGAATGTGAGGAAAAATTAAAAAATAGAAAAAAATGGTATGTTAGAAGCTTTACGTGATTAGTGGACGACACAGATTAAACGACGTTTCGGCCCAATAGGCCTTCAGCAGGAACAAACAAAAAAAACACACATTGTATTTCGCCCTAATTGTTTACTGTAGTATGTATATCTTAGTTTAGTCCTGTTACTAGACTGCTATGTAGGATTCATTTTACTTTCATATCCGTGTGTGTTTTTTTTTTGTTTGTTCCTGCTGAAGGCCTATTGGGCCGAAACGTCGTTTAATCTGTGTCGTCCACTAATCACGTAAAGCTTCTAACATACCATTTTTTTTTCTATTTTTTAATTTTTCCGGAAGTATCAATTGTTGGTAATCGAATGACCTGATGCTGTACAACATTATGCCGCTGTATTTGGTCCCGTCAGGTATGGGAATTTGTCAGCTGCGTACTACTCGACCAGTCGGATGTATCAGAATAACAGCCGGGTGTGACATCCCCACATGAGTGATGGCTTCTCCTTGTCAAACACGTGCAGTCGGTGTTACCTAAGTCGATTTCCCGGTTGTGATTAAACACTCACCAAAACCATACACGGGATAGAAAAAAAAAGTGGAAATATATGTTGTATGTTGTGTGTTGTATGTTGTGTGTTCGCTAGCTTTATATCTCTAGGGGGAGGCGAAGGCGCGCCTCACAGCACCAGAGCTGGAAGTTGTCAGCAACCCAGAGCTGATGGCTTGCGCCAGCATCAATGAACTAGAACCATCAAGACCCTGCTCCACCTCTCCGCCGTGCCTCTATTAACATACTAACCTGTCTAGTCTAGCCAAGCGAGTAGATATCGAAGTGGGAAGACAACCCGGTACTCAAAAATGTCATGCTGAAGTCGAATGTGTTGGGCCGAAAGGCGCAAATATCAGTTACACTGTGAATCACAACACAACACAGACACGCCCACATAGCGTTCTTTTAATGGCGGATGTTGAAGAGGAACACTTCTTTAGTCATCGGGCGAACCCAAGCGAGTATATTTCTATGGAAGTCCCGATATATTGAACTTTGCGTGAATATCACCTTTTCCTATTTTTCACGCCGGCAGACGTATGCTCAGGTGTCCCCCGCCATACAGGCAGGCATTCTCCGACTCTAAAGGTACTCTCATATATTTTATCGTTGAGAGTGTTAACATTTTCGGGAGATTTTTTCCTATTAAATCTGCACCGGGTAGCGGCCATTTTTGGCCAACACTTTTGGATTTCCAACTGGCAAGATGAGTATGATAAGAAAGGGGGTATCTGTACGTATGCAATGGGTAGAGTCTTTGCAAAAGTCAAAAATACGTAAGGTCACCTTTGTCTACATCCCAGGACATGCGGAAGTACGGGGAAATGAAATAGCGGACAGGTTGGCTGGCATAGCAAACTTAGTGGGCATGTAAGAAGACTAATCAACCAACATAGAACTGGAGTCGTCAGTAGCTGGACACCTGAAGACTTGCTGAGGAGGGTATCTGGGCACCTATGGACATGTTCGAAGTGCAATCATGATGACCCGCTAATAACGCAATAGCTCAAGAACTACCAAGAGTTTTAACGTGCGCATAATGCACACGGCCCTCCTATTTTTTTTACTGTATCCGAGAAGGCTAAACGTCGGATCTCACTACCCAGAGAGGGCTCAACATCGGATCTCACTACCCAGAGAGGGCTCAACATCGGATCTCACTAACCAGAGAGGGCTCAACATCGGATCTCACTACCCAGAGAGGGCTCAACGTCGGATCTCACTAACCAGAGAGGGCTCAACATCGGATCTCACTACCCAGAGAGGGCTCAACGTCGGATCTCACTAACCAGAGAGGGCTAGACATCGGATCTCACTACCCAGAGAGGGCTAGACATCGGATCTCACTACCCAGAGAGGGCTAGACATCGGATCTCACTACCCAGAGAGGGCTAGACATCGGATCTCACTACCCAGAGAGGGCTAGACATCGGATCTCACTACCCAGAGAGGGCTAGACATCGGATCTCACTACCCAGAGAGGGCTCGACATCGGATCTCACTACCCAGAGAGGGCTCAACGTCGGATCTCACTAACCAGAGAGGGCTAGACATCGGATCTCACTACCCAGAGAGGGCTAGACATCGGATCTCACTACCCAGAGAGGGCTAGACATCGGATCTCACTACCCAGAGAGGGCTAGACATCGGATCTCACTACCCAGAGAGGGCTAGACATCGGATCTCACTACCCAGAGAGGGCTAGACATCGGATCTCACTACCCAGAGAGGGCTCGACATCGGATCTCACTACCCAGAGAGGGCTAGACATCGGATCTCACTACCCAGAGAGGGCTAGACATCGGATCTCACTACCCAGAGAGGGCTAGACATCGGATCTCACTACCCAGAGAGGGCTAGACATCGGATCTCACTACCCAGAGAGGGCTAGACATCGGATCTCACTACCCAGAGAGGGCTAGACATCGGATCTCACTACCCAGAGAGGGCTAGACATCGGATCTCACTACCCAGAGAGGGCTCGACATCGGATCTCACTACCCAGAGAGGGCTAGACATCGGATCTCACTACTCAGAGAGGGCTAGACATCGGATCTCACTACTCAGAGAGGGCTAGACATCGGATCTCACTACTCAGAGAGGGCTCGACATCGGATCTCACTACTCAGAGAGGGCTAGACATCGGATCTCACTACTCAGAGAGGGCTCGACATCGGATCTCACTACTCAGAGAGGGCTCGACATCGGATCTCACTACTCAGAGAGGGCTAGACATCGGATCTCACTACCCAGAGAGGATTCGACATCGGATCTCACTACCCAGAGAGGATTCGACATCGGATCTCACTACCCAGAAAGGGCTAGACATCAGATCTCACTATCCAGAAAGGGCTAGACATCAGATCTCACTACCCAGAAAGGGCTAGACATCGGATCTCACTACCCAGAAAGGGCTAGACATCGGATCTCACTACCCGGAAAGGGCTAGACATCGGATCTCACTACCCAGAAAGGGCTAGACATCAGATCTCACTATCCAGAAAGGGCTAGACATCGGATCTCACTACCCAGAAAGGGCTAGACATCGGATCTCACTACCCAGAAAGGGCTAGACATCGGATCTCACTACCCAGAAAAGAGGTGATGGTAAAGCCACGAAGAAACCATGGATTTGATTCTTTTTTTTTTTTTTTTTACAAATTCAACCGCCTGTGAAGAAAATCGAACCCAAATCCTTTTCGTCCAGACTCCGACGTCTTACCTCTAGACCACCTAGCCCCCTTGTTGTAAGTTCATGTGCGCTTACCTGATAACAAAAAGGCTACTAAATAAACAGCAGGAGAGTAGTTTCATCAGTTTTGAAAAGCTATGGACAGCATGAGCATTCATCGCGGTACTCGGATCATAAATCTGGATTTTAACCTCGTGTTATGAATGTCTCACCTCGACGCTGAAAGGCAAACGACGAAGCAACGAAGAAGAGCAGTGTTCAACGTGGACGCTTGAATTCAGAAAGATCAATGTGAAAAACACCAGCGAAATAATATGTGTCAAACGCGTGATGTAGATCAGTCTAGGAGACAAAAATTATAAACCTTTCTATCTATAATATTTTAACTTTATTCTAAACTGTATTTTTCCCCTTCTCGTTTCTATGTTTGTGTTGGCTACGTCCCAGTTGAGGGGCAGCTTATACACTGCAAGGTTGGCCAATTTTGAATCTCCTGATATCACCTTTATCTTTAACAATCCCCCTTTTTTTATATTATATTTTCTTTTCCCGAGATTCATCCTCTTGCTCTCCTTGATAAATGCCATAAGACAGACACAACGACATATTCGTTATTTGAATTGAGAAACAAAACAAAATAACAAAACACATCACTCATATAATAACTCGTGTATGTTTTACCCCTCGCTTTTGCTTCGTTGAGTAATACCAGCACAGGTATTATCTAGACCAAAGATTTTTAATTCATCAGAGAAATTAAAGCGCAAGAGACTAGCGGGGGCAATTGTGTTGACAAATGTACCTTCATGGAAAGTTGCTTGAATGCTAACTTCTATTTTTAGTGCTTTTCATGTTCATTTGTTTGAGCGGGGGGTGTCCAATGTTGGTAGTTTTGAGCAGCTTAGCCCTAGGCACTGTTTACGTGTGTTAGGGTCTGGCCAGTAGTTCCCAACATTTCACCCATAGACTCTGTTAAGGTAAGGGTTTGGCCAGTAGTTCTCAACATTTCACCCATAGGCTCTGTTAAGGTTAAGGTTAGGGTTTGACCAGTAGTTCCCAACATTTCACCCACAGACTCTGTTAAGGTAAGTGTTTGGCCAGTAGTTCTCAACATTTCACCCATAGACTCTGTTAAGGTAAGGGTTTGGCCAGTAGTTCTCAACATTTCACCCATAGACTCTGTTAAGGTTAGGGTTTAGCCAGTAGTTCTCAACATTTCACCCATAGACTCTGTTAAGGTTAGGGTTTGGCCAGTAGTTCTCAACATTTCACCCATAGACGCCGTCAGGGTTAGGGTTAGGTCAGTAGTTCTCAAAATTACAACCATAGACGTTGTTAATGATAGAGTTTAACTAGTAGTTCTCAACATTTCAAACCATAGACGATATTAATGATAGGGTTTAACCAGTAGTTCTTAACATTTTAACCATAGATGTTGTTAGGATTAGGGTTTGCTCAGTAGTTCTCAACATTTTAACCTTAGATGTTGTTAGGGTTAGGGTCTGCCCAGTAGTTATCAACATTTTAACCATAGATGTTGTTAGGATTTGGGTTTGCCCAGTAGTTCTCAACATTTTAACCATAGATGTTGTTAGGGTTAGGGTTTGCCCAGTAGTTCTCAACATTTTAACCATAGATGTTGTTAGGATTTGGGTTATTCAGTAGTTCTCAACATTTTAACCATAGATGTTGTTATCCTTTGGAAAAATAACGTCTTTGAGATCTGAGTAAAATCTGATAAATTGAAATGTATTTGTGATTTATGTTAGTGATTTATATACAGAGATTTATATACAGAGATTTATATACAGAGACCGTGAGCGTCTTAGCACGCGAGTTTTCACCCATATGTTGTCGGCCGCCTATCCAGAAATGTTTAGAGACTTCTGGATAGTGTTGCATCAAGCATCGAAACTCACGACGCGAGGCGGTATTCCTCACCTTCCCAGAGTAATACCCTGGTACCTATTTCCACCAGCGGATGGATGATCAGCTTACCGCAGTTTCAATCCAGGCTCTGACTATCTAGTTGACCCCCTTGAATGATTTGCTGTCTCATTCACTGTTGTGATATTACATGGGATGAATTGCACTTTCAAACTTCGTCTCTATATGTTCTTAGAATAGTCGAGTTAGAATAGTCGAGTTAGAATAGTCGAGTTAGAATAGTCGAGTTAGATTAGACACGGCATCATTTTGATGTTACGCAAAGTTAACGCACGTGAAATAAACGATAACACAGAAAAGGTGATTCAGCTTTTATATTCGAAGCGTGGAATATACTCTGAAATAAGTATAACATGAATATAAAGAGAGTATTAATGAAGCATGGGATTTCTCAGAAGAATGTTGAAAGTTCCCTAGACAGCTAAAAAGACCAATGAGGAAGTTCTCAAAGAGGCCAACACAAAAAGGGAGCTCTTAAAAAACATCAGAAAGAAGCAATCAACATTTTTCGGGCACATCATGAGAAAAGGAAAGTTGGAATACTTGGTTACAACTGGCAAAATAAAAGGAAAGAGAGATCGCGGACGACAAAGAGAGAAAATACTGGATAGCTTGGTTCATGTCATGGGAAAACAGTCAAAAACAGAACTGAAACGATACACTGTAGATAGAATATTGTGGAGGGACATGATCACCTACGCCAACCAGTATAGCACATGATGATTAATGAAGCTGATCATAATTCTGTTTAAACATCGAGCTAACGAAGCCATCAACCTATAAATAGTGTACCAGTTAAAACTCTTTACATACGTTTCGCCGCATAGTGCGTCACTTTCAATTTGATTAGTGTGAACCGTCATCAAACCATATTCTTTTTACATGTCTTGTATCATCTTGGTATTGGTGAAATCTAATACCTTGTTCAATTATCTAAAAATTAAGGCATTACATGTTATATGTTAGATAAATACAAATATGTTGATTGATTCTTAAAACCATGATAAATCGTGTCTCTCAAAACACTTCCGATGTTTGGCGAAGGCCAAACCCTTCGCATCTGTGTTTCGATGCTTGAGGCTACACTATACAGAAATATCCGAACATTTCTGGATGGGCGGCCGAGCACATATGGGTATATACTCGCGTGCTAAGACGCCGGTTCAAGTCTCGTACTTTACCTTTACCTTTACCTTTACCTTTACACTTCCGATGCATCGATGAAAAGCTTCCGTAACGGCTAGAGTTTTAATATTTCCCCGAAATAAACAAAATAATATCCCTTGTTTTTTTTTTTTATTCGCTTTCTATTTCCTAATTAATCGTGTCGTTGAAAACGCAATGATGGATGCAACCAGATTCCCCCATTTCTCTGTTTTCCCCCACTATTCACTGTGAGCTTATAAATCTATACCTGCTTATTCTCTTTTATTAATTTCCAATTGTTATTTTGTCTTATGTGGCCTTCCATGCATGATATGATTTACAAAACTAGGCAAGCTATATTGTCAGGGGTTTTCTTTCATCTTCACAATATGTGGACTTTAAAGTGGTTTACTCAAGAAGGGACAAAAGTGGTTATCTCTAGTAGTAGATCTGTCATAGGATATAATCAGGACTGACTTCGTTTTGAACTTCTTAAAATGTGGTGGGGTAATTTAGTGCCGTGCCTTTCTGATGACGTGAATGGGTAAAAGCATCACGATCAATTGAAATGCGAAGCTGGTGTAAAGCTGATGGTAATATTGAAAATTAGAGAAAAGAAAGAAGTGGTATGGAAACAGCTTTTTGTAGGTGAGAAACAAAACAACAAAACAAAAGTATACTTTCTCACCTACGTAAAGCTGATACCACATTTTTTTTAAATTTTAATTTATTTTCAAAATCATAGCGATTGTTCGGGCTCAAATAAAAAAATATAAATGTTTCGAGCTTCCGGTCAATATGGCGGATAGGCGACAAGGAGCCGGTCAGGCAATTTCTGAAAAGTGTTCCTTGTTGCAGTTTCCTCATATTCCATGTCAAGCTTGCTGCCGGAGCTACAGAGTTTAGTGCTCTGTGCACACCGTGGACTGTGTGAGTCATCCGGATGGTGTTTCTATATTCCAATTGCTTACGATGAATGATAATATCGTGTGACAAAGGACAATTCAGATGCGTTCACTGTCGGTGCTGTAATACGTCTTATGTCTTTTGACGTGTGCTGTGTTTCCTACGATGGGGACTGTAACTACCTTTCTTTGTTTGAATATTCGATGAGATGTTAATTCGGATGATTGCACTGACACGGGCGGTTGACCAATTACGAATATCCATTCGTTTGCAGTGATACCGGGGCATTCAAATAACCATAACCATAACCATAACCATATAAAGGCTTCTTTAGAAAAGAGCATCGAAGATTCTGTTTTCATTGAGCTTTTGAAAGAATGAAACAATGTTATCTCTAAATCTGAGAAAGTCGGGAGGCCTGGCGTTATACCGACCACATTTGTGTCTAAAGCCATTGAAAAATAGGTTATGGTTATCGAAGGCCTCGGTATCACTGCAAACGAATTAAAATCCATAATTGCTCAACCGTCCGTACCTGTTGAGTCATCTGAATTAAGATCTCATTTCCCGAACAAAGAATGGTAGCTGCAGTCCCCATCATATCAGTCTCAGCACACGCCAAAAGACATAAGGCGGCGTGTGTGTATTGGCCTTGTTGACAATTTCTTTGTTGATCATTTTAGCTTTTCATGGAACTTTCAACGTTGTATTAACCCTACTCACATATAAATAGACGCTTGTTGTAATTTAATGATTTACCCAGTAGTCTATTATACACAACTTGTGTAGAATAAGAGTTAATGTGGATATTCAAACTCGACCTGGACACAGCCATCTATAGTATTAATAAGACCCGGGGGGCTGAAAGCAATCACCCAAAATTGGTGACGTTTTCAGGTTTGCGAGCAGGGGCATTTATGGGTAAAATTATGTTAACCGTCTACAGCTCGCATAGATGAAGACGTCACAGAATTTGGCTGATTCAGGAATTCCATTCTCAGCCACTAGGCGTTAGTAAAACTGTTGATGGTTGTGGTTTGGACAATGCTTATATTCTTGTAAAAAAAAATAAAGTAAAGAGCCCCCGTTACGCCAAGTGGCGTATAGGGAATATGGTTATTGAGTTATTTGCGGGTCATCATCATTGCACTCCGAACATGTCCATAGGTGCTCAGATTCCCGCAGTGTCCAGCAACTGACGACACCAGTTCTATGTTGGTTGATAAGTCTTCTTACACGGCCACTAAGTGTCTCATTTCTGGCTGTGCCCAACTTAACTCCCATTTCCATCATCCGAAGAAGTGACGTGGATCTGTGTTTGTCGAAGTCCTGTACTCTTCCCACATCTCTGAGGGAATATGGTGTTAGTGATCATCAATTTTACAGACCTTCAGCACATGATTTTTGGGGTAATGTGGTCTGTATTACGCCCGTGCCGTTTTACTTTCCCAGAAAAAAAAAAATCAGGTACACAATTAAGGCTGGGTGAACCCATAAGCCGTCGGTTGGGATCGAACCCTACCTCTTGTCCCTGTAGTCCAGTTCACTAACCACTGAGCTATCGCGGCTCCCTTTATATTCTTGTAGTAGCTATAATGTTGTGAACAAGCAAAAATTATCGATGTCTGCTGTACTTTGTGGGCACCTACCGCGCATATTATGAGAACCGTTGAACTAGACCGCTGATTTTTCTCATTTTGATATCCAGTCCCATGGATTTATACTTGAGTGGCGTAGATTTGTGGGCTTAATGCTACAGTTCGTGTTTTTGTTTTGGAAAGTTGACGGTAATTCCGATACAAAATGTATTTATTCGTGCTTTCATTTTGGAATATATTTCATCAATTTCGATGGATTGGATAATAGTGCTGATCAAGCTACTGCTATTTCGTTGTAGTTTGAATCCATTACAGTGTAGTACTGCACTGCTTATATTGATTTGGGGAGAATGTTCAGCGAGTATACTGTGGAATCGATATTTTTATAATAAATGTATGTGTTGTTGTGGGTCTTTGTTGTAAATAAGGTCACGGGGGTTAATGTAGCGGTCAATAAAGAGGTCAGTAAACAAATTATGATGACGCTAATTTCATATGAAAAGTATTATTTTCTTAATGATTTGATTGTTGGGAGGACACGTAATGATGATGATGCATTGTGTGTGTGTGTGGGGGGGGGGAGGCGCTTTAATCATGAAGCAGAGTGAGTTGGATGGAAGAAGGATGATAAACTGGAGGCGGATAGAAGAAGGATGATAAACTGTATGTGGATGGAAAGAGGGTGATAGATTGAAATGGATGGAAGGTGGATGATAGAATGAAGTTCGATGGAAGAAGGATGTTAAACTTGAAATGGATGGAAGGTGAATGATAACCTGAAGGTGAATGGAGGAAGGATGATAAACTGTAGATGGATGGAAGGAGGATGATAAACTATAGTTGGATGAAAGAAGGATGTTAAACTTGAAGTGGATGATAAAATGAAGTTGGATGCAAGAAGGATGATAAACTGTGGGTGGATGGAAGGTGGATGATAAAATGAAGTTTGATGGAAGAAGGATGTTAAACATGAAAGGGATTAAAGGTGGATGATAAACTGAAAATGAATGGAAGAAGGATGATAAACTGTATGTGGGTGGAGGGAGGATGATAAACTAAAAGTGGATGGAAAGATGATGATAAGCTTGAAATGGATGGAAGGAGGATGATAAACTGGAGGTAAATGAGAAGAGAAAAAAAGAGAAAACAACATTCAAAATTAAGAAGTGATAGAGAGAAAGATCGAGAGAGGAGTGTGACACATAAAGGAAAGAAAAGTTTGTGTGAGAAAGCAAGACTGCGTGAGAGAGTGGTGTGTGTGTGTGTGAATGAGAGAAGAAATATTAGATAAAGTTGGCTTGGGAGAATAGCACAAGGCGAAGAAGTGACAGAGTGAATAAGAGGTATGAAGTTACATACAAAATAATGTAATTTGACATTAAGGGACAGAGTTACTTAGCGTGGAGGAATGAAAGGGAGACAAGTGAAACAGGAACATAGAGGTAAAAGTATGAAAGATTACAAAGGAAAGAAAGTAATCAGTATGGAATTGAAGTTAAATATTTAATGAGAATTAAATAGTGAGACATAAGAAGTAAGAGAATGAAGGAAGAGAAAAGTAGGAAATGATAGAAATAATAGAAATGGAGGTTTTATTAAAATTGAAATGAAAGTGTAAAATGGAAAGTAAGTGACTGGATTTGTTACAAAGAAACTAAAGAAAGAGACTTTTTAATATGTGCGTATAGAGATACACATAAATAGTGGAGTTAACAGGGACATGAAATATAAACAGTGGAGTGAACAGGGACAAGAAACATAAATAGTGGAGTGAACAGGGACAAGAAAGATAAATAGTGAAGTGAACAGGGACAAGAAACATAAATAGTGGAGTGAACAGGGACAAGAAACATAAATAGTGGAGTGAACAGGGACAAGAAACATAAATAGTGGAGTGAACAGGGACAAGAAACATAAATAGTGGAGTGAACAGGGACAAGAAACATAAATAGTGGAGTGAACAGGGACAAGAAACATAAATAGTGGAGTGAACAGGGACAAGAAACATAAATAGTGAAGTGAACAGGGACAAGAAACATAAATAGTGGAGTGAACAGGGACACGAAAGATAAATAGTTAAGTGAACAGGGACAAGAAACATAAATAGTGAAGTGAACAGGGACAAGAAAGATAAATAGTGGAGTGAACAGGGACAAGAAACATAAATAGTGGAGTGAACAGAGACAAGAAACATAAGTAGTGGAGTGAACAGGGACAAGAAACATAAATAGTGGAGTGAACAGGGACAAGAAACATAAATAGTGGAGTGAACAGGGACAAGAAACATAAGTAGTGGAGTGAACAGGGACAAGAAACATAAATAGTGGAGTGAACAGGGACAAGAAACATAAGTAGTGGAGTGAACAGGGACAAGAAACATAAATAGTGGAGTGAACAGGGACAAGAAACATAAATAGTGGAGTGAACAGGGACAAGAAACATAAATAGTGGAGTGAACAGGGACAAGAAACATAAATAGTGGAGTGAACAGGGACAAGAAACATAAATAGTGGAGTGAACAGGGACAAGAAAGATAAATAGTGAAGTGAACAGGGACAAGAAACATAAATAGTGAAGTGAACAGGGACAAGAAAGATAAATAGTGAAGTGAACAGGGACAAGAAACATAAATAGTGGAGTGAACAGGGACACGAAAGATAAATAGTTAAGTGAACAGGGACAAGAAACATAAATAGTGAAGTAAACAGGGACAAGAAAGATAAATAGTGAAGTGAACAGGGACAAGAAACATAAATAGTGAAGTGAACAGGGACAAGAAACATAAATAGTGAAGTAAACAGGGACAAGAAAGATAAATAGTGAAGTGAACAGGGAAAGAAACATAAATAGTGGAGTGAACAGGGACAAGAAACATAAATAGTGAAGTGAACAGGGACAAGAAACATAAATATTGGAGTGAACAGGGACAAGAAACATAAATAGTGAAGTGAACAGGGACAAGAAACATAAACATTTAGAGACAGGCACAGGTCTTGAACAATTGAACAAAAGATAAAAAGAATCCTTAAGCGGGACAGAATTGTGGTTCAACAGAACAATGTTGAGAACATTATGGGGAGAGCTGAAGAAATGTTTAGTTTTTGGTTTTGTTTTGGTTGACATATCTTATTCCTTGCACATAGGGTAACTCAACAATGTCCATATTCTTTCCTAAACACCTCTATCACAGCCTCAACACACTAGAGAAAGCGCTGAGTAATATTTGAGATCTGATACATGAACTCCATAGGATCGCGAACACCTTATAAATGAAAGTGGCAATTGTGTGGACTATCTCATCCGCGGGGACTGGTTAGTCTCGAGGCAAGACACCGGTGTCGAGATAGAGAGCTTGTCAGTTCAAATCTCGACTGCACCAGTTCAGGTTGTTTATTTATGATTTCTCTCTGCGGCAACCACCCCTGGTCTCAGCAGTGGGGCCCGGCTTGAAACGTCAATTACTCATCAACGAAAAAAATATGAGTATCATATCATCATAGCAGAGAGCTAGATATATACTATGAGACGGGTAGACGTTATAAACGACATTAAAAAGAAAAAAAAAGACAATTCTAACCTAACAGCGTCTAGACAAATCCAAAAACAACACTTTTCTTTTCTACTGCTTCTTCTTCTTCTATCCTTCCTCTGCTGCCGTTGGCGTCGAGGGGAGAAACAATCTGCGATTCTTTTCTCTTCTGTTGGCCTCTTCTGATGTTATCCCTCCTAGTGACTCTAGTATTCCCTTTATCCATCTCTTTCTCGGTCTTCCTCTTAATCTGGCGTTTTCGTAGCGTTTATTTAAGGCTCTTTGAGTCATTGTTAGTTCTTTTTGTCTTGTTATGTGGCCGAACCAATTTATCTGTTGTTTCTTTATGTATTCGATGGCTGGTTCAATTGAGAGTTTCTTCCTCAGGTCAGTGTTTCTTACTCTGTCCCTTAAGCTGTTTCCTGTCATTCTTCTGACACATTTCATTTCGGTGGTCGTTATCTTTCTTGTTGTTCTAGAGTCCAGCGTTTAATTCTGGCACTGATAGCACAGAGTTGGTAGAAAAATTGATTTGTATGTTGCCCTTTTTGCTTCCGTATTTATTGCTTTGTTAAAATTTATTGTCGTTAAAAACGACACTACTTCTTTAAAAAAGGAAATTGACAAAACGGACAAGCAATATAACACCTACATACATTAGATTATGTTATACACCATTCCTTTATCTTGCAACTCTTCGATGACAACAGATGAGTAAGACAATAAGGTATTATTTTATTGGGAAGTTGGAATACTTGGTTACAACTGGCAAAATACATAGAAAGAGGGCTCGCGGACAGCAAAGAGAGAAAATATGTGATAGGTTGGTGTCATGGCATGGAAAACAGTCAACAACAGAACTGATACGTTGCTCTGTGGATAGAAGATTGTGGAAGGACATGATCGCCTACGCCAACCGGTATGGCACATGATGATGATGATGATTGCTTGATTGTGTTGGAAAGAATGCTTTGTTATATAGTGAGTCTTTGTAGGTAGATTTGTTTTCTTTGGCATATCGCTGGGAAAGGGGATGTAATTGGGTAATAGGAGACACTGCATACATATGTGACGTATCAACATTAAGCATATGTAGTTGTATCCACTTTAAACATATGTTGTTGTATCAACTTTTAACATATGTGGTTGTATCAACTTTAAACATATGTTGATGTATCATCCACTTTAAACATATGTGACGTATCAACTTTAAACATATTTGGTTGTATCAACTTTGAACATATGTGGTTGTATCAACTTTAAATATGTGTGGTTGTATCAACTTTAAACATGTGTGACGTATCAACTTTAAACATATGTTGATCAACTTTAAACATATGTATCAACTTGTAATCAACTTTAAACATACGCGGTTGTATCAACTTTGAACATATGTGGTTGTATCAACTTTAAACATATGTCGTTGTATCAATTTTAAACATATGTGTTTGCATCAACTTTAAACATATGTGATGTATCAACTTTAAACATATGTGGTTGTATCAACTTTAAATATATGTGTCATATCAATTTTAAACATATGTGGTTGTATCAAATTTAAACATATGTGGTTGTATCAACTTTAAACATATGTGATGTATCAACTTTAAACATATGTGGTTGTATCAACTTTAAACATATGTGATGTATCAACTTTAAAGATATGTGGTTGTATCAACTTTAAATGTATGTGGTTGTATCAACTTTATATATTTGTGACGTATGAACTTTAAACCAAAAAAATTACTTTCAATTTACCATGTATTACAAAATTAGACTGGACCATGTTGTGAAGCATTCATCATCATCATGTGCCATACCGGTTGGCGTAGGCGATCATGTCCCTCCACAATCTTCTATCTACAGCGCATCGTATCAGTTCTGTTGTTGACTGTTTTCCATGCCATGACACCAAGCTATCCAGTATTTTCTCTCTTTGTCGCCCGCGATCTCTCTTTCCTTTTATTTTGCCAGTTGTAACCAAGTATTCCAACTTTCCTCTTCTCATGATGTGCCCGAAAAATGTTGATTGCTTCTTTCTGATGTTTTTAAAGAGCTCCCTTTTTGCGTTGGCCTCTTTGAGAACTTCCTCATTGGTCTTTTTATCTGTCCAGGGAACTTTCAACATTCTTCTGAGAAATCCCATCTATGTGGCCTCTAACCGTCTTTTCATTTGTTTGTCTACTGTCCATGATTCGCTTCCATAGGTCAGAATTGGTTCTATATAGCACCGGTGAACTCTCTTTCTCATTTTTATTGACATAGATTTTTTGCATAAGATATTTTTATTTTCTGAAATGCTATTTTGGCTTGAGCTATTCTGCTTTTTATTTCTGTGGTGCATCTCCCATCTGATGTAATTATTGTGCCCAAGTATTTCAAACGTTGCACTTGTTTTACATTTGTCCTGTTTATTTGTATGCTGCATGGTGGTGATGATTGTTTCTTCGATATAACCATTACTTCTGTTTTCTTACTATTCAGACTGAGACCTTTCTTGTTGCTTTCTTCTACTATTATGTCTATCATTTCTTGTAGTTCGTTCTCTGTCTCTGCTATTAAGACTGTGTCATCCGCATATCGCAAATTATTTATGTTGTGACCGTTGACTTCAATTCCTTTTTTGTCTACTATTGATCTCATAATATATTCGCTGTAAAGTGAAAACAAGTCCGGTGACAGAACACAGCCTTGTCTGACTCCTTGTTTTATATATTGGAATTGTCCTGTTTGGTTGTTAATTCGTGAAGCATTAGCGGCTGATATTTTAAAGTACAGGAAAGCCAGCCCCATGTCAAACCCTTTTAAGGCCATGTCTGCAAGGGAGACGCCAAAATACTCTCGGAGAAAGTCAGAGATGATGTGGATGGAAAATACATGGAAAGATCTTAAAAGAAGAACAAGCAACAGGAAGGCTTAAAAAGTGTGTATGAAAACCTATGCTCCACAGGAAGCTGAAAGGATGAGAAGAATAATACAAATTTTATCACTCATTATTTTATTTGCTACATTTATGGCTACTTTCAAATATTTAATCTCTTATAGTGCACTTCCCATTGAAACATTTTTGCATCGAACCTCATTCTGTATGTCGTTGTACAGATGTGAATTTACCATTTTTTTTTATTTTGCTATTCTATTGCAAATAGTTTACATATCCTCTCAGTTCACAAATAAAATGACGCCTACAAAAGTTTCATTTCTGAATTAATATCCGTGTTTGACACAGATCGTGATTCTCTTCGATTTAGTAGAGCTATAGAGCTTAAAATAGTCATAAAGCGAATGTTATAGGTGAGATTTCGTTGAGAGCAAACATAACATCCCGGGCCGGATGGGTTTAAACGTTAGGATTTACCTGGTTAGGTTTAAACGTTTGCAGAAATTGTGAACACACACACTATCGCATGCAGTCGTTCTGGATCATTGTGTCACTGAGATGTAGTTGTGTTTTAATCAAATGTTGTTTTACTAGTGGTTCGATATCTACTTCATCAGTTTATTCTACTGTTTGTTTTGTGAGGTGTTGCAGATAGGAGGTATGTGTTGTTTTCATAGTTACACATGTGTAATAAAGTGCACTCATGTGTGTTGAGTGGCTCAGTGAAATTGATTCGCAATGTAGTGTAAGGCCTAATTCGTCGATTATGACTGGGTTCAATACAGAGATTGAAGGTTGCGATATCACTTTCTTGTATAAGGTAAATGTCAAGTACGAGACTTGAACCGGCGTCTCAGCACGCGAGTTTCCCCCCATATGTGCTCGACCGCCTATCCAGAACTGTTCGGATATTTCTGTATAGTGTCGCTTCAAGCATCGAAACTCAGATGCGAGGCAACATTCCTCACCTTCCCATGGTAATATCCTGGTACCCATTTCTGCCAACGGCTGGGTTGACCGTGGGGGTATTTTTTTTCCAACCACGAGTACAACTCACACTGCTCCCAGCGGGAATCGAACACGGGTTGTCCGAACATCGGTAGTCCAGTCGGGTGGTTTCCCAACTAGGCTACCAAGACCCCAATTTCTTGTATGTCCCGGGCCATGCTGGTGTTTGGTGCAACGATAGAAGAGAATGGCCAGTTTGGCAATATTAGCTCCTGGACAGCTAATGGATCGTGGAGATATCATTAACAATCTACGAGAGATGAGTAGAACATAGATCTTTGACAGAAGTACAAATACATGGCTATCTAGACTTTGTGAACTGGGAGTGTAGAGAGATATCATTAATAATGTACGAGAGATGGTCGAACAAAGGACTTTGACAGAAGTACAAATACATGGCTATCTAGACTTTGTGAACTGGGAGTGTAGAGAGATATCATTAACAATCTACAAGAGATGGTCGAACAAAGGACTTTGACAGAAGTACAAATACATGGCTATCTAGACTTTGTGAACTAGGAGTGAAGAGAGATATCATTAACAATCTACAAGAGATGGTCGAACAAAGGACTTTGACAGAAGTACAAATACATGAGTATCTAGACTTTGTGAACCGGGAGTGAAGAGAGATATCATTAACAATCTACAAGAGATGGTCGAACAAAGGACTTTGACAGAAGTACAAATACATGAGTATCTAGACTTTGTGAACCGGGAGTGAAGACCGGTGTTGTCGGAACACAGCAATATTTTCAGGACAAATGAGAGGATTTGTCAACCAACACCAAACTGGTACAATTAGTCGCTGTGTGCTGATGGATATTTTGAGGAGAAGATCGGAGAACCTAATGATGTGTTCGGAGTTCTGTGATCATCATCTTAATTTGACATAATAAAGCAATTTATAGAAGTAAATGACACAGACAAATACAATAAATACATAAATACACAAATCACGGAAATAGACACACATTTAAAATGTATAATATTTTGAAAATGATACAGGGCCGCTAGTAAAGCTAAAGAAAACATGGACAATAAACATAAACTGGTATCAAGCAGCTAAATCTCTAGATAAGCAAGAAAAACTACAGCGTTTCGGCAAAAGACTTCATGTGATACAAAACAACACATGTTGTTGCGTTAACAAAGGCGAAACACAAATACGTATTTCAGCATGGCGATGAGAAGTGATGGAATCGGTGGGTCCGAATGATCTAAAGAGATAAAGTGACCCGACCTATGACCTGTTGGTCACGTGATGAATATTCAGTAGAGCATGTAGGATATCGAGGACCAAAAAGGAACACAACATTGTGAAATGGTTTCCTCATGGTTAAAGGGGGCAGAGTCCATAGGATAGGAGGAAAAGGGGAAAACAGGGGTGGCAGAGTGGAGAAGAGCAAGAGAGACACTCAAGATAACGCAGACAAGAATAAAGATATGACAAACAGAAAATTCATTCTTGTCAAGAACAAATTGAAGATTCATGAAAATTCATTTTTGTCAGTGCAAATTGAAGATTCATGAAAATGCATTCTTGTAAAGAACAAAAAAAGATTCATGAAAATTCATTCTTGTCAGAACAAATTGGAAGAATCGTGAAAATTCATTCTTGTCAAGAACAAAAAAAAGATTCATGAAAATTCATTCTTGTAAAGAACAAAAAAAGATTCATGAAAATTCATTCTATTCCAGAACAAAAAAAAAGATTCATGAAAATTCATTCTTGTCAAGAACAAAAAAAAGATTCATGGAAATTCATTCTTGTCAAGAACAAAAAAAGATTCATGAAAATTCATTCTTGTCAGAACAAACAGTAAATTCCAATAAGATCCCAATCTTATCCAGAAAAGAGCACAGTTAATCACAATCTTTATAACACCCACATATACAGACACACAAATGATGACATCCAGGCAGTGTATATGTCAGGTCGGTCTACAGACTCTAAAGAGCAGTTTATTCAAACATTGTAACGGGGAACTAACAACCAAAATGTGCCCCAAGAAGTAAAATAACTCCCGACACTAAAAACATAAACAGACAACAGATAGAATGGATTGGCCACTGGTAAGATAGAAAGATCAACATACAATAGAGTGAGCCTTTTCTTTTAATTCGGATTTTTTAAGTGCTAGATACTTTATAATGAAGAAAAACAAAAATAAAGGCCTTAATAGTAAAATGACAGAAGTAATGGTAGCAACAAAGAAAAAGACATCACCGCAGTGCACAATAGAGACAAGTGGAACAATATTAAAACAGGTAAATGAATTTAAATATCTGGGTGCATTGTTAACCTCAGATGGTAGATGTACAACTGCAGTGAGATGCAGAATGGCTCAGGCAAAAGCAACATTCCAAAAAATGAGGAAGATACTATGCAATCCATTTTTGATAATAGAAACAAGAAAAGGAGTTATTAAATGCTATGTAGAGCCAGTCTTAACATATGGATGTGAATCATGGACAATAGGACAACAGACAAGAATATTACTGGAGTCTGTAGAAATGTGGTTTTTGCAATAGAATATTGAGAATACCATTCACAGCTAAGAAGAGTAATGAAAACGTTCTGAAAGAGGCCAGCGAAAAAGAGATCTAAATCCAATATTAGGAAGAAACAATCATCATTTTTTGGACATGTAATGAGAAGGGAACAGCTGGAATATATCGTGACAACTGAGAAAATTGAGGGACGAAAAGATAGAGGGAAGCAAAGAGAAAAGATACAAGACAGCTTAAGAGAATGGCTTGGCAGAAGGTCAACAACAGAAATGATAAATAACTGTCGAGATCGAAAGTTGTGAAGAGACATGATCACCTACGCCAGCAGGCCGGTACTTGATGATGATTTTGATGAAGAGTTAGATGTTCACGTGACATGATTTCTTTGATGTTCACACATTTTTGATGTTAAAAAGCTCATTTACACGCGGGACACTTTACTTTATAATTCACAAGAAAAATGAATGTAAACAAAAAATATCATTAATTATTATCTATTATTTTTTGATTTAGGAAAATACTATGCAATCCATTTTTGACAATAGAAACAAGAAAAAAAGAGTTCTTAAATGTTACGTAGAGCCAGTCTTAACATACGGATGCGAATCATGGACAATAGGACAACAGACAAGAAAATCACTGGAGTCCTGTAGAAATGTGGTTTTACAGAAGAAAGTTGAGAATACCATGGACAGCTAAGAAGAGTAATGAAGAGGTTCTGAGAGAGGTCAAAGCAAAAAGAGAGCTAATTTCCAATGTTAAGAAGAGGCAATCATCATTTTTTGGCCATGTAATGAGAAGAGAACAACTTGAATATATTGTAACAACTGGAAAAATTGAGGGACGAAGAGTTAGAGGGAAGCAAAGTGAAACAATAACAGACAGCTTAAGAGAATGGCTTGGCAGAAGGTCAACAACAGAAATGATAAATAGCTGCCGAGATCGAATGTTGTGGAGAGACATGATCACCTACGCCACTAGGCCCGGTACTTGATGATGTTGATGATGATTATTTTGTTCTTTTTGTATTTTCCCATTTGAGTAAATTTGCAATTGCCAGAAACTATTCGGAAATATTTAGTACCGTATTTTCTTTCCGAATTGCCAATTTGTATGATTAAATCTGACTGCTAACGTTTTCAAACATAAACGTTGACATGCAAGAAAGGGATCGCGTTTACGTCATTCTCTGGGGCACCAGACTAGTTAATTCTTCACAAACAGTTCCCATTCTTCCATTTTGTTTCTTATTTTAATGGTTTCTTGAGATATTTGTCTTTTTCATTCTTTAAAATTCCGACAAATAGTTTTCTCGATTGACTATCTCGGCGTTACCTCTTCGGCGAATGCCTGGCCATACCAAATGTGTTTTCCCTGGAAACTACAAATAACACCACGTAGATTATATGTTGGATATGATTTATCTTTCTTCACGGAGTGATTCATGTGTATGATGATGTCCAACATACTAAGTTAACCTTACACACCAATCTATCTATTGACCTTTCGAACCGTAGTTGGCCTATAGGGCGTAGACCAAGATACTCATTCTCTTATCTAAATTTTTATTCTAGCAGTTTTCAGTTCTTTTAAAGATATTTTATAAAATCTCGCCATTTGTCTCTGTTCTGTGCTAGCAGCTCTATCTCATTGAGGGAGCCGATTCCTGCTGCTCTTGCCTATCTCATCAATGTTCTTCTCAGTGTCTCTGACACAATCTACACATCAATACTGTCAATTAATTTGTAATTCTGCGTTTAAGGTATGTTTCGTGTCCATGTTTCGCAGGCATATACAAGTATTGTTATTACCAGTGCCAACTTATGTATATATGTGTAATTAAACTGATCGATATATCTAATTATTTCCATCTTGTTAATACATTGTAAAACATAACACAAAGTAGACCGTGTAGACACATCGTTAATAGAGCAGAACTACTGGTATAGCAGTGGCAGATGTGTGGTGATGATTACATTGAAAAGCCTTATTAGTTTCTCGTGTGTGCCCCAAATGTGATGTTTGTTCTCGCTTTAGCACGTATCACCTTTTGTAGCAAGTACTTTTTTTTTTTTTTATTCACAGTACACTATTGTAACAAGTATAACTGGCTCCGGTTTTATCAGGCCGTTGTGGTGATTTCGATTTTATCAGACCGTTGTGGTGATTTCGATTTTATCAGACCGTTGTGGTGATTTCGATTTTATCAGGCCGTTGTGGTGATTTCGATTTTATCAGGCCGTTGTGGTGATTTCGATTTTATCAGGCCGTTGTGGTGATTTCGATTTTATCAGGCCGTCGTGGTGATTTCGATTTTATCAGGCCGTTGTGGTGATTACGATTTTATCAGGCCGTTGTGGTGATTTCGATTTTATCAGGCCGTTGTGGTGATTTCGATTTTATCAGGCCGTTGTGGTGATTTCGATTTTATCAGGCCGTTGTGGTGATTTCGATTTTATCAGGCCGTTGTGGTGATTTCGATGTTAACAGGCCGTTGTGGTGATTCCGATTTTCAGGCTGTGGATTATGATAATTGTAAGTGATGAAACATAGTCATGAGTCCGATATAATGAAAGTTTTATGAGTTTCTACCGGCGAATTTATTGATGAGAAACACAATTCAATTACAGCAAGTGGGGAGTGGGTGGCGATCATTTACCAGAGCTGTAACAGCATTTGTTGACGGAGAGAGTAATGAAATAATAGTGAGAGAGTACGTACATTTCTTCGATAGAGCGGTTATCTAAAGGCACCATACGAAGTCATGCAGTTATATTTATAATGAGATATGGAGACAGTAAATGTCACTAACAATTGTTTAGTAAAATCAAACATGGATATACATTGATCACTATTATATTCCTGAAAATGTCAAGTACAGACTCCAATCTTGCGACCAGTTTATTTTCACGTAGAGAAACTTCGTGAAACTGTTTCAGAAAATGCTCGGAATGGCGTTTTCTTTGCGTTTTTGAAGGAGTTGTGAACCTCTGTAAACTTGCTGAGATCGTAATTGATGTCTGCAATCTACAAGCAGCAGGAGAGAGAACGAGAAAGAAAGAAGAACAAAATTAATGCTAAGTTTGTAACCTCTAGCAATGATATTGACGCAAAAGGCCAAGAAGAGATTCTTTGGGTCTCTCTCCAAAAGGAAAAAGCAGAAAATTTCCGACGATGGAGTCGATAAAGCGCCCGCACTTCCTCGTAGTCGACCTCCAGTGTCGGCGTTGATGCCATCTTCAGCTTCCGGGAAGGAGCTGATTGGCCAAATGGTTTCTTCAAAGTCACTTCCGGATAATTTAAACCAGACCGAGACTGAGGAGACACCATCATTTTTCCCGTCCCCTTCTCTCTTTGACTTGGATGCATCCACACCGAATCTGGATCAGCTTCATTTTGTGGAGGGTTGCAGTTCCAATTCTCCAGATTATTATAATTGGCTCCCAAACATCCCTTCTACGTCATACGGGTCTACCTATGTCGATGCCACAAAGGAAAACGATGAATCGAGGAAAACAACATTCTTGGTGTCTAGCACCGACGACATTCTTGACTTCCGGATACGCCAAGCGCCTAAACGCTCAGAGATCGCTCAAGGTCAAGGTGTGCCGCTTCTAGCCAGACAAAATGAAGACGTACATCCCGCGGAGAAGTCAAAACTTTGTGAAAGGAATATGAACTTGAAATTAAAATCATACAAAAGCACGTTTACTGATAAAAATGATAGTTTCAACTGTAGAAGTTCACAGTTTCAGACCGATCTTCAGCCGGAATATCTAGACAGTGATCACTTTGTCAATATTTTGTTCTCTGACATAATCAACAATTACACGGATTCCAAACACTCTCACGAACACACAGATACTTTACATCCATACGATAAGTGTGTTGACGACGATGATGTCTTTTTTGATAACTTTGAATCTCAAATCAATTACCATGCAACTGACATTCCCGTATTCAAATATCCAAGTGGAATCTCTACAGCATCTACAAGTACACCCATAGACGAACATTTCAGCAACTGTAACTACTACAGCACTGATCAAATTTCTAACTCAGAATCCAGGAAAGCAAAATCTATGAACGTCATAATCGATTCGCAGGAGAATGCGAATTCACCACAAATGCCAAGAATGGATAATTCTGTTTTGAAGAAAGTTAAATTCTTCGAAAGCTACCATGATAACAGCGTCACTTATTCTCCCAGTCTTGCTAAAAGTATGAAACATGTGGGTACCTCTCAAAGAAATAAAAGACATTTCTCAGAATCTGAGGACAAATTAAAAAATCATGTTCAAACCCCATCAAAAAATAGTTTGTTCTTAAAAAGATCCGATTCAGCTTCTAAAAGTAAAGTAGAAGCTCCGACTATAACTGAAAGACCATCAACATCAAATTCATCTCGTGTAGTCAAGAGTCACCCAACTTATAATGGCAGACTCGATTTCAGTCAGTTCAGAGACACCAGAACGATCCCGGAAGTTGTGGCCAGATGTAGCTGTGGCAGGTTTGGCCAGGAGGAGTGTTTAACTTGCCTGGAAACAAGGTCATGCGTTTCCGGTGATAAGAGCCATGACATGCTGTGTCAAGGTTATCAAGGTCGTTCCAGAACAGAAAAAGAGGTAATAACATTTTTTTTCTATCTTCTTCTTCTACTTTTCTCTTGTCACTGATACCTAAAAGGTGTCGTGGTTTATATCATTTGTCGTTCTTGTGCTGCTCGAATTGTCTGAATTAGTGATTTTCCTTAGTTGTTACATGTCTCTGTCACTACATCTATCCATCTTCTTCTGGGTCTTCCTCTTGGTCTTTTTCCATGCATTCTCGAGAAGAACGCCCTTGATGGTGATTGATGAGGATTCATTCTGAAGAACGCCTGAACTTCTTGAAATTTCACTCCCATTGAAAATGGTGTCGTGTTGCCAGCACAGTCACACACCGGAAGTCTTCTATAATATTTTATTATTTATTTATTCTATAATAATTTTTTTCTTAATAATTGGTAAACAATTTTGTGTGTGTGTGTTTTTGTTTTTCCTTCTTATATCATTAAGGAGCCGCGATAGCTCGGTGGTTAGTGAACTGGACTACAAAGGACAAGAGGTAGGGTTCGATCCCAACCGACGATTCTTTTCTGAGAAAGTAAAGCGGCAAGGGCGTAATACCGACTACATTACCTCAAAAATCAAGGTTCTGTACAATTTATGGTCACTAACACCATATTCCCTATATGCCACCTGGCGTGACGGGGGTACTTTACTTTTAATTTTTTCCTTACATCATTCCCTCTTCTATTTTACCCTCCCGCTTTCTCGGTCGTCCTATGTCGTTCCGTCCTTCTATTTCTTTCTCTCTCCTCTTCAACACTATCTCTTTTCTTTTCCTTTCGATTACAATTTTTTTCCTTTTCAATGCAACTTGTGTTGCAAGATTTTCAATGTCAAAAGAATATTGGTACTCAATATATTGTAATAATATTATCAGATTTATCACACGGTCACTACCATAATGTGTCATGCTGAAAAAGTTAATTATTTGAGCACGTGAGACCGCAATCTCGAAACAACATTCGAGAACATAATTGGTCTCGCGTTTAGCTTCTTATCTAGAAATCTACCGAAATATATCACAACACTTCAATGCTAAGTAATGAATTGGTCTCATGTTTAGCATTTTTATCTAAGAATCTACAGGAAATATATCACAATACTTCAATACTAAGTAATGAATTGGTCTCATGTTTAGCTTTTTATCTAAGAATCTACAGGAAATAGCGACGTGGGTATAACGTAGCGCCAAACAATAATTTTACGACACTTTGGGGCTTATGGACACACGGAAGTTAACCCAACTGGTGTAGTTGTGGCTCTCAATCTAAGATAGAGAAAGTGCAGTTTCATAACTTCAAGAGTTCTATTATTAAAACTATGAGATTGATTAACAATTCTTACGCCTATTAGCCTGGGACTACTTTAACAGCGCGTGTTTTTGATTGAAGACCGGTCTACTTCACATATTATTGGGAAAAAAGTCGCATAAAAACATAGATCCTTTTGTTCATTTCCCCCTGTCTTATCCCTAATCCCATGAACATTTTTCACACACACACCAACACACACACACACAAACACACACACACACACGCACATAGAACCACGCAATCATATTAAATATAAACGCTTATCAATTTATGTTCACGCTCTAATGACGTCATATCCGTGCGTAAAATAAATATTAACATAAAAACGCGTGTTGGGTTATTGCTGTCACTTCCTATTTGTCATGACTCAGCTGAAACTACCAATAACGAAATGCAGTAAGAAGCCTAGTAACTAGCAACCAAGACTACAAATATGATTGATATCAGTTTCTAATTATCTCATTTATCATCTATCCTGATTAAAGTTTATAATAAAAAATGATTTCACATTTTTGATAAATATGTCCCTATCAGGTGTATAATAATAATAATAATAATAATAATAAAATTACAAATATTGCAAGAAATGTCAGTTATAGCGTGACCTATGATTACATTTAGTCTATCAAAGCAGAATTATAGTAAAAAAGAAAGTAAATTCCCCCAGTCACGCCAAGTGCCGTATAGGGAATATTGTGTTAGGGACCATAAATTTTACAGACCTTCGGCACATGATTTTTGGGGTTATGTGAACGGTATTACGCCCGTGCCGCTTTACTTACCCAGAAAAAAAATCCGGTGCCCATTAAAGGCTGGGTGAACCCGGAAGCCGTCGGTTGGAATCGAACCCTACCTCTTGTTCTTAAAGCAGAATTATATTGATATATTTTTGTTTCAGCGTTCAAAAAATAGATTTGTAAAAATACTAAAATATTATGCCTTAAATGAGTACCGGATTTTTTCAGGGAAAGGAAAGGGGCACGGGAGTAATACCGACCACATTACTCTAAAGTTCATGTGCTGAAGGTCAACAAGACAAGTGCGATTTTTGAGCCATGTTAAAAGGCACAACAGCCTACTAAAAGTAATCCTGAAGGGGAAAATATGAGGTAAGGGAGGCAGAAGCAGACCAAGACAAACATGGACGAGTAACATCAACAGATAGGCAAACCAGCCTATTACAACCTGCACCATCAAAGCAAGAGACAGAGCAGAATGGCGCTCCATGGTAGCTAACCTTCGTTGCGGAGATGGCACTCGATGATGATGATGATGATGATGATGATGGTGATGAAGGTCAATACAAATAATGGCCACTAACACTATATTCCCTATACGCCATTTGGCATGCCGGGGCTCTTTATTTTCGTTAGTTTTTTTTTTTTTTTTATTAACTAAGCTATCATCAACAAGGAGCCCCGGTGGCTGAGTGGTTAGTGTGCTCGCTACCTGACCTGAAGGGTACGAATTCGATCCCTAGCAGTGGTGGATTTTGTTTTCGGACCGACAAGTCACCGGGTGTTCACCCAGCTTCTAAAAATGTGTACCAGAGATTTTCTGGGATGTAAAGGCGGCCGGGCGTGATACCGTCCACATCACCCAAGAAATAATCCGTGCTCATAGAAAAATAAAGTCACTAACATCATATTCCCCATATGCCTAGCAAGACTTGGAGGGTACCTTTACTGTTGTTTACTAAACTATCATCAACGAACAGCTGTAAAAGAGTAGAACCTTCCCATATTGTTGACTTTCCCGACTATAGCTTGATATCATAAAGGTCTACAGTGTTATTGTTGTAAGTGATTTGAACTAGTCAACAATATAAGGTAATCTAACTCAACTGTTATAGATATGTAACTTTACTGTTTTGTAGAAACGTATTTTAAATTGATAATATACATTAGGTCGTATGATATTAAAATATTATCATAATCATGTGCCATACCGGTTGCAGAAGGCGATCATGTCCTTCCATAGTCTTCTAGCCACCGTGCATCGTATCAGTTCTCTTGTTGACTGTTTTCCATGCCATAACACCAAGATATCCAGTATTTTCTCTCTTTGTCGTCCGTGATCTCTCTTTCCCTATGTTTTGCCAGTTGTAACCAAGTATTCCATCTTTCCTCTTCTCACGATGTGCTCAAAAAATGTTGGCTGTTTCTTTCTGATGTATTTTGGAGCTCCCTTTTTGTGTTGACCTCTTTGAGAATTTCCTTGTTGGTCTTTTTTGTCTGTCCAGTGAACTGTCAACATTCTTCTGAGAAATCCAATCTCTGTGGTCTCTGTTTGAAAATTAATTTTAGTTTTTTTTTTTTTAATTTATTAAAATATTTAAAGCTTATATTAAAAGATGAGAAGGGAGAAGAGTAAAAGAGGCAGACCCAGAGTAGGATAGACACGCAATATCAACGAAACGTTATAACAGCATCATTTGGCAACGGACGTAAGGGCGAGAACCAGAACTTTGTATCTCCCTCAACAACATAACGGGTACAAGAGGAGGTGAAAATAAAAAGAAATAAATAATTTCAGCAAGTAAATGTTCCCTCCATGCCGTGTTTGGCGTATGGGGAATATGGGGTTAGTGATCATATTTTTCTATGTCCACGGCACATTTATGGGTGATGTGGTCGGTATCGCGCCAGGCCGCTTTTAAATTCATCGTCATCAAGTACCGGGCCTGCTGGCGTAGGCGATCATGTCTCTCCACAACTGTCGATCTCGACAGTTATTTATCATTTCTGTTGTTGACCTTCTGCCAAGCCATTCTCTTAAGCTGTCTGTTATTTTTTCTCTTTGCTTCCCTCTATCTCTTCGTCCCTCAATTTTCCCAGTTGTTACAATATATTCCAGTTGTTCTCTTCTCATTACATGGCCAAACAATGATGATTGTTTCTTCCTAATATTGGAAATTAGCTCTCTTTTTGCTTTGACCTGTTTCAGAACGTTTTCATTACTCTTCTTAGCTGTCCATGGTACTCTCGACATGGTTCTGTAAAACCACATTTCTACAGACTCCAGTGATTTTCTTGTCTGTTGTCCCGTTGTCCCATTGTCCATTATTCACATCCATATGTTAAGACTGGCTCTACAAAACATTTAAGAACTCTTTTTCTTGTTTGTATTTAAAAAATGGATTTCATAGTATCTTCCTCATTTTTTTTGGAAAGCTGCTTTTGCGGAGCCATTCTGCATCTCACCTCTTTTGTACATCTTCCATCTGAGGTTAACAAAGTTCCCAAATATTTAAATTCATTTGCCTGTTTTAATATTGTTCCACTTGTCTTTATTTTGCACTGAGGTGATGTCTTTTTCTGTGTTGTTACCATTACTTCTATCTTTTTGCTATTAAGTCTGAGTGCTTTATTTTGCTTTCTTTCACTATAATGTCCAACATTTTTTGCAACTCATTTTCACTTTTACCGATTAAGACTGTATCATCAGCACACTTCGATGATTTATATGATGACCTCCAATTGTTAATCCAGACATGCTCCTCATGGATCGTAAAATAATCTCATTATAAATATTAGTCTTCTCAATAGTTCAGTTTTTTCTCAAGCTCTTTTGTTGTTATCCAGTTTTCACATGCCTAGTTAAATATCAATAATATTTGTGAGTTGGTTATTCGGATTTTAATTGTCTCGATTAGTATTTTTGATTGAAACAAACAGCCACTCAAAATTACGAGCCTCGATGTACGAGCAGTTAAACGCAGACAGATTCATCGAAAATACAACTTCGCAAATAAAGACCTTAGTGAACAAAAAAGGAATAGGAAGTAAAATACAATATTGCTCAGCTCATATACAAATCAGGATTAAGAAAAAAACTGGGTCATACGTCACGCGCCGTAGAAATTGACGTCACTGAATCAGGTAACAACGTGTACATATATAACCGTCTTATAATTGCATAGCCTCTTTGTGCTGCCTCTAGGCAAAATGACGGTAGCTGACTGTCTCCAGAAAAATACAGATACACAATGTATTTCCGAGCTGTGATCGCAGCCTTATGCTATAGTCATGAGAACACCTGCGCGAAAGACATTGTCCACGATAGTTAATTTTTTTAGTTAGCTGATAGCAGATTTCCCTAGCGTTTGGCTTTTTCTTTGCAAGGCGCTGTGCCACTGAGTACGGCTTCAATCCTTCTTCGGTCCATATATTGTTCTTTGTTTTTTTTCTGTTGTTGATTATTTGTCATTTTTTTCCGAGTGCTGTAAACATACCTCTTCCTCTGAATTGATTAACTGTCTCCGCTTGTCCTTTCATTCGCCGTAAGTTGTTTGTTTGTTTAAATCACTAGTAAGTTGGTTGTTTGTTTAAATCACTAGCAAGTTGTTTGTTTGTTTAAATCACTAGCAAGTTGGTTGTTTGTTTACATCACTAGCAAGTTGTTTGTTTGTTTACATCACTAGCAAGTTGGTTGATTATGTGACCCAGCTTGTCTTAGACGGAGAGTGTCAGCCACGGCGCAGGTTTAGGGGACACATCAGGACATACGCACATAATCAAGTACTGACCATGTGACCAGCTTATCTTGTGTCATAATATTGTCCTTACCACTCCAGCATGAAATTGGACAAAAAGTCAAGTGGGCATGATCACAAGGCTCAAACGCTTAAGAAGAATCTTGGTTATGTAAAAATAAGTGTAGAAACCAACCGTATTGTTTACTTTCCCCACACTAGCTTTGCATGATAAAGATCGGGGGCGCCTCAGTAGCCTAGTTTGGAAAACCACCCGACTGGGCTACCGACGTTCAAACAGCCCGTGTTCGATCTCCAGTGGAAACAGTGTGAATTGTACGCGTGGCTGAAAAAAAAAAACACCCTCGCGGTCGACCCAGCCACTGGCAGAAATAGGTACAAGGGTAGCACTGTGGGAAGGTGAATAATGCAGCCTCGCATCGCGAGTTTCAATGCTTGAAGCGACACTATCCAGAAGTCTCCGAACACTTCTGGATAGGCGGTCGAATACATATGGTTAAAAACTTTTTATTTATTTGTATGCCTTCTCTATTTATTGGTATACCTTCTCTATTTATTTGTTTGCCTTTTCTATTTATTTTTCTGCCTTCTCTATTTGTCTGCCTATATATCTATTTGTTTGCCTTCTCTATTTATTTGTCTGCCTTTTTTATTTATTTGTCTGCCTTCTTTATTTATTTGTTTAACTTTTTTATTTATTTATCTATGTTCTCTATTTATTTGTCTGCCTTTCCTATTTATTTGTCTGCCTTCACTATGTATGTGTATTCCTTCTCTATTTATTTTTCTGCCTTTTCTATTTATTTGTCTGGCTTTTCTATTTGTCTGCCTCAATATTTATTTGTCTGCCTCATTACCGTCCAAGAATTCACCAAAAATTACCATACTTATTTATGTTTCAGTTCTCCAGCTAATATTTGGGATATAACTGATACTGCAAACAAAATGACTTATTTCTGCTTGGACTTATATCACAGTTACAGTGCGTTACGTCGTTCACTAATCAATGACGCGGAGACACATGATTTATCGTTTTATTTTGTGATTGAAAATCGTTCAGCAAAGAAAAATAATCAATAGCAGGCTCGATTTGACCAATATATAGGTAGCATTTGCATAGCCGTAATTACAACACTGAAAGTGTATTAATGAAATGTAGGAGTCGAATATTTCCAGTGTTAATCTCATTGAAAAATCTCTTTAAATATTTATAAAAATCTTTAGATTTTGGCTAAAACTAAGAATAGCAAAATGTTACATCTTCTCAATATTCCTCTATGGTGCAGAAACATGGACATTAGACCAGAAAGCAGAACAGAAAATTGAAGCCTGTTGTGGTTTTCAGTCACTTTTTATTTTTTAAATTTTAATGTTTATAGGAGAGGAGGTGGCCCAAAGAAACAGCGAGCTGGGCCACTAAGGTCTGTCGCGTTTCATCTCAATCGAGGGCTCCTAGGTTAACCAAGCCACCAGTGGGTACCGATTTTTTGTAAGAAAGTAGGGCCCGCCTGCCCACATTACCCATTGAAGAGAACCATGCCGTTGGTCATTGCAAACTATGGGACCTAACATCATCATCATCATCAAGTACCGGGCCTACTGGCGTAGGTGATCATATGTCTCCACAACTTTCGATCACGACAGTTATTTATCATTTCTGTTGTTGACCTTCTGCCAAACCATTCTCTTAAGCTGTCTGGTATTTTCTCTCTTTGCTTCCCTCTATCTCTTCGTCTCTCAATTTTTCCAGTTGTTACAACATATTCCAGTTGTTCTCTTCTCATTACATGGCCAAAAAATGATGATTATTTCTTCCTAATATTGGAAATTAGCTCTCTTCTTGCTTTGGGCTCTTTCAGAACGTTTTAATTACTCTTCCTAGCTGTCCATGGTATTCTCAACATTCTTCTGTAAAACCACATTTCTACAGACTCCAGTGATTTTATTGTCTGTCCATGATTGACATCCATATGTTAAGGCTGGCTCTACGTAACATTTAAGAACATAATAGAAATGTAGATACCTGTTTATTACTATTTTTGAACATTATTTATTTTATTCTGCGTTGATATGTGTTGGCTGGCAGGTAATGATCAAGATAGACATTAATGCTGTGTTCTAATGGATGTTAATTCGTCTCGTCCTTAAAAACAGAAAAATAAACATTACTGCCTTTTAATAGCTGACAGTGATTACCACAATTAGAGGGTTTGCGTTGTCTGAAATATTGCTTTTGAGTATGCGAAGGTCATTCCTTTATGATCAACAATACAGCCCCTTGTTTTATGTTTGAAATGCATTATATCAGGGCTTACTTCTTGAAAGCATTCTTTGCTAAGCGAACTACATTACTTACCAGACCACTGCACTCAACAAGCCTACTTTAATTACCAAACCGCATTTCAAATAAAATTACTTTACTCGAGAAATTACTTTACTCATACATTCATTTGATTCAAATAACTACATTGCTAAACAGTCTTCTTTACTTAAAAGCCTAATTTAATTAACAGATTTTATCACCTGTATATTCATCGGGAGACACTGAGAAGAACATTGATGAGAGAGGCAAGAGCAGCAGGATTCGGCTCCCTCAATGAGATAGAACTGCTTGCACAGAACAGAGCCAAATGGCGAGATTTGATAAAATATCTTTAAAAGAAAACTGCTAGAACAAAAATTCAGATATGAGAAGGTGTATCTTGGTCTACGCCCTATGGGCCGGCAACGGCTCGAAAGGTCAATAGATAGATAGATATTCATCCGACGAATAAATTTGTTTCATATGTTCGGATTTGGAGACAAAAACAATATCCTAACACCATCAAGAGCTATACATTTTTTAAAAAGAAATGACGATTAACATTTTCGGGAAGACGTGAACAATAGTCAAAAGACGTGTCAATATGGCGGATCGGCGGCAGGAACCGTTAAAGGCTGTGTCTAAAGCGTGTTCCTTGTTGCATGTTCCTCATATTCCGAGTTCATCTTGTGGGCGGAATTACTGAGTTTGAGTTAAGTGCTGCGTGCACACCGTGAGCTGTGCGTTTCATCCGTTTTGATCGTTTTTCGATATTCCGATTGTTTACTACATTCCTCCATAACTTAACCTTTCACACTCACTACATTCCATAATGTTACCTCTTAAAATACCCGTTATCTTATATAAACTTCACTTTCTCCCCTTGATAGCCCTTATAAATTTGTCTTTAGCACCAGCGTTATTTTTTTTACAAACGTTACCTTCAACAATCGCTATATTTCATAAACGTTACCTTCAACAATCGCTATATTTCATAAACGTTACCTTCAACAATCGCTATATTTCATAAACGTTACCTTCAACAATCGCTATATTTCATAAACGTAACCTTCAACAATCGATATATTTCATAAACGTTACCTTCAACAATCGCTATATTTCATAAGCGTTACCTTCAACAATCGCTATATTTCATAAGCGTTACCTTCAACACTCGCTATATTTCATAAGCGTTACCTTCAACAATCGCTATATTTCATAAACGTTACCTTCAACAGTCGCTATATTTCATAAACGTTACCTTCAACAGTCGCTATATTTCATAAACGTTACCTTCAACAGTCGCTATATATTTTATAAACGTTACCTTCAACAGTTGCTATATTTCATAAATGTTACCTTCAACAGTCGCTATATTTCATAAACGTTACCTTCAACAATCGCTATATTTCATAAACGTTACCTTCAACAGTCGCTATATTTCATAAACGTTACCTTCAACAATCGCTATATTTCATAAACGTTACCTTCAACAATGGCTATATTTCATAAACGTTACCTTCAACAATGGCTATATTTCATAAACGTTACCTTCAACAATTTCTATAATTCGTAAACTTAATCCTCATCAACCGTTATATTACATAAACGTAACTTTCATTATTATAACGTTTCATATCTCTTCTACTTCTTCTACCTTTTTAGCTCTCAGTGGAGCATAGGTCTTCAACAAACACTTTCCAAGTCGTTCTGTTTTTTGCCATTCTTTTAAGATCATTCCATTTCTTCCCCATCATCATCATTTCTTCTTCTATCTGTCTTCTCCAAGAATTCCTTGGTCTTCCTCTTTGTCTTTTCCCCTGTGGATTCCAAAAAAGGGCCTGTTGTGTAATACTCTCAGTTGGCTTCCGTAGTGTGTGTCCTATCCAGCGCCATCGTCTTCGCTGTATCTCTTTATCCACTGGTATTTGACTGGTACATTTCCATAATTCTATGTTAGTGATTTTGTCCTGCCATTTCCATCCTTTTATTCTGCGTAAGCATCCATTAATGATGGTCTGTATCTTCGTGATTGTCAATTTTGTTGTTCTCCATGTTTCACAGCCATATAATAGGACCGACTTAACATTTGAGTTGAAAATTTTTATTTTTGTATTTAATCTAATTTCTTTGGATTTCCATGTTTCCCAGTGCAATGAAAGCTAAATCTTGCTTTTGATATCCTTATTTTGGTATCATTTTCTGTTCCTCCCTTTTTATCTATATTACTGCCCAGATATATATATATATATATATATATATATATATATATATATATATATATATATATATATATATATATATTGCACATCTAATAGAGGTATTTCTCCTAGTTTTATTTGGTTATTGCCAACTGTATTAATTCTCATAATGTTGGTCTTATCTCTATTAATCTTCAGTCCTAGCTGTTGTGATCTCTCATCAAGTATGCTCATTTTATCCAGCATCTGTTGATGGCTGCGTGATAGGAGAGCTACGTCATCAGCAAAGTCTAAATCATCAAGTTGTTTGGTCAGTGACCACTAGATTCCATTTCTGTTGTTTTGAGTTATTTTCATAATTCAATCTATGGCCAGTAGAAAGAGAAATGGAGACAGAAGGCATCCCTGTCTTACTCCTGTTCTTATTTCAAATGCTTCTGTAAGCTGTCCTTCATGCACCACACTACATTTCATATACTAAGTATTAAATTGTGATACTCTTAATTTGATCTTGATTTTGACATTACTGAGATATTGATTATCCCATGTTAGAGTCATCAAAACGTGACCCTGAGATCTGTTAATAATTTGTGTTCTCAAGGTCATTAATGTGATCGTTATTGAACTAGCTTGTTGAAACCTTCCGTGTCTCGTGACTGACAAATCTCTGATAACATCTAGTGGTAGTACACCTCCGTGGTAAATCCGCTGTGTTTGTGACATTCTTCTTGGTCCGTGAGTTAATATTATTAGAGTAGAATCTATGTCCCTGGACATGCGGGGGAGTACGGGAAAATGAAAGAGCGGGCAGGTTGGCTAGCTGCGCTGTCGTTGAGGACGGTCAACCAATGGATTGGGCGGACATCATCAATGCCCTTGAGATGTGGGAAGAGCACAGGACTTCGACAAACATAGATCCACGTCACTTCTTCAGATGACAGAGATGGGAGTTAAGATGGGCATAGCCAGAAACGAGAAATTTAGTGGCCGTGTAAGAAGAATTATCAACCAACACAGAACTGGAGTCGTCAGTCGCTGGACACTGAGGGACTTGCTGAGGAGGTGATCTAAGTACCTATGGGCATGTTCGGAGTGAAATGATGATGACCCGCAAATAACTCAATAACTCCTTATTAGAGTAGAACAATTGGGTCGTACGCTGGTAACATGTGAGTTGATTTGGTTGCTTTTTGTAAAAATATGAAACATGTAGCAAACTTTTTTAGCAGCTTCACAACCAAATGTGAAGCAATAACAAGACCAGCTTCATAAGTAAGCATTTGGTATACCTATATGTTTATGGTTAGTCGAAGGCCCCGGTATCACTGCACGTGAATTAAAATTCATAATTGCTCTACCACCCGTGCCAGTGGAATCATCGGAAATAAACGTATTTCATTGACAGATCATAACAAAGAAAGGAAGTTGCAGTCCACATCATAGCAGCAACGGCATACGCCAAAAGACATAAGGCCAAGCGGCATCGAAAGTGAACGCAGCTGAACTGTCCTTCGTCATACGATATCATCATTTATCGTAAGCAATCGAGATATAAAAACACGATCCGGATGAAAAACACAGCACGCGGTGTGCACTAAGCACTAACTCACTAGCTCCGACAGCAAGCCGGATTTGGAATATGAAGAAACTGCAACAAGGAACACTTTTAAGACTGAGCCTCAATGATTTTTGCCGCCTATCCGCCATATTGACCGGTATTCCAATGATGACGTATATAGCAATCATCACAGAACACACTATTGCCCTCACTGTAGAGGATTTCAGCTCTCATGCACTTAATCCGCATCACCGGCAAAGACCCCAACAGTGGATCCTCCGATCTATCCACTAATCTGTATTGGAAAGATAGAATTAACCATCTTTCCTGCAAAATCGTAACAGTGAACGTTGATGAAAACATGACAGCGCCATCTTGAAACCGGAAGTGTGATATTACTATAATTATGATTAAACGTGAGCATGGTGATTCTTTCTATAGAAATTAACTTTAATCAAATAGGAAAATGTTGATAATATATTTTAAAAGTAGTTGTTATATGTTAAGGCTGACTTTTGAGCTCTTGTTGCATCTTCATTCTTGCGTCTTCTTTTCTGTTGAAACGTGTTTTGGCCTTTTTTACCATTGATATTCATGCTTTCCTTTATCATAGATTAACAATTCTGTCCATCTAGCTGTGGATGTTAACTGTTTCTCGAAGGCTAAACATGCATCAGCATAACGATATATTGATCGGTCGTTGGTTTGCTCAAGATCTTCTAAGATACCAGGATTCAATGTTCTAACGTTCCTTCTTCCACCTCGTGGTCTGGAAGCTTGTTAAATACATTCGTGTTGACTTGTCATGATGAATGGGGCGATGTGATAACGTTTCCATGACATAAAGCCAAGTCAGTCTGTCATAGATGATATTGTTGTTGTTGTTGTTGTTGTTATTGTTGCGCTCGCCAGTTTTCAACTCTGACGAAGTCCCTAGAGACTAAGAACTGCGTTTTGCTTGTTAATCCATTTTTCCCTGGCAGCCGCGTGCACTGGGGTCCCTCGCCGCACAGGCAGATAACTCCGACTTCGGAGGTACTCATGTTTTTTTTTTTTCCGTCGATGAGTAGCTGACTTTTCAAGCCGGACCTCGCTGCTCAGACCAGTAGTGGTTGTCGCAGAGAGAAATCATACATAAAAATCCCAACCAGTGTAGCCGAGATGTTAACCCACAACCTCTCTGTCCCGAGACCGGCGTCTTGCCTCGAGACCAACCAGTCACCCATGGACTTGGAATATGAGGAAACTGCAACAAGGAATACATTTCATGCATAGCCTGCAATGGTTCCTGCCGCCTATCCAACTCTGTGTTGATTTGTTTTTCAACTGTGTCTCCCCATGAAAAGCTCCTTTCTAGCATCCCCAGCTTTGACCTGATGTTCGTGCAAGCTGATCATGGCTGTAGATTCATGATCATTGACTGAATCATAAGCTCACCCTGCCTCCTTGAGGGCATTTAGAATGTCATCCCGGTCCATTGTACGTCCGCCATCCAAGCAGCTGTTACAATCTGACTGTAAACTCGTTCATTTTCTCTCACACTGGAGTGTCCATCAACGAAGATAAAACAGATGCTAATCAGACCTATGTTTTTTAGTGACTCCAACCACAGCCTTCGTGCCCAGCCTCCTCTTATTTTCCTGAGCCACTCATCGATTCACTCAGAAAACACACTTGAGTGAAAGAATGTGTGTCTAGCTAAGCCATTCCTTTAGTTACAGCCATTATCGCCATATTCAAACTACTGGTAATTACCCCGAGAGCACACGTTCCTCCATTACTGTTATTCCTCTAACCTGAGCTGTAAAAGCCCACGAGCTCTGACCGCGCTGAACAACGGATCCATCAATGGCTGCTGCATCCTTAGATGAATTTTTATTGATCAAAAACTGGACTACAAAGGAGAAGAGGTAGAGAACAAGATGTTGTTTACAGTTCGCCCCTATCTTTATCCTCACTTCTTCTCCTCATCTTCTTCTACCTTTCAGCTCCATGTGGAGCATAGGTCTTCAACAAACACTTTCCAAGATGTTCTCTTTCTTGCCATTCTTTTAAGATCATTCCATGATTTCCCCATCATCTTGATCTCTGCTTCTGTCTGTCTTCTCCAAGATTTTCTTGGTCTTCATCTTTGTCTTTTCCCTTGGTGATTCCAAAAAAGGGCCTGTTGTGTAATACTCTCAGTTGGCTTCCGCAGTGTGTGTCCTATCCAGCGCCATCGTCTTCACTGCTGAGAGGCTATTCCTAGCCTTCATTAACACCTGATGTATGTGCTGGGTGAAAACAAAACTTCAAAAACAAGTTCTTTCACTTCCAAAAAAAAAATAATAATATTTCGAATTATTTCACGTCAATATTTTTTTAATAAATCATATTTAGAATTTTTCCACGTCTAAAATTACCAAAAACAATATAATTTGTTTATTACTAGAAAGAAAATAAAACTGTAATTGTTATCATGATAAGATATCGCTTTAAACGTTCAAGTATCGTATTATCAATAAGATATCACAGATTTCCTTCTCATTTCAACAAAACAAAATAAAATATTACATTTGTGCTTTGCTAAGAACACCAGAACGTCATATTTATTTCTTGCAATTTTCGATTTAAAAACTGTTCAAATCTGTAAAATATTTATTTAAAATATTAAATTATTGTAAAATATCATTAAACATGTTTCTTGGCTTCTAGATATGCCACCACCCACAGTGTACGGAGGATAACGGTGGTCTGCCCCTGATGATATGCAGACAATGCGACCTTGACATTCACAAGAACCCGGAATATAGCGGTCATTTGGTGCTGGATAGTAAATTGAAAAGTAAGAAAATTAATTTATTTCTGTGTTTATTTCTGTGTTTATTTCTGTGTTTATAACTTTCTCGATTATTTGTTTACTTACTTGTCTATTATTATAGAAGAAACTTTTATCACCATCATCTATCTATCTATCTATCTATCTATCTATCTATCTATCTATCTATCTATCTATCTATCTATCTATCTATCTATCTATCTATCTATCTATCTATCTATCTATCTATCTATCTATCTATCTATCTATCTATCTATCTATCTATCTATCTATCTATCTATCTATCTATCTATCTATCTATCTATCTATCTATCTATCTATCTATCTATCTATCTATCTATCTATCTATCTATCTATCTATCTATCTATCTATCTATCTATCTATCTATCTATCTATCTATCTATCTATCTATCTATCTATCTATCTATCTATCTATCTATCTATCTATCTATCTATCTATCTATCTATCTATCTATCTATCTATCTATCTATCTATCTAATCTATCTATCTATCTAATCTATCTATCTATCTATCTAATCTAATCTAATCTAATCTAATCTAATCTAATCTAATCTAATCTAATCTAATCTAATCTAATCTAATCTAATCTAATCTAATCTAATCTAATCTAATCTAATCTAATCTAATCTAATCTAATCTAATCTAATCTAATCTAATCTAATCTAATCTAATCTAATCTAATCTAATCTAATCTAATCTAATCTATCTAATCTAAATCTATTTATTTATTTATTTATTTATTGTCCTCTCGAAGCCGAAGACGGCACATAGGGCAGAACCACAATCTCAAAAACAGAAACCTTGCGTGCCAAACTGGCACATATTGCAGAGATCACTGCTCTAAAATATATGGCGCTGTTTCCATAACAATACTTTTTACAATGACAGCTTATCAAGTCATCGATCAACCTCCTTAGTCGCCTCTTACGACATGCCTGGAAGGTCACAGTGTCACTATTCTTTATGTTATCACCATCATGAAGCATGAACATAAACAGGACACATCTGAAACATGTGCAGTGCGTTAAATACTTGGTCACAGCAATAACATCAGATGGAAGATGCAACACAGAAATGAAAATGAGAATCATCATCATCAAGTACAGGGCCTTCTGGCGTAGGTGATAATGTCTCTCCACAACTTTCGATCACGACAGTTATTTATCATTTCTGTTGTTGACCTTCTGCCAAGCCATTCTCTTAAGCTGTCTTTTTCCTTTGCTTCCCTCTATGTCTTCGTCCCTCAATTTTCGCAGTTGTTACAATATATCCCAGCTGTTCTCTTTCATTACATGGCCAAAAATGATGATTGTTTCTTCCTAATATTGGAAATTTGCTCTATTTTTGCTTTGGCCTCTTTCAGAACGTTTCCATTACGCTTCATAGCTGTCTTTGGTATTCTCAAACTTCTTCTGTAAAACCACATTTCTACAGACTCCAGTTATTTTATTGTCTGTTGTCCTATTGTCCATGAAAAAGCAGAATAGCTCATGCCAAAAACGCATTACAGAAAAACGTCTTATGAACAAATCTGTGGCAAAAGAAGTAAAAAAAAAACTAGTTGATCGGTGCTATATGACGCCAGTTTTGACCTATGGATAGTAAACAAAGAAATGAAAAGACTATTACTAGCCACAGAGATAATTTTTTTCTCAGAAAATTGTTGAAAGTTCCGTGGACAGCGGAAAATCAATGAGGAAATTTTCAGAGGCCAACAGGATAAGGGAGCTACGAAAAACATCAGAAAAAAATCAACATTTTTCAGGCACACTGATAAGAAGTGGAAAGTTGTAATACTTGATTACAACTGGCAAAACATAGGGAAAGAGAGATCGCGGACGACAAAGAGAGAAGATTCTAGATAGTCGGTGTCATGTGATGGAAAACAGTCTACAATACAAATGATACGATGCACTGTGGATAGAAAATTCTGGAAGGACATGATCGCCAACGCCAACCTGTATGGCACATGATGATGTTGATAATATCTATTATTATTATTTTTACATGAAGAGAGAACAGTTCTCTTGTCACTAATCGACAATAAGGCAGCTTTGGAGATAGAAAGGTCCAGGAGAATGCATTTTGTAACCAAATTGGTTAAATAATGAAAAGGGAAGAAGTGGGAGTTCTGGCTAGAGACAGATTCCTTGAGACGGGTTGTGGTGAGTGCAATGTACTGTGGGAGATCTGGCTAAAGACAGGTTCCTTGAGACGGGTTGTGGTGAGTGCAATGTACTGTGGGAGATCTGGCTAAAGACAGGTTCCTTGAGACGGGTTGTGGTGAGTGCAATGTACTGTGGGCGATCTGGCTAGGGACAGATTCCTTGAGACGGGTTGTGGTGAGTGCAATGTACTGTGGGCGATCTGGCTAGGGACAGATTCCTTGAGACGGGTTGTGGTGAGTGCAATGTACTGTGGGAGATCTGGCTAGAGACAGATTCCTTGAGACGGGTTGTGGTGAGTGCAATGTACTGTGGGAGATCTGGCTAGAGACAGATTCCTTGAGACGGGTTGTGGTGAGTACAATGTACTGTGGGAGATCTGGCTAGGGACAGATTCCTTGAGACGGGTTGTGGTGAGTGCAATTGTCTGTGGGAGATCTGGCTAGGGACAGATTCCTTGAGACGGGCTGTGGTGAATGCAATGTTCCTGCAAAGGATGTGCGACCCGATGAATTATTAAACAACATATACATACATTATCTGGTATCTGTGAAAACCAGTCCATGAATATGTATTGAGTTATTCGCGGGTCATTAATAGTGCACTGATCCCCTCCTCATTTCCAGCGACTAACGACCCCATGTAATCGTACATCAGTTAAAGGAACACACAGTTTAAAATTAAAAAAACAACGTGAAAGCCGCAATACTGATTAATCCACCAACATCCAGATGGCTAATTCACACGCAGTTGGATAATTTTATCAAAACTAAAGATTGATAATTCTACCAACAACTCATATGCTGATTATTTTACTCTAACTCGTCAAATGTTGATTATTCGTCCATTAAACTAATTAAACTATAATAATTTTATGAATATACACGGCAAACAACACGGTTAAAAATATCTTATGCAACAAATCTATGTCAATAAAAATGAGAAAGAGAGTTCATCGGTGCTATATAGAACCAATTCTGACCTATGAAAGCGAATCATGGAAAGTGGACAAACAAATAAAATGATGATTAGAGGCCACAGAGATGGAATTTCTCAGAAGAATGTTGAAAGTTCCCTGGACAGCTAAAAAGACCAATGAGGAAGTTCTCAAAGAGGCCAACACAAAAAGGGAGCTCTTAAAAAACATCAGAAAGAAGAAATCAATATTTTTCGGGCACATCATGACAAGAGGAAAGTTGGAATACTTGGTTACAACTGGCAAAATTAAGGGAAAGAGAGATCGCGGGCGTCAAAGAGAGAAAATACTGGATAGCTTAGTGTCATGGCATGGAAAACAGTCAACAACAGAACTGATACGATGCACTGTAGATAGAAGATTGTGGAGAGACATGATCCTCTACGCCAACCGGTATGGCACATGATGATGATGACACGACAAACCATGTAGAGTTTCAGCAAAGCTAGATTTTAGTGTTTTTTTCCCATGATGTTAAAAGAATGATGTTTTGTTTTATTTGGTTTCATCCTGTTTAAAGAGCTTTCGGTAAAATGTGTTATTCTTTTATGTAGTACTGAAGGTATAGCTGAAACATACTATTTGTCATTTAGTGTATCTTATATTGGTGTCAAAATTCACACAATTGTTCATTATTTTACCTACAAGAAAGTGTGATTATTTCATATAAACTCAAACGTTGATTCGATCGGCCACATACGAAGATTCCCAGCGATGGCTGCAACTTCAGCTCCGTCCCAGGTAAGGCGGTGACATCGCATCGCAGACAAAAACAAGTCTGATTGTGTTTCCTGGCGAACCTTCATCATGAACACAGATACACTCCCGATAGAAGAAACTCGTTTCTATGTAATTCCATCCAGAAAACGAAAATCTAGCCTCCGAAATGCACAAAACAACTGGAACAAATGCTCAGTGAAGTCGACGCGCAACTGCCACCAGAATGCATTTCTGTCAAACTTAGATCCTTTGAGACTTTTCCATTTATGGAAATGACAACCCTGGAATGAGATTTAATCATAAAATGAAATTTAAAAAAGTAAAATTCAAGTACCCCTGTCACGCCAAGTGGCGTATAGGGAATATGGTGTTAGTGACCATAAATTTTACAGACTTTCAGCACATGATTTTTGGGGTAATGTGGTCGGTATTACGCCCGTGCCGCTTCACTTTCCCAGAATAAAATCCGGTACCAATTTAGGGCTGGGTGAACCCGGAAGCCGTCGGTTGGGATCGAACCCTACCCTTGTCCTTTGTAGTCCAGTTCACTAACCACTGAGCTATCGCGGCTCCCAGAATGAAATAAACTGACCATTATGTTCTGAATTAAAAATGAAATAATGTCAAAGTTAACAGAAACAAAAAATCGCAAGGAATATAAAGACATGACTATACAAAATAAATTAATGTAATTTATTTTGATACCGAATCAATCATTTCAATATTGACAATCAGCCACATGATAACTGACAAAACAACATCGGGGAGTCACTACCAAGTTTGGAAACATAAACATCAGCATTCATCCCGTAAACTTGACAGTCATTACAGCAAACTTTATGGCGTCTTTACAATTTTGTTCTAGCCTCCAAGATTAATAGCTAGAGTGGAGGGATAGAAAACAGTCTGCTTCATACTCAATTAAATACAAAAGGCCGTTATAAATTATCCATAAACAGGAAAAAAAAATATTATTTAATTGAGATAATAACAAATATTGTCCAACAAGGAAATAACTCTGGAGGCAAAACGAGCACTATAAAATACAATGTTCATCCCAACGTTGTGCTACCAATGCCAGACCTGGACCCTAGATGCACGAACAATAAGAAAAATAACCTCTACAGAGATGAAATGTGTTAGACAAATGACAGTAAACAATCTGAGAGATAAGATCAGAAATGAAGAACTGAGAAAAAAGCTAGGAATAGCCCCCGCCATAGAATATATATGGAAACAACAGATAAAATGGTTTGGCCACGTGACAAGGCAGAAAGAACAAAACACAACACAACGAGCCTTCAACAAACGTTGTGAGAACACCAGACCCAAGGGTCGACCACGTAAAAGATGGGTCGATGGAATATTAGAAGCACTAGGAAACATAACAGCAGCAGAGGCGAACAGAAGAGCAAAAGACCGCAAATTATATCTCCCCTCGACGCTGAAAGGCAGATGAGGAAGGAAAGCAGAAGAAGAAGAAGAAATATAACAAGTAAGTAATAATGGAAAATGGAAAATACCAGTCATATAGCAGTGGGCAAAGTGATACAACGAAGGCGATGGCGATGGGTAGGACAAACACTACATAAAACAACTAAGAGAATTACACGACAGGCACTTTTGTGGAATCTCAAGGGGAATAGACACAGAGGAAGTCGGGGAAGACATGGCATTATCTTAAAAGAATGGTAAGAAATAGAATGGTTTGGAAAGTGTTTGTTGAAGACCTATGCTCCACAAGTGCTGAAAGTGTTTGTTCTAGACATATGATGCACAGGGAGCTGAAAGTGTTTTTTGAAGATCTATGATCCACAGGGAGCTGAAAATGTTTGTTCTAGACCTATGATCCACAGGGAGCTGAAAGTGTTTTTTGAAGATCTATGATCCACAGGGAGCTGAAAATGTTTGTTCTAGACCTATGATCCACAGGGAACTGAAAGTGTTTTTTGAAGATCTGTGCTCCACAAGGAGCTGAAATTGTTTGTTGAAGATCTGTGCTCCACAGGGAGCTGAAAGTGTTTTTTGAAGATCTATGATCCACAGGGAGCTGAAAATGTTTGTTCTAGACCTATGATCCACAGGGAACTGAAAGTGTTTGTTGAAGACCTGTGCTCCACAAGGAGCTGAAATTGTTTGTTGAAGATCTGTGCTCCACAGGGAGCTGAAAGTGTTTTTTGAAGATCTATGATCCACAGGGAGCTGAAAATGTTTGTTC
Organism: Megaustenia siamemsis; assembly: GCA_032433765.1. NCBI lineage: Eukaryota > Metazoa > Mollusca > Gastropoda > Stylommatophora > Ariophantidae > Megaustenia > Megaustenia siamemsis. The sequence continues at coordinate 59,651,638 of JAVIAB010000088.1, forward strand.
TAGACCTATGATCCACAGGGAGCTGAAAGTTTTTGTTGAAGATATGGGCTCCACAGGGAGCTGAAAGTGTTTTTTGAAGATCTATGATCCACAGGGAGCTGAAAATGTTTGTTCTAGACCTATGATCCACAGGGAGCTGAAAGTTTTTGTTGAAGATACGGGCTCCACAGGTAGCTGAAAGTGTTTTTTGAAGATCTATGATCCACAGGGAGCTGAAAATGTTTGTTCTAGACCTATGATCCACAGGGAGCTGAAAATGTTTGTTCTAGACCTATGATCCACAGGTAGCTGAAAGTGTTTTTTGAAGATCTATGCTTTTCATGGAGCAGAAATTGTTTGTTGAAGATATATGCTCCATAGGGAGCTGAAGGCTTTTGTTAAAAGTCTATGCTCCACAGCGAGCTGAAAGTTTTTGTTGAAAGTCTGTGCTTCAGGGGGAGCTGAAAGGAAGAAGGAGAATATATAATAGACATATTGGAGACAACTGTAGCTGAGTATAATGGACAGAAAAATGCAGTGATGTAATGTTCTAGTTACAACCAAGTTAATGTTAACATAGAAAAGAATAGGTCACATAATTTGGCCGCTTCTCGAGCAAAAATCTGCCCACAGCGGTGATCCCAGGCCGCGCTGGTTCGTGCAATTCGTCAGGATTTTCTTAATATTTTCTGGTCATACTCGTCAGTGGTATATCGGGGCACCTGTGGAGTCGTCCGGTATGCAGTGATGACGATCGTAGCAAACTAAGACATTCTTTTTGTAACTGTCTTTAGACTAGTGAACACATCATTTTCTTCTTCTACACACATTTATTTCACAGCTGTTTATTTGTATCTCAAAAGTTACATTTTAGTTCTATCCATGGAAATGTTTAATTTTTTATGTATGACGATGTAAGGTAAAAAGGTAAAGTACGAGAATTGAAGATTTGAATTGGCGTCTTACCACGCGTTTTTTTCAACCACAAGTGTTCGGAGACTTCTGGATAGTGTCGCTTCAAGCATCGAAACTCACGATGCAAAGGCGGCATTCCTCACTTACCCTGAGTACTACCCTGCTACCCATTTCTGCCAGCGGCTGGGTCGACCGCGGAGGTATTTTTTTTCCAACCACGAGTACAACTCACACTGCTTCCAGCGGGAATCGAACACGGGTTGTCTGAACGGTTGTCTGGTTTTCCCCAACTAGGCTACCGAGGCGCCCCATTACGATGTACTGAGTCTACTCCACTCCACTCCAGTATTAAAACTGTTATTTCATGTGAGTCGGTTCATTCTCTGACATCAAACACAAGATGGTTATGTGAGTCGGTTCATTTTATGACATCAAACACAAGACGATTATGTGAGTCGGTTCATTTTATGACATCAAACACAAGATGATCACGTGAGTCGGTTCATTTTATGACAGCAAACACAAGATGGTTATGTGAGTCGGTTCATTTTATGACATCAAACACAAGATGGTCACGTGAGTCGGTTCATTTTATGACATCAAACACAAGAAGATTATGTGAGTCGGTTCATTTTATGACATCAAACACAAGATGATCACGTGAGTCGGTTCATTTTATGACAGCAAACACAAGATGGTCGCGTGAGTCGGTTCATTTTATGACATCAAACACAAGATGGTCACGTGAGTCGGTTCATTTTATGACATCAAACACAAGATGGTCACGTGAGTCGGTTCATTTTATGATATCAAACACAAGATGATCACGTGAGTCGGTTCATTTTATGACATCAAACACAAGATGGTTATGTGAGTCGGTTCATTTTATGACATCAAACACAAGATGGTCGCGTGTGACGGTTCATTTTATGACATCAAACACAAGATGGTCACGTGAGTCGGTTCATTTTATGACATTAAACACAAGATGGTCACGTGTGTCGGTTCATTTTATAACATCAAACACAAGACGATTATGTGAGTCGGTTCATTTTATAACATCAAACACAAGATGGTCACGTGAGTCGGTGCATTTTATAACATCAAACACAAGACGATTATGTTAGTCGGTTCATTTTATAACATCAAACACAAGACGATTATGTGAGTCGGTTCATTTTATAACATCAAACACAAGACGGTTATGTGAGTCGGTTCATTTTATGACACATGACATACAACAAAATTTGTGTTTAACTGAAGTCAATATTTGGGAACTTTGTTAACATCAGATGGAAGATGTACAAAAGAGGTGAGATGCGGAATGGCTATGGCAAAAGCAGATTTAAAAAAAAAATGAGGAAGATACTGTGCAATCCAGTTTTCACAATAGAAACAAAAAAAAAGAGTTCTAAAATATTATGTAGAGCCAGTCTTCAAAATATGGATGTGATCTATAGACAATAGGACAACAGACAAGAAAATCACTGGAGTCTGTAGAAATGTAGTTTTACAGAAGAATATTGAGAATACCATGGACAGCTAAAAATAGTAATGAAAATGTTATGAAAGAGGCCAAAGCAAAAGAAGAGCTAATTTCCAACATTAGGAAGAAACAATCATCATATTTTGGCCATGTAATGAGAAGAGAACAACTGGAATATATTGTAACAACTGGACAAGTTGAGGGACGAAGAGATAGTGGGAAACAAGAGAAAAAATACCAGACAGCTTAAGAAAATGGCTTTGGCAGAAGGTCAACAACAGAAATGATAAATAACTGTCGAGATCGAAGGTTGTGGAGAGACATGATCACCTACGCCAGCAGGCCCGGTACTTGATGATAATGATGTCAATATTGATGTGTGAATGATATTACAAATCGTTGTCAAGAGATCAACGAAATGGTCAATCGGAGAGATTCGCTGTGTACAATGTTTTACTTTTTAACCACATTTGTCTGAGTAATCTGAAGCAGCTTCTAATCAGTTTGGACGTAAAATAGAAGTAGCATGAGCATTTGATATTTCTAGAATGACACATGAGAAAATGAACTAAAGTAGCAATAAGGTCACGATAAAGTTATTGGTTATGGAAGGCCTCACTGCAAACGAATTAAAATCCATAATTGCTCAACCGCCCGTGCCAGTGGAATCATCCGAATTACTAACTCATCTCCCAAAGAAAAAAAGGTAACTGTAGTCCCCATCGTAGCAGTCTCAGCACACGTCAAAAGACATAAGGCGAAACCGCGCTAATGTGTACACAGCCAACTGTTCCCTGTCATGCGCTATCATCATTCATCGTAAACAATCGGAATATCGAAACATGATCAAAACGGATGAGACACACAGCTCACGGTGTGCACAGAGCACTTAACTCAGTAGCTCCTGCAACAAGCCGGACTTGGAATATGAGGAAACTGCAACAAGGAATACTTTTCAGACATAGCCTTCAATGGTTCAAAATCACGATAAAGTACGAGGCTTGAATAGGCGTCTTAACTCACGAGTTTGCACCCATATATGCTTGGCCGCCTTTCCAGAAACGTTCGGAGACTTCTGAATAGTATCGCTTCAAGTATCGAATGCGAGGTGGCATTCCTCATCTTCCTAAAGTACAACTCTGGTACCGATTTCTGCCAGCGGCTCAGTCCACCGCGGACTCACATTTCTGTTAATTTTAACCTTATTTTTTAATGTATTTTTTATATTTCGATTTAGTGACTTGTTCACCAACATCTGCGATAACATTTTAAGAAGTTATCTCTTGAACGTAATTAATAACACCGCTATTAACGTTGTTTCTATCCAATGGGATTTTTCGCAGGAGGGCAGGTCAGGCCACCCTCACCGACAGTGGATTATGCAGACGAGACAGACAGTGATTCTCAACATGCGCCCAATGAGGACAGGGTGGATGGTGTCTTTGTCAAGCACAACTCTCAATTGAGGTCAGTGATAAATAAACAAGAGTAATTAATAACAATAGTATCATCATGTGCCATACCGTTAGCGTAGGTAATCATGTTTTTCCACAATCTTCTTTTCGACATTGCATCGCGTCAATTCTGTTGTTGACTGTTTACCATGCCATGACACCAAGGTATCAGGTATTTTCTCTTTTTGTCGTCCGCGATCTCTCTTTCCCTGTATTTTTTCCAGTTCTAACCAGGTATTTCAACTTTTCTATTGTCATGGTGTGCCCGAAAAATGTTGATTTTTGTTTTTCTTATGTTTTTTAGGAGTTCCCTTTTTGTGCTGGCCTCTTTGAGAATTTCCTCGTTGGTTTTTTAGCTGTCCAGATAAATGTCAACATTTTTCTGAGAAATCCCATCTCTGTGGCCTCTAATCGTCTTTTCATTTATTTGTCTACTGTCCAAGATTCACTTCCATATGTCAGAATGGGATCCCTATAACACCAACAATATTATACATCCTTTTATGAAATGCAAATAGTGACGAGGAATACACAGAAAGCCATGTGCAGTGAGAGGAGCAAACATTTCCACTTTGAAGCAAATTAATCTTCAGATATTCAGAACACCACACCAGGAGGCCGACCAAGAAAAAGGTGGATCACCGGAATACCTGAGACACTCGGGAGTATAACAGAAGAAGAGGCCAATAAAAGAGCAATAAACCGCGAACGATATCTCCCCTTGCCGTCAAAAGACAAACAAGGAAGGAAAGAAAGAAGAAAGAAATGTAACTAGTCACTTCTTCTTCTACCTTCCAGCTCCCTGTGGAGTATAGGTCTTCAACAAGCACTTTCCAAGCCGTTCTGTTTCTTGCCATTCTTTTAAGATCGTTCCATGTCATCCATATCATCTTCGTCTCTACTTCTACTTGTCTTCTCCAAGAATTCCTTGGTCTTCTTCTTTGTCTTTTTCCCCTGGGGATTCCAAAAAAAAGGATCTGTTGTGTAATACTCTCAGTTGGCTTCCGCAGTGTGTGTTCTATCCATGCCATCGTCTTCGCTGTATCTCTTTATCCACTGGTGTTTGACTGCTACATTTCCATAATTCTAAGTTAGGGATTTTGTCCTCCAACTTCCATCATTTATTCTAAACTATCAAATGCCTTTTCGTAATCTATGATTCCGATATAAAGTGGGGACTGTAGTTCTAAACGTTGTTCAACTATTATACGTAAGGTAAATGAGAAACTTGGGCGTGTAAGAAAACTTATCAACCAACACAGAACTGGAGTCGTCAGTCGCTGGACACTGCGGGACTTGCTGAGGAGGGGATCTGAGCACCTATGGACATGTTCGGAGTGCAATGATTATGACCCGCAAATAACTCAATAACGTATGGTAGTTATTTGATCAGCACATGATCTGTTCTTCCTAAAACCTGCTTGTTCATCTCTCAAATGTTTCTCTATGGCCTCTTTTAGCCTCGCCAGAATGATTCTGCTTAATATTTTCATGGCACTCCTCCTCTTCTTCCTCCTCTTATTTCCTTCCTCATCTGCCTTTCAGCGTCGAGGGGAGATATAATTTGCTGTCTTTTGCTCTTCTGTTCGCCTCTGCTGCTGTTATGTTTCCTAGTGCTTCTAATATTCCATCAACCCATCTTTTTCGTGGTCGACCCTTGGGTCTGGTGTTCTCACAACGTTTGTTGAAAGCTCGTTGTGTTGTGTTTTGTTCTTTCTGCCTTGTCACATGACCAAACCATTTTATCTGTTATTTCTTTATATATTCTATGGCGGGGGTTATTCCTAGCTTTTTTCTCAGTTCTTCATTTCTGATCTTATCTCTCAGAATGTTTCCTGTCATTCGTCTAACACATGTCATCTCTGTAGAGGTTATTTTCCTTATTGTTCTTGCATCTAGGGTCCAGGTTAGGCATTGGTAGCACAACGTTGGGATAAAGATTGTATTGTATAGTGCTCGTTTTGCCTCTAGAGTTATTTCCTTGTTGGACAATAGTGGTGATAACTGTCCGATGATTTGACAAGTTTTGTTGCATCTTGATTCTATCTCTGCCGTTTGAGAATTATCGTTTGTCATTAGACTTCCTAGGTATTTGAATTCCTCTACTTGTTTTAGTTGTCTGCCTTCTATAGTTATGTTGATGTTCTGTTTATTTTTGGCGACGTTCATAACTTCTGTTTTGTTGATGTTGATTTTCATGTTGTATTTTGTGCCTGAGATGTTGAGTTTTCATGGCACTTATAGTAGTACTTATAGTAATAACTCCCCTGTAATTTGTGCACTACTGTAAACTTCCTTTCTTTGGTAGTTTGATCATATAACCTTCTTTCCAGTCTTTAGGTTTTTCTTCCCTCTCCCAAATTGTATCTAATAGATTATGTAACATCATAGTGGAGGTGTTAATATCTGCTTTGATGGCTTCTGAAGGAATTTCATCTGGTCCTGTGGCTTTACCACTTCCAGGTAGGCGCCGTGCCCATATGAGTACACTTGCGTGTTACAACGCTGATTCAAGTCTCATACGACCTGACCTTTACCTATCAAAATGCCACAAATACAAAGTTTGTAAATCTATTTACAGAAATCATGTCTCGGCTTTACCCAAAAAACTAATTATATTTATTTTGTTCCACGCGAATCTTTGTTGTTGACGGAATTCATAGTTTTATGTTTGTGTTCTCTTTGCTTGGCCTCTTCCGCTATCACGTTTCCCGGATGTTCTAGTCTTCAGTCATCGTCTCTTTGTATGATGTCTTGGTTTGTTGTTTTCGTACAATTTGTTGACATTTGTGTTTTGTGGATTGTGTTGTTGTCTTGTCACGTGGTCAAACGTTGATGTGCTTGTATTTGTATATAATCGGCACCTTAACTTTCTTTCTCAGTTCTTCTCTTTATGTTATGCCTCGCAATTCGACTCCCATCATGCGCTTGACACATTTCATTTCCGGTGTGCTTGTCTTATGGTATGTTCTAGAATCTAGTGTCCAAACCTCACGGTAATATCACCAAATTACGCTGAGTTGAAGATTTTGTTAAAAATGTTTTATGTGCGTCTATTGCGATTGTCTCTGTGACCAATAATGGAGCCGTTGGACCGACAGTCCCGCGTTCTTTAAATCAACTACGATCAGTCTATTTTTGCTGCTTGTTTGTTCCGATTCTAACAAGGGTGCCTATTTATTTTAATTTGTCTACGTTTTTCAGTTATTTATCCCATATTTTATATGTTGATGGCCTGTCCTTTTCTTTACCCTATCCTCTAATGTAGTCTAATAAGGTGACCATATTTTTCAAACCTAATCCGGGACGGATTAATTTCACTTAAATTTTCCATCAATAAAATACAATTTCTTCCGTCTTTTTCAAGTGAATAATACATACATTTTAAAACTAATTAAAACACCTAACAATATAGGCTTACTAAACGTTATCAGGAGTTATTGAATTAAACATTATTGAGTTTCATTTCCGGTACATAAGATTTAAAACTTGGAGCCCATTTTACAGTTACTGTTTCGCCAAATGAACAGCCAGTTCAACTTTTTAAACATTTTCTACGCAACAACGGAATAATGTCTATTTTTAAGGTGAAGAGACGTTTACCATTTGGACAAAATTGGTAAACGTTTGTGTCCCTTAATGTATTTTAGCAAATCCGGGAGAAAAGCTAAAAATTCTGCCAAAAACGGGACAAATTGAGGACAGTAACAAATCCGGGACAAAGGTTGAACAAACGGTAAAAAATCGGGACTGTCCCTGAAAAATCGGGACGTCTGGTCACCTTACTAATAATGATTACTAAAAGACACTTATCCCACAATAGAAAAGTGTTATTTTCCGTAACACTTCATATTAGTAAGATTAGTAATAGGAAGCTCTTTATACAGAGCTTCGCAGCAGAAGGAAGCTGACCATCAGAATCGGTCACCGGTCGTGCAAATATTTCGACCCTTTAGCTTCTTGACACTGTAGAGAAGTACAACCTGCCTGGGTCAGGACTCCAGGTGTAAGACTCCAGGTGTAAGACTCCAGGTGTAAGACTCCTGCTGCGGAAAAAAAAAAGGTAAAGAGCCCCGTCACGGCAAGTGGCATATAGGGAATATGGTGTTAATGACCGTAAATTTTACAGACCTTCAGCTCATTATTTTCGGGGTAATGTGGTCGGTATAACGCCCGTGCCGCTTTACTTTTCCAGAGAAAAATCCGGTACCCATTTAAGATTGGGTGAACCCGGAAGCCGTCTGTTGTATCGAACCCTAATTCTTGTCCTTAGGTGAAACCTACTGTAGTCCAGTGCGCTAACCACTGAGCTCTCGCGGCTCCCATTTAACTCTAAGGCGTACAATATAACCGGTATCTGATAACTACACAGCATCATCATCATTAAGTACCGGGCCTGCTGGCGTAGATGATCATGTCTCTCCACAACTTTCGATCTCACAGTTATTTATCATTTCTGATGTTGATCTTCTGCGAAGCCATTCTCTTAAGCTGTTTGGTATTTTTTTCTCTTTGCTTCCCTCTATCTCTTCGTCCCTCAGTTTTTCCAGTTGTTACAATATATTCCAGTTGTTCTCTTCTTATTACATGGCCAAAATATGATGATTGTTTCTTCATTAAATTGGAAATTAGCTCTCTTTTTGCTTTGGCCTCTTTCAGAACATTTTCATTATCCTTCTTAGCTGTCCATGGTATTCTCAACATTCTTCTGTAAAACCACATTTCTACAGACTCCAGTGATTTTCTTGTCTGTTGTCCTATTGTCCATGATTCACATCCATATGTTAAGACTGGCTCTACATAACATTTTAGAACTCTTTTTCTTGTTTCTATTCTCAAAAAAGGGCAGCTCCTAAAAAACATCAGAAAGAAACAATCAACATTTTTCGGGCACATCATGAGAAGAGGAAAGTTGGAATACTTGGTTACAACTGGCAAAATAAAAGGAAAGAGAGGTCACGGACGACAAAGAGAGAATATACTGGGTAGCTTGGTGTCATGGCATGGAAAACAGTCAACAACAGAACTGATACGATGCACTGTAGATAGAAGATTGTGGAAGGACATGATCGCCTACGCCAACCGGTATGGCACATGATGATGATTGTCACAAATGGATTGCATATTATCTTCCTCATAGAAGTAACTATACTTATTCATGGAAACGAAATAAGCTCTCATTTTCATCATTCACTGTAATCTTAATATGTCTGTCTGCGATCAGGACTCAGGCAGAGTAGGATCCCAGACTTTCACATGAAGTCAGCTGTCAGGCTAAGTGTGTTGATCGCCCCCACAGACAGAACATCACAGTTAGAGTCTGCCATATCCACTCCGACTGAAAACCCGTTAAAACGTTGCACTGTGTTCTGCGCCATTGGCCCAGTGCATCCGATTTGAGCCAGAATTTTGTTCAGGTTTGCTTTCCTTAGCCTTTGATTGTCCCCAATCTTCCTGCAAGGCAGCAGATGATCTTTTCTGAAGGGGGATTCTGCCCTTAGACGGTCGGCCTTCCCAGGTTTACGAGCACCATCTGCCCGAGTCACTAGAGGTGACTAACACAGCCATGCGGCTTGTAATGTGAGGAAACTGCAACAAGGAACGCTTTTCATGCATAACCCTCAATTGTTCCTGCCGCCTATCCCCATATACCGGTAAGTCACGTCCTCTTGAAAACGATGATCATCGTAGCACTAGATGATGTTAGGCCATCGATGACTCCAATTCCGAACATACAAACACACAGTCAGTCGTCAAATTATCCCCGTCGCACGTCAAACAGCAGACCGTAAGATTTGCGCACGGTCGGTTTAGGGAACCATTACGATGACGTAGCACACAAAAACGTCGCCCAACACTTAATCTCGTTCCATTTAGATTTCTGTGTGATTACTCTAGTGTAAGCAGCCTACGACGAACAAAACACGAAGCAAATTCCCCAAAGAGACAAATCTGCGGCTGACGAAGTAGTTTACATTAATGTGTAACATGGAAATAACTTGCGTCAAAGAATACCATCAACGGTCATGAACAGCACCAATGTGTGACGTAAAGCGCAGATCAAGTCTAGACGGTGGAAGGTCTCACTCACAACACTTGAGTCGTCAAAAACGGACTGTTGTCGGCCTACAACCTCGCTTTAGCGACACAGATGTATCAAGCATAGCATCATATCTTTTTATGCAACCGCTAAAGTAACACGTAACTCGTTACTAACAATAATGGTTTTCTTGACTAGTAACAGATTTTACCACATTATTGACCAAAGGTATATAACTGTAAAACTTTGAGTTTCATTCATTTTCTTTAATTATGTGCCCTTGACAAATAATGGGCCAGGTTTGTGAAACTGCATTTATGATAGAGGGGGTTGGGGCGGGGGGGGGGGTTGGTGAGAGAGCAGTAGGAGAATAAATTCTGTGCTGAGTTAGTGTCGTTGGATCGGAGTAGGAGTCGGGAGTAGGTTCGCTTTGAATCAGAGTATGAGTCGGGAGTAGATTTGAGTTCAGTCAGATCATGAGTCGGGAGTAGGTTCGATTTGAATCAGAGTAGAAATCGGGAGTAGATTTGAGTTCAATCAGAGTAGAAATCGGGAGTAGATTTGAGTTCAATCAGAGTAGAAATCGGGAGTAGATTTGAGTTCAATCAGAGTAGGAGTCGGGAGTAGATTTGAGTTCAGTCAGAGTAAGAGTCGGGAGTAGATTTCGGTTGAATAAGAGTTGGAGTTAGGAGACGATTTCGGTTGAATCAGAGTAGGAGTCGGGGGTCGGTTGGGGTTGAATCAGAGTAGGATTCTGGAGTAGGTTCGGGTTGAATCAGAGTAGGAGTCTGAAGTAGGTTCGGGTTGAATCAGAGTAGGAGTCTAGAGTAGGTTCGGGTTGAATCAGAGTAGGAGTCTGTAGTAGGTTCGGGTTGAATCAGAGTAGGAGTCTGAAGTAGGTTCGGGTTGAATCAGAGTAGGAGTCTAGAGTAGGTTCGGGTTGAATCAGAGTTGGAGTTTAGAGTAGGTTCGGGTTGAATCAGAGTAGGAGTCTGTAGTAGGTTCGGGTTGAATCAGAGTAGGAGTCTAGAGCAGGTTCGGGTTGAATCAGAGTAGGAGTCTGGAGTAGGTTCTGGTTGAATCAGAGTAGGAGTCTAGAGTAGGTTCGGGTTGAATCAGAGTAGGAGTCTGGAGTAGGTTGGGGTTGAATCAGAGTAGGAGTCTAGAGTAGGTTCGGGTTGAATCAGAGTAGGAGTCTGGAAAAGGTTCGGATTGAATTAGAGTAGGAGTCTGGAGTAGGTTCGGGTTGAATCAGAGAGTCGTGAGTAGGTTCGGGTTGAATCAGATTAGGAGTCTGGAGTAGGTTCCGGTTGAATCAGAGAGTAGTGAGTATGTTCGGGTTGAATCAGAATAGGAGTCTGGAATAGGTTCGGGTTGAATCAGAACAGGAGTCTGGAGTAGGTTTGGATTGAGCCAGAATAGGTGTCTGTATTAGGTTCGGGTTGAATCAGAACAGGAGTCTGTAGCAGGTTCGGGTTGAGTCAGTATAGGTGTCTGTAGAAGATTCCGGTTGAATCAGAGTATGAGTCGGGAGTAGGTTCCACATCCACACATTTCTCACAAGTATCCATCACTGATACTTTTGTTACTCTACTCATGTGTGTCTTTACTGAATGATCAAATACATATACTTCTATTACACACTGAAAGTGCTTAGAAGAAGTAATAGCTACAGCTTAAAACGTATGAACTTGTATGGTTAATTATTGAAAATTGCATCCACCGAAACTCTCAGATTTGTCATCTCCAATCATTTTATTTCATCAAGCTTTTACCATTGCTAAGACATCCAAACATTTCTATGCCAGCTAAACAACAAATGATAAATAGCATTTTCATACCAACTTTGTGCTATGAAAGTCAAACATGGACCCTTTCTAAATCACAATTAAGAAAGATCAATACATGTGAGATGCGATGCTTGAGAAAAGTAACAAACAACACAAGAAGAGATAGAATACCAAATTAAACCATAAGAAAAATGGTAGGAACAAAACCCTGCCAAGAATATATAGAACAACAACAACAACTTAAATGGTTTGGCCACCTGGTCAGAATGAATACTGACCAATCACCATCAAGGGCGTTCTTCTCGAGAATGCATGGAAAAAGGCCAAGAGGAAGACCCAGAAGAAGATGGATAGATGCAGTGACAGAGACATGTAACAACAAAGGAAAATCACTAATTCAGACAGTTCGAGCAGCTCAAGAACGACAAATGATATAAACCACGACACCTTTTCGGTATCAGTGAAAAGAGAAAAGAAGAAGATGAGGAATCATTTTGTTATGAGCTCATCATCATCAAGTACCTGGCCTGCTGGCGAAGGTGATCATGTCTCTCCACAACTTTCGATCTCGACAGTTATTTATATTTATAATTTCTGTTGTTGACCTTCTGCCAAGCCATTCTCTTAAGCTGTCTGGTATATTTTCTCTTTGCTTCCCTCTATCTCTTCGTCCCTCAATTTTACCAGTTGTTACAATATATTCAAGTTGTTCTCTTCTCATTACATGGCCAAAAAATGATGATTGTCTCTTCTTAACATTGGAAATTAGCTCTCTTTTTGCTTTGACCTCTCTCAGAACCTCTTCATTACTCTTCTTAGCTGTCCATGGTATTCTCAACATTCTTCTGTAAAACCACATTTCTACAGACTCCAGTGATTTTCTTGTCTGTTGTCCTATTGTCCATGACTCGCATCCATATGTTAAGACTGACTCTACGTAACATTTAAGAACTCTTTTTCTTGTTTCTTTTGTTAAAAATGGATTGCGTTGTATTTTCCTCATTTTTTGGAAAGCTGCTTTTGCCTGAGCCATTCTACATCTCACCTCTTTTGTACATCTTCCGTCTGAGGTTAATAAAGTTCCCAAATATTTAAATTCATTTACCTGTTTTAATATTGTTCTACTTGTCTTTATTTTGCACTGAGGTGATGTCTTTTTCTTTGTTGTTACCATTACCTCTGTCGTTTTGCTATTTGCATTAACTACTAAAATATAATTCGTACATGAATGTTTACTGTCACTGAAAACTGTACACCTTGTGTGTGATGTCCCGAGCTGAAACCACCTCCATGTAATATCAGTATTAAAGATGAGGGGAATGTATTAAACTCAGAATTTCTACATCCATAAGTTTGAATTATGGTAGGAGACAGAAGTAGATTTTGTTGGAGTCAAAAGAGGAGATAAAAGTAGATTTTGTTGGAGTCAAAAGAGGAGATAGAAGTAGATTTTGTTGGAGTCAGAAGAGGAGATAGAAGTAGATTTTGTTGGAGTCATAAGAGGAGATAGAAGTAGATTTTGTTGGAGTCAAAAGAGGAGATAGAAGTAGATTTTGTTGGAGTCAAAAGAGGAGATAGAAGTAGATTTTTTTTGGAGTCAAAAGAGAAGATAGAAGTAGATTTTTTTTGGAGTCAAAAGAGAAGATAGAAGTAGATTTTGTTGGAGTCAAAAGAGGAGATAGAAGTAGATTTTGTTGGAGTCAAAAGAGGAGATAGAATTAGATTTTGTTGGGGTCAGAAGAGGAGATATTAGTAGATTTTGTTGGAGTCAAAGTAGGAGATAGAAGTAGATTTTGTTGGAGTCAAAAGAGGAGATAGAATTAGATTTTGTTGGGGTCAGAAGAGGAGATATTAGTAGATTTTGTTGGAGTCAAAGTAGGAGATAGAAGTAGATTTTGTTGGAGTCAAAAGAAGAGATTGAAGTAGATTTTGTTGGAGTCAAAAGAAGAGATAGAAGTAGATTTTGTTGGAGTCAAAAGAAGAGATAGAAGTAGATTTTGTTGGAGTCAAAGTAGGAGATAGAAGTAGATTTTGTTGGAGTCAAAGTAGGAGATAGAAGTAGATTTTGTTGGAGTCAAAGTAGGAGATAGAAGCAGATTAAGTTGGAGAACAAAAATGGAAGGAATAATACCAGGACGACGGCTTAGGGCAGACCAAGAGTAACGTGATTTCAAGACATCAAGGAGACCTGGAACATGACAATAGAGGTGAGGGATCGGCCTAGAGAAATATATTCTTTTAGACTATATGTGGTGAATGTAACGTTCTGCGGTAGATCTGGATAGAGACATAGTTTCTTTCAGACGGGATGTGGTGAATGTAACGTTCTGTGGTAGATCTGGATAGAGACAGAGATTCTTTCAGACGGGATGTGGTGAATGTAACGTTCTGTGATAGATCTGGATAGAGACAGAGATTCTTTCAGACGGGATGTGGTGAATGTAACGTTCTGTGGTAGATCTGGATAGAGACCAAGATTCTTTCAGACGGGATGTGGTGAATGTAACGTTCTGTGGTAGATCTGGATAGAGACAGAGATTCTTTCAGACGGGATGTGGTGAATGTAACGTTCTGTGGTAGATCTGGACAGAGACAGAGATTCTTTCAAACGGGATGTGGTGAATGTAACGTTCTGTGGGAGGTCTGGATAGAGACAGAGATTCTTTCAGACGGGCTATGGTGAATGTAACGTTCTGATGTAGATCTGGATAGAGACAGAGATTATTTCAGACGGGCTGTGGTGAATGTAACGTTCTGTGGTAGATCTGGATAGAGACAGAGATTATTTCAGACGGGATGTGGTGAATGTAACGTTCTGTGGGAGGTCTGGATAGAGACAGAGATTCTTTCAGACGGGATGTGGTGAATGTAACGTTCTGTGGTAGATCTGGATAGAGACAGAGATTATTTCAGACGGGATGCGGTGAATGTAACGTTCTGTGGTAGATCTGGATAGAGACAGAGATTATTTCAGACGGGATGTGGTGAATGTAACGTTCTGTGGTAGATCTGGATAGAGACAGAGATTATTTCAGACGGGATGTGGTGAATGTAACGTTCTGTGGTAGATCTGGTTAGAGACCAAGATTCTTTCAGACGGGATGTGGTGAATGTAACGTTCTGTGGGAGGTCTGGATAGAGACAGAGATTCTTTCAGACGGGCTATGGTGAATGTAACGTTCTGATGTAGATCTGGATAGAGACAGAGATTATTTCAGACGGGCTGTGGTGAATGTAACGTTCTGTGGTAGATCTTGATAGAGACAGAGATTCTTTCAGACGGGATGTGGTGAATGTAACGTTCTGTGGTAGATCTGGATAGAGACAGAGATTCTTTCAGACGGGATGTGGTGAATGTAACGTTCTGTGGTAGATCTGGATAGAGACAGAGATTCTTTCAAACGGGATGTGGTGAATGTAACGTTCTGTGGGAGGTCTGGATAGAGACAGAGATTCTTTCAGACGGGCTATGGTGAATGTAACGTTCTGTGGTAGACCTGGATAGAGACAGAGATTCTTTCAGACGGGCTGTGGTGAATGTAACGTTCTGTGGTAGATCTGGATAGAGACAGAGATTATTTCAGACGGGATGTGGTGAATGTAACGTTCTGTGGTAGATCTGGATAGAGACAGAGATTCTTTCAAACGGGATGTGGTGAATGTAACGTTCTGTGGTAGATCTGGATAGAGACAGAGATTCTTTCAGACGGGCTGTGGTGAATGCAACTTCCTGCAAAGGAAATACGAACTGAGGATGAGTATGTCGTTAATGTTTCTGTTTTGGAATGTTTCCATTGGAACCTGTAGCGATACATCGGATCTATTATATATCTTTGGACATCTAAATTATCACGTCACGCCATCAACAAGCTCTACGAGAACATCAGACCCTAGTGTAGCGTATGGAATAGTTGAGCTGATGGCATGTTATAAACACTAGAAAACATAACAGCAGGAGAAAACAACAGGGCATCCGAAGATCCACAAGCGAAATCTCCCCTCAACGTTAAAATGCAATTGGGGAAGGAATGGGAGAAACATACGAAGACATCTTTACAGTAAATGAAGAGAATGTATTAATGGAAAGCTAATATTAGTTATATCTGCATTTCTTTCTTTAAATATTCATTTCTGTTGATTTACGAAAATCTATTCACTAGACCTTTCGTACTTTGGCTACATGCAAATTCTCATTTAGACACGCTGAAAATATGTTAATTTTTAATGTTTAAATCTTGTCATGTGTGAAATAATTGCTGAAATATAAACTAAGAATTAATTCAGCGGCGTCTCTCTGAATTTAAAATGATAAATTTCTCATTTCAGAACCAAGATATCCAGTACTGAGCTTGAACGAAAATTGAAACGCAAAATGGCGCAGAAGAAGAAAGGCAAAAACGTAAGCCTGCTTTGTGACGGTATTAGCATGTAATAAACTAAACAAATCAAGTCTCACATTAATCAGATTAATGAAATTATGTTTTTTCCCCGGCTCTCACCTTTGGCAAATTCCCTACAGACAAGGAGCTGAATGTTGCATAGACGGCTTAACTTCATGTAGTAATGTCTGGCCGGAAATCATGCTGTTTTCTAATTAACCTTTACGTGCCAATTAGCAGATTACGATAAAACGTGTCTTCAATAAACATTAGTTCGTCGCGTCTTCAGTAGTCTACACATTACCTTGACCTTTCAATTCCGAGAATGTGTAAGTGTGTGTGTCCAGAGTTATATTTAAAAATCTGAAATTTGAAATTTGGGAACAAGATGGTAAAAGAGAAAAGAACAATAATGGGAGACATGGTTCCTGGGTGACGGATCAGTGGTAGACCTAGAAGGGGGTGGTTACAAGACAAATGACAACAGAAGAAGGGGGAAACCTGTCTAGAGACATAGATTTCTTAGATGGTCTGTACTGACTGCATCTTTCTGTGGGAGACCTGTCTAGAGACATAGATTTCTTCAGACGGTCTGTGCTGACTGCATCTTTCTGTGGGAGAACTGGCTAGAGACATAGATTTCTTCAGACGGTCTGTACTGACTACATCTTTCTGTGGGAGAAATGTCTAGAGACATAGATTTCTTCAGACGGTCTGTGCTGACTGCATCTTTCTGTGGGAGAAATGTCTAGAGACATAGATTTCTTCAGACGGTCTGTGCTGACTGCATCTTTCTGTGGGAGAAATGTCTAGAGACATAGATTTCTTCAGACGGTCTGTACTGACTACATCTTTCTGTGGGAGAAATGTCTAGAGACATAGATTTCTTCAGACGGTCTGTGCTGACTGCATCTTTCTGTGGGAGAAATGTCTAGAGACATAGATTTCTTCAGACGGTCTGTGCTGACTGCATCTTTCTGTGGGAGACCTGTCTAGAGACATAGATTTCTTCAGACGGTCTGTGCTGACTGCATCTTTCTGTGGGAGACCTGTCTAGAGACATAGATTTCTTCAGACAGTCTGTGCTGACTGCATCTTTCTGTGGGAGATCTGGCTAGAGACATAGATTTCTTCAGATGGTTTGTGCTGACAGCATCTTTCTGTGGGAGATTGGCTAGAGACATAGATTTCTTCAGACGGTCTGTGCTGACTGCATCTTTCTGTGGGAGATCTGGCTAGAGACATAGATTTCTTCAGTTGGTCTGTGCTGACTGCATCTTTCTGTGGGAGACCTGTCTAGAGATATAGCTTTCTTCAGACAGTCTGTGCTGACTGCATCTTTCTGTGGGAGATCTGGCTAGAGACATAGATTTCTTCAGATGGTTTGTGCTGACAGCATCTTTCTGTGGGAGATCTGGCTAGAGACATAGATTTCTTCAGATGGTCTGTACTGACTGCATCTTTCTGTGGGAGATCTGGTTAGAGACATAGATTTCTTCAGATGGTCTGTACTGACTGCATCTTTCTGTGGGAGATCTGGTTAGAGACATAGATTTCTTCAGATGGTCTGTACTGACTGCATCTTTCTGTGGGAGATCTGGTTAGAGACATAGATTTCTTCAGACGGTCTGTACTGACTGCATCTTTCTGTGGGAGACCTTTCTAGAGTCATAGATTTCTTGAGACGGTCTGTACTGACTGCATCTTTCTGTGGGAGATCTGGTTAGAGACATAGATTTCTTCAGATGGTCTGTACTGACTGCATCTTTCTGTGGGTGATCTGGTTAGAGACATAGATTTCTTCAGATGGTCTGTACTGACTGCATCTTTCTGTGGGAGACCTTTCTAGAGTCATAGATTTCTTGAGACGGTCTGTGCTGACTGCATCTTTCTGTGGGAGATCTGGCTTGAGACATAGCTTTCTTCAGGCAGTCTGTGCTGACTACATCTTTCTGTGGGAGACCTGTCTAGAGACATAGCTTTCTTCAGTTGATCTGTGC
The DNA here is from genome assembly GCA_032433765.1 of Megaustenia siamemsis. Taxonomy (NCBI): domain Eukaryota; kingdom Metazoa; phylum Mollusca; class Gastropoda; order Stylommatophora; family Ariophantidae; genus Megaustenia; species Megaustenia siamemsis. Next base: position 59,669,681 of record JAVIAB010000088.1, read on the forward strand.
TGACTGCATCTTTCTGTGGGAGACCTGTCTAGAGACAGATATTCCATCAGACAGGTTGCGCTGACTGCATCTTTCTGTGGGAGACCTGTCTAGAGACAGATATTCCATCAGACAGGTTGCGCTGACTGCAACATTCTGTAAAGGGCATGCGGGCTGATAGTGATGTTGATTTCCCGTATCAATAATTCCACTCCTCTGGTTTGTCTTCCCCTAGTCACAGACAGGCGATGTCTTCTCTCTGAACAGAAACATAACAGCTTATTGATGACAATATTTGTGTGCACACTTGTATTAGATTTTGTTTACACACAGGCCAATACGATCTCTCAGACACAAACATTGGATTTTAAAAAAATAATTAATACGGGAATTCTAAAAAGAAATAATATCAGATTAAAATGTCAGTTATATAGAGGTTTGTAAATGTCTGGATGATACAGAAGATGGTTATTAAAGTTTTAACATGATAAAGGAGAAACTTGACAATCTCTTAGTTTTATAAGAGAAGTTTGACAATGTCTCAGTTTGATAAGAGAAGTTTGAAAATGTCTCACTTTAACAAGAAAAATTTGACAACGTATCAATGATATAAGATAAATTTGACAATGTATCAATGATATAAGAGAAGTTTGACAAATTATTAATGATATAAGAGAAATTTGACAATGTATCAATGCTATAAGAGAAGTTTGACAAATTTATTAATGATATAAGAGAAGTTTGACAATGTGTCAATGATAAAAGAGAAGTTTGACAATGTATTAACGATATAAGAGAAGTTTGACAATGTATCAGTGATATAAGAGAAATTTGACAATGTATCAGTGATATAAGAGAAATTTGACAATGTATTAATGATATAAGAGAAGTTTGACAATGTCTCAGTTTTACACTAGAAATTTGACGATTTATCAATGATATAAGAGAAGTTTGACAATGTCTCAGTTTTACACTAGAAATTTGACGATTTATCAATGATATAAGAGAAGTTTGACAATGTCTCAGTTTTACAAGAGAAATTTGACAGTGTATCATTGATACAAGAGACGCTTGAAAATGTCTCAGGTTAGCACAACAAGCTTGACAATGTCGCAATAATACAAGAGAAGCTTAACAATGTCGCAGTGATACAAAAGAAGCTTGACAATGTCCCAATGATACAAGATAAGCTTAACAATGTCACAATGATACAAGATAAGCTTGACAATGTCCCAATGATACAAGATAAGCTTGACATTGTCCCAATGATACAAGATAAGCTTGACAATGTCCCAATGATACAAAATAAGCTTGACAATGTCCCAATGATACAAGATAAGCTTGACAATGTTGCAATGCTACAAGATAAGCTTGACAATGTCTCAATGATACAAGATAAGTATGACAAAGTCCCAGTTATACAAGATAAGCTTGACAATGTCGCAATGCTACAATATACGCTTGACAATGTCCCAATGATACAAGATAAGCTTGACAAAGTCCCAGTGATACAAGATAAGCTTGACAATGTCCCAATGATACAAGATAAGCTTGACAATGTCCCAATGATACAAGATAAGCTTGACAATGTCCCAATGATACAAGATAAGCTTGACAATGTCTCAATGATACAAGATAAGCTTGACAATGTCCCTCCCAAAGCAAGCAAAATGCGCCTGGTGGGCTGATGGGATGATATGTTTGACACAAGGAAATCTTGGCAATGTCCCAATGATACAAGATAAGCTTGACAATGTCTGAATGAAGCGTAAGTCCATTCTGAAAGGACCATGAAATATAAGCCCATTCTGAAAGGACCATGTGAAAGGAGCGAGAAGGACATGAAGATAACATCAAAGAAATGACAGGATGCGACTTGAGATACCAAAGAAATGAAGATAAATGTATAAGTTTGACAAAGTCAGTTAGTGGTGTCCCGGAGACCTCCAGGGCTAGGAATGATGAAGAATACAAAGAGGAAGACGAAGAAGAATGAAACATAGAGAACTTGTGTCAGTGTCTCAATGGTATATATCATCATCATGTGCCACACCGGTTGACGTAGGCGATCATGCCTTTCCACAATCTTCTATCCACAGTAAAAAAAAATAGTAAACTACCCCCGTCACGCCAAGTGGCGTATAGGGAATATGGTGTTAGTGACCATAAATTTTACAAGACCTTCGGCACATGATTTTTTGGGGTAATGTGGTCGGTATTACGCCCGTGCCGCTTTACTTTCCCAGAAAAAAATCCGGTACCCATTAAAGGTTGGGTGAACCGGAAGCCGTTGTTTGGGATCGAACCCTACCTCTTTTCCTTTGTAGTCCACTTCACTAAGTACTGTTCTATCGCGGCTCCCTCTATCCACAGTACATCGTATCAATTCTGTTGTTGATTGTTTTCCTTACCATGACACCAAGATATTTAGTATTTTCTCTCTTTGTCGTCGCCGATCTCTCTTTTCCTATATTTTGCCATTTGTAATCAAATATTCCAACTTTGGGAGCCGCGATAGCTCAGTAGTTAGTGAACTGGACTACAAAGAACAAGAGGTAGGGTTCGATCCCAACCAACGGCTTCCGGGTTCACTCAGCCTTTAATGGGTACCGGATTTTTTTCTGGGAAAGTAAAGCGGCACGTGCGTAATACTGACCTCATTACACCACAAATCATGTGCCGAAGGTCTGTAAAATCTATGGTCACTAACACTATATTGCCTATACGTCACTTGGCGTGACGGGGGTACTTTACTTTTTTTTTTTATTATTCCAACTTTCCTATTCTAATGATGTGCCCGAAAAAAGTCGATTGTTTCTTTCTGATGTTTTTTTAATGAGTTCTCTGAGAACTTCCTCATTGGTCTTTTTTAGCTGTCCGGGGAACTCAGATATCCCATCTTTGTGACCTCTAATCGTCTTTAAATGTGTCTACTTTCCATTATTCGCTTCCATAGGTCAGAATTGCCTTTACATAACACCAACGAATTCTCTTTCTAATCTCTATTGGCATAGACTTGTTACATAAGTCCTTTTTCATTTTCTAAAATGTTATTTTAACCTGAGCTATTCTGCTTTTTATTTCTGTGGTGCATCTTCCATCGGATGTTATTATTGTGCCCAAGTATTTAAAATTTAGCACTTGTTCCAGATTTGTCCTGTTTATTTTTATGCTGCATGAGGGTACCGATTGTTTCTTCGATATGACTATCACTTCTGTTTTATTACGATTCAATCTGAGACCTTTCTTGTTGCTTTCTTTTATCATTATGTCTATCATTTCTTATAGCTCATTCATTCTCTGTCTATGCTATTAAGACTGCCTAACCAGCATATGTCAAATTATTTATGCTGTGATCGTTGGTTTCAATTCTTTTTATGTCTTCATTTGATTTCATAATACTGCTGGCACAGTAGTGATAGCTTAGTGATTAGTGAACTGGACTACAAAGGACAAGAGGTAGAAGTTCGATCCCAAACGTCGGTTTCCGGTTCACTCAGCCTTTAATGGGTACCGGATTTTTTTCTGGTAAAGTAAAGCGGCACGGGCCGACCACATTACCCCAAAAATCATGTTCCGAAAGTCTGTAAAATTTATGGTCACTAACACCATATTCCCTATACGCCACTTGGCGTGACGGGGGTAGTTTACATTTTTTTTAATTTTACTGGCACAGGAGCAACTTAAAGTTTCGCACGATTTTTGCAGGACCTTGACGCTGCTCTGGCACAGATTGCTGATCCTGAGGGATTTGAGCCTTCCGAGTTTTACAGAATGGATTCTGAGGGCAGTGAACCAAGGTTGAAACATAACATATTATCATCAACATTATCATCATCAACAATATCATCATTACAGTTGTAGTTTTCGCAATCGGCGTAGTTGTTCTTCTACCTTTCAGTTCCCTGTGGAGCATAGGTCTTCAACAAACACTTTCCAAGTCGTTATGTTTCTTGTCATTCTTTTAATATCGTTCCATGTCTTCCCCATTATCTTCATCTCTGCTTCTATCTGTCTTACCGAGGATTAGTTGGTCTTTCTCTTTGCCTTTTCCCCCGGAGATTCCATAAAAGGGCCTGTTGTGTAATACTCTCGGTTGGCTTTGCTCAGTGTGTGTCCTATCCAGCACCATCGTCTTCGCTGTATCTCTTTATACACTGGTATTTGACTGGTACATTTCCATAATTCTATGTTAGTGATTCTGTCCTGCCATTTCCATCCATTTATTCTGCGTAAGCATCCATTTAATGAAAGTCTGTATCTTCGTGATTGTCAATTTTGCTGTTCTCCATGTTTCACAGACATATAATAGGACTTACTTAACATTGGAGTTGAAAATGTTTATTTTTGTATTTAACCTAATTTCTATGGACTTCCATATGTTTCTCATTGCAACAAAAGCTCCTCTTGCTTTTGATATCCTTATTTTGGTATCATTTTAATCGGCGTAGTAACCATCTGTAATGTCATCATCGTAATCAGAATTACTGTCATCGTGGCTGTCATTAATATTAACATTATCGTGATTGTTATCGTCATCATAATAATGATTGCCATCATCATCATCATCATCATCGGTATTATCATTACCAAGTCATCACAATTTGCATATTCTCTATAACCTTTATCACACTCCTCATCACCGTATCGTCAATGCCAGCATTCATCATCACTATAATCATCGCTAATATTATAAATTATATCAGCACATTACTATAACCACCATCATTATTATAAATACTATCAGCACATTACTATAATCACCATCATTATTATAAATACTTTCAGCACATTACTATAATCACCATCATTATTATAAATACTTTCAGCACATTACTATAATCACCATCATTATTTATAAATACTATCAGCACTGGAACCTCGGTAGCCTAGTTGGGAAAACCACCCGACTGGACTACCGACGTTCGGACAACCCGTGTTCGATTCCCGCTGGGAGCAGTGTGAATTGTGCTGGTGGTTGGAAAAAAAATACCCCCATGGTCGACCCAGCCGTTGGCAGAAATGGGTACCAGGGTACTACCCTGGGAAGGTGAGGAATGTCGCTTCGCATCTGAGTTTCGATGCTTGAAGCGACACTATACAGAAATCTCCGAACATTTCTGGATAGGCGGCCTAGCACATATGGGTGGAAACTCGCGTGCTAAGACGTCGGTTCAAGTCTCGTACTTTACCTTTACCTTTACTATCATCATCACATTACTATAATCATCATCGTTATTAAAGTCTATCAGCACTCCATTACTATCATCATCATTATTATCTTGAAGTCCGTCATTATCAACATCAGCTTATCATCATTAGTATTATCACTATATCATTATAAATCTTTCATCGCCCCCTGGTGGTACCTGTGTGTTACCGGGGCCTCATTATGAGGGAAGTAAAGAATAGTGACACTGTGACATTCCAGGCATGTCGTAAGAGGCGACTAAGGAGGTTGATCGATGGCTTAATAAGCTGTCATTGTAAAAAGTATTGTTATGGAAACAGCGCCATAGATTTTAGAGCAGTGATCTCTGCAATATGTGCCACTTTGGCACGCAGGGTTTCTGTTTTTGAGATTGTGGTTCTGCCCTATGTGCCGTCTTCGGCTCGAAAGGACAAAAGATAAAAGAAGAAGATTATAAATCTTTCATCGCCCCCTGGTGGTACACACCAGTAATCGCACATTACGCATTCCTAGCTCTGATCTATCCAGCTGTCATCATCATCATCGAGTACCGGGCCTGCTGCCGTAGGTGATAATGTCTCTCCACAACTTTCGATCACGACATTTATTTATAATTTCTGTTGTTGACCTTCAGCCAAGCCATTCTCTTAAGCTGTCTGGTTTCTTTTCTCTTTGCTTTCCTCTATCTCTTCGTCCCTCAATTTTCCCAGTTGTTACAATATATTCCAGTTGTTCTCTTCTCATTACATGGGAAAACAATGATGATTGTTTCTTCCTAATATTGGAAATTAGCTCTCTTTTTGCTTTGACCTCTTTCAGAACGATCCAGCTGTACCCATGTCTAATTTATCCGTATTATATAGTAAAGAGATAAAGATACCTGCACAGAACAGAGACAAATGACGAGATTTGATAAAAAATCTTTACACGGATTGAAAACTGCTAAAATAAAAATTAAATAAGAGAATGAGTATCTAGTTCTACGCCCTATGGGCCAGCTACAGCTCGAAAGGTCAATAGATAGATAGATAGATGCAGTAAAGGTTATTGAGTTATTTGCGGGTCATCATCATTGCACTCAGAACATGTCCATAGGTGCTCAGATCCCCTCCTCAGCAATTCCCTCAGTGTCCAGCGACTGACGACTCCAGTTCTATGTTGGTTGATAAATCTTCTTACACGGCCACTAAGTGTCTCATTTCTGGCTGTGCCCAACTTAACTCCCATTTCCATCATCCGAAGAAGTGACGTGGATCTGTGTTTGTCGAAGCCCTGTGCTCTTCCCACATCTCGGAGGGCTTTGATGATGTCCGCCCGATCCATTGGTTGCCCGTCCTCAACGACAGCGCAGCTAGCCAACCTGTCCGCTCTTTCATTTCCCCGTACTCCCGCATGACCAGGGACATAGACAAAGGTGACCTTACGTATTTTGGATTTCTGCAACGACTCTACTCATTGCATGCGTACAGAGCCCGCCTCCACTTTTTTTTATCATGCTCATCGAATCACTCAGTATACATGCGTGGGTGTAGTCTTGTGACTCTAACCATTTGAATGCCTTGGTCACTGCCATCGCCTCCATTGTCATGCTACTCGTGGTCCCAACGCATGCACCACTGTCTTCGTAGACTATTCTGCCTGCCGAGCGTGCTGTAAATGCCCATGCACTTCTTTGGTGTCGTCTTACAGATCCGTCTGTAGATGACTGCATCTTTCTCATCTGTGTTATTGCAGATGAGCCCGTTGACCTCAGCATTAACCACGACCGGGTTCTGTTCCCTACTTTTCCTGTCGAGTAAAACAGTAAAGGTTCGTTATGTTACATTAGTATCATCCTCACAGTACTCCGGACACACACATAGGTGCTCCAATCTTCTTAAAATGTCCACCAACACACAACGACTAATTTGGTTTGAGAGGACAACCACCATCATCATTGAGTGTATAGAAAGTTGGCTACCATGGAGCGCCTTCCCACTCTGTCTCTTGCTTCGATGGTGCAGATTGTCAAAGGTTGACTTGTCCATCTTTTCATGCTATTAGTCCATGTTAGTCTTGGTCTGCCTCTGCCTCTTTTACCTTGTATTTTCCCCTCCAATATTACTTTTATTAGGCTGTTGTGTCTTTTAACATGACCCAAAAATTTCATTTGTCTTGTTCTAATTGTGTTTAGTAGTTTTTTTTTTCTTCATTTTTAGTTGTTTAAAACTTCATCGTTTGTTTTCTTTTCTTTCCGTCCAATTCTACCTATTCTTCTATAAATCTACATTTCAAAGGCTTCAATTTTCTGTTCTGTTTGCAAAGTGTGTTGTAGACATGAGGCACATTCAGAACATGAAAGACGAATATTGCAGACCACCGTGAAAGAGATTGGAGCCTCATCACGTAACATTCCAAAGAAAGGCATGGAGAGAAATTCTAACTATTGTTTTAAGAACGAGCCAAAAATAACTACATGGAATGTTAGAAAGGACAATAGATAGATATAAAATATCACACAAATTACTAAGCAAGAAAAGTTTACTTTCTATTGTGTGGTGTCACAAAGTTGAACCACTCTGATACAATATCAATTTTAGGAATGTGAGGTATTTGCTAGTCTCAAAGTACTGATCAATGCTGCAGTTGTTTAACGACTATAACTAAAATGCTACTTTATGGTTTAAGCAAACAACTGTGCTCAGTTCTTATCCAATCGTTGTGACCTCACCAAATCAAGACCTCTTCATCATCTTATCATTATGACCTCACCAAATCAAGACCTCTTCATCATCTAATCGTTGTGACCTCACAAAATCAAGACCTCTTCATCATCTAATCGTTGTGACCTCACCAAATCAAGACCTCTTCATCATCTTATCATTATGACCTCACCAAATCAAGACCTCTTCATCATCTTATCATTATGACCTCACCAAATCAAGACCTCTTCATCATCTTATCATTATGACCTCACAAAATCAAGACCTCTTCATCATCCAATCGTTGTGACCTCACCAAATCAAGACCTCTTCATCATCTTATCATTATGACCTCACCAAATCAAGACCTCTTCATCATCTAATCGTTGTGACCTCACCAAATGAAGACCTCTTCATCATCTAATCGTTGTGACCTCACCAAATCAAGACCTCTTCATCATCTTATCATTATGACCTCACCAAATCAAGACCTCTTCATCATCTTATCATTATGACCTCACCCAATCAAGACCTCTTCATCATCTAATCGTTGTGACCTCACCCAATCAAGACCTCTTCATCATCTAATCGTTGTGACCTCACCAAATCAAGACCTCTTCATCATCTAATCGTTGTGACCTCACCAAATCAAGACCTCTTCATCATCTTATCATTATGACCTCACCATTCAAGACCTCTTCATCATCTAATCGTTGTGACCTCACCCAATCAAGACCTCTTCATCATCTTATCATTATGACCTCACCATTCAAGACCTCTTCATCATCTAATCGTTGTGACCTCACCAAATCAAGACCTATTCATCATCTAATCGTTGTGACCTCACCAAATCAAGACCTATTCATCATCTAATCGTTGTGACCTCACCAAATGAAGACCTCTTCATCATCTTATCATTATGATCTCACCAAATCAAGACCTCTTCATCATCTTATCATTATGATCTCACCAAATCAAGACCTATTCATCATCTAATCGTTGTGACCTCACCAAATCAAGACCTATTCATCATCTAATCGTTGTAACCTCACCAAATCAAGACCTATTCATCATCTAATCGTTGTGACCTCACCAAATCAAGACCTCTTCATCATTTAATCGTTGTGACCTCACCAAATCAAGACCTATTCATCATCTAATCGTTGTGACCTCACCAAATCAAGACCTATTCATCATCTAATCGTTGTGACCTCACCAAATCAAGACCTATTCATCATCTAATCGTTGTGACCTCATCAAATCAAGACCTATTCATCATCTAATCTTGACTTCCCACCTATTTTTTTCTTCTTTGTTTTATTCACCTACCTCCTCGAGTTTTTTCTAGATGATTTTGCAACATGTTTTCCAATATGTTTTTCCAATATATCTTTGCATGTCCTGTTAGACGGGACTCTATATTAGTAGAACTTAGAGATTTCATCGGTGCTATATAGAGATAATTATCACATACTGAAGCAAATCATGGACAAACATATCAAGAAACTTGAGATGTGGAATTTCTCAGAATAGTGTTGAAAGTTCCTTGGAACATGCAGAAAGACCAACAAGGAAATTTTTCAGAGGCCAACACAAAAAGAGAGCTAAAAAAAGCATCAGAATGAAATACCATTTTTTCGAAAAATCACGAGAAGAGTACATTTCGAATACTTGGTCACAACTAGCAAAATACAGGACAGAAATATGTCTTCTTCTTCTTCTTCTATCCTTCCCCCATTGCCGTTGGCGTCGAGGGGAGATACAATCTGCGATTCTTTGCTCTTCTGTTGGCCTCTTCTGGTGTTACATGGAAAACAACAAAAATGACATTCAGGAATATACAGACGTTCATTAATCTATGCTTGCGCAGATTAAATGATGGAAATGGCAGAGCCACATCACTAACATAGAATTATGGGAATGTTCTAGTCAAATACCAGTGGACAAGGGGATACAACGAAGACGATGGCGCAGTATAGGACACTCACTGCGGTAACTATGTGAGAGTATTACCCGGCATGCCATTTTTGGAATCCCTACTGCGGGAGACAAAGAATAAGACAAAAGTAATCTTGGAGAAGGAAGATGGAAGCAAGAACATGGAGGTTGTGAAACGATCTTAAAAGAATGCCAAGAAACAGAACGGCTTGGAAAGTGTTTTTTGTAGATGCTATACTATGTTCCACAGGGAGCTGAAAGGTAGAAAATGAAGAAGGAAAAAAAAAAGGGGGGAGAGATCTTAACGGAGAAACGAAAAAATGTAGAGAAAAAAAAGGTAGGAAAAACAATTTGGTTAAAGCTTTACGTAAAAAGTGGACAAAGCACATTAGAACAACGTTTCGGCTCAATAGGCCTTCAGCTGGAACAAACACACAACACAAACACACACACATATATATATATATATATATATATATATATATATATATATATATATATATATATATATATCATCATCATCATCGAGTGCCGTCTCCGCAACGAAAGTTGGCTACCATGGATCGCCATTCCACTCTGTTTCTTGCTTTGATAGTGCAGTTTCCATTTTTTTATGTTACTCGTAGTAAATAATAAAAACAAAATTATTATTTCCAACTAGAATGAGAATTAAACATAGCTATAGGAATGCAATGTGAACTTTGCTGTGGGCAGAATGAAAGTGAACGTTCGTTACTCTTCAATGAGAAGCAAAACTTTAGTTTAAAATAATTCCAGAATTTTGTTTGCGTCATTTCAGACCAGGGGTTGAGTTGGGTGAGAGTTCCGGTCTGTTAAGACAGGAATCCTTTGACAGTCCAAATGAAGAGATTCTGGCATGCGATTACGTCGGTCTGACGAGCAGGATCCCAGTTCGGAGACAGTCCAGGGTGAGTGTCTTTCAACTCAAAGTGTCGTTGTTTAAGTTGAAGAATGATGTTGGTTTGTAAAACTAGTTGTAAAAAGTAAAGTAAAGTATCCCCTTCACGCCAAGTGGCTATTAGGGAATATGGTGTTCTTCTTCGTCTACCTTTTTAGCTCCCTGTGGAGCATAGGTCTTCAACAAACACTTTCCAAGTCGTTCTTTTTTTTGCCATTCTTTTAATCTTTCAATCTTTTAATGATTACTTTGTTGTTTGGCTACTGTGTTGACTCTTTTGATGATTAGCTTGTTGTTTGGCTGCTGTGTTGACTCTTTTGATGATTAGTTTGTTGTTTGGCTGCTGTGTTGACTCTTTTGATGATTAGTTTGTTGTTTGGCTGCTGTGTTGACTCTTTTGATGATTAGTTGGTTGTTTAGCTGCTGTGTTGACTCTTTTGATGATTGGTTGGTTGTTTGGCAGCTGTGTTGACTCTTTTGATGATTAGTTTGTTGTTTGGCTGCTGTGTTGACTCTTTTGATGATTAGTTGCTCCTTTGGCTTATTTTTTGGCTGTTTGACTAATATGTGTAATTGTTGATTGTTCGTTTATTATTTGTTTGATTAGCTCATTTGTTAGTTGTTGCGTTAGATTGATTTCTTGGATCTTTGACTGATTGGTTGGTTATTTCAGTTGTTTATTTTTCTTCTAGTTTTGCGGTCATTTGGCTGTTTAATTTGTTGGACAGTAGATTGGTTATTGGTTATTGGTTATGGAAGGCCTCGGCATCACTGCAAACGAATTAAAATCCATAATTGCTCAACCGATATAACTAAGTCATTCATCTTATTCTGTCCTGGACAGTAGATACGTTGGTTTATTGTTGGTTAATGTTATAACAGTAAACAAATAAATGGAAGGCAATAGAAAACCACCGTCGTAATTTCTTTGTACAATCATGAATCGCCACAATACAGGTAGAACAATATTAAAACAGGTATATAAATTCAAATATATGGGAACATCGCTAGCCTCTGATGGTAGATGCACAACAGAGGAGAGATGCAGAATGGTTCAGGCAAAAGCAGCTTTCCAAAAAAATGAGGAAGAAACTGGGCAATCCATTTTTGGCAATAGAAAAAGAAAAAGAGTTCGAAAATGTTATGTAGAGCCAGTCTTAACTTATGGATGTGAATCATGAACAATAGGACAGCGGACAAGAAAATCACTGGAGACTGTAGAGATGTGGTTTTACAGAAGAATGTTGAGACTACCATGGACAGTTAAGAAGAGAAATGAAAACGTTCTGAAAGTGGCCAAAGCCAAGGGAGAGCTAATTTACAATATTAGAAAGAAACAATCATAATTTTTTGACCATGCAATAAGAAGGGAACAGATGGAATATATTGTAAAAAATGGGAAAATTGAGGGACGAAGAGACAAGAAACAAAGAAAAAGATACCAGACACCTTAAGAGAATGGCTTGGCAGTAGGTTAACAACAGAAATGATTAATAACTGTCGAGATCGAAAGTTGTCTCTACGCCAGCAGGCATGGTACTTGATGATGATGATGACCCCTATGCAACTGTATGACTTCATATCTATATGTCATAAATATCCAAAATGTTAGACTATATATATGTTGAAAATAAAAGGAGATATTGTCCTTACCCTATAATATAAATGTCCTCGTAACACTAATTTCATGAACTGCAATCATTAATTTTCAAAAAACGTAATTTATATTTCATTACATTACGGCAAGTTATACAAATATTTGAATTAATGACACTAGACAGTTCACAAAATTGTGATATAACTATCGCATTCATCTTATTCTATCCTTTCTCTATTGCCGTTGGCGTCGAGGGGAGATACAATCTGCGATTGTTTGTTCTTCTGTTGGCCTCTTCTGGAGTTATCCCTCCTAGTGACTCTAGTATTTCATTTATCCATCTCTTTCTGGGTCTTCCTCTTAATCTGGCGTTTTCGTAGCGTTTGTTTATGGCGCTCTGAGTCATTGTTTCTTCTTTTTGTCTTGTTATGTGGCCGAACCAATTGATCTGTTGTTTCTTTATGTATTTGATGGCTAGTTCAATTTCGAGTTTCTTCCTCAGGTCGGTGTTTCTTACTCTGTCCCTTAAGCTGTTTCCTGTCATTCTTCCTGTATGATCGCGATTGTTTCTCCATTATTTTGGCTCTGAGCACTGACAACTAACGCATTAATCCCATGAAATTAAAGTGTTAAACAATCAATCTTACCATATTCATAGAAACCCATAGGTCCCCAACCATTCATAAGATGATGTAAAGTATTCACAATGACAGTTACTGTAGCGTGTTGGTTATACACAATTTTTATTCCATATCTCTGTCGGTCTCTCCTACTTGATCTCTGTTTCTGAGAGCTACATAATTGCACGGGCCACATCTGATTGTTATAATTAGTGTAGCATTGTACATTAACAATGTAATATTTTAGTTATAATCCTATAAATAGTTGCCCAACTTATGATTCCATTACATCCTCCTTATTTTTAGAATTTGTATTTCAGGGGAGTGGTTTCAATGTTTCAAACCGCACGAAAATATGAATTTCATCGACTTCTTCAAACTTAAGTTTTAAAAAAATCTTTACGGCATTATCCCATTTCTGAGGTCCGATTAATAAACTTTATGGTACCGCGAATAAAGAGTGCTCGCCCAGTGCAGTCGTCAAGAAGTGTTAGGGTCTGAGCTTTTCTTTCACACCCGATAGAAAAAAAGCTGTTGAAATTACCGTGATTGGAACCTTTGTTCCCATGATTTTGACACGTGAAGTTACCGACCCGGTCACTCGCTTCATTCATGCTTGTATTTGTGATAATTATATAGATCAATGATTGTGAGAAGGCATATTTCAAATATTGACGTAGAGTGATATTGTGAATTTAAATACTCCTCATCATCATCATGTGCCAATTTGTTTGGCTTAGACAACCATGGCCTTCCATAGTCTTCTATCAACAGTGCATCGAATCAATTCTGTTGTTGACTATTTTCCATGCCATGACATCAAGCTATCTAGTATTTTCTTTCTTTGTCGTCCGCGATCTCTATTTCCCTATATTTTGCAAGTTATAACCAAGTATTCCAACTTTCCTATTCTCATGATGAGCCTGAAAAATTTTGATTGTTTCTTTATGATGTTTCTTAGGAGCTCACTTTTTGTGCTGGCCTCTTTTTGAATTTCCTCGTTTGCCTTTTTAGGTGTCCAGGATATTGTAAATATTCTTCTGAAAAATCTCATCTCTGTTTAATGCTCAAATTCATTAAAATAACTGATTTTGCTAAATATAATTTATATTCTTGTGCTGAGACTACAAGCGTGTGTACCCTTTTGTAGTTTTATCTCTAGCATCAGAAGTGAGACTGTTAATGAGATTTGAATGCGAACACATTCGATCGATGGATTGCTTGCTGGACTTGACTTGATTCTGTTAACTTGCTCCCCTCGACAAACAGGCCGCTGATCAACTCTTTATCCACTAACAATACTCTAGTGACTGTTAATTTGCTCACCTCAACAAACAGGCCGCTGATCAACTCTTTATTCACTAACAATACTCTAGTGACTGTTAACTTGCTCCCCTCGACAAACAGGCCGCTGATCAACTCTTTATTCACTAACAATACTCTAGTGACTGTTAACTTGCTCCCCTCGACAAACAGGCCGCTGATCAACTCTTTATTCACTAACAATACTCTATGACTGTTAACTTGCTCCCCTCAACAAACAGGCCGCTGATCAACTCTTTATCACTAACAATACTCTAGTGACTGTTAACTTGCTCACCTCAACAAACAGGCCGCTGATCAACTCTTTATTCACTGGCAACACTCTACTGATTGTTGACAAATCAGTGTATCTGTTACATGTGCTGCACCATGATGTTACAACGGCTGAACCGTGAATGACCCAGACACGAACTTCGCGCCCACGAACTTCGCGAGTTTAACGCCCACTGAAAATAATGTACTTCGTGTTGTTGTTTTCTGCTCTTCCGGCTCCACTGCACTCTGAGGACCCGATCTTTCTTTGCCCACTGAGTATACGTTCTTCGCTACGCCACATACACTCAGACACTAACGAGGTTATAATGTTCAAGGAAATCCATTCTTAAAACATGACTCGGTTTATCCACGAATAGTTTGTAAATGAACATCACAGTTAAAAATCAGCCACCACTTATTTCTCTGCTGCTCACATGCACTAATAAATGTCAGACACTGTGCTTCACAAACGTGTCTCCATCACTCTCGTTCTCTAACCGTCCATACAGGAAAAATCTTCTTAGTCTGGCTGAAATCGACTCCTTACGCTAACTCACATACTGTCTTGAGTTTACACTGGAGCTGTAGTTCTACACTTGAACAACTCTTAAACTCACATTATCAACATGGTTGACTCTTGGTTTGACAAAACTCACTGGAACAAATAACATTAAACACTGTGGAGGTTTGGTAACTGCCTCCAGATAAGATTGCTCTCAGTTTAGCTGCAAGAGCATAATCTATTTACAACACTTAACTGAAACACTGATAAACATTTTCTAGCTCTGACTCGACCTAACTATTCACATTCAATTAAAGAGGTTGGTAAGCCTGTCATGGCTACCGCCTCCTACGGCACGGCTCTCAAGCCGTCCGCCTGAGTAAGCTTCACTTCTCGTCTAACTGTACTTTCCCTGTATTTTTGACTATATCTTTTCCCTCCAGCCAGTCATACATCTCCTTACATTCTTCCCCTTCTCTGATTGGCTCTCACTTATTTACGGGAAATCCGATGTTTTATCTGAGTTAAACTTCCACATCCTTCCCGTGACTTCACTCTCTCGTTCACCTATTGTTTTACATTCTCAACTCACACCTACACGTGTACCATCATCTAGAAACGTCTAAAATAGCTGGACCAAATATACCAACACATCCTATATGGAGAGGCAGCCTCTGAAAATAGAAACAAAGGCTACCCTTCCTACTCTACAAAGACCTCTGTAAACGCGACACTAGAGGATTCAACATTAACATAACGGATATGGGGAAACTTGTTAAAGTCAGGTGTAGAAAGAGAAAGAAAGGAAAAGAGGAGAAATGGCATGCTTCCAATGTGACGTAAATAGTATATTGTGTTAGTTTCCACATTATTTTCAAATAGTAATTTGTTTGTTTATGAATGATTTAGGTTTCTGTATTTATTTATGTTCAGGTCTCTATACACGAAGGTAATTTTACACTCAAATTTTGTAATAATGAAGGAGGGAAGGAGGATATTGAAGTTGTACCTGCTTTGCAAAACACCACTCTAAGGTAAGTGAACAGTATAATGTTGTAAGTAAAATAGTAGTGAGTATTTGTGAGCGTGCAATCCATCTTATATAGTCCCATGATATATGTGCTAATGTAGCATAATGTTGGGGCTAATCTGTAGTGTTGAGGTACATTACAAGGATTTTTTATTTCTTTTATTCTCTTTTGTTTCTTTTGTTTCTTTTGTCTTCTTCTCCTACCAATTATGCTTCTTCTTTCTACTTACTATGCCATGCTATTTACAGTTCTCCTCCTCGAGTCCCTAATGAGACACTTCGGTGTTCTCCTCTATACCTTTTTTCTGTGCTCCTTACCCCTTATTTGTTTTTATTGTACCCCACTCTCGGACATCTCACACTTGCTGCCTTTTGAGCACCTGTTGGTCTGCTGTTCTTTTCTTTCTCCTTTGTGTTTGCACACTGACCCCTGTGTGAACTCTGGTTCTGTGTGCATTTGCGCACATTTCTGCACGTTTCTGTACGTTCACGACAGCCGCACTTGGTTGCTATTTCCTTTTCGTTTTGACCTCTGTTTACACACAGGATAGATAATTTTGTTGTCTTTAACACATTTCGATTGTTTTTGTTGTGGTTGTTTCGTTATTAGTTTTGTGTGTGTGTCTTTTTGTTTGTTCCAGATGAAAGCCTATTGGGCCGAAACGTCGTTTAGTCTGTGTCGTCCACTTATCACGTAAAGCTTCTTACATACCATTTTTTTTCTATTTTTTAATTTTTCTTTTTTCTATCATTCGTCATCCTCTTCTGTGCATTTATCTGTCCATCATCTTATCCATCCATCCTTTAGATAGAACAAATCGATCCTTCTTATCGATCTATTATATTGATACAGCAAATCGATCCATCATTTTGATACATCACGTCAATACATCACGTCAATACATCACTTCGATACATCACGTCGATACATCACGTCAATACATCAAATCGTTCCACGCTATGATACAATATATCGATCCACACAATTGATACAACAAATCGCCCCATCCTATTAATACATCATATCGATCCATCATATTGATACATAAAATCGCTCCATCCTGTTGATACATCAAATCCATTCATTCTATTGATACATCAAATGGATCCATCCAATTGAGACATCTGATGATATTGATGCGTCAAATCGCTCCATTCTATCGATACATCAAATCGATCAATCTGATTGATACATCAAATCTATCCATCCTATTGATACATCAAATCTATCCATCCTATTGATACATCAAATCTATCCATCCTATTGATACATCAAATCTATCCATCCTATTGATACATCAAATCTATCCATCCTATTGATACATCAAATCTATCCATCCTATTGATACATCAAATCTATCCATCTTGTCAATCTATTATATCCATCCATCAATCAACTTGTATCTGTCCATATGTTTACCTATCCAACGATCTATCTTTCCAAGTTATATACCTTCTTTGAAACTGCCGGTCAATATTGCGGATAGGCGGCAGGACCCGTTAAAGGATTTGTCTGAATATTGTTCCTTGTTGCAGTTTCCTCATATTCCAAGTCCGGCTTGCTGCAGGAGCTTCTGAGTTAAGTGCTCTGTGCACACTGTGAGCTGTACATTTCATCTGTTTTGATCGTGTTTCGATATTCCCATTAAAAAAAAGTAAAGTGCCCCCTTCACGCCAAATGGCGTATAGGGAATATGGTTTTAGTGACCATAAATTTTACAGACCTTCGGCACATGATCTTTGGGGTAATGTGGTCGGTATTACGCCCGTGCCGCTTTACTTTCCCAGAAAAAACAAAATCCGGTACCCATTAAAGCTGGGCGAAGCCGTCGTTTGGGATCGAACCCTACCTCTTGTCTTTTATTGTCCAGTTCACTAACCACTGAGCTATCGCGGCTCCCTCGATATTCATATTGCTTACGATCTTCTTCTTCTTCCTCTTCTTCTTTTCTCTTTCACTGATACCTAAAAGGCGTCGTGATTTATATCATTTGTCGTTCTTGTGCTGCTCGAATTGTCTGAATTAGTGATTTTCCTTTGTTGTTACATGTCTCTGTCACTGCATCTATCCATCTACTTCTGGGTCTTCCTCTTGGTCTTTTCCCATGCATTCTCGAGAAGAACGCCCTTGATGGTGATTGGTGAGGATTCATTCTGACCAGGTGGCCGAACCATTTAAGTTGTTGTTGTTCTATATATTCTTGGCAGGGTTTTGTTCCTACCATTTTTCTTATGGTTTCATTTGGTATTCTATCTCTTCTTGTGTTGTTTGTTACTTTTCTCAAGCATCGCATCTCACATGTATTGATCTTTCTTAAATGGGATTTAGAAAGGGTCCATGTTTGACTTTCATAGCACAAAGTTGGTATGAAGATGCTATTTATTACTTGCTTACGATGAATGATGATATCGTATAACGGCGAACAGATGGCTCTGTTCACTTTCTGTGCGGTTTTGCCTTATGTCTTTTGGTGTGTGCTGAGACTGCTATGATGGGGAATGAAGCTACCTTTCTTTGTTTAGGAGATGAGATATTCATCATCATCATCATCATTATTGAGTGCCGTCTCCGCATCGAAGGTTGGCTACCATGGAGCGCCATTCCACTCTGTGTCTTGCTTTGATGGTGCAGATTGTCATAGGCTGACTCGTCCATGTTAGTCTTGGTCTGCCTCTGCCTTTTTTACCTTGTATTTTCACTTCTAATATTACTTTTATTAGGATGTGTGTCTTTTAATATGACCAAAAAATTTCATTTGAGATATTAATTCGGATGGTTACACTAGCACGGGCGGTTGAGCAAATATGGATTTTAATTCGTTTGCAGTGATACCGGGGCCTTTCACAACCATAATCATACTTTCTCTACATTACCTACATCTACGCATCCATCAATTATCCGTCTAGCTGTCCATATGTGTTTTTTTTTACAATTTATTTAATAAATCTATTTCTGTACCTATTTAGTCCATCTATTTTTGTGTTTAATTAATCCATCAATTTATTCTAAACGATTCATACAGTTATCATCATCATCAAGTACCGTGCCTGCTGGCGTTGGTGATCATGTCTCTCCACAACTTTCGATCTCGACAGTTATTTATCATTTCTATTGTTGACCTTCTGCTAAGCCAATCTCTTAAGCTGTCAGGTATCTTTTCTCTTTACTTCCCTCTATCTTCCCAGTTATTACAATATATTCCAGCTGTTCTCTTCTCATTACATGGCCAAAAATGATGATTGTTTCTTCCTAATATTCGATATTAGCTCTCATTTTGCTTTGGCCTCTTTCAGAACGTTTTCATTACTCTTCTTAGTTGTCCATTATATGCAAGAATATATATATATATATATAACAATACTACGATTGCATTTTATGTGATTCAACTGATCAGAAACAGCAGACAAATATATAAATATATTAAATATTTATTTACATTTCCGAAACTCTAGCACAAATCATTCACTCGTTTCTCATGGTTTCTTCCGCGTCCCTCACTCCAATCGAAAGAATTAATCCCTAACTTTATTTTTATTTTAGTTAAGAGATCCCAGTTTTGTTGAATGGATAAAGCGTGTCCTAGCATATGGGATCAATAATTCTTGTTGCATTTATAGCTTGCTGAAAGATAGAGATCGGGGATACATTAAGATGTTTCCCACTGGAAGGAGGGGAAGGGAAGGACGGGGGCTGATTTTAGCAGCAAGCAAACACATATCATCATCATGTGCCATATCGGTTGGCGTAGACGATCATGTCCTTCCACAATCTCCTATCCACAGTGCATCGTATCAATTCTGTTGTTGACTGTTTTCCACGCCATGACATAAAGCTATCCAGTGTCATTTCTATTTGTCGCCCTCGATGTCTCTTTCCCTGCATTTTTCCAGTTGTAACCAAGTATTCCAACTTTCCTCTTATCATGATGTGCCGGAAAAATTTAGATTGTTTATTTATGATATTATTTTTAGTAGCTCTCATTTTTTTGGCCTTTAAGAATTTTCTCATTGGTTTTTTTTTTGTTTTCTTTTTTTTTTTGCTGTCCATGGAACTTTCAACATACTTCTGAGAAATATGGTGGCCTCTAATTGTCTTTTCATTTGTTTGCCCACTGTCCATGATTCGCTTCCATAGGTCAGCTTGGCCACGCCAAGTGGCGGCGTATAGGGAATATGGTGTTAGTGACCATAAATTTTACAGACCTTTGGCACATGACATTTTGGACATGAGGAAGCAAAGACAAAGATATTAGACAACTTAAAAGATTAGCTTGGCAGAAGGTCAACAATAGAAATGATAAATAACTGTCATGATCGAGAGTTGTGGAGAGACATGATCACCTACGTCAGGACCAGTACTTGATGATGGTGATGATGATAGAACGATAACTCATAAATTTGTTCCACTAAAAGTCATGAAAAAGAAGAAAACTATAATAAATGTACAGATTACTTTCCATCTGAGTAATTATGGCACAGTCAGAAAGAGTCTCACGACTGCCCTAACCATCACGCTACTGGCAGCTTATTTTTAAATTAAAAAATCGGATAGATCGAATGAATGTCGCCAATACCCTCCGGGATTCGGGAAGGGCACAGGACTTCGATAACCATGAGTCCAGGTCACTTCTTTGGATAAAAGAGATGGGAGTAAAGATGGACACAGCCACAAACGAGAAACTTCATCATCATCATCATCATCAAGTACCTTCTCTGCATTACCTACATCTACGCATCCATCAATTATCCATCCAGCTGTCCATCTGTGTGTTTTTTTTTTATTTATGTAATAAATCTATTTCTGTACCTATTTAGTCCATCTATTTTTGTGTTTAATTAATCCATCAATTTATTCTAAACGATTAATACAGTTATCATCATCATCAAGTACCGTGCCTGCTGGCGTAGGTGATCATGTCTCTCCACAACTTTCGATCTCGGCAGCTATTTATCATTTCTGTTGTTGACCTTCTGCCAAGCCATTCTCTTAAGCTGTCTGTTATTTTTTCTCTTTGCTTCCCTCTATCTCTTCGTCCCTCAATTTTTCCAGTTGTTACAATATATTCCAGTTGTTCTCTTCTCATTACATGGCCAAAAAATGATAATTATTTCTTCCTTATATTGGAAATTAGCTCTACGAGAAACTTAGTGGGCGTTTAAGAATACTTATCAACCAACAGAGAGCTGGAGTAGTTAGTCGCTGGGCGCCGCGGGATTTGCTGAGAAGGAGATCTGATCTCTTATTTGGCAAGTTCAGAGTACACAAGTAAATAAAAGTAAAGAGCCCCCGTCACGCCAAGTGGCGTATAGGGAATATGGTTTTAGTGACCATAAAGTTTACAGACCATCGGCACATGTTTTTTGGGGTAATGTGGTCGGTATTACGCCCGTGCAGCTTTACTTTGCCAGAAAAAAAATCCGGTACCCATTTAAGGCTGGGTGAACCGGAAGCCGTCGTTTGAGGTCGAACCCTACCTCTTGTCCTTTGCAGTCCAGTTCACTAACCACTGAGCTATCGCGGCTCCCGAGTACAGTAGTGATAACCCACAAATAAAACATCATCATGTGCCATATCGGTTAGCGTAGGCGATCATGTCCTTCTATAATCTTCTATTTACCATGCATAGTATCAGCTCTGGTGACTGTTTTCCATGCCATGACACCAAGCTATCTAATATTTTCTCTCGTTGTCGTCCGCGATCTCTCTTTCCCTGTATTTTGCCAGCTGTAACCAAATATTCCAACCTTCCTCTACTCATGACGTGCCGGAAAAAAAGCTGATTGTTTCTTTCTGATATTTCTTAGGATAATAAATAACTAAAATAAGTTAATAATAATTGATGTGAAGCTGCTTGCTTTAGTCTGAGTAGAATTCCTTATTGTGTTGAAATAACTCTCACAAACAAATGACATCATTGTTGTCTCCCCTTACACAGGGAAGCTATTGAGCCAGTCCTGATTAGACGGAATCTAGATTGCAGCTCCATTAATGTCTTCATAGAGAAGTCACATACGCCCCTGCCTATGTCCAGCGAATCCGTGTTCTTAGCCGGGAATATATTAGAAGTTAAAGGTCAGTATTCTTTGTTGACATAAACATTGTATTCGTCGACCGTTGCTGTTTGTTTAGATTATTGTGTGGTAGTTGTTTCTTTGTACTTTCTTCTCTTGTATCAACATCTGTTTTCAGTTGTCATTAACTCTTTCAGTACGGAAGGCTTTTATCAGTTTAGCGGTAAAGGTTTCAGAGACAAAATTGCACATTAAAAACATTTTTTTTAAATATCAATCTACATGTTTATGTTTATCTAACATTTAACATGTTATATATGAGTTTTTAGATAATTAAACAAGGAATCAGATTTCACCGATACCAAGAATATACAGGACATAGGCAAATAATATGGTTAAACGATAGTTTACAGTTACAGAATTGAGAGTAACGCACTGTGCGGCGAAACGTACATGACCGAAATCGGCATGGTGCGGCGAAACGTACGGAGAGAGTTAAAATTGAACGACAGTGGTTCTCAAATTATGCGCTGCGGCTTCCGTTAATTATTCATTGTCATGTGTATACACATATTTTGTTTCGATTAATTTGTTTTGGATGTTTTATTACTAGTTAGCTATGTAGGATTAGTTTTATTTACTTACATTTCTGTGTGTGCGTATTGTTTGTTATTTCCTTCTGAAGGCCTATTAAGCCGAAACGTCGTTCAAATTTGTGTCGCCTATCAATCTCTTAAAGCTTTTACTATATCATTTGTTTATTTTTTTTTTATTCTCCCTCACATTTAGCTTCACTGCAGCTTCGAATTGTTATGCATTCATTTGCATTTTTTTTGCCTTAACCCCATATACACATATAGTTGTCTACTAGTTTGTGACTGGTTGCTTGAGTCTGTTTTTTTTTACCACAATCTCCATTTAGGTTCCTGTATAGCCATGCATACTTTTTTGTGTTACATTAATGATGGCACTTTAGTATATGTCAATTATACAAGTATATTATTCTGTATGGCTGTAGATACTATGTATATTTCGGTCTTATGGACAACATGGCGGATAGGTGACAGAAACCGTTGAGGCTTGTTTGAAAAGTGTGTCTGGAAAGTGTTCCTTGTTGCAGTTTCCTCATATTCCAAGTCCGGCTTGTTGAAGGAGCTACTGAGTTAAGTGCTCTGTGCACACCGTGAGCTGTGTGTCTCATCCGTTTTGATCATGTTTCGATATTCCAATTGTTTCTCGATGAATGATGCTATCGTATGACAGGGAACAGTTGGTTGTGTTCACTTTCTGCGCGGTTTCGCCTTATGTCTTTTGGCGTGTGCTGAGACTGCTGCGATGGGGACTACAGATACCTTTCTTTGTTTGGGAGATGAGTTAGTAATTCGGATGATTCCGCTGGCACGGGCGGTTCAGCAATTATGGATTTTGATTCGTTTTCAGTGATACCGAGGCCTCCATAACCATAACCAATAACCAATAACCAATAACCAATAACCAATAAGGGTGCTGGAAGATGTTGTCTTTGGTCTTCTCAGTGGTTAGAAATCATAAAATAATATCTACATAGGATTCATATTTGTTTAGTGAAAACACGATAGGATAGTTTCCATAATGACATCAGGGAATTAGATTTGCTCCGACTTAGAGGATGATAACTGTCATGAGGACAAGAAGAAAAAATAAGAAAAGAAAACAGAAAAAAACGGTATAGTTAAAGCTTTACGTCATTAATGGACGAAATAATTTTGATCGACGTTTCGGCTCAATATGTCTTCAGCATGAACAAACAAACAACAACACACACACAAATATGTAAATAAATCAAAATAGTCCTACATAAAACAAAAAGTAAAGAGCCCCTGTCATGCCAAGTGGCGTATAGGGAATATGGTGTTAGTGATCATATATTTTACAGACCTTCAGCACATGATTTTTGGGGTAATGTGGTCGGTATTACGCCCGTGCCGCTTCACTTTCCATGAAAAAAATCTGGTACCCATTTAAGGCTGGGTGAACCTGGAAGCCGTCGGTTGGGATCGAACCCTACCCTTGTGCTTTGTAGTCCAGTTCGCTAATCACTGAGCTATTACAGCCCCCTAATTAGTACTACATAGGTAACTAATAATGAGGACGCTGCTACTGTATATAATCAGCTCGAGAAAGGTAACTGCTTATGTCAAGATTATGAGAAGCATTGGATTTATACGTCGAGTTGCCGGACGCATTGAATGCATTTTCAGTGCTATTTATAGTTATGAACATCGATAATATGTGTCTGTTTGAATTGTGTATTATATTACTGATCAGCATATAGATGCCACTGTGCTGAGCACGGGCCCATAGGTAATTAATCCTTCCCGATAACGAGATGCATTCAAGCTGATGTTGCATATGTCATTGAGTGCCGCCTCCGCATTGAAAGTAAAACTACAATAGAGCGTCATTCCACTCTGTCTCTTGTTTTTATGATGCAGGATGTCATTGGCAGACTTGTCCATATTTTGATGTTATTCGTTCATGTTAGTCTTGGTCTGCCTCATTTACCTTGTATTTTCCCTTCCAAAATTACATTTAGTAGGATGATGTGTCTTTTAACATGGCCCAGAAATCTATTTTTCGAATTGTGTTTAGTAGTTCTCTTTTCATTTTTGTTGTTTTAGGACTTCATCTTTTATTTTATTTTCTTTCCATCTAATTCTTCCTATTCTTCTATAAATCCACATTTCAAGGGCTTCAATTTTCTCTTCGGTGCTCTTAAATAATGTCCATAATTCTACTCTATACAGGAATGTTGAGAAGATACAATATTTTGTTATTGTTTGTTTTAGCCCTGAATTTTTTTTTTTCATGTTAGTATATTTTTTATTCATGATGGTACAAACAAATTACGACGGCGGTTTTTTGTTGCCTTCCGTCGGTTTGTTTACGGTTGGCTCCGCTAGCCTTTGACTAAAAAGTCTCACCCACAAGGCAGTGGGGTTGTTTTACTTCGGGGTACCCTCCCTTAGCTCCTTATTCTCCCGAGCATACCTGCAAGTCAGCAGTGCAGACGCAGGTTGTTTTGTTTATTATACTATACAATTACAATAGTAGGAACATGTACTGACAGCAAATAGCGGCCATAGGAACTGGAAACCAATTGGTAATGTTTCAACTAATAAAACATGGTGTTGGGCAAGGTTGTGTGCTGTCACCAGATTTGTTTCTAATATTTATAGTGAGATTATTTTAAGATCCATAAGGGGCATGCCTGGAATAACAATCGGAGGTCATAATATAAATAATCTAAGGTATGCTGATGATAGAGTCTTAATTGCTAAGAGTGAAAATGAGTTACAAGAAATGTTAGACATTATAGTGAAAGAAAGCAAAAATAGAGGACTCAGCCTTAATAGGAGAAAGACAGAAGTAATGGTAATAGCACAGAAAAAGACATCAAATCAGTGCAAAATAAAGCCAAGTGGAACAATATTAAAACAGGTAAATTAATTTAAATATTTGCAAACTTTGCTAACCTCAGACGGAAGATGTACAACAGAGATGAGATGCAGAGTGGATTTCCAAAAAATGAGGAAGATACTATGCAATCCATTTTTGACAATAGGAACAAGAAAAAGAGTTCTTAAATCTTATGTAAAGCCAGTCTTAACATATGGATGTGAATCATGGACAATAGGACAACAGACAAGAAAGTCACTGGAGTCTGTAGGAATGTGATTTTACAGAAGAATATTGAGAATTCAATGGACAGTTAAGAAGAGTAATGAAGAGGTTCTGAGAGAGGTCAAAGCAAAAAGAGAGCTAATTTCCAATATTAGGAAGAGACATTCATCATTTTTTGGCCATATAATTAGAAGAGAACAGCTGGAATATATTGTAACAACTGGGAAAATTGAGGGACGAAGAGATAGAGGGAAAAAGAGAAAAAATAATAAGACAGCTTAAAAGGATGGCTTGGCAGAAGGTCAACAACAGAAATGATAAATAACTGTCGAGATCGAAAGTTGTGGAGAGACATGATCACCTTCGCCAGCAGGCCCAGTACTTAATGATGACGATGATGATATAAAATACGTAGGTGGATATTAAAATGTCAGCGATAAAACTTTGTACATGACATACGATACATTCGTCTTAAAACTGTGTTATCTTTGTTTGTTGAAAGTGTGTATTTTGAAGTAAATTCATCTTTAAAGTTGAGCTAATCATATTGAACATTTCAAAACCTGTTTGCATGTGTTTAACCTTAACATGACTTTCTGCTTACCTGCTGTTTGTAAAAGCAGTAGTTAGGGTGGGATTCGTGTCATGTTGTTGAGCACAGATGGTATCAGTTCAAGCAGTGGTTCTCAACTTGTTGTATACTTTAAAAGAAATAATCGAAAAAACAGTCTTCACTATCATGCAGCATAAAAATAAAGAGGACAAATCTGAAACAATTGCAGCGTTTCAAATACTTGGGCACAATAATAACATCAGATGGAAGATGCACCATAGAAATAAAAAGCAGAATATATCAGGCCAAAATAGCATTTCAGAAAATGAAAAAACATCTTATGCAACAAATCTATGTCAATAGAAGTGAGAAAGTGAGCTCATCGGTGCTGTATAGAACCAATTCTGACCTATGAGAGCGAATCATGGACAGTAGATAAACAAATGAAAAGACGATTAGAGGCCACAGAGATAGGATTTCTCAGAAGAATGTTGAAAGTTCCCTGGACAAGCTAAAAAGACCAATGAGGAAATTTTCAAAGAGGGCAACACAAAAAGGGAGCTCCTAAGAAGCATCAGACAGAAACAATCAACATTTTTTTCAAGCATAGCATGAGAAGAGGAAATTTGAAACACTACTAAATACTTAATTCATAAGCAGTAGAATTAGTCTCAAGATGCAACAAAGCGTGTCAAATCATCGGACATCTATCATCATATCTGTCGTAGAAGGAAATAATACTCCACAAAACAATTTGCCTCCCAACGTTGTGCAACTAATGCCAGACCTGGGCTCTAGACTTTTGTACGATTAAAAATAAAATAACTACTACTGAGATTCAATGTGTTTAGAGAAATGAAAAACTAAAAATGTTAGGAATAATTCTCGCTATAGAATGGATAAAGAAACTAGAAATAAAATTATTTAACGGCGTGATAAGACGTTATATATATATATATTAACAACACAACGTGCGTTTAATAAACTTTGCGAGAATACCGCCTCATTGGCCGATCAAGAAAAGATGCACTGATGAGATATTAGAAACACTAGGAAACATAACAGCAGCAGAAGCGAACAGAAGAGCAAAAGACACGCAAATGATATCTTTCCTCGTCGCTGAAAGGCAAATGAGAAAGTAAAAAAGAACAAAATGACAGACAACAACATTCTTCTTCTTCTACCTTTCAGCTCTTTCAGCTAATGAAAGTCTGTATCTTCATGATTGTCAGTTTTGTTGTTCTCCATGTTTCACAGCCATAGAATAGGACTGACTTAACATTCCTTAAACCGGATTAAAAGTAATGATTGCATAGATGTATGTGACTAGCAAGAAAAAAATCACTTTATGCGTACAGGCCAAAAGCGAGAAATATTTCAAAGAGGCAGGCATTACATACATACAATTTGTGTTATCAAAAATTAGAAAAAACGTAATAAAGAGAAACTAACAAGAAGGGCAAAACAATGGATGCCAATGTAAATCATTATCAGGCACTGTCTCTGCTGGTGTAAGTGATCATGTCTCTCCACAACTTCTTCTCGTGGTCTTAGCCTTGCTCTACCCGTTTCCTTTAGGTAATGTTCCTCTTCTAGGGACTTCGGATTCCAAGATAATAGAGTAAAGATTGTGCTTCATCGACTGCAGCATCATTTGCGTGTGGAGACTGATTAATTTCAGCTCTTTAATGTAGATCGTTGCGTTAAAATCAACCGGATATTCAGGTTAACGAATTCGTGACGGCGCTAGAGTTCTTGCGTCTGATATCGATCATTTTTCTCGACTCAGGTTGTGTGAATGTGACCTTCCACAGTCGTGTAATCAATATGCGTTTTAGGTCATGACATTTTAAACATTTTAATACCCCTCGTTGGACTTGATCGACTTCAATTACTTCCAGCGCCTTCATGTAGATCGTTGTGCCTAGTAAACCGACGTTTCTACTTTAAGTATTCTGTGCCGGCACTACGATGTTCGTGTATCCTGGCTGCATTAGCTACAGTGAATCAAGCGTTGTGCGTGCATCCACTGTTGAGAATGGTGTGCGGCTACGTCATAATAATGAACGATCATGTATTTCTAAGTCGGCCGTGTGCTCGAAAAGAAAGACGATATTATAAAGATGTCGATGCTGCTCGTAAATCTGCAGCCCTGGATACACTCCAGGATCTTCATGTTCGTCAAGAGGGATGTTGCCTAAATTCAGGAAACTACGGGGAGATCGGGGAGATTTGTGAACCAGTTTATCGTTTAACGCTGCGGGATTTGCTGGAGAGGAGAACTCAGCGCTCATGTGATGTTGTTCGATGTGCGATAAGGGTAATCCGACGACTAATTAGGTTAGTCTACTCCTAATACTCAAGTCCTGTACTCATTCGTTGTAGTGTTCCTCACCCTCCTATCGGTATCATCTTGTTCTCCTTGTTCTTGGTTTTCTCATTATACACAGTCGTGTACCTCTTTTTTCTGTTTTATTTTTCTCATTCTTCTTTGTAGTC
The DNA here is from genome assembly GCA_032433765.1 of Megaustenia siamemsis. Taxonomy (NCBI): domain Eukaryota; kingdom Metazoa; phylum Mollusca; class Gastropoda; order Stylommatophora; family Ariophantidae; genus Megaustenia; species Megaustenia siamemsis. The sequence continues at coordinate 59,698,443 of JAVIAB010000088.1, forward strand.
ATCATCATCAAATACCACACTGTGCTAGGGTAGGTGATCACGTCTCTCCACAACTTTCAATCTCGACAGTTATTTATCTTTTTTGTTGTTGATTTCCTGCCAAGCCATTCTCTTAAAACTCTTTCATAACTATTACCCAACATGTCGGTTCGATAAAAAGTGTTTATTTCTCGCCATTCGCCGAAAATTCGGCTCTGAAAAGTGTAGCTTAATATTTGTTTCGTTTTCACGGCTTTTGTTTTTTTATTTCAACCAATACTTTATTTCCAGATGTAGGAGAGTTCTCACTAGAACTTCCTGTTGAAAACCGCATGGTTTCGCAGTTTGAACGTTAGAAAATTGTTTATTTATATTCATTGTTTAGTTATCAAATTTCTGTCACAAAATTCCACGCCCACTGCTGTTGCGTCTTGTGGTCGACCAAAACGATATAGTGCAGAACAAGTTAGGTCTTTGTTCGAAACCTTGTTATTGAGTGATTCAGAAATAGAGTATTCATAGTATTTAGACGTGGACAATAATTTTATTGTGATAATGTTGATAGTCGTAATATTATGGATTTTAATTCGTTTCCAGTGATACCGGGGCCTTCCACAACCAGAACCATTAGTAACAATCATACTAAAAAGCACGATCTGGCTTAGGGTTAGCTGGTGGATGCCTCTATTCCAGCGCTATCAGTGCTTCAGAGGAATCGAACACTTAATGATTCTGAGAACTTATAACGAAACTGGTACTGTAGGACGTATCACACAAAATAAGTCCAGTTGTTTAAATAAAAATAATAAATTAAACATTAATCTGGCCCAGGCCTAAAAATAACGTGTTCCCTGTTCTGGTCCTTAAAAAGGCTAACTGGCTGGTATCTGTTCCATTTGCTTCCCTCTATCTCTTCGGTCCTCGATTTTTCCAGTTGTTATAATATATGATCCAGCTGTTCCCTTCTCATTGCATGAACAAAAAATGATGATTGTTTCTTCCTAATATCGATAATTAGCTCTCTCTTTGCTTTGGCCTCTTTCAGAACATTTTTATTACTCTCCTTAGCTGTCCATGGGACTCTCAACACTCTTCTGTAAAACCACATTTCTACAGCCTCCAGTCATTCTCTTATCTATTGTCCCATTGTCCATGATTCACACCCATATGTTAAGACTGGCTCTACATAACATTTAAGAACTCTTTTTCTTGTTTCTGTTGTCAAAAATGTGCACTGTATCTTCCTCATTTTTTTTTTTTAGAAAGTTGCTTGGAGACTGGTTAGTCTCGAGGCAAGACGCCGGCCTTGAGACAGAGAGGTTGTGGTTTCAAATCACGGCTGTACCAGTTGGGATTTTTATTTATGATTTCTCTCTGCGGCAACCACCCCTGGTCTCAGCAGCGAGGCTCGGCTTGAAACGTCAATTACTCATGGACGGAAAAAATATGAGTACCTCCGAAGATGGAGTTATCTGCCTGTGCGGCGAAGTACCCCTGTGCACATGTCTGCCAGGGAAACAGCTGATTAATATACAAAATTCAGTTCCTAGTAGCTAGGGACTTCGGGAGAGTTGAAAGCTGGCGAACGCAACAACAAGAACAAAATATTATTTGCTATGTTATTTTTTTATATTATTTGTTATATTGTTTGTTATAGTATTTGTTATGTTATTTGATATGTTATTTGTTATGTTTGTTGTAATATTTGTTATATTATTCGCCATAGTGTTGTTGTATTATTTGTTATATTATTTACTGAATAGTTTGTTATTTGTTATATTATTTATTGTAATGTTTGTTGTATTATTTGTTACAGTATTTGTTATAGTTTTTGTTTTATAATTTGTTATATTATTTGTAATATTGTTTGTTCTTTTATTTGTTATATTATTTGTTATAGCATTGATTATTATTATTAATTATTATTAGTTAAACGATGAATGATGATATCGTATGACATGGAACAGATGGTTGTGTTAACTTTTTGTGCGGTTTCGCCTTATGTATTTTGGCGTGTGCTGAGGCTGCTATGATGGGGACTATAGCTACCTTTCTTTTTTTCCGGAGATGAGATATTAATTCGGATGATTCCACTGGCACGGGCGGTTGAGCAATTATGGATCTTAATTCGTTTGCAGTGATACCGGGGCCTTCCATAACTATAACCGTAACCATTGTTAGTTATTATCAAACTGGTGCGCTTTTCATTTTCGTTATTGAAAGATCATTCATGTTTTCTTATGTCTGAATCATCATCAAAAATGGTTGTTTTTGTAAAAACATGACTACTACTGTTTGTCAACAATCAATCATCACACACATATTTATCGACACAATCATCAGGGATACCTGCTATGCAAACAACCATGATGAAATAAATACCTAATTGTAAACAGCCGTCAAGTACGTTCTCCATCAAAATTATAATCAAGAACATATTTTAATATAATCGTCAATGATATCGTCTTGGTAAATAATCATCTAGAATACCTTAAAGAATTTATTCTTTAAAACATAACAATTAAGTATATCCGCTGTGTAAATGCTCATCAGATAGGTCCTTGTGGTAAACTGTAGAGTATATTCTCTTTGTAAACAGTCATGAAATGGTATTCACTTTGTAAACAGCCATAAAACGGTATTCACTTTGTAAACAGCCATAAAATGGTATTCACTTTGTAAGCAGCCATCAATGGTATTCACTTTGTAAGCAGCCATCAATGGTATTCACTTTGTAATCAGTCATAAAATGGTATTCACTTTGTAAGCAGCCATCAATGGTATTCACTTTGTAAGCAGTCATTATATGGTATTCACTTTGTAAGCAGTCATCAATGATATTCACTTTGTAAATAGTCATGAAATTGTATTCTCTTTGCAAACAGTCATCAATGGTATTCACTTTGTGAGCAGCCATAAAATGGTATTCACTTTTTCAAACAGTCGTCAATGGTATTCACTTTGTAAACAGTCATAAAATGGTATTCACTTTTTTCAAAACAGACGTCAATGGTATTCACTTTGTAAACAGCCATCAATGGTATTCACTTTGTAAACATCTATCAATGTTATTCGCTTTGTAAACAGCCATCAATGGTATTCACATTGTAAACAGCCATCAATGGTATTCACATTGTAAACAGTCATCAATGGTATTCACTTTGTAAACCGTCATCAATGGTATTCACATTGTAAACATGCATCAATGGTATTCACTTTGTAAACAGTCATCAATGGTATTCACATTGTAAACATCCATCAATGGTATTCACTTTGTAAACAGTCATCAATGGTATTCACATTGTAAACAGTCATCAATGGTATTCACATTGTAAACATCCATCAATGGTATTCACTTTGTAAACAGTCATCAATGGTATTCACATTGTAAACAGTCATCAATGGTATTCACATTGTAAACAGTCATCAATGGTATTCACATTGTAAACAGTCATCAGTGATATTCATTTGGTAAACAGTCATCAATGGTATTCACATTGTAAACAGTCATCAATGGTATTCACATTGTAAACAGTCATCAATGGTATTCACATTGTAAACAGTCATCAATGGTTTTCACATTGTAAACAGTCATCAATGGTATTCACATTGTAAACTGTCATCAATGGTATTCACATTGTAAACAGTCATCAATGGTATTCACATTGTAAACAGTCATCAATGGTATTCACATTGTAAACATTCATCAATGGTATTCACATTGTAAACAGTCATCAATGGCAGATGATTGAGAACAATCACCTTCTATTGAGATGATCACTTCAAGAATAGAACCTTGCTCAAAATATTCAACCAATAAGGTCGTATAATTAGGAAGTTTACTGGAGTGCACAAATTATAGGGGAATTATGCTACTATTAGTGCCAGGAAAAATATTAAGCAGAATCATTCTGGAGAGACCAAAAGAGGCCATAAAGAAACATTTGAGTTGTTGTTGTTGATGGATTGCCACGAGTTGATACGAGCATGTTTGCCCTTTGACTCATAGAATGTGGCGGTTCGTAATGGCTTTCTTGACATTCCCGGCTCTATTACTGGAGGTTGGAGGTCGTCTGTCCCAGGCTACGCTGGGAAACTACTAATCCAGTCCAGAGGTACTGCAATACTGGGTCCTCAATCAGTAACAGCCACCACTACAGGGAACACGTCGATCCTAGCTTCTGTTAGCCAGTCTGTTTTGACGCAGACTGTTACCGGGGGAGACCACGAGGAGGTGGAACTGCTAGGTCTTGGCCAGCTGATGGTGCGCTGGCCCTGCTATTGCGACTGCAGGTCGCAGGCGCTTATGCTCCCCCCTCCCCCCAGGAACATTTGAGAGATGAACAAGCAGGTTTTAGGAAGAACGGATCATGTGCTGATCAGATAACTACTTTACGTATAATAGGTGAACAAAGTTTAGAACTAAAATCCTCACTTTATATTGGATTCATAGATTAGAAAAGGCATTTGATAGTTTAGACAGAAGAATGCTTTGGAAGTTGCTGAGTCATTATGGAATCCCCATACTTGATAACAACAATGTACGAGTAAGAAGGAACGAAATGTAGTGTGGTGCATGAAGGACAGATTACAGAAGCATTTGAAATAAGAACAGGAGTAAGGCAGGGATGCATTCTGTCTCCATTTCTCTTTCTACTGGTCATAGATTGGATTATGAAAATAGCTCAAAACAACAGAAATGGGATCAAGTGGTCACTGACCAAACAACTTGATGATTTAGATTTTGCTGATGACATAGCTCTCCTTTCACACAGCCATCAACAGATGCAGGATAAAATGAGCATACTTGATGAGAGATCACAACAGTTAGGACTGAAGTTTAATAGAGATAAGACCAACATTATGAGAATTAATACAGTTGGCAATAACCAAATCAAACTAGGAAAAATACCTCTACTAGACGTACAATCTTACATATATCTGCGCAGTAATATATATATAAAGAGGGAGGAACAGAAAATGGTACCAAAATAAGGATATCAAAAGCAAGAGGAGCTTTCATTGCACTGGGAAACATATGGAAATCCCAAGAAATTAGGTTAAATACAAAAATAAACAATTTCAACTCAGATGTTAAGTCGGTCCTATTATAAGTCTGTGAAACAAGGAGAACAACAAAATTGACAATCATGAAGATACAGACTTTGATTAATGGATGCTTACGCAGAATAAAAGAAAGGAAATGGCAGGACAAAATCACTAACATAGAATTATGGAAATGTGCCAGTCGGGTAAAAGTGGATAAAGAGATACAGCGAAGACGATGGCGTTGGATAGGACACACACTACGGAAGCCAACTGAGAGTATTACACAACAGGTCCTTTTTTGGAATCCCCAGAGGAAAAGACAAAGAGAAAGGCCAAGGAATTCTTGGAGAAGACAGATAGAAGCAGAGATGAAGATGAAATGGAAGACATGGAATGATCTCAAAAGAATGGCAAAAAACAGAACGACTTGGAAAGTGTTTGTTGAAGACCTATGCTCCACTGGGAGCTAAAAAGGTAGAAGAAGAAGAAGGTCGTAGAATTATCGATCCCTGTGTCGTTTCGTCATTATTATCATCATTATTATCCTTGCTATTATCACTATTATATACATATATATATATATATATATATATATATATATATTACTACATATCATTATTGAAAGCCGCTATAGGTCAGTGGTTAGTGAACGATACTGACCGACGACTTCCGGGTTCACCCAGCCTTAAATGGGTACAGGATTTTTTTATCGGATAAACTAAAGCGGCAAAAGCGTAATACCGACCACATTACCCTAAAAATCATGTGCCGAAGGTCTGTAAAATTTATGGTCACTAACATCATATTCCCAAACAATCACCACCATCATGCAGCATAACAATAAACGAGACAAATCAGAAACAAGTGCAACGTTTCAAATAATTCCCTATTCGCCACTTGGCGTTACGGGGCTCTTTACTTTTTTACTTTACATACCATTATTATTACCATTATTATTACCATTATTATTACCATTGCTCTCACCATTACTATTATTAATATTATTATTATTATCATTAATAATATTACAATGATCATCATCATCACTGAGTGCCGTCTCCGCATCGAAGTTTGGCTACCATGGAGCGCCATTCCACTCTGTCTCTTGCTTTGATGGTGCAGATTGTCATAGGGTGACTTGTCCATCTTTTGATGTTACTCGTCCATGTTAGTCATGGTCTGCCTCTGCCTATGTTACCTTGTAGTTTCTCTTCCAATATTACTTTTAGTTGGCTATTGTGCCTTTTAACATGCCCTAAAAGTGTAATTTGTCTTGTTCTAATTGTGTTTAGTAGTTCTCTTTTCATTTTCAGTTGTTTTAAAACTTCATCGTTTGTTTTCTTTTCTTTCCATCCAATTCTAACTATTCTTCTATAGATCCACATTTCAAATGCTTCAATTTTCTGTTCTGTTTTCTAGTCTGATGTACATGTTTCTGCACCATACAGGAATATTGAGAAGACGTAACATTTTGCTATTCTTAGTTTTAACCCTGGTGTTATTTGTTTCTTGTAGCAATAATCAAACAAATAGTGGCCAGCCTGATGTCCCCATGATCACAAAGATTGGAACCACTGGCTCGAAGTCTTGTTAGTAAAGCCACCGGGTGTATTGGTAAGATCCATTAGCAACAGGAGCGCTGTTTGTGTCTGCACAGAAACTGTAAACAAAAGTAGCAGACCACGTGATCTGCTTCCTCCAATTACTTACATTCACTTAGGGGAATTATGGGCGAAAGTAGAGATATGGTTTTTTATGAAGCTGATGAAGAATTCATAGAGAAGTAATAACTGGTAGAGATGTTATGGAATTTGGGATGAACTTAAATATGATATGATGAAAGTAGACCTCATATATATTTTAAAATATAGGAATATATGTAACGGGAGATTAAATGCATTTTATCTTGGCCATCTTCATTGTTCGTACTTAAAAGAACGTTAAATGGGCGTTTATGCGTTGTGTTGTCGCTTAATATCGCTCGAAAAGTAGATGTATCTATCCTTTCGGCCCAGAATATCCGTTTTCAGCATTATTTTTTAGCCTTGGGTGTCTTCCTTTTGATACCTCCTCACTATCCCTGTTTAGTCTATTTGCACAATGACATTCAAACTCCACAAAGTGTCTCTTGTGAGGGCGAGAGGAGGGGATATAACCGCGGCTGAGGATTCCCCGGGCGCTGATAGTCGGGCCCTCGTAATTAAATATTCCCAGTACATTGTTTACATCCGTGTTTGACATGTTCGATATGTATACAGTTACACACATAGTTAAACCAGTATTGAATATATTCAGAACATCGTTATTTATGTATGTTTATGTGTGTGAGTTTGTGTCTTTGTGTGGGTGGGTTCATGTGTTTTTTTATATCATCATCATCATCGTCATCGAGTGCCGTCTCCGCAACGAAGGTTGGCTACCATGGAGCGCCATTCTGCTCTGTCTCTTGCTTTGATGGTGCAGGTTGTCATAGGCTGATTTGTCCATCTTTTGGTGTTACTCGTCCATGTTAGTCTTGGTCTGCCTCTGTCTCTTTTACCTTGTATTTTCCCCTCCAGGATTACTTTTAGTAGGCAGTTGTTTCTTTTAACATGCCCCAAAATCGTATATGTATTGTATGAATTGTGTTTAGTAGTTCTCTTTTAATTTTTAGTTGTTTTAAGACTTCATCGTTTGTTTTCTTTTCCTTCCATCCAATTCTACCTATTCTTCTATATTTCCGCATTTCAAAGGCTTCAATTCTCTGTTCTGTTTTTTTTTTGTTTATTGTCCATGTTTCTGCACCATATAGGAATGTTGAGAGGACATAACCTTTTGCTATGCTTAGTTTTAGCCCTGGTGTTATTTGTTTTGATGTTAGTATGTTCTTAATGACATTAAAATTACTTTTTGCCATTCATATTCTTTTGTTTATTTCAGTTGTCTACATTTTCCATCACTGGTTATAGTATGTCCAAGGTAGTTGTAGTTCTGAACTGTCTCCAGGTCTATTCCATCTATTTTTGGGTTTTGAGTATCTTCTTTGTTTATGATCATAGTTTTAGTCTTTTTGATATTCATATCTGTATGTATATCTGTATATGTATATACGTATGTGTGTAAATGCGTGCATGCATGTAATCGTGATCATTAGTCCTGTAAAATTGGCCCTGTATCACACATGTAACATGTCTGTAACATTTTAATTTTCGTTCTTTTAACTGTGGACAGTGCTAAAGCCTTTAACTGATTCTGTGGATAGTTGAAAAGACGGTTAGAGGCCACAGAGATGGGATTACTCAGAAGAATGTTTGAAAGTTCCCTGGACAGTTAAAAAGACCAATGAGGAAATTCTCAAAGAGTCCAACACAAAAAGGGAACTCCTAAAAAACATCAGAAAGAAACAATCAATATTTTTTGGGCACATCATGAGAAGAGGAAAATTGGAATACGATGATTGTTTCAGGACATCAATAAAACCAGGAACATGACGACAGAAGGGATGGGAAATAAGATCTGGCTAGAGACAGAGGTTCTTTCTGACGGGCAGTGGTGAGTGCAACCTTCTGTGAGAGATCTGTCAAGACATAGAGATTCTTTCTGACGGGCAGTGGTGAGTGCAACCTTCTGTGAGAGATCTGTCAAGACATAGAGATTCTTTCTGACGGGCAGTGGTGAGTGCAACCTTCAGGGAGAGATCTGCCAAGACATAGAGATTCTTTCTGACGGGCAGTGGTGAGTGCAACCTTCTGTGAGAGATCTGTCAAGACATAGAGATTCTTTCTGACGGGTAGTGGTGAATGCAACCTTCTGTGAGAGATCTGCCAAGACATAGAGATTCTTTCTGACGGGCAGTGGTGAATGCAACCTTCTGTGAGAGATCTGTCAAGACATAGAGATTCTTTCTGACGGGCAGTGGTGAATGCAACCTTCTGTGAGAGATCTGCCAAGACATAGAGATTCTTTCTGACGGGCAGTGGTGAATGCAACCTTCTGTGAGAGATCTGCCAAGACATAGAGATTCTTTCTGACGGGCAGTGGTGAATGCAACCTTCTGTGAGAGATCTGCCAAGACATAGAGATTCTTTCTGACGGGCAGTGGTGAGTGCAACCTTCTGTGAGAGATCTGTCAAGACATAGAGATTCTTTCTGACGGGCAGTGGTGAGTGCAACCTTCAGGGAGAGATCTGCCAAGACATAGAGATTCTTTCTGACGGGCAGTGGTGAGTGCAACCTTCTGTGAGAGATCTGTCAAGACATAGAGATTCTTTCTGACGGGCAGTGGTGAATGCAACCTTCTGTGAGAGATCTGTCAAGACATAGAGATTCTTTCTGACGGGCAGAATGAGTGCAACCTTCTGTGAGAGATCTGTCAAGACATAGAGATTCTTTATGACGAGCTGTGGTGAGAGGAACGTTACGTGGAATGTCTGCCGAGAAACATTTTCTCTCTGACGGGCTGTGATGAGTGCAAAGAACAGGAGATCTGATGATGACGAAGATGATGATGATGATCTTCAATATAATGGAACCAACAATTTTACTTTCATACTTCTTATTGAAGATGAGTTTAATCGTGTTGAATGATTCGTTGTAGAACAAGAAAGAACCCCTTTCCTATTGTTTGTGGTCCACAGACTAAAGGAGACATTTGCATGATTTATCAGGTATGTATCACGCTATGTTTCCCAACTTTTACAGAAAATACCACTTACCTGGACCTCATTTCTACAAACATGCATCCTTGTCGGTCCGAAACAAGTTCTTCAAAATTTGGATTTGAACCGGAACTCTTCTGGCTAGTCGCAAGTGTCGTAACCGACAACGTCACCCAACAATGTGATGTTAATCATGGGCTTCCGGTGCGTGACTGTGCTGGCAACACGATACAATTTGTGATGGAAGTCAAATTTAAATTATAAATCAATTTCAGTGCCCGTAGTAAAAAGATGTTGGACATGTGATGAGAAGAGATAATAACCGAATAGCAAAGCAAACCCTCATATGGGAAACAACAGGTAAGAGAAAAGAGGAAGACCCAGGGAGACACTGAGAAGAACATTGGTGAGAGAGGCAAGAGCAGCAGGAATCGGCTCCCTCAGTGAGATAGAGTTGCTTGCACAGAACAGAGACAGATGGCGAGATTTGATAAAATATCTTTAAAAGAAAACTGCTAGAACCAAAAAAAATCAGATAGGAGAAGGTGTATCTTGGTCTACGCCCTATGGGCCGGTTACGGCTCGAAAAGTCAATAGATAGATAGATAGTAAAAAGATATTCAAGTGTTCTTGTGTGTGATTACGAACGGATTTATTTGTGATCAACCATAAGAAAAATGGTAGGAGCAAATCCCTGCCAAGAATATATAGAACAACAACAACCTAAATGGTTGGGCCACCTGGTCAGAATGAATCCTTACCAATCACCATCAAGGGTGTTCTTCTCGAGAATTCATGGGAAAAAGACCAAGAGGAATACCCAGAAGAAGATGGATAGATGCAGTGACAGAGACATGTAACAACAAAGGAAAATCACTAATTCAGACAGTTCGAGCAGCTCAAGAACGGCAAATTATATAACCACGACACCTTTTAGGTATCAGTGAAAAAGAGAAAAGAAAAGAAGAAGAATCATTGACAAAATATGGTTGCTGGCGCCATATCCTTCACACTCCAAGCAAGAAAATAATGTATATTTTACACAGAAGAAAGCAAACTAATAAAATCAGGATTGATATATTTCTTCAAAGCTGTCAACAGTGTAGTATAAACAACTGTAGAAATATGTGAAAGATATATACATAAGAGATAACACCACAAACAATATATAGACTGCCTAAAATATCTGCATCTAGATGACACGAACAAACGACTAATAAGTAATTTTTACTGGAAGCAAACAGCAATGGTAAAATATAACAAAGAGAACTCTACACCCGTTGATATAAAAAGAGGAGTAAGACAGGGATGCATCCAATCACGAAGCTTGTTCAATCTATCCACTGAGCAAATCTTTAAAAACATCACAGAGATGCCAGGCCTCAACATTAATGGAAAGATAATAATCTAAGATATAACGATGATACTGTACTACTAGCAGTAAATCCTAAAGATCTACAACAATGACTTAATGAAATAAACATGACAAGCAAAAAAATATGGACTAGATGAAATCTTAAAATAACTAAACTAAAAATGAAAAGAGAACTACTAAACACAATTCAAACAAGACAAATGCGATTTCTGGGTCATGTTAAAAGACACAACAGCCTACTAAAAGTTATCTTGGAGGGGAAAATACAATGTAAAAGAGGCAGAGACAAACAAAGACTAACATGGACGAGTAACATCAAAAGATGGACGAGTCAGCCTATGACAATCTGCACCATCAAAGCAAGAGATAGAGCAGAATGGCGCTCCATGGTAGCCAACCTTCGATGCGGAGATGACACTCGATGATAATATAGGTAAGACCGACATATAACTTACATTGGGAACAGACAACAGGAAAGAAAGAAATATAACAAAGTCACCTATTGAGATAAAGATAAGAGTCATGCAGGACTGTACTATCTCGAAAAAAAAAATAAGGGTAAAGTTGTATATGTATTTGTTAAGCTAATAGGGAAATATTTTATATTTTGTTGTTTCCTTGTACGTTTTGTTACCCAGTACAATAGTTTGTGTTTACTTTTCACATTTCCTCCAGTCCTACTCGCAGCCATGCGCGATATGTTCCTGTGTTCTGTCTACATGCCTGTTTAATCTAGACACTGGGAAGACATCAAGGAAATGCCAGGTTGAAATATCAATTAATGCAAAATTAATAATATAATATATCTCTATTTATCTATCTATTGACCTTTCGAGCCGTGGCCGGCCCACATGGTGTAGACCAAGATACTCCCCCTCTTATCTAAATTTTTATTCTAGCAGTTTTCAATTCTTTTAAAGATATTTTATCAAATCTCGCCATTTGTCTCTTTTCTGTGCAAGAGGTTCTATCTCATTGAGGGAGCCGATTCCTGCTGCTCTTGCCTCTCTCATCAATGTTCTTCTCTGTGTCTCTCTGGGTCTTCCTCTTTTTCTCTTACCTGTTGTTTTCCCACATAAGGGCTTGCTTTGCTATTCGGTTATTATCTCTTCTCATCAAATGTCCAACATATGACCATCGTCTTTTCTTGATTACTAAAGATATTAGTGGTTGATTGGCGATTTCTCTAATTTCCTCGTTTGTTTTGAATTCGTTCCATGCTATACCAAGTATTTTCCTTAGACATTTATTTTTCGAATGCGTTCAACTTTGTTTCTATGTCTCTTTTTGTTTTCCAGCAGATACTATATATTATATATATTATACAATATACTTCTTCTTCTTTCCTTCCTCATCTACCTTTCAGCGTCGAGGGGAGATCTAATTTGTGGTCTTTTGCTCTTCTGTTCGCCTCTGCTGCTGTTATGTTTCCTGGTACTTTTAATATTCCGTCGACCCATCTTTTTCGTGGTCGACCCTTGGGTCTGGTGTTCTCGCAACGTTTGTTGAAGGCTCATTGTGTTGTGTTTTGTTCTTTCTGCCTTGTCACGTGGCCAAACCATTTTATCTGTTGTTTCCTTATATTTTCTATGGCGGGGGCTATTCCTAGCTTTTTTCTCAGTTCTTCATTTCTGATCTTATCTCTCAGGCTGTTTCCTGTCATTCGTCTAACATATTTCATCTCTGTAGTGGTTATTTTCTTATTGTTCTTGCATCTAGGGTCCAGGTCTGGCATTGGTAGCACAACGTTGGGATGAAGATATACAATATACTATATATTATATATTATATATATTATAAAATATACTATATATTATAAAATATAATATATACAGATACTATATTACCGGCAAAAGAAGGTCCGTAATATTTCTGGTTTCTCCAGCTGTCTTTAAACATTCTTCATTTGTAATTTTTGCTACCCATTGAATTCGTAGCATTCTTATGATAAACCACATCTCAGCTGCCTCGAATGTTCTTCGAATTGAATTACTTATTGTCCATTACTCGCATCCATTTAGTAGAACAGGTTCGATGTATCACGTTAGTTTGCAGGCCACAATTTGAGAACCGCAAATTTATCCAAATGATTTTTTATGAAACAAAAGCTGTCCGTGTGTATGCACGAGACGTTTCTTGGCTTGTTTTGTTAGAAAATACAAAAGCTATTTGGGTTTCATTGTTATAAATGCCTTATGAATATGGTAGTCTTGTTACGAGGATCGCGCGAGGGAATAAAATCTTATTTTCTTGAGATTATTGTCTTGAGTTATTCGGACTCAGATTATCAGTCCTAAAACTGGAGCAATAAGGTGACATTTTTTATAAAGAAACATCATTATTATGTGCCGCTTTAGATTCAGAGCGAAGGTGGTTTTGTTTCAGCCAGCACCGAATGAAAGATCAAAGTAAAGAAATGCACAAAAATGCGAAGCTGCAGTTAAGCTAATTGTAAGGAGAAAAGAAACAAAAATATATCGGGGGAAAAAAAGCGTGGTTAAAGCTTAACGTTATACAATTATTCTGTCCACAGCAAAGTTGACAGTGATTTCATTCATATTTTTATTTTATTTCTTATTCTAGTTAGAAATTGTTAGTATTATTTATTATTTATTATTTATCATTTATTGTTTATTGTTTATTATTTATCATTTATTGTTTATTATTTGTTATTTATTGTTTATTGTTTATTATGTATTATGTATTATTTATTATGCATTATTTATTATGTATTATTTATTGTTTGTTATTTATTATTTTTTGTTTATCATTATTTATTATCATAGTTATGTCTTCTCAACATTCCTAAATGGTGCAGAAACATGGAAATTAGACAAGAAAACAGAACACAGAATTAAAGACTTTGAAATGTGGATATATAGAAGAATAGGTAGAATTGGATGGAAGGAAAAGAAAACAAACGATGATGCCTTAATTAAAACAGCTAAAAATGAAAAGAGAACTACTAAACACAATTCAAACAAGACAAATGCGATTTTTGGGCCATGTTAAAAGACACAACAGCCTACTAAATGTAATCCTGGAGGGGAAAATACAAGGTAAAAGAGGCAGAGGCAGACCAAGACTAACATGGAAGAGTAACATCAAAAGATGGACAAACCAGCCTATGACAACCTGCATCATCAAAGCAAGAGACAGAACAGAATGGCGCTCCATGGTAGCCAACCTTCGATGCGGAGATGGCACTCAATGATGATGATTTTTTTATTATTTATTATGTATTGTTTATTATTTATTATTTATTGTTTATTATTTTTTTTATTTTAAATACATAACTTTGTGTTGTATGTTTTTTTTTTCCTGCTGAATGCATATTGAGCCGAAACGTTGTTCACATTTCTGTGTCTACTTATTACGTATAGCTTTAACCTTAACGTTATTTATATTTTTTCAATATATTTGTGTTTTTTTTTCATTTCTCCAGCACCAAATGAACCAACACAATATAACTCACTTTTTCTCTTTCAGTAAAAAAAAAAAATAAGGTAATTTAATTTAAACAAATTAAATTACCCGTTCAATCTCCGAGCAGTGAAGCAAAAACAATGGGTAGAAATATGGCTCTATTTAAAGTATAGCTTTGCAATGCTGGTGGTCTCTTTCATTTTTCATACTTTATGCATGGACAATACAAGCTTCCAGTTGTACGGAATCTCTCCTGAAAATTAGCTTCTTTAACTGCCTGTTTCTTTTCTGTTCTTTTTGAGTTGTTTGTTATAAATCTTCAAGCCTCTTGATTATAAGGATCATGGAATTTCAATACGAGCTTTATGCTGCAGATGAATTGAGAGCAGTGTGTGATTCAAAGATGACTGTAGATGTCAGGATTACTGAATCAGAGCTGATTAAAACTCTACTCCTCGTCCCCCGTAGTTCCCTGATAGTAAGTTAATCGGTTCGAAGTAGAAGGCCAATCCGATGCTCTAAAAAAAAAAAGTAAAGAAAGACAGAAATAAGATTAAAAAAAAAAAAGAAAGAATGTGCAAGCGAAGAAAAACAGTAAAGAAAGTAAGAAAAACAAAAAGAATAAAAGACAGAAAGAAAGAAACAAACACTCAAACGCGCTTATGCGGCTAACGTAACCGCTAGAAAAAAAAGAGCGATGTGTACCGCCATTGTGCCATGTCGCTTATGACTTTAGCAAGATAGATCTCCGTGCAAGCCAAAATCTACTGCGTAGGCGATAATTTCAAACGACGTAATAAAAAAATAAAGCTGCTGCAGTCCCTACACCGGTTTACTCGAAAAAATCAAAACAAATCACAACAGAGGCCCTCATTCTGAGGGGAGTAAAGAGCAGAGCCGCTGTTAACCCAACACGCATGTCGTGAAAGGCGACTAATGAGATTTAGAATCGTCGCATGTGCAGTCGAGTAGGACGTGCACGGAGCGACCTTGTCAACGGAATTTAGCGATGCATTTTAGAAATTATGTGACAAATGGTGGGGCGGATATGGGGAATTCCTGACAGCACTAAAGCTTGTTCACAGAATTTAGAATATTTGCATAGCAAACATTAAACCAGGGTATATAAAAAATGAAATGCAATGCTAAATATGAACTGAAATAATTTGCAAATGAACTGATATGTTTTTTTTTTTTAACGTTCGCCGGCTTTGACTTCTGACGAAGTCCCTAGAGACTAGGAACTGAATTTCTCGTGTTAATCCATTTTTCCTTTGGGAACCGTGGGCACAGGGGTCCCTCGCCGCACAGGCAGATAACTCCGACTTCGGATGCACTCATATTCTTTCCGTCGATGAGTTATTGGCGTTTCAAGCCGAGCATCGGTTGCTGAAATCAGGGGTGGTTACCGCAGAGAGAAATCACAATATAAAAATCCAAACCGGTGTAGCCGGGATTTGAACACACAACCTCTCTTTCTCGAGGCCGGCGTCTTGCCTCGAGACCAACCAATCCCCCGAACTGAGATGTTAATGCACCATCCATGCCGTGTCAATGCAGGGGCCACATTAGAAATAAGAATATTTGTGATACTATCACCAATAACTTAGATCGTATTTGATAACAGGAAAGAGATTCGTTTCTCGGTATGAGAAAAGTAAATTATGTCGTTACGCATGCCACAAGATTTAACGGCCTGGACATCACCATAAAAGGAGATCACATTGAAATGTGAATGGTGTTGATGTAGATCACAGAAAGTTCTTGGGGGAATCAAAGACATCACAGAGAGAACAAATGTCAAGAAATGTGAGCTTAAAAGGGGAGAATGAAGAAAGGAGTTTTCAACCTTTCAACTCCTTTTGGAGCATAGGTCTTCAACGAACACTTTCAGCTCCCTGTGGAGCATAAGTCTTTAACAAACACTTTCAGCTCCATGTGAAGCTTAGGTCTTCAACAAATACTTTCAGTTCCATGTGAAGCTTAGATCTTCAACAAATTCTTTCAGCTACTTGTGGAACATAGGTCTTCAACAAATACTTTCAGCTACCTGTGGAACATAGGTCTTCAACAAAAACTTTCAGCTACATGTGGAACGTAGGTCTTCAACAAACACTTTCAGCTCCCTGTAGAGCATAGATCTTCAACAAACACTTTCAGCTCCCTGTAGAGCATAGGTCTTCAACAAATACTTTCAGCTACATGTGGAACATAGGTCTTCAACAAACACTTTCAGCTCCCTGTAGAGCATAGATCTTTAACAAACATGTTTAACTCCTAATAAAACATATTTCTTCAACAAACACTTTCAGCTCCCTGTGGAGCATAGATCTTCAACAAACACTTTCAGCTCTCTAAGAGCATTGGTCTTCAGCAAACACTTTCTACTCCTTGGGGAGCACAGTTCTTCAACAAACACTTTGAACTCCATGTGGAGCATAGGTCTTCAACAAACACTTTCAACTCCCTGTGGAACATAGGTCTTCAACAAACACGTTCGACTCCCTCTGGAGCATATATCTTCAACAAACACTTATCAAGCCGTTCTGTTTCTTGCAATTCTTTTAATATCATTGTGTCTTCCCCGTTATCTTCATCTCTGCTTCCACCTGTCTTTTCTATAAGTAGTTTGGTCTTTCTATTTGTTTCTTCCCCTCGAGATTCCAAAAATGAGCATGTCGTGTAATATTCTCACTTGATCTTCACAGTGTTTATGGGAGCCGCGATAGCTCACTGGTTAGTGACCTGGACTACAAAGGACAAGAATAAGGGTTCGATCCCAATCGAAAGCATCCGGGTTCACCCAGCCCTAAATGTGTACCGGATTTTTTCTGGGAAAGTAAAGCGGCACGGTCGTAATACCGACCACATTACCCCAAAAATCATGTGCTGAAGTACTGTAAATTTATGTTCACTAACACCATATTCCCTATACGCCTCTTGGCGTGACGGGGGTTCTTTACTTTACTTACTTCACAGTGTTTGTCCTAACCAGCTCCACCGTCTTCGTTGTATCTCTTTGTCCACTGCTATTTGACTGGTACTTTTCCATAATTTTAAGTTAGTGATTTTGTCTTGAAGAAAGAGGTAAACAATGGATAATTTGACTGTCTTAAGCCTTCTTCGTAACCTAGTGGATCAACTAGACCCGTCAGTCTTTCAGATCAGTCCTATCATCATGAATGGCATTAGAACGTTAATTTACCACTTTTTCCGTCTGTGAGTACCTTATGTATTTAAGTAAGTCACATTTACTCTCTCTCTCTCTCTCTCTCTCTCTCTCTCACACTCTCTACTTATTTCATTCCATTTTTGGATAGAAACAATGTCTGAAGAGGAAGCGCCCGGCGAGCAGCCAAATCCAGAGAATGCCCACCCAAACTAGAGAGACGCCTGATCGGTATAGGTCAAGGTCAGTTGTTATCGAGTTATTTCTGCCGCCATGACAGTTTGCCAGTGGGTGAGGTCGTAGAAGCGGTTGGGCACTTATCTAATTATTTCATTGCGGTATTGGCAGGACATATCGTAGATTCTTACCAAATTTTATTTATTTGTTTTCTGCGTGTCCATTCTTTCATTTCACTCTCCCATTCTATAATTCCTTTCTTTCGCCCTCCTGTTCCATCATTTAACCTTACTTTCTTTATTGATTTTTGTATCTATGTGAATTGTGCATATTGAAGCGTTGCATTATATTGTTTGTTCTTGTTGGTCAAATCTCTTTGGTAGGAAACTTTTTGGTCAAATCTCTTTAGTAGGAAACTTTTTGGTCAAATCTCTTTAGTAGGAAACTTTTGGTCAAATCTCTTTAGTAGGAAACTTTTTGGTCAAATCTCTTTAGTAGGAAACTTTTTGGTCAAATCTCTTTAGTAGGAAACTTTTTGGTCAAATCTCTTTAGTAGGAAACTTTTTGTACAGAGCTTCCCAGCAGGAGACAATCTGATCATCAGAAGAGGACTCAGTCGAGCGAGTGTTTCGGCCCTTGAGCTTCTTGACACTCGAGGGGAGATGGGCCCGGCTGGGTCATGCATGTATCCCAGGCGGCGAGCTTCTGCGGATCTAGTTTCTTTCTTCTGCATGTGTGAACGCTGCTAAGATAGGCATGTTTTGGTCCATTATATATTTGTGGAATTCCTTTACTGTATAATGATTTAATAATTAAAATAATACGGAATTCCAATCTAGATGGAAAGAAAAGAAAAAAAAAAACGATGAAGTTTTAAAACAACTAAAAATTAAAAGAGAACTACTAAACACAATTAGAAGAAGACAAATGACATTTTAGGGGCATGTTAAAAGACACAACAGCATAATAAAAGTAATATTGGAAGAGAAAATACAAGGTAAAAGAGGCAGAGGCAGACCAAGACTAATATGGACGAGTAACATCAAAAGATGGACAAGTCAGCCTATGATAATCTGCACAGTCCAAGCAAGAGACAGAGCAGAATGGCGCTCCATGGTAGCCAACCTTCGATGCGAAGACGGCACTCATTGATGATGATGATCTGTTTTTCATTCCGTCCATCCAACTCTACCTTGGCCTCTCTCTTGCTCTCTGTCCTGATGTTTAGAGAATATCAAAACAATGCTTTTGATGCTGTTTCCTTTGGTATCATTCTTACCATGTGACCGACCTATTCCATTTCTTGTTTGTTTACATTTTACAGGTACTGTTTAATTCCGATTTGTTCTCTGATTTTCATATTTTCTATTAGATCTATCTTTGTGTTATTTATTATACCATTTCCTTCATTATTGTCTTTATCCTATACCTTTCCTGAATTCTTACATTTACTTGTTTTATCTTTTCCTCCCATATTTTTCATTTTTCCTGCCTTCATTTTACCGTTTCCTTATTTCACCTTTCTTTCTTTCTGTCTTTCTATCTTTCTTCATTCCGTAACGTTTTCATTATTCCTTCTTTTATCCTCATTTTCTTCCGTTTTTCTCTCCTTTTCCTTTTTACTTTCTTACCCGTTCTTCTTTATATTTTAAACCCCTTGCTACGTTCTTCATCTTAACCTTTTTGCCCTTGAAAGAAACAACAAATTAAAAGTTGTTCTAAAGTATCTGCTGGCGATACATTCAACCCATCTTCTGGTATTCCCTCAAACCCAGATTCCGAATCAAATGTGAGAGCGTCATGTGCTACAGGTGACACCCGACCGTCATCAAGCTACTGTATGCAAGATGAAACCCTACGACATAAATTTCCTGTTTATTTCGCTGCCAGGTCTGTCATTATCTTAGATTACCTTTTTTGCTGGTGTAGGCGATTATGTCTCTTCATAACTTTATAACTCTACTATTGCGTTGCAGTACATCTAAATATTGTGTCTATATGTTCGGAATTGGAGTCAACAACGATGGCTTAACATCATCAAGCGCTCTACATTTAAAAAAAAATATGACGATCATCATTTTCAGGAGGACGTGAACTTCCATGGTATATGGTGGATAGGCGGCGGGAACAATTGAAGGCTATGTATGAAAAGTGTTCCTTGTTGCAGTTTCCTCATATTCCAAGTCCGGCGTGTTGCAGGAGCTACTGAGTTAAGTGCTCTGTGCACACCGTGAGCTGTGTGTCTCATCCGTTTTGATCATGTTTCGATATTCCAATTGTTTACGATGAATGATGACATCGTATGACAGGGAACAGTTGGCTGTGTTCACTTTCTGCGCGGTTTCGCCTTATGTCTTTTGGCGTGTGCTGAGACTGCTATGGTGGGGACTACAGTTACCTTTCTTTGTTTGGGAGATGAGATTCGGATGATTACACTGGCACGGGCGGTTGAGCATTTATGGATTTTAATTCGTTTGCAGTGATACCGGGGCCTTCCATAACCAAAGAACCAAATAACATATAAATATTTTATTTTTTATTTCTTACTTCTTTGGATGACCTCAGTAGCCTAGTTATGAAGGAGCCAGTAGTTGGGTGTGATAAAAACACTCCAAGGTATTGTGACAGCTTTACAAGGAAGGAACACAACACAATACTGATGTTTCGGCATGTGGCCTTCTTCAGAATACAGGGACAACGACAACAAACGGTGAAGTACAATTATCTATAACTACATATTGGATGATCACGTGTAAGGAGAGGTGGACAGAGAGAGGAGAAATCAGATGGTAAAATAATAAAAGAAATGTATGTGCTACATGAGGGGAGGTAGGATGAGTGTAGAGATATATAAAATCATAATATTAGAAAATGAGGAAAAGCTCGAAACTAAAGAGTGAAACGTAAATAGAAAAAAATAAATAATATATCTATAGAGTATATAAAATAACATAACAGGTATATAAAAAAATGATTATCTCAACGACTGGTCTGTCCTGCGTGATGGAAATTCATTACCAGCTTTACCGCAGCATTGCAGTTATTTGCCTGTTCCCCTCCGTAGCCTAGTTATGAAAACCATCTGACTGAGCTACCGACGTTCAGACAACCCGTGTTCGATTCCCGCTGGGAGCAGTGTGAGTTGTACTCGTGGTTAGCGAAAAAAAAACCTCGATCGACCCAGCCGCTGGCAGAAATCAGTCATCATCATCATCAAGTATCGTGCCTGCTGACGTAGGTGATCATGTCTCTCCACAACTTTCGATCTCGACAGTTATTGATCATTTCTATTCTTGACCCTCTGCCAAGCCATTCTCTTAAGCTATGTGGTATCTTTTCTCTTTGGTTCCCTCTATCTCTTCGTCTCTCAATTTCCCCAGTTGTTACAATATATTCCCCCTGTATCCTTCTCATTACACGGTCAAAAAAATGATAATTGTTTGTTCCTAATTTTGGAAGTAAGCTCTCTTTTTGATTGGGCCGCTTTCAGAACGTTTTCATTACTCTTCTTACCCGTCCATTATTTTCGCAAAATTCTTCTGTAAAATCATAATTCCATAGCCTGCAGTGATTTTCTTGTCTGTTTTCCTATTGTCCATGATTCACATACATATGTTAAGACTGGTTCTACATAATTTTAAGAACTTTTTCTTGTTTCTATTGTCAAAAATGGATTGCACAGTATATTCTTCATTTTTTTTAGAAAGCTGCTTTTGCCTGAGTCATTCTGCATCTCATCTCTGTTGTACATCTACCGTCCGAGGTAGACATTGTTCCAAGATATTTAAATTATTATCCTGTTTTAATATTGTTCTACTTTATACGATGCACTGTGGATAGAAGATTGTGGAAGGACAAGATAGATCACCTACGCCAACCGGTATGGCACATGATGATAATGATGATGATTTGTCTTTATTGTGCATTGCGGTGATGTTTTTTTTTTCTATGATGTTACCATTACTTCTGTCTCTTTGCTATTGAGGCTGAGTCCTTTATTTTTGTTTTCCTTCACTACAATTCTAACATTTCTTGTAACTCATTTTCACTCTTAGTGATTAAGACTGTATCATCAGCATACCTTAGATTATTTATATTATAACCTCCGATTGTTATTCCAGGCATGCTCCTTATGGATCTTAAAATAATCTCACTATAAATATTAAATAAATCTGGTGACAGCACACAACCTTGTCTAACACCCTGTTTTATTTGTTAAAACGTTCCCAATTGGTTTCCAGTTCTTATGGCCGCTGTTTGTTGCCAGTACATGTTCTTTATTATTCTTAGATCTTTGTTGTCTACGTTTATGCCTTCTAAAGACTCTCCTTCCTTTACATATTCTTATTTTTTTATTTTTGCTGTTTTTATCATTTCTGTTGGCATGGATACGTTGTCACATTATTGGACAGGTATCACCACTGTTGTCCAACAAGGAAATAACTCTAGAGGCAAAACGGGCACTCTACAATACAATCTTCATCCCAACGTTGTACTACCAATGCCAGACCTAGACCTTAGATGTAAGAACAATCAGAAAGATAACCTCTACCGAGATTAAATGTGTCAGACGAATGAAAGGAAACGGTCTGAGAGCCAAGATCAGAAACAAAGAACTGAGAGGAAAGCTAGGAATAATTATCACATAGAATATATAAATAAACAATAGATAAAATGTTTAGGTCACGTGATGAAAGAAACAAATAAAAACATAAACAAAGGGCCTTCAATAAATAGTGCGAGAACACCAGACTCAAGGGCCGACCGTCATAAAGATTGATTGAACGAATATTAGAAACACTAGGAAACATAACAGCAGCAGAGGCGAACAGACGAGCAAAGGCCGCAAACTATATCTCCCCTCGACGCTGAAAGGCAAATGGGAAGGAAAGAAGAACAAAAAGAATAAGAAGAAGATGAAGAAGAAAAAGAAGAAAGAAGAACAACAACAGCAACAACCAACCAACCAGCCAGCCAACAACAACAGCAACAACCAACCAACCAACCAGCCAACAACAACAGCAACAACCAACCAACCAGCCAGCCAACAACAACAAAATTCAAATGAGTAAGGAGAGAAGAAAAAGTAGAAGAATAAGAAGGAAGAAGAGGAAGAGGAAGAGAAGAAGAACAACAACAACAACCAACCAGCCAGCCTGTCAGCCAACAACAACAAAATTAAAATGAGGAAGGAGAGAAGAAGAAGAAGAAGAAGAAGCCGAAGAGGAAGAAGATTGTATAAACGTCACTGTACTTGAAGCACATTTCAGTGACCAGTTACACGAATGGCGTCCAAAAAAAGGATTACTGAATGAACTATCTGGTCTCCATGTTAAACAAGCAAACTTCCGGGACTAACATCCTAAATCACAAAACCTCTTCCAGCTGCCAATGTTATCTTTGATATTTGATGATGGAAGACGAGTCACAGCTATATTTAGAAAGATCAATACGCCCTTTGCTTCCTAGCTTCCTGATTCTCGCATACAAAAATTGTGACGCTATTCATCGGGTACTTTCTGCCTTGCATTGCTGGTCTCAGGTTTCATTTCTTCTTTTCTAACTTCATGGTTTGCCGTGATTGTTCGTTTTTTAACTCGGTTTTTTTTTTTTGTGGTTCACTTTTCACTCCTTTCTGTTCCGTATGATCTATTTTCTGCCTAATTTTCAAGTACTTCTTGTATCTATCTATCTATTGACTTTTCGAGCCGTAGCCGGCCCATGGAACATAGACCCAGATACTCTTTCCCTTATCTAATTTTTTATTCTAGCAGTTCTCAATCATTGTAAAGATCTTTTATCAAATCTCAACATTTGTCTCTTTTCTATGCAAGCAACTCAATCTCATTGAGGGAACCTATGCCTGCTGCTCTTGCCTCTCTCATCAATGTTCTTCTCAGTGTCTCTCTGGGTCGGCATCTGTTCTTCTTACCTGTTGTTTCCCGCATGAGGGTTTGCTCTGCTATTCGGTTATTATCTCTCCTCATCACATGTCCAACATATGACCATCGTCTTTTTTTTTACTAAAGATACTAGTGGTATAAGCATTTCTTGTTAAAGGTATTTTATTGAACACAATCTTTGACTGTCTTATGATGCATATATTTCTGACTTGTATCGGGCGTCAGTAGCATGGTGGTTAGGTAGCTGATAAAGCACCCCATTGGAATATGAAGAATATGGTTTTAAGTAAATGTTCTCATTACGACATGCTAAGATGAATATGAGGCAAAATCAGATTTCCAAAAAAATAACCAGGAAGAAACTATGCAATCCATTTTTAACAATAGGAACAAGAGAAAGAGTTCTTAAATGTTATGTAGAGCCAGTCTTAACATATATATATATGTGAATCATGGACAATAGGAAAACTGACAATAAATCACTGGATATTGTGGAATTGTGATTTTACAGAAGAATTTGGAAAATACCATGGACAGCTAAGAAGAGTAATGAAAACGTTCTGAAAGAGGCCAAAGCAAAAAGAGAGCTAATTTCCAATACTAGGAAGAAAGAATAATCATTTTTGGCCATGCAATGAGAATGGAACAGCTGGAATATATTGTAACAACAGGTAATATAGAGGGACGAAGAGATAGAGGGAAACAGAGAGAAAAAATATCAGACAGCTTAAGAGAATGGCTTGGCAGAAGGTCAACAACAGAAAAGATAAATAACTTTTGAGATCGAAAGTTCCACAACTTTCATCATACATGATCACCTACGCCGGCAGGCCTGGTTCTTGATGACGATGATATTGGTGGTTACTTTGTAGTTGTTGTTTCCACTGTTTGTAGTTGTTGTCTCCACTGTTTGTAGTTGTTGTCTCCACTGTTTGTAGTTGTTGTCTCCACTGTTTGTAGTTGTTGTCTCCACTGTTTGTAGTTGTTGTCTCCACTGTTTGTAGTTGTTGTCTCCACTGTTTGTAGTTGTTGTCTCTCCACTGTTTGTAGTTGTTGTCTCCACTGTTTATACTGTTTGTAGTTGTTGTCTCCACTGTTTATAGTTGTCGTCTCCACTGTTTATAGTTGTTGTCTCCACTGTTTATAGTTGTTGTCTCCACTGTTTGTAGTTGTTGTCTCCACTGTTTATAGTTGTTGTCTCCACTGTTTGTAGTTGTTGTCTCCACTGTTTGTAGTTGTTGTCTCCACTGTTGTATGTTGTCTCCACTGTTGTAGTACTGTTTGTAGTTGTTGTCTCCACTGTTTGTAGTTGTTGTCTCCACTGTTTGTAGTTGTTGTCTCCACTGTTTATAGTTGTTGTCTCCACTGTTTGTAGTTGTTGTCTCCAGTGTCTTGTAGTTGTTGTCTCCACTGTTTAGTTGTTGTCCACTGTCTCCACTGTTTGTAGTTGTTGTCTCCACTGTTTGTAGTTGTTGTCTCCACTGTTTGTAGTTGTTGTCTCCACTGTTTGTAGTGTGTCTCCACTGTTGTCGTCTCCACTGTTTGTACTGTTGTTGTCTCCACTGTTTTAGTACTGTTTGTAGTTGTCTCCACTGTTTATAGTTGTTGTCTCCACTGTTTGTAGTTTGTCGTCTCCACTGTTTATAGTTGTCGTCTCCACTGTTTGTAGTTTCTGTTTAGTATCTCGTGTTGTCTCTCCAAGTGACGTTACACTCTCCAATGACACTAATGTACAGTTTAGGGAATGTACACAGTTTATGGAATGTACACAGTTTAGGGAATGTACACAGTTTAGGGAATGTACACAGTTTATGGAATGTACACAGTTTAGGAATGTACACAGTTTAGGGAATGTACACAGTTTAGGAATGTACACAGTTTAGGAATGTACACAGTTTAGGGGAATGTACACAGTTTAGGGAATGTACACAGTTTAGGGAATGTACACAGTTTAGGGAATGTACACAGTTTAGAGAGATTACACAGTTTAGGGAATGTACACAGTTTAGGGAATGTACACAGTTTAGGAATTGTACACAGTTTAGGGAATGTACACAGTTTAGGGAATGTACACAGTTTAGAGAGATTACACAGTTTAGGGAATGTACACAGTTTAGGGGATGTACACAGTTTAGAGAGATTACACACTTTAGGGAATGTACACAGTTTAGGGAATGTACACAGTTTAGAGAGATTACACAGTTTAGGGAATGTACACAGTTTAGGGGATGTACACAGTTTAGGGAATGTACACAGTTTAGGGACGTAGAAAGTACATGTAAGATACTATCCAGCTAATCTACTTCGTCATCCTGTAGCTTGTGAGCATTATACAATGATGGTGTTGGTGACAACCGTTACCACTCGTCTTATGGCTCAAATCACAGTTTCTCTGAAAGTCATCTCTTTTGAAATGTGAAAATACAAATTTTGACCTAAACATCGCGTGGCGACTGCAGTGAGCATGCGGCCTTTATTTATTCAGGAACATGGGAAACCCTCCCTCTTTCCAGGCAGATATCATCATTGTTTACTGCATACAGTAGCAGGTAAAATTACCTGACCTGACAAAATTAACTGATAAATTATACCAGACATGCAGATATAGAAACGAATAAACGTCTCTTTAATTAATTCAGAAACAAAATAAATGTATCCTAAAGAAAACGTACTGACTACCTGCCTATGGGGCTGCCGGCAGTGCTGAAATGTCATTTTCTCACCATAATCAATCATAATCAATCAATCAAGGAAGAAATAAACAATATTCCCCCATCAACTATTACAGTGCATCCTGATTCTCACACATAA
The DNA here is from genome assembly GCA_032433765.1 of Megaustenia siamemsis. Classification (NCBI taxonomy): domain Eukaryota; kingdom Metazoa; phylum Mollusca; class Gastropoda; order Stylommatophora; family Ariophantidae; genus Megaustenia; species Megaustenia siamemsis. Next base: position 59,724,969 of record JAVIAB010000088.1, read on the forward strand.
CGCATTGATTGCTCTCCCCCTGGAACATTGTTTTTACAGCTCTTAATGGCGGTCGGCGCAACGTGGGCGTGGTAATTTATGCAAATGTCAAAACAGAAACGCGTTCAAGGTCAGAACAAGAATTAAACAGGCCTTCAATCTGTCAATATCGATCACCACAAAATATAAACAGATCGTGGAGATATGCAGTTGAGTGATAGAGTGACAAAACAGCAGGTTGAATGATTGTTATGTGCCCTGTAAAGATAAACGAGCAACAGAGTAATGTGACATGACCGATAGAACACCCACGATCATATGATAGTATCAAGTAAATTGACTGGATATTGTAATGTAAACATGTGATGAGAAGAGATAATAATCGAATAGCAAAGCAAGCCCTCATATGGGAAACAACAGGTAAAAGAAAAAGAGGAAGACCCAGGGAGACACTGAGAAGAACATTGATGAGAGAGGCAAGAGCAGCAGGAATCGGCTCCCTCAATGAGATAGAACTGCTTGCACAGAACAGAGACAGATGGCGAGATTTGATAAAATATCTTTAAAAGAAAACTGCTAGAACAAAAATTCATATAGGAGAAGGTGTATCTTGGTCTACGCCCTATGGGCCGGTTACGGCTCGAAAGGTCAATAGATAGATAGATAGATTGTAATGTAACACACCTTTTCTTCCTCATTGTCCTTCCACCTTTCAGCGTCGATGGAATATAATTTGCAGTTATTTGTTATTCTATTTCCACCTCTGCTGTTGTTGTTTGCTAGTGTTTCTAATATTCTGTCAATCCATCTTTTTCGTGGTCGACCCTTAGGTATGGTGTTGATTGAAGGCTCTTTGTTTTATGTTTTGATTTGTCCCTTCATCACGTGACCTAAACATTTTATCTTTTGTTTCTTCGTATATTCTATGTGAGAATTATTCCTACCTTTCTTCTCAATTCTTTATTTCTGATCTTATCTCTCAGGATGTTTCAGATCAGCTTTCAAAAAAAAAAAAAAATGAGGAAGATACTATGCAATCCATTTTTGACAATAGAAACATGAAAAAGAGTTTTTAAATGTTATGTAGAGCCAGTCTTAACATATGGATCTGAATCATGTACAATAGGACAACATACAAGAAAATCACTGGAATCTGTAGAATTGTGTGATTTTACAAAAGATTGTTGGGAATACCATGGACAGCTAAGAAAAGTCATGTAAAAGTTATGAAAGAGGCCAAAGCAAAAAGAGAGCTAATTTCCAGTATTAGGAAGAAACAACCATCATTTTTTGGCCATGTAATGAGAAGAGAACAACTGGAATATATTGTAACAACTGGAAAAATTCAGGGACGAAGACATAGAGGGAAGCAAAGAGAGAAAATACCAGGCAGCTTTAGAGAATGGCTTGGCAGAAGGTCAACAACAGAAATGATATATAAATATCGAGATCGAAAGTTGTGGTGAGAAATGATCACCTACGCCAGTAGGCCCGGTACTTGATGATGATGATTAATCGATTAAAACATGTGACTTAATCGATATAAAGTTCAACTTATAGACTACTGCGATGGCCAGTACATGTGGTTGACTTTATCGATTCAATAACGACCTGACCGACACAAACTGATACGAAAGTTGGACTTTAAACGATATTGTTATTTTGCTATATATCATTATCCCCCTATCTAATGTTGTTACTTTTCTGTTTATGTATTTTATCCTCCTGCCTGTTTATCTAATGCTGTTACTTTTCTGTTTATGTACTTTGTTCTCCTGCCTGTTTATCTAATGATGATACTTTTCTGTTTATGTGTTTTATTCTCCTGCCTGTTTATCTAATGATGATACTTTTCTGTTTATGTATTTTATTCTCCTGCCTGTTTATCTAATGATGTTACTTTTCTGTTTATGTATTTTATTCTCCTGCCTGTTTATCTAATGCTGTTACTTTTCTGTTTATGTATTTTATCCTCCTGCCTGTTTATCTAATGATGATACTTTTCTGTTTATGTATTTTATTCTCCTGCCTGTTTATCTAATGCAGTTACTTTTCTGTTTATGTATTTTATTCTCCTGCCTGTTCATCTAATGTTGTTACTTTTCTGTTTATGGATTTTATTCTCATGCCTGTTTATCTAATGCTGTTACTTTTCTGTTGATGTGTTTTATTCTCCTGCCTGTTTATCTAATGCTGTTACTTTTCTGTTTATGTATTTCATCCTCCTGTCTGTTTATCTAAGGCTGTTACTTTTCTGTTTATGCATTTCATCCTCCTGCCTGTTTATCTATTGCTGTTACTTTTCTGTTGATGTGTTTTATTCTCCTGCCTGTTTATCTAATGCTGTTACTTTTCTGTTGATGTATTTCATCCTCCTGTCTGTTTATCTAATGCTGTTACTTTTCTGTTTATGCATTTCATCCTCCTGCCTGTTTATCTAATGCTGTTACTTTTCTGTTTATGTATTTTATCCTCCTGTCTGTTTAAAAAAGAACACATACCAGATGCTGCTAGAGGAAGGAATTGAACAATACAGAAGAGAAAATCCTGATGAAAAAGTAACAACCAAATGGCAATGCATAAAGAAAAGCATACAAAAAGCCTGCGACACCTTACCCAAAAGAGAAAAGAACAAAAAACAAAAATGGATAACTAACACCATCTTAGAAAAAATGGAAGAAAGGAGACAAGCGAAGAACACTGCCCAATACAATAAAATAGATAATGAGATACGCAAAATGTGCAAAAAGGCAAAAGAAGACTGGCTCAGCCAAAAATGTAGAGAAATAGAAACTATGGAAAGCAAACAAGACCTAAGAGGAATGCACACAGAAATAAAGAGAATGACTAATAAAAATAAAAAAGCCACAGAAGGTGGATGCATTGCAGACAAAAAAGGAAAAATGCTAACAGACAATAAGGATATCATAGATAGATGGCAGGAATATATAACAGAACTATTTCATGATCAAAGGGGCAAGAAACCAGTTATAAAATGTACATCAGGCTATAAAATCTTAAAATCTGAGGTGGAAAAAGCTATAAAAACAATGAAAAGGGGAAAAGCAGCAGGACCTGAAAGCATACAGATAGAGATGATACAGGCACTTGAAGATTTTGGCATTGAAGTGATTACAGACATATGCAACGACATATACCACACAGGATACATACCAAATGAACTAAAAACATCAACTTTCATTGCATTGCCTAAAAAGAATGGTGCAGTTGAATGCAGTGACTTTAGAACAATAAGCCTAATGAGCCATGTTACAAAAATCTTGCTAAAAGTTATACAAGGAAGGATTCAGAATAAAATCAATACTGAATTAGATGAGCAGCAATTTGGATTTAGGAAAAATAGCGGGACAAAAGAAGCCATATTCTGCATGAGAACATTAATCGAAAAATACACAGAAGTAAACAAACCAATATATGCCTGCTTCATAGACTACACCAAAGCTTTTGATAGAGTACACCACAAACAACTTATAGAATGCCTAAAAGAGATACATCTAGATGACATGGATATACGACTAATATGCAATCTATACTGGGAGCAAACAGCAATAATAAAATATAACAAAGAGTTCTCTACACCCATTGATATAAAAAGAGGAGTAAGACAAGGATGCATCCTATCACCAAGCTTGTTCAATCTATACACTGAGCAAATCTTTAAAAACATCATAGAGATGCCAGGCCTACAAATTAATGGAAAGATAATCAATAACCTAAGATATGCTGACGATACTGTACTACTAGCAGAAAATCCTAAAGACCTACAACAATTACTTAATGAAATAAACACGACAAGCAAAAAATATGGACTAGATATGAATATCAAAAAGACTAAAACTATGATCATAAACAAAGAAAATACTCAAAACCCACAAGTGGATATCAAAATTGAAGGAATAGACCTTGAGACAGTTCAGAACTATAACTACCTTGGACATACTATAACCAGTGATGGAAAATGTACAACTGAAATAAACAAAAGAATAGGAATGGCAAAAAGTAATTTTAATGTCATGAAGGACATACTAACATCAAAACAAATAACACCAGAACTAAAACTAAGAATAGCAAAATGTTACATCTTCTCAATATTCCTATATGGTGCTGAAACATGGACATTAGACAAGAAAACAGAACAGAGAATTGAAGCCTTTGAAATGTGGATATATAGAAGAATAGGTAGAATTGGATGGAAGGAAAAGAAAACAAATGACAAAGTCTTAAAACAACTAAAAATGAAAAGAGAACTTCTGAACACAATTAGAACAAGACAAATGCGATTCTTAGGCCATGTTAAAAGACACAACAGCCTACTGAAAGTGATCCTGGAGGGGAAAATACAAGGTAAAAGAGGCAGAGGCAGACCAAGATTAACATGGACGAGTAACATCAAAAGATGGACAAATCAACCGATGACAACCTGCACCATCAAAGCAAGAGATAGAGCAAAATGGCGCTCCATGGTAGCCAACCTTCGTTGCGGAGACGGCACTCAATGATGATGATGATGATGTCTGTTTATCTACTGTTGTTACGTTTCTGTTTATGTAATTTATCCTCCTGCCAGTTTATCTAAATTTGCTACTTCCATGTTAATGTAATGTAACCTTATGCACGTTTATCTAATGTTACTATCCTGCTTATATATTTTATCCTCCTGTCCATTTATCTAAATTTTATACTTTCCTGTTTATATATGTTATCTTTCTGCGCGATATTACTTTCCAGAATATGTTTGTTTACGTTTGCCAATTAAACTAATCCTGCAGATTTCTCGTTGGTATATTTTTTGTCCTATTCACCGTTATCTTATTTCTTTTACTTTATTGTCTGTTTATGTTCTTTTGCCGCTTATTTTTCCTCTCTTCTCTCTCTAGTACTGCTTATTTATTGTTCTCATTTTCTTAATTTCAACACGCTAGATTATTTTTACCCCACATGTAATAAATATCCACTTACTTGGTTCTATTTTTTGCATCTTCTCTTTATTACCACGAGAAAACGCGTTACCAATTGCACAAATTAGTGTGTATATTTCTCTAATTGAAAACCGCTTAAATTTTTCTTCAACCAAAAAACGTAAGAGGAATTAATGAATGACAGATCTCCATATAGCTGTTCATCTCCTGAGGCAGGTACAAGTATTTCCAAACCACAAAATAAAGTGTTCTCTTAATCCAGAAATACGTCACGGGAAAAAGGGGAAGTCGCAGTGTCTCTCGTCTTCGCCTCGTGTTTGGACTTTATATTTGGATTCTCGTGTGCGGTGTTAACGTTTGGAGAAAGCATGACGTGTGGTTTACATCTCATCTGTGGGAACAGCATTCTATTTCTTCGTGACAATAATTTCCAAAGAGTTAATGATGTGCTATCTATGGTCCACTGTGATTGAATTGTGGTGGCATAGTCTTGTATTTACTTAATGTGAGTGGATATTAATTACATCCATTAAGGAGACAACAATGTATTTGTTAATAATGCAGTTTAACTTATTATGTGCTTGGGATATGTATACACGATTTTTTTTACAATTTTTCTATTTGCTCGATGTAAAGATAGCAGCCTTGAATTGTGCAGTCTATTTCTTCTTCATCTTCTTCATAATTGTTTTCTTCTTTCTTCTTTTTTCCTCTTCTTCATACTTTTCTTCTGCTTTTTTTCTTCTTATTTCTTCTTATTGTTTCCTTTTCTTTCTTCTTATTTTTCCCTCTTCGTTCTTCTTCTTCCTCTTGGTTTAACTTCTTCATCTTCCTTTTGCTGCTGCTGCTGTTTCTTCTTCTTCTCCTCCTTATCCTTCAGCGCTCAGTTTCCATTGTTCAGCACATTGCATAGAAAGGCAAGTCACCGGTTTACGACCCAAATATATAAATATTTATATTTTTCTCACTTGATCTAATTATTTGCATTTAGTAACACATCAACTGCGTACAAAAGTAACATTAGTTGCACTAATTCAAAATTTGTTAAAAAAAAACCCATAATAATAATTCTGACGCATATGTGATCACAATATATTGCCAAATATTTGTTATATATATATATGTCATATATATTGCCAAAGTTGTCTTAACAGTCCACCTTTATATTTCGACACCTCCACTCAAAGTTATCATATCAGTCCACTTTTATATTTCAGCACATCCACTCAAGGTTATCACAACAGTCCACTTTTATGTTTCAACACCTCCATTCAAAGTTGTCTTAACAGTCCACTTTTATGTTTCAACACCTCCACTCAAAGTTGTCTCAACAGTCCGCTTTTATATTTCAACACCTCCACTCAAAGTTGTCTTAACAGTCCAATTTTATATTTCAACACCTCCACTCAAATGTGTCTCAACAGTCCACTTTTATATTTTAACACCTCCATTCAAAGTTGTCTCAACAGTCCACTTTTAAATTTCAACACCTCCACTCAAAGCTGTCTCAACAGTCCGCTTTTATATTTCAACACCTCCACTCAAAGTTGTCACAACAGTCCACTTTTATATTTCAACACCTCCATTCAAAGTTGCAACCACACTCTATGACTCTGATTCAAGAACTCCACTTAAATCACTCCACATTTTTGCAAAGATGTTTCAACATTCCGCCTCTTCCACAACTTAATTCGACTCCAGTTTGCCGACTTCGTATACATTTTTTTTCGATTGCCAAACCCCAAAATTGAAAAAAATCCTCTTTATTTACTTCCATATTTTCGACTCTACCAAAAGCTGACACCAAATGCAGGACTAGATCATCTATTTCATTTTGAATACATCTAAAATAATCTCGTTTCAAACTATATTTCAATATATTTTATTCGCGGGAAAAAAGGTCAATGCAACACTATATAGGTCGTTGTTCTCAATGTCTTGGACGATATGAGATAATACTTGTTACACGTTTCAGTTTGGGTGGTGTACACTTACCCGTGCAGTTACAAGTGGTTCGCACTATTCATATGGAGATTAAAACAGCGCAAGCTAAATCACGTGAAGAGTGCCGTAGGTGAGATTGTAGCACAGATAAATTAAATGTCAGTGTGTAGATGTAATCACAGGTATGGGAAAACAATCGCTGAAGAGATTAATAAGAAACTAATATAAGCACCCTTTTTTGCGATACCGATGCTGAACAAACAGCATATCTATAGCAGTGTGTTAGCTACTGGAATGATTATCAGCTCTGTCACAAGATACGAATGTTCACCGGAACACCATGTATTCAAGCTGGCAATCAACAAAATGGATCCACTGCTGATCGCTGTAGAAATGGTCTACCACGAGGTATAAGACAGTTCATGCGCTTATGAATCATAACATGTTTATTCAGGCAACATAAAAAAGTATTTTTTTTTTAAAGTAAAGTACCCTCGTCATGCCAAGTGGCGTATAGGGAATATGGTGTTAGTGACAATAAGTTTTACAGACCTTCGGCACATGATGTTTAGGGTAATGTGGTCGGTATTACGCCCGAGCCGCTTTACTTCCCCAGAAAAAAAATCCGGTACCTTTTAAAGGCTGGGTGAGCCGGTGCTGTCGGTTGATATCAAACCCTACCTCTTGTCTTTCGTAGTCCAGTTCACTAACCACTGAGCTATCGCTGCTCCCTCAGGCAACATCCTGCCAGACATATTCCAGGTTTAATAGTTTGCTAAGGTACTTCCGGTTAATATGGCGGATAGACGGCAGGAACTATTGAGACACTGTCTGAAAAGCGTTCCTTGTTGCAGTTTCCTCATATTCAAAGTCCAGCTTGCTGTCGGAAATACTGAGTGTTGTGCTCTGTGCACACCTTGAGCTGTGTGTATCATTCGGGTGGTTTTTCTATATTCAGATTGCTTACGATGAATGTCTAAGAGTCTAATAAAAATGATATTGGAAGGGAAAATACAAGGTAAAAGAGGCAGAGGCAGACCAAGACTAACATGGACGAGTAACATCAAAAGATGGACAAGTCAGCCTATGACAATCTGCACCATCAAAGCAAGACATAGAGTGGAATGGTGATCCATGGTAGCCAACCTTCGATGCGGAGACGGCACTCAATGATGATGATGATGACGATGAATGATGATATCGTATGTCGAAGGACAAATCAGGTGCGTTCATTGTCGGTGCTGATATGTCTTATGTCTTTTTACGGGTGCTGTGTTTGCTACGATGAAGACTGCAGGTGCCTTTCTTTGTTTTGAATTCGATTAAACATTAACTCGAATGATTCCACGGACACGGGCGGTTGAGCAATTATGGATTGTCATTCGTTTGTAGTGATACCGGGGCCTTCGACTAACTATAAGAAGTTGCTCGTGCACACCAGTGTGAGACAGACACAGAGAAGCAAACCTCTCACCTCACAAACCTGCAGTTAGACCAATTCGCCATAGACAAGCGCTCGACCTGGGCCAAGCAGCACGTGACTTAGCTTCTTTACTTATTACGGAGGTAAGGTGTACACAACAAATCTCATGTAACGTGTACACAACAAATCTCATGTAACGTGTACACAACAAATCTCATGTAACGTGTACACAACAAATCTCATGTAACGTGTACACAACAAATCTCATGTAACGTGTACACAACAAATCTCATGTAACGTGTACACAACAAATCTCATGTAATGTGTACACAACAAATCTCATGTAACGTGTACACAACAAATCTCATGTAACGTGTACACTGTAGCATGGCAGCACTGGGCTCATGCTCTTGTCAAACAGTCGCTAGAAATCTTTATAGAGACGCACAGTGTTCTCTGGCGAATCAAGGTTATGTTTTGAAGGCGTTAATTGGCGCTGTGTGGCGTACAGGCTTCGGGAAGAACGTTTTGCTGATTGTTGGTTGCTATAAGAAAACAGGTTGGGGGGAGGTAGCGTAGTGGTTTGGGTGGGAGTTTCTGGCACAGACAGAACCAATTTCGTCATCATCGGTGGCAACTGAAGGGTGTTTGGTACAGAGACGACATCATCACAACACACGTTGTGTTTACGCTATGTAATTGGCCCAGGCATGATGTGGCAGCAATTCTCGTCCACACGTGTAGTGATGGACCACTTTCATCAGCAACAGGTTTATGTCATTCCAGGGTCTGCTGTTTCTCCAGATCGTTCTCCTATCATCATCACAACACACGTTGTGTTTACGCAATGTAATTGGCCCAGGCATGATGTGGCAGCAATTCTCGTCCACACCTGTAGTGATGGACCACTTTCATCAGCAACAGGTTTATGTCATTCCAGGGTCTGCTGTTTCTCCAGATCTTTCTCCTATCATCATCACCATCATCAAGTACCGAGCCTGCTGGCGTAGGTGATCATGTCTCTCCACAACTTTCCATCACGACAGTTATTTATCATTTCTGTTGTTGAGCTTCTGCCAAGCCATTCTCTTAAGCTGTCTGGTATCTTTTCTCTTTGCTTCCCTTTATTTATTCGTCCATCAGCTTTCCCAGTTGTTACAATATATTCCAATTGTTCTCTTCTCATTACATGGCCAACAAATTATGTTTGTTTCTTTCTAATATTGGAAATGTCATGCAGTGATAACAACTCAAAATGGAAATAGACTGTGCTTGATCAAGATTTTATTTTGTCATGGAACTGCTACACTTACTTTAGTTTTAATCTTTCTTCTGTGACACCTTCACCAAAATCAAAAAGATTAATTGCTTTATTATTCATTATTAAACCACATTGTGCTTCAACCTTTGTTTCATTTCGACCATGAAATCACGCACGGTAACATATATATATATATATATATGTATTACACTGACTTTATTTTTGCATTAATTTACTTGGAAATTTATACTCAAATGTTCTGTACTTATTTTTCTTTATGACACTTGCAACACCAAATACTAGTCTGTGACTCCGCTTTCATTACTTCGACTCATTACGCAGAGTCCAAATAATATCGCCTTCAGCGTTTTGACAGACTGTTGGTAGCAAGCAATAATGATAAATTAGTAGTTTGGTAAAAATATTAGTGAATTATACTGGATGCTGCTTTGCTGAACAGCTTCTCTTGTGGCTGAATCTGTCAATATTGGATAGACAGATCCATCCACAGAACGAACAAGATGTATTCGTGGTGCCTGCCTCGTCTCATTTCTCCTGAGCCTTTTGTCTTCTGGATGTGATATCAGGACTGCCACGAAAGTTGCTGTGCTATTTTCTTTACATGTGTTCTCCATGTGCTACGATCTGCAGCCAGCTGTTCCCACTTTCTTCCACTGAAAGAGAATTCCATCAAGGAAACCCGGGAAACATCCCTACATCTCAACACTGGTCTGCCCTTTTATCTCTTTCTGTTCTTAAGTGCGACATACAATGTTTATTTGAGAATACGAAAGTTTGCAATTCTTCTTACATGACCCAGCGACGTTAGTCAACGACCCCTAAGTTTTGCCATGATGGGTGGGAGTTTGGCTCGTTGTGAGGCATTAGAGTTGGTTACTTTGTCCTGCCATGATGGATGGGAGTTTGGCTCGTTGTAAGGCATTAGAGTTGGTTACTTTGTCCTGCCATGATGGGTGGGAGTTTGGCTCGTTGTAAGGCATTAGAGTTGGTTACTTTGTTCTGCCATGATGGATGGGAGTTTGGCTCGTTGTAAGGCATTAGAGTTGGTTACTTTGTCCTGCCATGATGGATGGGAGTTTGGCTCGTTGTAAGGCATTAGAGTTGGTTACTTTGTTCTGCCATGATGGGTGGGAGTTTGGCTCGTTGTAAGGCATTAGAGTTGGTTACTTTGTTCTACCATGATGGGTGGGAGTTTGGCTCGTTGTAAGGCATTAGAGTTGGTTACTTTGTCCTGCCATTTGATGTTCATAATCTTTCGAAGGAAACGCACATTAAAGTCGTTTAACCTTTTCTTCTGCCCTGCATAGGAAGTCCAAGTTTCTGATCCGTATAGATATGTACTAACCACACAACTTTGGTAAATTTGAATCCTTGTGGGGAAGAAGGGTAAAAGAAAGAGAGGATAGCAGTGGCAAGGAACTGAGTTTCATCAGCTCGACTTTGAGATGGTGTAGTTTTCTCTCACCTTCGTTCGCATTTACTTCTTCCGAAGCTGGGGTGTAAACAAGTAAATAAGTAAAGAGCCCCCGTCAAGTGGCGTATAGGGAATATGGTGTTAGTGACAATATATTTTACAGACCTTCAGCACATGATTTTTTGTGTAATGTGGTCGGTATTACGCTCGTGCCGCTTTACTTTCCCCAAAAAATCCGGTACCCATTAAATGCTGGATCAACCTGGAAGCCGTCGGTTGGGATCGAACCCTACCTCTTGTCCTTTGTGGTCCAGTTCACTAACCACAGAGCTATCGCGGCTCCCGGGTTGTAAATATAATAAAATGTGCACACTACAGCATGACAGCTCATGCAATTTTCAAACTACCTGTAGAAATCCCTCCAACTCCCCTGCAGATCCTAAAAATAGTTTAATGCCAAAATAATTATACATTTTTAAAAAATAACTTTTAAAATTCTTCCTTCTTTTGGCGTCCCGTTACCGAGGGTGGGGAGGGTGTGTGTGTCATGTGAGCAGCACTGACAGACTTCATCAACCTTTTCCGTTGATTTATATATCATCATTATCATGTACCATGACGGTTGGTGTAGGCGATCATGTCCCTACACAATCGTCTATTCACAGTGCATCGAATCAAATCTGTTGTTGACTGTTTTCCGTGCCATGACATCAAGGTATTAGTGTCTTCTCTCTTCGCAGTCCAAAATCTCTCTCTCCATGTATTTTGCCAGTTGTGACCAAATACTCTAACTTTCATCTTCTCGTGATATGATGTGCGCGAAAAATGTTGATTGTACTTATATCTCTATCTGCGATCAAGGTACTATATATATATATATATATATATGGGAGCCGCGATAGCTCAGTGGTTAGTGAGCTGGGCTAAAAAGGACAAGAGGTAGGGTTCGATCCCAACCGATGGCTTCCGGATTCACCTAGCCTATAATGGGTACCGGATTTTTTTTTCTGGGAAAGTAAAGCGGCACGGGCGTAATACCGACCACATTACCCCAAAAATCATGTGTCTGTAAAATGTATGGTCACTAACACCATATTGTCTATACGCCACTTCGCGTTTCGGTGGTACTTTCCTTTTTTTTTTTTTGTTAAACTCACATACATATATATATATATATATGCTGTCTTTCTTCAGAGCTCTACTAACTCGACACATGCTCATTTATTTATGCGTTCTTCCCATCTGGTTCTCTTCCTACCTCTTCTTTATCGTTCACGGATCCCTGCAGAAGGTCTTCTCCAGGCCAGGTGACCGAGATATATTGTGCAACCATTTTATTTGCTTTTCTTTCACAATATTCAAAGGACTACAATGCTCCCGGTGCTTGTTATATCCTTTTGCGAACTTCTTTTTTATTTATTTATTTGTGGTACGATTGAAGTCAAAAATACCTAAAACCTTATGATAACATTTTATCTCTATAGCATGTATTTTATTTTGTAGCCCTGTTATAAGTGCCGGTGTTTAGAATTATAATATAACAAGGGTGCGTATCTATCTATAACACAACTGAACTTGTTGGGGCATGTAAAGAGAGACAAATCGCTACTGAATGTCATCTTAGAAGGGCATGTGCAAGGCAGACGAGTCAGGATGTCAACAGGGACAAATAACATCCAAATATGGACAGATAGATTTATGATAATATGCTCCAAGACAAGAGCCAGAGTAAAATGACGCTCCATTGTAGCCAATCTTGTATGTGGAGACGGCACCCAATGAATGTATCAACCTAAAGTTAGCGCCAAGAAAGACGTTCTTGCAACACTTTTTTCAATATCTTTGAATATTAAGTTAGTGAATTATTGAGTTAGTAAATTATTGAGTTAGTGAATTATTGAGTTAGTGAATTATTGAGTTAGTGAATTATTGAGTTAGTGAATTATTGAGTTAGTGAATTATTGAGTTATTGAGTTAGTGAATTATTGAGTTAGTGAGTTGTTGAGTTAGTGAGTTATTTGTGGGTCATCATTATTGCACGCCGAACATGTCCACAGGTGCTCAGATCCCCTCCTCAGCAAGTCTCGAAGTGTCCAGCGACTGACGATTCCATTTCTGTCTTGGTTGACTAGTTTTTTAACACGTCCATTAAGTTTCTCGTTTCTGGCAGTGCCCATCATAACTCCCATCTCTTTTATCAGGAGTGACGTGGACTCATGGTTATCGAATCCTGTGTCCTTCCCACTTCCATGAGCACATTGATGATGTCCGCCCAATCCATTGGTTGACCATCCTAAACAATAGCGCAGCTAGCCAACCTGTCCGCTCTTTCATTTCCCCGTAAAAGTTAAAGTAAAGTACGAGACTTGAATCGACGTCACAGCACGCGAGATTTTACCCATATGTGCTCGGACGCCTATCCAGAAGTGTTCGGAGACTTCTGGATAGTCTCGCTTCAAGCATCTAAACTCATCTGAGGCGACATTCTTTACCTTTCTTGATTACTACTACCCTGGTATTTTTTTTCAACCACGAGTACAACTCACACTGCTTCAAGCAGGAATGCACCATATGTTGTGAAAACGTCGGTAGCCTAGTCAGGTGGTTTTCCCAACTAAGCCACTGAGGCCCCCAGATTTCCCCATGCTCTCGCATGCACACGGACGTAGATGAATGTGATTCTACGTATTTTCGAGTTCTGCAATGACTCTACCCATTGCCCGCGTACAGAGCCCGCCTCCACTTTTTTTTTATCGTGCTCATCGAATCACTTAGTATGCAAGCCTGGGTGTAATCTTGTGACTCTAACCAGATGAATCCCCTTGTCACTGCCATCACCTACATCGTCATGCTACTTGGAGTTATAACGTTTCCACCACTGTCTTCTTTGGCCATTATGCCTGCCGAGCGTGCTGTAAATGCTCATGCACTTATTTGGTGTTGTATTACAGATCCGTCTGTATAGATGACTTCATCTTCCTTATCTGTGTTATCCCGGTTGAGACTGTTGACCTCCTCATTGACCACGACTGAGTTATTATCCCTACATTTCCTGTCGAGTGTGACAATGCACGAAAATGGCCCCTGAACATCGTAGATACCAGTAGCCCCTTCTCGCCAGTGTTGATATCGTTAAATATCATACCCTCAACTGCTCTTCTGACATTTCTGTTCCCATATGTTTCTGCTCAAGCATATCGTTTAAATAAAAAAAAAAAACACAGCTACTCTATTTTTTTTTAAATGAAATGTGTTTGAATGTTCTTTTGCAGAACATTTTAGCTCAGCCGCCCACGGAGATGTAGAAGGTTAACGAGCGCCTATCGAGGGGAAGAATTCTTGTTTCCGGTTTGAGTGGTGTATATTATTGAGTATCGATCCATGTGAGACGCTCTGCTTTATTCTTAAATAGGTTAATGAACTGGCTTGTATGTGGATTTACGTTGAGTTAGGGTCTATTTGTATGTACACATATGTGTGTGTTTAAATATATATATATATATATATACACATATGTGTGTGTTTATATATATATATATATATGTATATGTGTACGTGCGTGCGTGTGTGTTTGACAAATTTAGTTATATTGCGGTATATTGTTGTATATTATTCTGTTGTTGTATATTGTTTATTGTTTGCGTTCTGCTTCGTCATTTCTCTAGCGAAGTTCATAAGGATTGAATTCTGTATATGTATCACTGTTTCTATTTTCTATACCGGCAGCCATATACTCAGGTGTCCCTCGCCATATATGTAGATATTCTCCGACTTCTGAGATGCTCTAGTATATTTATCATCAAAATTTTAACGTTTTGGTAGATTTTTTTAAATATCTATATTTCCGGGCTGATGTCATTTTTGTCCTACTCTTTCTCATTGCCAACTTCAGAGGGTTCATTAACGTGTGCATAGTGAACGCGGGGACACGTTTTGCCGTTATCTGAGAGTGCTGGACATAAGATTTCATTTCGTGCTCTGTGTTGACATATATCATCGCGTTCAGGGAAATGTAGTAGAGGAATTCAAATAGCTAGGAAGTTTAGTGACAAACAATAGTTCTCAAACAGCAGAGATAGAATCAAGATGCAACAAGGCTTGTCAAATCATTGGACAGTTATCACCACTATTGCCCAACAAGGAAATAACTAGAGGCAAAACGAGCACTATACAATACAATCTTCATCCCAACGTTGTGCTACCAATGCCAGACCTGGACCCTAAATGCAAGAACAATCAGAAAAATAACATCTACAGAGATGAAATGTGTTAGACGAATGACAGGAAACAACCGCAGAGATAAGATCAGAAATGAAGAAATGAGAATAAAGCTAGGAATAGCACCCGCCATAGAATATATAAGGAAACAACAGATAAAATGGTTTGGCCACATAACAAGGCAGAATGATCAAAACACAACACAACGAGCCTTCAAAAAAACATTGTGAGAACACCAGACCCAAGGGTCGACCACGAAAAAATGGATCGATGGAATATTAGAAGCACTAGGAAACATAACAGCGGCAGAGGCGAACAGAAGAGGAAAAGACCGCAAATTATATCTCCCCTCGATGCTGGCCACACATACATAAACAATCAAACACAAGAGTTATACATTGGCAATGTGTTTTAACAAAAAAAAAAAAAAAAGCAATGAAGAAAACACGCAACAAATGAGCCAAATAAAAAAAAGTAAGGCTTACAAAAATTATGTAGGAACGTGAAAACCACAACAGAGGTAAGGTGCTGAATAGTTCAGAACAGCATCATTCCACGGATTGTGAAAGTTATTATGCAACCTATTTTTGACTGCCGAAACACGTACCCTGTGACTGGGTCCCTTCTGGTGATCAGATTCCCTCATGTTGTATAAGGAATGTCCTTCCTTCATTGACATTGGGGTTAAGAAAAATATAGCATCAATGTCATGTTGATGTTGATATACCAAGTGGAATATTGTACAATCGAACAATAAACTGGGGTAATCTTCGCAGGCTATACCAGTGTAGTTTTACCGGAATATTTTGAAAACAGCATGGGGTGGCAAAACGAGGATGTTGTCCAAAAAGGAGCAAGCAAAAAACAGAAAGTGTATTACCAGCGTCCAGTGATGGCAACCGTGGTTTTTTTTTTTTTTTTTTTTTTTTTTTTTGTCATGGAATGAGAAGGAAATAATAGCGGGGACCAATGGACTAATTTTGAGAAGGAAATTAAAAGGACGAATGGACTAATTTAGAAAAGAAAATAGCGGGAACCAGTGGGCTAATTTAGAGAAGAAAATAGCGAGAACCAATGGACTAATTTAGAAAAGGAAAAATCGGTAATCAATGGACTAATTTTGAGAAGAATATACCAGGGGCTAATTGACTAATTTAGAGACGAAATAGATGGGACCAATGGACTAATTAAAAGAGGAAAAATCTGGTAGAGAGGAACAAAAAAATCTACTCTCGCCGAAGAGGGATGCACCGTAAACTAACCAAGTAACGACTCCACGTCACACTTCAGGGGTGACTACAAGAAGATGAAGAAAGAAGAAGGGAAAAGGAGATGACGAAGGAATAAGAAGAGGGAGAAGACAAAATAAAAAGGGGAAGAACAATGACGAGGAAGAAGAAAGAAGACAGAAGAGGAAGAACGGAGACGAAAGAAGAAAAAACAAAGAAATAAAAAGAAGAAAGAAGAAGAAACGGAAGAAGGGAGAAGAAGGAAGAAGATGATAATGGAAAAAAGAGGAAAAAGAAGAAGTAAGACAAAAGAAGAAGAAGATGAAGAGGAAGGAAGAAGATGGAAGAGGGTGGAAGAGGATGTTGAAGAAAAAGAATAAAAAGAGGAAGTGAAAGGAAGAAAAGAACGAAGAGGAAGGAGTAGAAGGAGTAGAAGGAGTAAAAGAGGAAGAATGGAAAATCAGCTTTGGATGAAGAATATAACAGAAACATGACCACTTCCTTATACGGTAACTATTAATAATAATAATCATCATCATCATCAGGTGACATGTCCTTTGCAGAACGTGCATTCCCCACAACCTATCAGAAAGAATCGCTATCTCTAGTCAGGTCACCCACTTCTTCTATTCCCATATTGAAGGTCTCTTTATTGTCTTGAAACCACCTTCTCCGGCTTGTTGCAGGAGCTACTGAGTTAAGTGCTCTGTGCACACAGTGAGCTGTGTGTCTCATCCGTTTTGATCCTGTTTCGATATCCCGCTTGTTTACGATGAATGATGATATCGTATGACAGGGAACAGTTGGCTGTGTTCACTTTCTGCGCGGTTTCGCCTTATGTCTTTTGGCGTGTGCTGAGACTGCTACGATGGGGGACTACAGTTGCCTTTCTTTGTTTGGGAGATGAGTTAGTAATTCGGATGATTCCACCGGCACGGGCGGTTGAGCAATTATGGATTTTAATTCGTTTGCAGTGATACCGAGGCCTTCCATAACCAATAATCAATAACCAACCACCTTCTTCTTGGTCTGCCCACATATGACTATACATACTTGGTTGGCCCCTGTCTCGTCTTCCTGGAACCAAGCCCTCCATTCCTGTTTTCTCCCTCCTTCTCTGTCTTTTGATGTGGCCATATCTGAACTTCCTGAGTGTAATATGCTATCAAGATAGTTATTGTTCATATTTAATTATTTCAACGAAATATATGGATGGGAATCATGGACAATAGGACAACAGACAAGAAAATCACTGGAGTCTGTAGAAATGTGGTTTTACAGAAGAATGGTTGAGAATACCATGGACAGCTTAAGAAAAGTAATGAAAATGTTCTAAAAGCGGTCAAAGCAAAAAGAGAGCTAATTTCCAATATTAGGAAGAAACAATCATCATTTTGTGGTCATGTAATGAGAAGAGAACAACTGGATTGTATTGTAACAACTGAACAAACTGACGGACAAAGAGATAGAGGGAAGCAAAGAGAAAAAATACCAGACAGCTTAAGAGAATGGCTTGGCAGAAGGTCAAATACAATATGGTCAAACAACACAAATGATAAATAACAGTCGAGATCGAAAATTGTGGAGAGACATGATCACTTACGCCAGAAGACCAGGTACTTGATAATGATGATGATTTCAACGGAGGATGATGCTCTTTAA
The DNA here is from genome assembly GCA_032433765.1 of Megaustenia siamemsis. Classification (NCBI taxonomy): domain Eukaryota; kingdom Metazoa; phylum Mollusca; class Gastropoda; order Stylommatophora; family Ariophantidae; genus Megaustenia; species Megaustenia siamemsis. The sequence goes on from JAVIAB010000088.1 coordinate 59,743,060, forward strand.
CATGTGAACACACCAGAATATAACTTTGCTGCGTTGCATTGACGTTCATTGATGAGACATGTGTAAATCTCAACTAATATGGCATATGAAATAAGCCGGAAAGGTACTCAGATATTGTTTTTACATCCGTAGATATCTATTTGTATTCACCTCGTTCGTTGTTGGATAGATCTTTTTTGTTGTGCAATGGGAGAATCTAAAATGGAGACAAATAATAATAAATGAATATTATTATAGAGGGAAACTTCCGAGGCGATAATTCAGGGAATCATAGGAGGAAGAGGTATGTATTACATCACTCAGAAAAAGTGACAAATAAACAACAACATTCTGAGTTCTGTAATACATATCTCTTCCTTCTATGATTCAGAGAATCTAAAATGCTTTCTTAGCCTTCATCTGTTAATATGGCGTGATTGCGTTGTGGCGCTAGTTTACGACAGATCCGCGATCGTTTTTGACATGAGTAGATTTGCTTTACAGCTTTGCCCGTGCGGTGATCATTTTGGCCTACTCATTTTGACTCATTCTAGACGTCCCAATCTCTCGATCGGAATCGTTAATGCTGATACAGCTATGTCTGTTCCAATGCTGACTTGATTAATGTAGGGAGCCGCGATAGCTCAGTGGTTAGTGAACTGGGCTACAAAAGACAAGAGATCGGGTTCGATCCTGATCGACGGCTTCCGGGTTCACCCAGCCTTTAATGGGTATCGGATTTTTTTTTCTGGGAAAGTAAAGCGGCACGGGCGTAACACTGACCACATTACCCCAAAATTAATGTACCGAAGGTCTGTAAAAAATTATGGTCACTAACACCATATTCCGTATACGCCACTTGGCGTGACGGGGCACTTTACTTTTTTTTTTTTTAACTGATGAAAATATAGCTAATGTAGCGTTGTGGATAGTGCTCCCGTTACTGGCCATATTGGTTCGAGCTTAGTTCCCGGATGTGACAATGTTTTTTTGTTATCAGTACGACTTTGGAGTTGAACTATCAACTGAAAATGTGTGCCGTAATTTATTTCCAAGAAGGTATGGCGGGCTGGCGTGACCACACCATCGATAACATATCTCGTTGGTCATTAAGAGATATGTACATCTACATCAAATGTATCTCTTTCTTTTTTTTCACTTCCTCTTCTACTCGTTCGGGTCTCGAGGGAGATACAAAGTTCTGGTTCTCGCCCTTTTGGCGGGTTCACTCTTTGTCAACTGATGTTGTCGCGTTTTATTGATGTTGTCTGTCCATCTTACTCTGGGTCTGCCTCTTGCTCTTCTCCTTTCTCCTCTTTTAATATCTACTTTGTATGGTAAAGAATCATACGACATTGTTTTTAGATGGGAAAACCAGTTTATTTGTTGTTTCTGTATGTAGCTTATGATTAGTTCAATATCTACCCTTTCTCTTATAATATCATTTCTGATTCTGCTTTTTTCTGGTCACTCCAAACTCTTCTCTCAGACATCTCATCTCTGTGGTGACAAGCTTTCTTTTATGCTTAGAAGTAAGTGACCATGTTTGACATTAGTAGCACAATGGTGGAATGAATATACTCTTTATGATATGTTTCTTGGTGGTAATAGGTATTGCTTTGTGTTGAAGTATAAGGAATAGCTATCCCATTTGTGGTTTGCCTTGTTACATTAAATTACTCTTTCATTTACAGACGTGAAAAAAATAATAACTTAACTTGTAAATCAATGTCACCACATGTATGGCTGACTCATAAGTGCTCGGTTGTTCCTAGCACGCATCGATTCTTCATCTTCTACCTTTCAGCTCCCTGTGGAGCTATAGGTCTTCAACAAACACTTTCCAGTCGTTCTGTTTCTTGCCATTCTTTTAAGATCATTCCATGTCTTCCCCAACATCTTCATCTCTGCTTCTGTCTGTCTTCTCCAAGAATTCCTTGGTCTTCCTCTTTGTCTTTTCGCTTGGGGATTCCTAAGAAGGGCCTGTTTTGTAATACTCTCAGTTGGCTTCCGCATCGTGTGTCCTACCCAGCGCCATCGTCTTCGTTGTATCTCTTTATCCACTTGTATTTGACTGGCACATTTCCATAATTCTATGTTAGTGAATTTGTCCTGCCATTTCCATCCTTTTATTCTGCGTAAGCATCCATTAATGAAAGTCTGTAACTTTATGATTGTCAATTTTGTTTTCCTCCATGTTTCACAGCCACAATCACGCATCGATTACTCTATATATTTTCTATAAACGAACGAAATTTCACCTCGTTCCCTGCTCACCAGCTTTACCGCAGCACCACAATTCTTTGTATATTCCCAAAATTCTTGTAACTAATTATACACAATTATAATCTGACCTATCCGGCAAATCACCCGACTCGTTTCTAGACTGACTCCCGACTCTCGGAATCTTACAAACCCCTCTCGACAATCCTCGTGTCAATTTTCAATACCAATCATAAAGGGTAGATAATTCCCACACGAACATTAAATGAATCGTCTTTCCAAATTTACAACACGTGATCAATATATAACCCACGGTGAATATATATATGCTATAAATGTTTAATCGTGTCTTATATATGCGCATACGAATAAGCCATTAATATTGAATGGGAAAAAAATGTGTTGCATTGTTATATAGATTCATGAATGTTCTATAGATGAGAGCTGTGAACAATTGCCACATTATTATGTAATATCGTACATAGAATTAGAAATGTAGCTTCCAGAATGGTGGCATATTGTTGGATAATTCAAGGGAGTTGCATTATTAGAATAAAGATGAATGGGACGGAGAGGGAAATCGATAGAAAGATAGACAGACAGGCAGGTAGATTAGACAGACAGTCAGACAAGCAGATTAGACAGACAGATTAGACAGGCAGACATATTATACAGGCATACATATTAGACAGGCATACATATTAGACAGACAGATTATACAGGCAAATTAGATTAGATAAACTGACAGATTTGACAGAAAAATTAGACTGACAGGCAGATTAGACAGACAGACAGACAAATTAGACAGACAGATTAGTCAGACAGATTAGATAGACAGACAGAGACAGAGAGGCAGGCAGGCAGGGACGGACGGACGGACGGACGGACAGGAGGCGAGCAATTTTGGTAGCGCGATTGGGAGGACGGACGACAAAGAACACAAAATTATTGTGAAACTATGGTGTTTGTATGTGTGTGTGTGTGTGTGCATATGTGTGTGTGTGTGTGTTTAAACGGGGAAAGCATGTTACTGGCCACAGCTGTTTGTTACTGCAACTTTAGCTCATTTGTGCCTTTCCAATCAGACAAACATACTTTTTCTATTGTGATTAGAAAACACTGTATATTACAATTTTAAAACGTCTGTGGTAAAAAAAATATGTTATTTTGCATATTCCGAAACTCTCAAATTTGTCAGCCGTCGATGCTTTACTTCATTCATTAAAATATTATTCACAAATATTTATTTTAACAAATTTTTTATATTTTTTTTGGCGTGTGGTGTTAAGAATTCAAACCACTTCATAAATTTCAATTGTTAAGAGTAAGGGGAACGTACTAGGCTGTGGGCATCTTCGTTTAAAAAAATTTGGAACACGTCCAAGGTTAGAACTAAAATGTCACTTTTAGATGACAACAAAGTGTGCGCCTGGACCGGAACAAGTGGCTCGCCCTAAGTGAAGTACATAGACGTGCAAGCCCCACCGGGTCACTTATCTCCCCCTGTAACAGTCAAAACCAACTGGAAGAGGGAAAAGGTCATTCTATGAGAGAATGAGTTACTGAAATTATGTTGTATATACAACAGACACATTTTTTAATCTTGTTCCGAACGCTGTTTTGTTCTGATCCGTTCATAGAACTAGTTTAAATAATCTTTTTTCCTTCCTCATCTGCCTTTCAGCGTCGAGGTGAGATATAATTTGCGGTCTTTTCCTCTTCTGTTCGCCTCTGCTGCTGTTATGTTTCCTAGTGCTTCTAATATTCAATCGATCCATCTTTTTCGTGGTCGACCCTTGGGTCTGGTGTTCTCACAACGTTTGTTGAAGGCTGGGTCTGGTGTGTTTTTATCTTTCTTCCTTGTCACGTGGCCAAACAATTTTATCTGTTGTTTCCTTATATATTCTATGGCGGTGGCTATTCTAAGCTTTTATCTCAGTTCTTCATTTCTGATCTTATCTCTCAGACTGTTTCAGAAACGACCCAGAGTGTTACAGAAAAGACCCAGTTTAAATGCAGTCGGAATACCCCATATGCATTCCAATCATGTCACAGCTCCCTACAAAGGGCGTTGACAAATTCTATTGACAGGGTAATCTACCTTGTTGCCCTAATCTCGGCACAGGGGACCATTCATAACGAGTTACATCCAATAGAAAGTGTACAGAGAGTATGTCTACGTCGCTTCATCGTCATCAAGTACCAGGCCTGCTGGCGTAGGTGATCATGTCTCTCCACAACTTTCGATCTCGACAGTTATTTATCATTTCTGTTTTGACCTTCAGCCAAGCCATTCTCTTAAGCTTTCTGGAGTATTTTCTCTTTGCTTCCCTCTATCTCTTCGTCCCTCAAGTTTCCAAGTTGTTACAATATATTCCAGTTGTTCTCTTCTCATTACATGGCCAAAAAATGATGAATGTTTCTTCCTGATATTGGAAATTAGCTCTCTTTTTGCTTTGGCCTCTTTCATAACGTTTTCATTACTCTTCTTAGCGCGCCATGGTATTCTCAACATTATTCTGTAAAACCACATTTCTACAGACTCCAGTGATTTTCTTGTCTGTTGTTCTATTGTCCATGATTCACATCCATATGTTAAAACTGGCTGTACATAACAGTTAAGAACTCTTATTCTTGTTTCTATTGTCAAAAATTGATTGCATAGTACCCTCTTAATTTTTGGAAAGCTACTTTTGCCTGAGCCATTCTGCATCTCACCTCTTTCGTACATCTTCCGTCTGAGGTTAACAAAGTTCCCACATATTTAAATTCATTTACCTGTTTTAATATTGTCGCTAATAGTGTCCCTGAAAACACACATACGTTTGAAACAAAGTGCCCACAACGGTTGAATATACTACGTTAGTCTCTGCAAAAACATGCCGCCATTTTGCGTTATCGGTTGGCGTTAATAAGATCGAACTTCAGTGCGAGCCAAGTCGACTGTATGGGCGACAACTACATCACCGAAAGAGAATGTCATACAGTCACCCGCAGCTCTAATTCACCATGAATAAACCAAAACAAATCACATCCAAAACTGTCAAACCAGAAAAAAATATAGTGAGGACGATCTCTAAAATGATCTGCGACCATGGTCGCCATCTTCCCGGAAGTTCCGAATACTTTATGCACTCTCAGCTCTGAACAATTAACAGATTGAGAGAAAAGTAAAGAAAACAATCTATCTATCTATCTATTGACCTTTCGAGCCGTAACCGGCCCATAGGGCGTAGACCAAGATACACCTTCTCCTATATGAATTTTTGTTCTAGCAGTTTTATTTTAAAGATATTTTATCAAAACTCGCCATCTGTCTCTGTTCTGTGCAAGCAGTTCTATCTCATTCAGGGAGCCGATTCCTGCTGCTCTTGCCTCTCTCATCAATGTTCTTCTCAGTGTCTCCCTGGGTCTTCCTCTTTTTCTTGTACCTGTTGTTTCCCATATGAGGGCTTGCTTTGCTATTCGGTTATTTTCTCTTCTCATCACATGTCCAACGTATGACCATCGTCTTTTCTTTATTACTGAAGATATTAGTGGTTGATTGGCGATTTCTCTAATTTCCTCGTTTGTTTTGAATTCGTTCCATGCTATACCAAGTATTTTCCTTAGACATGTATTTTCGAATGCGTTCAACTTTGTTTCTATATCTCTTGTTGTTTTCCAGCTTTCACACGCATACGTAAGGGTTGATAGTACATTTGATTTGAATAGCCTAAGTTTTGTGTTTGTGCTGATGAGTTTTGATTTCCACAACTTTCCAAGGCTTATGAAAGACATTGCTGCTTTAGCCATTCAGATTCTAATTTCTTTACTCGTATCCCCTTCTCGATCAATGTGACTGCCAAGATAGATAAAGTGATCCATCAGTGAGAAAGAAAACAATACATCTATATATTTCTAAATGTTAGGCATTACAGTCAAGTAAATAAAAGTAACGATCCCCGTCACGCCATGTGGTGTGTGTGATATATGGTGTTAGTGACCATATATTTAAAAGACATTCGGCAGATGGTTTTTGGAGTAATGTGGTCAGTATTACTCCTGTGCCGCTTTAATTTCCAAGAAAAAGAATTCGGTATCCATTTAAGGCTGGGTGAACCCGGAAGAGTTCAATCGGAACGAACGCAACCTCTTGTCCAAACATTGTAGTGAGGGAAAGAAAAAAGATGAAAGGAATCAGCCTCAATAACAAAAAGACAGAAGTAATGGTAGCAACAAAGAAAAAAACATCACCACGATGCACAATAAGGACAAGTGCAACAATATTAAAACGTTTCTGAATTTCAATAGCTGGGAACAATGTTAACATCAGCGGTTGAGCAATTATGGATTTTAATTCGTTTGCAGTGATACCGGGGCCTTCCATAACCAAATAACCGAATATTAACCTCAGATGGTAGATGTACAACAGAGGTGAGATACAGAATAGCTCAGGCAAAAGTAGCTTTCAAAAAAATGATGAAGATACTGTGCAATCCATTTTTGTTAATAGAAACAATAAAAAGAGTTCTTAAATGTTATGTAGAGCCAACATATGGATGTGAATCAAGGGCAATAGGACAAAATACAAGAAAATCGCTGTAGAAATGTGAATTTACAGAAGAATGTTGAGAATACCATGGACAGCTAAGAAGAGTAATGAAAACGTTCTGAAAGAGGCCAAATCAAAGAGAGCTAATTTCCAATATTAGGAAGAAACAATCATCATTTTTGAGGCATGCAAAGAGAAGAGAGCAACTGGAATATATTGTAACTTGGAACATTTAGAGACGAAGAGATAGAAGGAAGCAAAGAAAAAAGATAACAGAGACCTTAAGAGAATGGTCAGCAGGCAGAAGGTCAACAACAGAAATGATAAATAACTCAAAATCAAAAGTTGTGGAGAGAAATGTTCACATACACCAGCAGGCACGGAACTTGATGATCATGTTTTCTACACCAGCAGGCACGGAACTTGATGATAATGTTTTTGAAGTCACTCCGTAGCGTACAGTTTGTGGCTGTTTCTTTTTTTTTTTTTATTTAATTTTTTTTTTTAAATCCCACCCGCTCGAAAAATAAAAATATTTTGCCGTTCCTTAAATTAAATGGATGCTCTTTGAATCTGCAAAACTGTTTATTGTGCCCTAATGGGTTCCTTGATCATAAATTGTATGGAATTGTTAGTATTAGGAGAGAGAAAGAAATAGGATAAAGTGTTTGTTTGTGATTGAAGCCCTGGTAAGAGAATGGAATAATGAGAGAAGGGGTTAAGATAAAGGGATAGATAGAAGTGTGGTAAAGTGAGTGGTATAACGAAAAGAAATTAAAAAAAAATATAAATAAATAAAAAGATGTATATATATATATATATATATATATATATATATATATATATATATATATATATATATATATATATCTATCTATTGACCTTTCGAGCCGTAACCGGCCCATAGGGCGTAGACCAAGATACACCTTCTCCTATATGAATTTTTGTTCTAGCAGTTTTCTTTTAAAGATATTTTATTAAATCTCGCCATCTGTCTCTGTTCTGTGCAAGCAGTTCTATCTCATTGAGGGAGCCGATTCCTGCTGCTCTTGCCTCTCTCATCAATGTTCTTCTCAGTGTCTCCCTGGGTCTTCCTCTTTTTCTTTTACCTGTTGTTTCCCATATGAGGGCTTGCTTTGCTATTCGATTATTATCTCTTCTCATCACATGTCCAACGTATGACCATCGTCTTTTCTTTATTACTGAAGATATTAGTGGTTGATTGGCGATTTCTCTAATTTCCTCGTTTGTTTTGAATTCGTTCCATTCTATACCAAGTATTTTCCTTAGACATTTATTTTCGAATGCGTTCAACTTTGTTTCTATATCTCTTGTTGTTTTCCAGCTTTCACACGCATACGTAAGGGTTGATAGTACATTTGATTTGAATAGCCTAAGTTTTGTGTTTGTGCTAATGAGTTTTGATTTCCACAACTTTTCAAGGCTTCTGAAAGACATTGCTGCTTTAGCCAGTCTGATTCTAATTTCTTTGCTCGTATCCCCTTCTCGATCAATGTGACTTCCAAGATAGATAAAGTGATCGATCTCTTCTACTGGTTTGTTTTCCATGTATATTTTGTCACTTGTTGGAATTAAACTTTTCATGACTTTAGTCTTTTCATGATTGACCTCAAGCCCAATTTTGCTGGCTATTGATGATAGTTCATTTGTGTTTTCCTGCATCGTTTTTATCTGACTGCTGATGAGAACTATGTCATCAGCAAAGTCGAGGTCCTCCAAATGGTCTCCTTGTATCCATTCGATGCCTTTATTACCAGTGCAGCATTTCTTCATTATGAAGTCCATAACAATTCCAAATAACAAGGGCGATAAAATACATCCTTGTTTAACCCCAGTTTCTATTGGGAAACATTCGCTCAGTCCTTCCTCTGTTCGAACTGCACATGTGTAACCATCATACATGTCTTTGATAATATTTATGATTTTTGATGGTAAACCATATTGCTTCAGAATTTTCCACAAAGAATCTCTATGAATACTATCAAATGCTTTTTTGAAGTCGATGAAGTTAAGTACAAAAGGTTTTTGCTTTTCAATATATATATATATATATATATATATATATATATACAGAAAAAAAAAAAAAGAACTGTATCGTTAAAACTTCACGTAACAAGTGGACAATACAAACCATAGTGACGTTTCTGTGCAACAGGAGCAAACATACAACACACGCACGAAAAGATATTTAAAATAAAAAAATAAATAAATAATACAAATAATATCTTTCAAGCATAAATCCAATATAGTAGAAGAGTAGGACTTCTTGAATAACACTCTCATTCCTTATTCCGTCTGTGTCTAGTTTAATGATTTCCTAATCTCTAACAGATCAACACGATCATATTGCAATCTGCTTCCTTTTTGTAGAGGCAGAAATCCAAGTTTGACAAAATTAATGCACGTATGACATAAATGTAGTATGTATTCAATCATTTCACGGAATCATTGATTTATTCTCGGTAAAGCCTATTTACTTATATTAATTTTAAAAATCCAGCTTGGCATATATTCGCCAGAATCTGTGTTCGTTTTAAATGAGTTTTTGTTTTTATTTTTAAACGGAATCTATTTTTGTTCTTGTTCCTAGTCTTCACCCGCTAAGTAGCGTAGATGTATTGTGTCGCTAGTTTACGACAAAGTTGCGATATATACGACTTTTGTCACGAAACATCCGTCTTCATCATGGTTTGCCTTTATCGTGTTTGTCCAGATAGTGACTAATTTAAGTCTTCTCTTAACGACTTTAAACTGCCAATGGTTTTTAACATGCCCGGGGTGCACACAGACCTTCAGGTTTTCGCATGTTTGGAGAGGGCTAGACATTTCATCTGGCTACCCAGAGAGGTCTAGACATCGGATCTCACTACCCAGAGAGGTCTAGACATCGGATCTCGCTACCCAGAGAGGGCTAGACATCGGATCTCGCTACCCAGGGAGAGCTAGACATCGGATCTCGCTACCCAGAGAGGTCTAGACATCGGATCTCGCTACCCAGAGAGGGCTAGACATCGGATCTCGCTACCCAGAGAGGTCTAGTCATCGTATCTCGCTGCCCAGATACGGCTAGACATCGGATCTCACTACCTAGAGTGGTCTAGACATCGGATCTCACTACCCAGAGAGGTCTAGACATCGGATCCCACTACCTAGAAAGGACTAGACATCGGATCTCACTATCTAGAAAGGTCTAGACATCGTATCTCGCTACCTAGAAAGGTCTAGACATCGTATCTCACTACCTAGAAAGGTCTAGACATCGGATCTCGCTACCTAGAAAGGTCTAGACATCGTATCTCACTACCTAGAAAGGACTAGACATCGGATCTCACTACACATATAGGACTAGACATCTTATCTCACTACCCAGCTAGGACTAGACATCTTATCTCACTACCCAGAGAGAGGGTTAGACATCGAATCCAACTATCCATAAAGGGTTATACATAGGATATCTTGGGGGCCTCGGTAGCCTAGTTGGGAAAACCACCCGACTAGACTACCGACGTTCGGACAACCCGTGTTCAATTCCCGCTGGGAGCAGTGTGAATTGTACTCGTGGTTGGAATAAAAAAAAATACCCCCACGGTCGACCCAGCCGTTGGCAGAAATGGGTACCAGGGTATATTATCCTGGGAAGGTGAGGAATGTCGCTTCGCATCTGAGTTTCGATGCTTGAGGCTACACTATACAGAAATATCCGAACATTTCTGGATAGGCGGCCGAGCACATATGGGTATATACTCGCGTGCTAAGACGCCGGTTCAAGTCTCGTACTTTACCTTTACCTTTACCTTTACATAGGATCTCACTACCCAGAGAGATCTAAACATTGAATCTCACTAAACAGAGAGATCTAGACATCGGATCTCACCACACAGAGATATCTATACATCGGATCTCACCAGACAGAGAGATCTAGACATCGGATCTCACCACACAGAGAGATCTAGACATCGGATCTCACCACACAGAGAGATCTAGACATCGGATCTCACCACACAGAGAGATCTATACATCGGATCTCACCACACAGAGAGATCTAGACATCGGATCTCATCACACAGAGAGATCTAGACATCGGATCTCACCACACAGAGAGATCTAGACATCGGATCTCACCACACAGAGAGATCTAGACATTTGATCTCACCACACAGAGAGATCTAGACATCAGATCTCACCACACAGAGAGATCTAGACATCGGATCTCACCACACAGAGACCATAGGAGGGTAAATCCATACACTACGCATATTCGATTTTTTAGAAGTTCCAGCCGCGTGTAGTGGGGATCAAACCTCGGGCTTTCCAGTATCGGGGAGAAGTCTTACCGCTTTATCATCCAATCCCCCCTCCCAACCCACAACTCTGTTAATGTTTCTCTTATGTTGTTTTTGCATAACGGGTATTCTTATTTGGATCATTCTAGTGGGTAATTCGCGTTGTTCTACGTTAATAAGATTAGATATTTATATATCATCATCATTGTGCGCCGTACCGACTGGCGTGCCCTCTCGGTTTTTTTTTTTAAGAAAAGCCTTTTCTGCTTCCTCTTATATTCTTCTTTACAAAACTTTCAATGTCGAAAAAAATATACTTTACAATTTTTGGCACTCCTATTGGCCTCTCTTCCAGATATATTAACTAGTGCCTCTATTATTTAATCAATCCATATTTTCTTGGTCATCTATTTGATCTAAAATTCTCATTGTATTTTTTAGTATCTCTTTGTATTACATTTACTTCTTTCTGCCTGATTACGTACACGATATTTGTATAATTAAGAACTCGGGAAACTTGTAATCTTCAAGTTCCGGTTAGTTTGTTCTGAGTAGGGTTTAGCTCTGCCAGGTTTTTTGAGTCTGCTCAACTAAAATGACAGATTCTTTGATTTAACAGAATAGAGTGGACGGGTCTCGACTTTGCAGAGACACAAAGGATAACTAGATGAAGAGAAATAAAGAAGGTTTATAAAGTATATCAGTGGTGTCCCAACGAGTCCAGGAGAAGGTTAATGAAGTATATCAGTGGTGTCTCAACGACAATAGGGGAAGGTTAATGAAGTATATCAGTGGTGTCTCAACGACAATAGGGGAAGGTTAATGAAGTATATCAGTGGTGTCCCAACGAGTCCAGGAGAAGATTAATGAAGTATATCAGTGGTGTCTCAACGACCCTAGGAAAAGGTTAATGAAGTATATCAGTGGTGTTTCCACGACAATAGGGGAAGGTTAATGAAGTATATCAGTGGTGTGCCAACGAGTCCAGGAGAAGGTTAGTGAAGTATATCAGTGGTGTCTCAACGACCCTAGGAGTAGGTTAATGAAGTATATCAGTGGTGTCTCAACGACCCCAGGGAAGGTTAATGAAGTATATCAGTGGTGTCTCAACGACCCAGGGAAGGTTAATGAAGTATGTCAGTGGTGTCTCAACGACTCCAGGGGAAGGTTAATGAAGTATATCAGTGGTGTCTCAACGGCCCTAGGAGAAGGTTAATGAAGTATATCAGTGGTGTCTCAACGACCCCAGGGGAAGGTTAATGAAATATATCAGTGGTGTCTCAACGACACCAGGGAAGGTTAATGAAGTATATCAGTGGTGTCTCAGCGACCCCAGGGGAAGGTTAATGAAGTATATCAGTGGTGTCTCAACGACCCCAGGGAAAGGTTAATGAAATATATCAGTGGTGTCTCTACGACTCTAGGAGTAGGTTAATGAAATATATCAGTGGTGTCTCAACGACCCTAGGAGTAGGTTAATGAAATATATCAGTGGTGTCTCAACGACCCCAGGGGAAGGTTAATGAAATATATCAGTGGTGTCTCAACGACCCCAGGGGAAGGTTAATGAAATATATCAGTGGTGTCTCAACGACCCCAGGGGAAGGTTAATGAAGTATATCAGTGGTGTCTCAACGACCATAGGGGAAGGTTAATGAAGTATATCAGTGGTGTCTCAACGACCCCAGGGGAAGGTTAATGAAATATATCAGTGGTGTCTCAACGAACCTAGGAGTAGGTTAATGAAATATATCAGTGGTGTATCAACGACCCCAGGGGAAGGTTAATGAAGTATATCAGTGGTGTCTCAACGACCCGAGGGGAAGGATAATGAAATATATCAGGGTGTCTCAACGACAATATGGAAAGGTTAATGAAATATATCAGTGGTGTCTCAACGACCCTAGGAGTAGGTTTATTGAATTATATCAGTGGTGTCTCAACGACCCAGGGAAGGTTAATGAAGTATATCAGTGGTGTCTCAACGACCCCAGGTAAGGTTAATGAAGTATATCAGTGGTGTCTCAACGACCCTAGGAGTAGGTTAATGAAGTATATCAGTGGTGTCTCAACGACTCCAGGGAAGGTTAATGAAGTATATCAGTGGTGTCTCAACGACCCCAGGGAAGGTTAATGAAGTATATCAGTGGTGTCTCAACGACCCCAGGGGAAGGTTAATAAAGTATATCAGTGGTGTCTCAACGGCCCTAGGAGAAGGTTAATGAAGTATATCAGTGGTGTCTCAACGACACCAGCAGGTTAATGAAATATATCAGTGGTGTCTCAACGACAACAGGGGAAGGTTAATGAAGTATATCAGTGGTGTCTCAACGACCCCAGAGGAAGGTTAATGAAGTATAGCAGTGGTGTCTCAACGACAACAGGGGTAGCTTAATGAATTATATCAGTGGTGTCTCAACGACAACAGAAGAAATTTAATGAATTATATCAGTGGTGTCTCAACGACCCCAGGGGAAAGTTAATGAAGTATATCAGTGGTGTCTCAGCGACCCCAGGGAAGTTAATGAAGTATATCAGTGGTGTCTCAACGACCCCAGGGGAAGGTTAATGAAGTATATCAGTGGTGTCTCAGCGACCCCAGGGGAAGGTTAATGAAGTATATCAGTGGTGTCTCAACGACCCCAGGGAAAGGTTAATGAAATATATCAGTGGTGTCTCAACGACTCTAGGAGTAGGTTAATGAAATATATCAGTGGTGTCTCAACGACCCCAGGGGAAGGTTAATGAAATATATCAGTGGTGTCTCAACGACCCGAGGGGAAGGTTAATGAAATATATCAGGGGTGTCTCAACGACAATATGGAAAGGTTAATGAAATATATCAGTGGTGTCTCAACGACCCTAGGAGTAGGTTAATGAATTATATCAGTGGTGTCTCAACGACCCCAGGGGAAGGTTAATGAAATATATCAGTGGTGTCTCAACGATCCCAGGGAAGGTTAATGAAGTATATCAGTGGTGTCTCAACGACCTCAGGGGAAGGGTACTGAAGTATATCAGTGGTGTCTCAGCGACCCCACGGGAAGGTTAATGAAGTATATCAGTGGTGTCTCAACGACCCCAGGGAAAGGATAATGAAATATATCAGTGGTGTCTCTACGACCCTAGGAGTAGGTTAATGAAGTATATCAGTGGTGTCTCAACGACCCCAGGGGAAGGTTAATGAAATATATCAGTGGTGTCTCTACGACCCTAGGAGAAGGTTAATGAGGTATATCAGTGGTGTCTCAACGACCCCAGCAGGTTAATGAAATATATCAGTGGTGTCTCAACGACAACAGGGAAGGTTAATGAAGTATATCAGTGGTGTCTCAACGACCCCAGGGGAAGGTTAATGAAGTATAGCAGTGGTGTCTCAACGACAAAAGGGGTAGCTTAATGAATTATATCAGTGGTGTCTCAACGACATCAGGAGAAATTTAATGAAATATATCAGTGGTGTCTCAACGACCCCAGGGGAAAGTTAATGAAGTATATCAGTGGTGTCTCAGCGACCCCAGGGGAAGTTTAATGAAGTATATCAGTGGTGTCTCAACGACCCCAGGGGAAGGTTAATGAAGTATATCAGTGGTGTCTCAGCGACCCCAGGGGAAGGTTAATGAAGTATATCAGTGGTGTCTCAACGACCCCATGGAAAGGTTAATGAAATATATCAGTGGTGTCTCAACGACTCTAGGAGTAGGTTAATGAAATATATCAGTGGTGTCTCAACGACCCCAGGGGAAGGTTAATGAAATATATCAGTGGTGTCTCAACGACCCGAGGGGAAGGTTAATGAAATATATCAGGGGTGTCTCAACGACAATATGGAAATGTTAATGAAATATATCAGTGGTGTCTCAACGACCCTAGGAGTAGGTTAATGAATTATGTCAGTGGTGTCTCAACGACCCCAGGGGAAGGTTAATGAAATATATCAGTGGTGTCTCAACGATCCCAGGGAAGGTTAATGAAGTATATCAGTGGTGTCTCAACGACCTCAGGGGAAGGGTACTGAAGTATATCAGTGGTGTCTCAGCGACCCCAGGGGAAGGTTAATGAAGTATATCAGTGGTGTCTCAACGACCCCAGGGAAAGGTTAATGAAATATATCAGTGGTGTCTCTACGACCCTAGGAGTAGGTTAATGAAGTATATCAGTGGTGTCTCAACGACCCCAGGGGAAGGTTAATGAAATATATCAGTGGTGTCTCAACGACCCCAGGGGAAGGTTAATGAAATATATCAGTGGTGTCTCAACGACACCAGGGGAAGGTTAATGAAATATATCATGGGTGTCTCAACGACAATATGGAAAGGTTAATGAAATATATCAGTGGTGTCTCAACGACCCTAGGAGTAGGTTAATAAAATATATCAGTGGTGTCTCAACGACCCCAGGGGAAGGTTAATGAAATATATCAGTGGTGTCTCAACGACCCTAGGAGTAGGTTAATGAAATATATCAGTGGTGTCTCAACGACCCCAGGGGAAGGTTAATGAAATATATCAGTGGTGTCTCAACGACCCGAGGGGAAGGTTAATGAAATATATCAGGGGTGTCTCAACGACAATATGGAAAGGTTAATGTAATATATCAGTGGTGTCTCAACGACCCTAGGAGTAGGTTAATGAATTATATCAGTGGTGTCACAACGACCCCAGAGAAGGTTAATGAAGTATATCAGTGGTGTCTCAACGACCCCAGGGAAGGTTAATGAAGTATATCAGTGGTGTCTCAACGACCCCAGGGAAAGGTTAATGAAATATATCAGGGGTGTCTCAACGACAATATGGAAAGGTTAATGACATATATCATTGGTGTCTCAACGACCCTAGGAGTAGGTTAATGAAATATATCAGTGGTGTCTCAACGACCCCAGGGGAAGGTTAATGAAATATATCAGTGGTGTCTCAACGACCCCAGGGGAAGGTTAATGAAGTATATCAGTGGTGTCTCAACGACCATAGGGGAAGGTTAATGAAGTATATCAGTGGTGTCTCAACGACCCCAGGGGAAGGTTAATGAAATATATCAGTGGTGTCTCGACGACAATATGGAAAGGTTAATGATATATATCAGTGGTGTCTCAACGAACCTAGGAGTAGGTTAATGAAATATATCAGTGGTGTATCAACGACCCCAGGGGAAGGTTAATGAAGTATATCAGTGGTGTCTCAACGACCCGAGGGGAAGGATAATGAAATATATCAGGGGTGTCTCAACGACAATATGGAAAGGTTAATGAAATATATCAGTGGTGTCTCAACGACCCTAGGAGTAGGTTTATTGAATTATATCAGTGGTGTCTCAACGACCCCAGGGAAGGTTAATGAAGTATATCAGTGGTGTCTCAACGACCCCAGGTAAGGTTAATGAAGTATATCAGTGGTGTCTCAACGACCCTAGGAGTAGGTTAATGAAGTATATCAGTGGTGTCTCAACGACTCCAGGGAAGGTTAATGAAGTATATCAGTGGTGTCTCAACGACCCCAGGGAAGGTTAATGAAGTATATCAGTGGTGTCTCAACGACCCCAGGGGAAGGTTAATAAAGTATATCAGTGGTGTCTCAACGGCCCTAGGAGAAGGTTAATGAAGTATATCAGTGGTGTCTCAACGACACCAGCAGGTTAATGAAATATATCAGTGGTGTCTCAACGACAACAGGGGAAGGTTAATGAAGTATATCAGTGGTGTCTCAACGACCCCAGAGGAAGGTTAATGAAGTATAGCAGTGGTGTCTCAACGACAACAGGGGTAGCTTAATGAATTATATCAGTGGTGTCTCAACGACAACAGAAGAAATTTAATGAATTATATCAGTGGTGTCTCAACGACCCCAGGGGAAAGTTAATGAAGTATATCAGTGGTGTCTCAGCGACCCCAGGGGAAGGTTAATGAAGTATATCAGTGGTGTCTCAACGACCCCAGGGGAAGGTTAATGAAGTATATCAGTGGTGTCTCAGCGACCCCAGGGGAAGGTTAATGAAGTATATCAGTGGTGTCTCAACGACCCCAGGGAAAGGTTAATGAAATATATCAGTGGTGTCTCAACGACCCCAGGGGAAGGTTAATGAAATATATCAGTGGTGTCTCAACGACCCGAGGGGAAGGTTAATGAAATATATCAGGGGTGTCTCAACGACAATATGGAAAGGTTAATGAAATATATCAGTGGTGTCTCAACGACCCTAGGAGTAGGTTAATGAATTATATCAGTGGTGTCTCAACGACCCCAGGGGAAGGTTAATGAAATATATCAGTGGTGTCTCAACGATCCCAGGGAAGGTTAATGAAGTATATCAGTGGTGTCTCAACGACCTCAGGGGAAGGGTACTGAAGTATATCAGTGGTGTCTCAGCGACCCCACGGGAAGGTTAATGAAGTATATCAGTGGTGTCTCAACGACCCCAGGGAAAGGATAATGAAATATATCAGTGGTGTCTCTACGACCCTAGGAGTAGGTTAATGAAGTATATCAGTGGTGTCTCAACGACCCCAGGGGAAGGTTAATGAAATATATCAGTGGTGTCTCTACGACCCTAGGAGAAGGTTAATGAGGTATATCAGTGGTGTCTCAACGACCCCAGCAGGTTAATGAAATATATCAGTGGTGTCTCAACGACAACAGGGGAAGGTTAATGAAGTATATCAGTGGTGTCTCAACGACCCCAGGGGAAGGTTAATGAAGTATAGCAGTGGTGTCTCAACGACAAAAGGGGTAGCTTAATGAATTATATCAGTGGCGTCTCAACGACATCAGGAGAAATTTAATGAAATATATCAGTGGTGTCTCAACGACCCCAGGGGAAAGTTAATGAAGTATATCAGTGGTGTCTCAGCGACCCCAGGGGAAGTTTAATGAAGTATATCAGTGGTGTCTCAACGACCCCAGGGGAAGGTTAATGAAGTATATCAGTGGTGTCTCAGCGACCCCAGGGGAAGGTTAATGAAGTATATCAGTGGTGTCTCAACGACCCCAGGGAAAGGTTAATGAAATATATCAGTGGTGTCTCAACGACTCTAGGAGTAGGTTAATGAAATATATCAGTGGTGTCTCGACGACAATATGGAAAGTTTAATGATATATATCAGTGTTGTCTCAACGACCCTAGGAGTAGGTTAATGAAATATATCAGTGGTGTCTCAACGACCCCAGGGGAAGGTTAATGAAATATATCAGTGGTGTCTCAACGACCCGAGGGGAAGGTTAATGAAATATATCAGGGGTGTCTCAACGACAATATGGAAATGTTAATGAAATATATCAGTGGTGTCACAACGACCCTAGGAGTAGGTTAATGAATTATGTCAGTGGTGTCTCAACGACCCCAGGGGAAGGTTAATGAAATATATCAGTGGTGTCTCAACGATCCCAGGGAAGGTTAATGAAGTATATCAGTGGTGTCTCAACGACCTCAGGGGAAGGGTACTGAAGTATATCAGTGGTGTCTCAGCGACCCCAGGGGAAGGTTAATGAAGTATATCAGTGGTGTCTCAACGACCCCAGGGAAAGGTTAATGAAATATATCAGTGGTGTCTCTACGACCCTAGGAGTAGGTTAATGAAGTATATCAGTGGTGTCTCAACGACCCCAGGGGAAGGTTAATGAAATATATCAGTGGTGTCTCAACGACCCCAGGGGAAGGTTAATGAAATATATCAGTGGTGTCTCAACGACACCAGGGGAAGGTTAATGAAATATATCATGGGTGTCTCAACGACAATATGGAAAGGTTAATGAAATATATCAGTGGTGTCTCAACGACCCTAGGAGTAGGTTAATAAAATATATCAGTGGTGTCTCAACGACCCCAGGGGAAGGTTAATGAAATATATCAGTGGTGTCTCAACGACCCTAGGAGTAGGTTAATGAAATATATCAGTGGTGTCTCAACGACCCCAGGGGAAGGTTAATGAAATATATCAGTGGTGTCTCAACGACCCGAGGGGAAGGTTAATGAAATATATCAGGGGTGTCTCAACGACAATATGGAAAGGTTAATGTAATATATCAGTGGTGTCTCAACGACCCTAGGAGTAGGTTAATGAATTATATCAGTGGTGTCACAACGACCCCAGAGAAGGTTAATGAAGTATATCAGTGGTGTCTCAACGACCCCAGGGAAGGTTAATGAAGTATATCAGTGGTGTCTCAACGACCCCAGGGAAAGGTTAATGAAATATATCAGGGGTGTCTCAACGACAATATGGAAAGGTTAATGACATATATCATTGGTGTCTCAACGACCCTAGGAGTAGGTTAATGAAATATATCAGTGGTGTCTCAACGACCCTAGGAGAAGGTTAATGAAGTATATCAGTGGTGTCTCAACGACCCTAGGAGAAGGTTAATGAAGTATATCAGTAGTGTCTCATCAACAACCCCAGCAGTTTAATGAAGTATATCACTGGTGTCTCAACGACCCTAGAAGAATGTTAATGAAGTATGTCAGTGGTGTCTCAACGACCCCAGGAGAAGGTTAATGAAATATATCAGTAGTGTCTCAACAACCCCAGCAGGTTAATGAAGTGTATCAGTGGTGTCTCAACGACCCCAGGAGAAGGTTAATGAAATATATCAGTAGTTTCTCAACAACCCAGCAGGTAAATGAAGTATATCACTGGTGTCTCAACGACAACAGGGGAAGGTTAATGAAGTATATCAGTGGTGTCTCAACGACAATATGGGAAGGTTAATGAAGTATATCACTGGTGTCTGAACGACAATAGGGGAAGGTTAATGAGGTATATCAGTGGTGTCTCAACGGCAATATGGGAAGGTTAATGAAGTATATCACTGGTGTCTCAACGACAATAGGGGAAGGTTAATGAGGTATATCAGTGGTGTCTCAACGTCAATATGGGAGGTTAATGAAGTATATCAGTAGTGTCTCAACGACAATAGGGGAAGGTTAATGAGGTATATCAGTGGTGTCTCAAGGACTCTAGGATAAGGTTAATGAGGTATATCAGTGGTGTCTCAAGGACTCTAGGATAAGGTTAATGAGGTATATCAGTGGTGTCTCAAGGACTCTAGGATAAAGTTAATGAAGTATATCAGTGGTACATAAACACCACATTTTCCCATCGACGCTGTAAAATAAAAGGCAACACAAGCGGCTGGACAAACCAGCCTATGACAACCTGACAGAGCAGAATGGCGCCTACTCATGGTAGCCAACCTTCGATGCGGAGATGGCACTCGATGATGATGATGAACACAAGCAGGGAAGATTACTGAAATGCCTGCTTTGACCTCACGTTTAGTTTAATATACCCTTCTCCCTCACGTCTACTTAAAAGCTAAGCTACTTTAAATCACTAAAATTAAATTATTTCTTTCCCAAAAAGCTAGTCTGTACTGAATGACGTCATCGTTGTTTGCGTTATATTCAATGACGCAACTGAGTGTTGTGGTATTCTCTCCAGTTGAGCTGAGATCGAGGGTTCGAGCGAGCCGCGAGTGAGACATCTTATCACGTTTATTGCAGATAGAGGGGCGAGAGTAGTCCGGGTCGTAACCGATTGAGGTCGGGTTGGCTGCTCCTGTCATTGTATGTTGTTGAGAGTTCGGACGTTTGTTTGGGGGGATGCTTCGGTGAAGTCTTTCGATTTTATTTTGTTTGTGTATTGATCTGTCAGTTTGGAGATACGTTAGTGAGATTAAATCGGGAAGATGGATAAATGCTTCATCGCAGTATTTTAATACAGAAATTATCTATCTATCTATCTATCTATCTATCTATCTATCTATCTATCTATCTATCTATCTATCTGTCTGTCTGTCTGTCTGTCTGTCTGTCTGTCTGTCTGTATGTCTGTCTGTCTCTCTGTCTGTCTGTCTGTCTGTCTGTCTGTCTGTCTGTCTGTCTGTCTGTCTGTCTGTCTGTCTGTCTGTCTGTCTGTCTGTCTGTCTGTCTGTCTGTCTGTATGTCTGTCTGTCTCTCTGTCTGTCTGTCTGTCTGTCTGTCTGTCTGTCTGTCTGTCTGTCTGTCTGTCTGTCTGTCTGTCTGTCTGTCTGTCTGTCTGTCTGTCTGTCTGTCTGTCTGTATGTCTGTCTGTCTCTCTGTCTGTCTGTCTGTCTGTCTGTCTGTCTGTCTGTCTGTCTGTCTGTCTGTCTGTCTGTCTGTCTGTCTGTCTGTCTGTCTGTCTGTCTGTCTGTCTGTCTGTCTGTCTGGTGTCTGTCCGTCCGTCCGTCCGTCCGTCCGTCCGTGCGTCCGTCCGTGCGTGCGTCCGTCCGTCCGTCCGTCCGTCCGCCCGCCCGCCCGCCCGCCCGCCCGCCCGCCCGTCCGTCCGTCCGTCCGTCCGTCCGTCTGTCTGTCTGTCTGTCTATCTATCTGTCTATCTGTCTACCTACCTACCTACATACATACCTACCTACATGCCTACCTACCTACATACCTACCAATCTACATACCTACCTACCTATGTATATATCTATCTTTCTGTCCGTCCGTCCGTCCGTTTATCTATCTAACTGTCTGTCTGTATGTCTATCTATATCTCAATTATATATATATATATATATATATATATATATATATATATATAAACTAACTATCTATCCATCCATCCTTTTCTATTTTAAGTTAATCTAATCTAATCTAATCTATCTAATATGCATGTATATCTGTCTAGGTCTGCCTTCCTGCCAGCCAGCCCAAGTCTTTCCTTGCTCAGTCCTTCAATCCTCTTTTTTCTCTTTTCTTCAATGTTCTGTCCATTCCTCTTCTAGATGTCTCCTTTTCTGCGTGTCTATCACTCTGAATGATTAATCTACTATCTCATGTCAGAGTATGTCAAGCTATGCAACCTGGACCAATATAGGTTGATATCATTGAAGCAGGTCAGATGCAGAATGGCTCCGGCATAAGCAGCTTTCCAAAAAATGAGGAAGATACTGTGCAATTTATTTTTGACAATAGAAACAAGAAAAAGAGTTCTTAAATGTTATGTATAGCCAGTCTTAACATATGGATGGGAATCAAAATGTGGACAATAGGATAACAAACAAGAAAATCACTGGAGTCTGTAGAAATGTGGTTTTACAGAAGAATGTTGAAAATATCATGGACAGCTAAGAAGAGTAACGAAAACGTTCTGAAAGAGGCCAAGGAAAAAGAGAGCTAATTTCCAATATTAGGAAGAAACAATCATCATTTTTTGGCCATGTAATGAGAAGAGAACAACTGGAATATATTGTAAACAACTGGAAAAATTGAGAGACGAAGCGATAGAGGGAAGCAAAGAGAAAAAATACCAGACAGCTTAAGAGAATCGCTTGGCAGAAGGTCAACAGCAGAATGATAAATAGCTGTCCAGATCGAAAGTTGTGGAGAGACATGATTACCTACGCCAGCAGGCCCGGTACTTGATGATGATGATGATGATGATGATGATGATGATAAAGACCATTGATGCAATCTTTAGAGATGGGTTAGAGTCAAGACTCTCAACCTATCCTCCAACCTCATGCTCTGTAACTGCCAGTTGTGGTTTGCGGGACATATGATACTCATGGCAGATCAGCAGCTGTCACATCAACTATCTGATATACAGTTATTAAAGAGACAGACAAGATGGCTGTGAACGCAAAAAATCATTGAACGACATAATGAAATTAAAAAAAAAAACAATTTTACGGCATTTTTCACATTTTTGGGATCTGCTAGGGGGACTTATAGCACCTGAGAATAAAGGCCGCTTGCTCAACGCAGCCATCGCAATCAGCACTGCCAGATGAAAGTTTTGATGTTAAACCAACCAGCGCTAACCAAACAAACAAACAAACAATCCTTTAATAAGTTATATTTTTTTTTTTATAAATAAAATAGGACTCAAATTTCTGAGACATTAAACATAGCTCTAGAACATTGACAAAGGACAAGAGGTAGGATTCGATCCCAACCGTCGGCTTCCGAGTTTACCCAGCCTTAACTGGGTACCGGATTTTTTCTGGGAAAGTAAAGCGGCACGGGCGTAATATCGACCACATTATCCCAAAATCATGTTCCGAAGGTCTGTAAAATTTATGGTCACTAACACCATATTCCCTATACGCAACTTGGCGTGACGCGGGCACTTTACATTTTTTTTTAAAACTATAGAACATTGAGTTATGCAATAAAACAAACTATAAATATATGGAACAACATTTTTTTTTTGAAGGTGGTTAAGTCGATAAAGAAACAGACATAAAATGCAACAAGACAAACCAAATATTGGGCCAGCTATCTACTATACAACACAGAACTATACCTATTACCACCATTAAACATATTATACAGAGTATATTAATTTTAACATTGTGCTACCAATGCCAAACATGGTCACTTATTTCAAGGCATAAAAGAAAGCTTGTCACCACAGAGATGAGATGTCTGAGAAAAGTGCTTGAAGTGTCCAGAAAAGACAGAATCAAAAATGATATTAGAGAAAGAGTAGTCAATTTGGAGGTGAAGGCGCACCTCACAGCAGCGGAGCTGGAAGTTGTCAGCGACCCACAGCTGATGGCTTGCGCCAGGATCGGTGAACCAAAACAATCCAAACCCTACTCCACCTCTCCGCGGTGCCTCTAGTAACAGACTAACCTGTCTAGTCTGGCCAAGCGAGTAGTGATCGAAGAGGGAAGACAACCCGGTACTAAAAATGTCGTGTTGAAGTCGGATGTGTTGGGCCGAAAGGAGCAAATATCACAGTTAAACTGCAAACTACAACTCAACGCAGATACACCCACTTAACGTCCTTTTAATGGCGGTTGATAAATAGGAATTCTCTAGTCTACTAGAACACTCTAGAATACGTTAGTCATCGGACGAAAGCAGCAAGCAAGAACCAAACATAAACTATATACAGAAACAGCAATCAAAAACTGGTTTGCCTATCTAGAAAGAATTCAGTTCGATTCCTTACCATACACATTATATTTTAAAGAGGAGAAGGGAGAGAAGAAAGAGGCAGATCCAGAGTGAGATGAACAGACAAGATAAAAAAAGCACAAGGCGCGACACATGATGATGTTGTAAATCCGACATTTATATCATTGATTCTTTAAATAGCTGCCAGCCTACTACCGGAAAGAGGTATGCTAACGTCATCTTTGGACGAGGCCGAAACGAGACGTTCGATTTATATTTACAGGCGAGTGATGGAACCGGTTTTAAGAGTATT
This sequence comes from Megaustenia siamemsis, assembly GCA_032433765.1. Taxonomy (NCBI): domain Eukaryota; kingdom Metazoa; phylum Mollusca; class Gastropoda; order Stylommatophora; family Ariophantidae; genus Megaustenia; species Megaustenia siamemsis. The sequence goes on from JAVIAB010000088.1 coordinate 59,767,274, forward strand.
GAACTGGGGACAAGGTGACTCAGAATGTTATCACGTGACAGTTTGGACGGGGGCAATCCGACACAGAATGTCTATAACGAAGATGTCCTGTAGTGTTGACTTGTCGTGTTCTCTATGTCCACTTCCGGGAATGAGAGTTGGTCGGAGTTTATGGCTGTTCTGATTGGATAGACACGATGGGCTTAAAGTGCTTGGTACCTGGGAAGAAATTACAGTACATGACACTCGGGGTGTATCTGAAGTACTCGATTCTTGAGTCGTATAAGAAATACTTTTTAATTTCAGATGATCTAAAGTACTTGACATCAGAGATATACATCAAGTACTTAATGTTGGTGGGTATTTGAAATTCCTTGGTATTTTTGACATTATCAAAGATTTGACATTATGGATGCATTTTTTAAGTGCGTGACATCTGAGACGAATTTCTAAAGTGCTTATTATTTGAGGTGGATTAATCGCGATTTGTGCCGTGAGCAGTCTTGGAGGGAGGGAGTGAGGGAGGGACGGAGTGAGGGAGGGACGGAGGGAGGGAGGGAGTGATGGAGGGACGGAGGGAGGAAGGAAGGAAGGAAGGAAGGATAAACGGACGGGACGGAAGGATGGACGTTAGAGATGGACGTACGGATGGGCCAACGGAAAGATGGACGTTAGGATGGAGGTACGGATGGGCCGACGGAAGTATGGATGTTAGAGATGGACGTACAGATGGGCCGACGGAAGGATGGACGTTAGGGATGGACGTACGGATGGGTCGACGGAAGAATGGACGTTAGGGATGGAGGTACGGATGGGCCGACGGAAGTATGGACGTTAGAGATGGACGTACAGATGGGCCGACGGAAGGATGGACGTTAGGGATGGACGTACAGATGGGCCGACGGAAGGATGGACGTTAGGGATGGACGTACGGATGGGTCGACGGAAGGATGGACGTACGGATGGGCCGACGGAAGGATGAATGGATGGATGGATGGAGTGAAAGGAAAGAAGTGATAGTGAATAGAAGGGAAAGTGAGAGGGAAGACATGAATTCGTGTTTGGGTGAGGAAGGTAGTGATTGTGTAAAGGAGGAAGTGAGTTTGTGAGGGATGAAATAAGTGAAGGAAAGATGGAGTATGTGAGTGGATGAGTGAAAAGGTGATTGATTCGGTGCATATGTGAGAAAGAGATGGAGAAAAGAAGAAATGAAGGGTACACAATAGAGAGAAGATTTCCACTGCTTAATTTAAAACCTGAAACTACAAACGATTTTGAAATGGAATCAATGCTAAATTATAATGAAGCCACATCGCGTTAACTCTAAAAGTGCCGCCGCGAAAGGAATATTTTCCCATTAGTTTCATGTGCACTGACACAGAAGACACGCAACGATGGCTCAGAGACACGCAACATCTGCCATGAAAACACGCAACGTCCAAAGACCTTGAATGTGTGTGTTATATTACGATGCATAGACCGAGGACGTCACAGATATGGCGGAGATATCACGAACTAAGCATGGGCTATACACAAGAATGTTCATGTTGATATCAGTGTACATGGTCAGCATGACTTTTATTACAATCAATAAATTTATTTGCCAGGATTCATGAGATTGTTATTTTTAACTTTAATTAATAGTTTGTCCATGCTAGTGGTACAGGGTTAGGGAATCATAGAGGGTAGAGGTATGTGTTACAGCACACAGAAAAAATGATAAATAAACAACAGAAGAAAACAAAGAACAATATTTGGTCCGAAGCAGGATGGAACCCGTACTCCATGGCACTGCGCCTTGCCACGAGCAGCCGAACGCTAGGGAACACTGCCACTCAGCTAACTGTTTATTTTCTTTGGTTATTTGTCTTTCTTTTCTGATTGCTGTAATACATACCTATTCCTCCTATGATTCTATGAATTATCGCCTCGGAAGTTTCCCTCTATAATAATATTCATTTATTATTATTTGTCTCTGGTAAAGCGATAGTTTCAAATGGTTAGAGTCACAAGACTACACCCACGCATGTATACTGAGTGATTCGATGAGCATGATAAAAAAAGTGGAGGCGGGCTCTGTACGTAGGCAATTGGTAGTGTCGTTGCAGAAATCCAAAATACGTAAGGTCACCTTTGTCTATGTCCCTGGACATGCGGGAGTACGAGGAAATGAAAGGGTGGACAGGTTAGCCAGCTGCGCTGTCGTTGAGGACGGGCAACCAATGGATCGGGCGGACATCATCAATGCCCTCCGAGATGTGGGAAGAGCACATGACTTCGACAAACACAGATCCACGTCACTTCTTTCGGATGATGGAAATGGGAGTTAAGTTGGGTACAGCCAGAAATGAGAAACTTAGTGGCCGTGTAGAAGACTTATCAACCAACATAGAACTGGAGTCGTCAGTCGCTGAACACTGAGGGAATTGCTGAGGAGGGGATCTGAGCACCTATGGATATGTTCGGAGTTCAATGATGATGACCCGCAAATAACTCAATAACTAACTAAAGCGATAGTTTCATTTTTTTTTTTTTTTGTTTGCGTGTTTGTTTGTTTGTTTGTTAGTCTCTTGTAGCAGAGAGAAGGAATGTGTCGTTTTCTGGTCGCACTAGAATTGTGTGAGAAAAAAAGCTATGAATAATTCCCACCATATAATACATAAACCGACGGCTTCCGGGTTCACCCAGCCTAAATGGGTACCGGATTTTCTTCTGGGAATGTAAAGCGGCACCGGCGTAATACCAAGCACATTACCCCAATAATTATGTGTCGAAGGTCTGTAAAATGTATGGTCACTAACACCATATTCCCTATACGCCACTTGGTGTGACGGGGGCTCTTTACTTTTACTTATATAATACATAAAGAAACATCAGATAAAATGGTTTGACCACGTGATACGACAGAAAGATCAAAACAACACAAACCTTCAATAAACGTTCCGAGAACACCAGACTCAAGGGCTGACCACGAAAAAGGTCGATTGATAGAATATTGGAAACACCTTGAAAAATAACAGCAGGGGAGGTTAACAGAACAGCAGAAGACAAATAATATCTCCCCGCGACAGTGAATGACAAATAAAGAGATAAAGAAAGACTAGTTGTTTACCTTGAATTGTTGTAAAGCCTATTTTCCCTAATATTTCTATTATTCCGGACTTCCGGTCACTATGGCGGATAGGCGGCAGGAACCATTGAGGCTCATTCTGTAAAGTGTTCCTGATTGCAGTTTCCTCATATTCCAAACCGGCTTGATGCTGGAGCTACTGAGTTCAGTGCTCTGTCCACACCGCGAATTGTGTTTTTTCTTCCGAATCGTGTTTCGTAATTCCGATTGCTTATGATGAATGATAATATCGTGCGAAGGACAGTTCAGCTGCGTTCACGTTCGGTGCCGCTTCGTCTTATGTCTTTTGAAGTGTGCTGTAATTGCTATGAAGGGGACTACAGATACCTTTCTTTGTTTGAATCCTTCAATGAATTGAGTTTAATTCGGATGATTCCACTGTCACGGGCGTTTGAGCAATTAAGAATTTTAATTTCTTTGCAGTGATACCAGGGGCCTTCGACTAACAATAATCATAGCCATTACTTGATTCTGGGAGCCGCGATAGCTAAGTGGTTGGCGAACTGGACTACAAAGGGCAAGAGGTAGGGTTCGATCCCAACCGACGGCTCCGGTTGACCCAGCCTTTAATGGGTACCAGCATTTTTTCTGGGAAAATGAATGGGACGATCGCGTGTTTTACCGGGGCTTCATTATGAGGGAGGTAAAGAATAGTGACACTGTGACCTTCCAGGCATGTCGTAAGAGGCGACTAAAGAGGTTGATCGATGGCTTGATAAGCTGTCATTGTAAAAAGTATTGTTATGGAAACAGAGCCATAGATTTTAGAAGCAGTGATCTCTGCAATATGTGCCATTTTGACACGCAAGGTTTCTGTTATTGAGATTGGGGTCCTGCCCTATATGCCGTCTTCGGCTCGAAAGGACAATAGATAGACAGATAGAAAGTGGGACGGGCGTAATACTGACTACATTACCCCAAAAACCGTGTGCCGAAGTCTGTAAAATTTATGGTCACTAACACCATGTTCCATATACGCTACTTGGCGGGACGTGGGTACTTTAGATTAGATTAGATTACTTGATTCTACTTATCCATCTTTTTCTGGTTTCCCTTTTGCTCTGCAGCCGGATGTTTTCATATAATATACTTGAACTACAGACTAGTTAGGTGTCATTCTGGTCAGATATCTAAACGATCCCATTCTTTGTTGCTCAGTATATGCAACAGCTGATGATACACACACTGTTTTTTGCAAGTAAAAAAGTAAAGTACCCCCGTCACGCCAAATGGCGTACATGGAATAGGGTGTTAGCGACCATACATTTTACTAACCTTCGGCACATGATTGTTGGGGTTATGTGGTCGGTATTACGCCCGTGCCGCTTTACTTTCCGAGAAGAAAATCCGGTGCCCGTCGGTTGGGATCGAACCCTACCTCATGTCCATTACAGACCAGTTCACTAACCACTGAGCTATCGCGGCTACCAGTTGTTTGTAAGGGTGGATGTTTATTTAATTTTCTTTTTCTATTTTTGAAGATTCTTAATTTTTATTTACAAAATGTCTTTTACATTTCATTTCGAAGGTCGTTATTTTACGTTTGTGTTTCTTTTTTCAAGAATTGCCTATGGCTGACTGCAGCACTAGTTCCCTTATATTAATAAAATAAATCGCTGCATGTCGTAAGAGGCGATTAAGAGAGTATGGAATCAACGCCTGTGCAATCGAGTAGAACGTGCATGGACCATCCTTGAAAACAGAACTTACCGATGCATTTTTGGATATGCTGTGACCAGTGGTGGAGCTGTTGCAAGTACGCTGGTTTACGATGGTCTACGCTCGCTTTGTCTATCAGCCTGTTTTTACACAAAATCTTTTAAAGTAATGTTTATTAAAATTGAAGTGGGTCTTGATCAATTTTGAGTTACCACTCCTACCATATGAGAATGCATGTCGCGATACTCGTACCATAAGTCATTATAGATATAAATACTGTACAACTTTCAAAGGATTGAGCAGGACGGGCGAAAGCAGCAAAGTGGTAAAACTAACAAGGACAATTCAACGAGTGACTCATTTGGAATCCCAGAATTAATATCCAAAACAGGAAAACCGCAGACAATTCTTTTCTTTTTTCCTTTCAACTCCCTGCCGAGCATAAGTCTTTATCAAACACTTTCCAAGCCATTATGTTTCTTCCCATTCTTCTAACATCGTTTTATGACTTCCCCATCCTTTACAACCGGCCAAGAATATATGTTATGTGCATTCAGTGTTGTAGTTCTGCATATGTGAGCGCGAACATAGCTACGGAAGCTTCAATAATACTTTTGTCACATAAAAAATCGATTTGAATCTGCCAGGTTCCCCATTTTGATTTTCAATTTGATTTAAAGTGTAGATAACCACACAAAGGGAGCTTACTAGGTTTATTAAGAAAACGAGATTTATATTTCCAGATATTTTATTTTGAATAATCATGAATTTAAATATTTGGGAACTTTGTTAACCTCAGACGGAAGATGTACAAAAGAGGTGAGATGCAGAATGGCTCAGGCAAAAGCAACTTTCCAAAAAATGAGGAAGATACTGTGCAATCCATTTTTGACAATAGAAACAAGAAAAGAGTTCTTAAATGTTACGTAGAGCTAGTATTAACATGTGGATGCGAATCATGGACAATAGAACAACAGACAAGAAATCACTGGAGTCTGTAGAAATGTGGTTTTACAGAAGAATGTTGAGAATACCATGGACAGCTAAGAAGAGTAATGAAGAGGTTCTGAGAGAGGTCAAAGCAAAAAGAGAGCTAATTTCCAAGGTTAGGAAGAGACAATCATCATTTTTGGCCATGTAATGAGAAGAGAACAACTTGTACATATTGTAACAGCTAGAAAAATTGAGGGACGAAGAGATAGAGGGAAACAAAGAGAAAAAATAACAGACAGCTTAAGAGAATGGCTTGGCAGAAGGTCAACAACATAAATGATAAATAGCTGCCGAGATCGAAAGTTGTGGAGAGACATGATCACCTACGCCACTAGGCCCGGTACTTGATGATGATAATGATATTTTATTTGAATATCTTGTTTTGTATATAAAACAGATGGAATCTAACAGGTTAATCAAACTTACAACATTACATGAGATGAATCAATTAGAAAAGATTTGAAATTGCCTCAGATGGAATACGGAGTGATCAATAGTCCTGATTAATTATTACTTTATTGCAATTCGAGTACCTCTGTTTACACGTCACTAAAGTGCCCATACATAATATGCATTGACAGTCACTTCACCACCATTGGGTTGCGTTCTCAACAAAAATTGATCATGAAATATGAATATCGTCAGTAGAAGTTAACATATGACTAACCATGACATATGACTAACCATGACATATGACTAACCATGACATATGACTAACCATATCATATGACTAACCATAACATATGACTAACCATGACATATGACTAACCATGACATATGACTAACCATGACATATGACTAACCATGGCATATGACTAACCATAACATATGACTAACCATAACATATGACTAACCATAACATATGACTAACCATGACATATGACTAACCATGACATATGACTAACCATGACATATGACTAACCATAACATATGACTAACCATGACATATGACTAACCATGACATATGACTAACCATGACATGTGATATCCTAGTCTAGGTGTAACATTGTTTTACGATCCGCTTTCCTTGCTACGGTCAAGGCCATTTTTGGTATGAACTTCTAAAATGCGGTAAAAGCTGAAGCCCTTTGCTTTTTTGTTTCACTTTTATCACAAGATTTAACAAAATAAACATGACTAACAATAGAAAATGACGCCATTGTAAAGGTCAGGGTAAAAGTCAAAGTACAGGTCAAGGTAAAGGTCAAGGTAAAGATAAAGTACAAGACTTGAATCGGCGTCTTAGCACGCGATTTCCACCCATATGTGCTCGGTCGCCTATCCAGAAGTGTTCGGAGACTTCTGGATAGTGTCGCTTCAAGCATCGAAACTCACGATGCGAGGCGGCATTCCTCACCTTCTCAGAGTGCTAACCTGGAACACATTTCTGCCAGGGCTGGGTCGGCCGCGGGTTTTTGTTTGTTTTTCAACCACGAGTACAACTCATACTGTTTCCAGCGGGAATCGAACACAGGTTATCCGAACATCGATAGCCCAGTCGGGTGGTTTTCAAAACTAGGCTACCAAGGCACCCTCACACACCATAGTATTCCCCTCAAAACATTTATTACTATGGCGTGCTCTTGTAACGTAACTCGAATAACGTAAGATGGATATATCTCTATTTATTATCTCTATCTTTATGTTAACAATCAACATTTTTTTAACATGTAATGAGAGGAGACCAACTGGAATATATTGTAACAACTGTAAAATTGAGGGACGAAGAGATACAGGGAGCAAAGAGAAAAAAATAACAGAAACAAGAAAAGGAGTTCTTTAATGTTATTTAGAACCAGTCTTAACATATGTATGTGAATCATGGACAATAGGAAAACAAACAAGAAAATCACTGGAGGTTGTGGAATTGTGATTTTACAGAAGAATTTTGCGAATATCATGGACAGCTAAGAAGAGTAATGAAACGTTCTGAAAGAGGCCAATCAAAAAGAGAGCTAATTTCCAAAATTAGGAACAAACAATTATCTTTTTTTTTTTTTTTACCGTGTAATGAGAAGGATACAGCGGGAATATATTGTGACAACTGGGGAAATTGAGGGACGAAGAGATAGAGTGAACCAAATAGAAAATATACCACATAGCTTAAGAGAATGGCTTGGCAGAAGGTCAACAACAGAAAAGATAAATAGCTGCCGAGATCGAAAGTTGTGGAGAGACATGATCACCTACGCCAGCAGGTCGGGTACTTGATGATAATGATGATGATGATGATGATGATGATGATGATGATGATGATGAACTTTATGTTACTATTATATCTGCTTATGAACATATTCGTGATGCCTAATATTGTTCTAACGGTGTTAATTTACGTGCAGAATTACTTGCTAGCGCGGGCCAACCTTTCAGAATCTGAATAATAATTTCTATCAAAACATTTCACTGAATTTATTATTTTAAACCCGTTTTCCAAAGATAGTGAAAATGAATGAATTCCTGCCACCTTCTGCTGACAATCGACAGTTCACGGAGCATCACGGAAGGAAAAATTATTTCTTATTTCAGAATTGATAGAAGACATAACATCATTCTTACATAGAAGCAAGATCACATTATTGATTATTGAATGAATTTTATTGATTTGTTGAATTATCACAACTGGCAGATTTCTTTCTCCCATTTATTTATTTCTCCCTTTTATTTATTTCTCCAATTTATTTATTTCTCCAATTTATTTATTTCTCTAATTTATTTATTTCTCAAATTTATTTATTTTCACAAATTATTTATTTCTCCAGTTTATTTATTTTTACAATTTATTTATTTCTCTAATTTATTTACTTTTACAATTTATATATTTCTCTAATTTATTTATTTTACAATTTATTTATTTCTCTAATTTATTTATTTTTACAATTTATTTATTTCTCTAATTTATTTATTTTTGCAATTTATTTATTTCTCTAATTTATTTTATTTTTTCATATATTTATTTCTCCAATTTTTTATTTCTCCCATTTATTTATTTTTACAATTTATTTGTTTCTGCAATTTATTTATCCCTAGTTAGTCCCAGAATTTCTTGAAGTATATGCGGTCTAATTGTGCCTGTAAGGTGTTGATTATAGATACATCGCTATTCACACTGAACACTGCGGATCGACCAGGTCCCTTTTCCCACTTCAGATTCATAAGTCTCTCACTATAGGCATCATTGTCCCTTTTCCCACTTTAGATTCATCTGTCTCTCACTTTAGACATCATTGTCCCTTTTCCCACTTTAGATTCATCAGTCTCTCACTATAAACATCATTGTCCCTTTTCCCACTTTAGATTCATCAGTCTCTTACTATAGACATCATTGTCCCTTTTCCCACTTTAGATTCATCAGTCTCTCACTATAGACATCATTGTCCCTTTTCCCACTTTAGATTCATCAGTCTCTCACTATAGGCATCATTTTCCCTTTTCCCACTTTAGATTCATCAGTCTCGTACTATAGGCATCATTGTCCCTTTTCCCACTTTAGATTGATCAGTCTCTCACTATAGACATCATTGTCTCTTTTCCCACTTTAGATTCATCAGTCTCTCACTATAGGCATCATTGTCCCTTTTCCCACTTTAGATTCATCAGTCTCTCACTATAGACATCATTGTCCCTTTTCCCACTTTAGATTCATCAGTCTCTCACTATAGGCATCATTGTCCCTTTTCCCACTTTAGATTCATCAGTCTCTCACCATTGACATCATTGTCCCTTTTCCCACTTTAAATTCATCAGTCTCTTACTATAGACATCATTGTCCCTTTTCCCACTTTAGATTCATCAGTCTCTCACTATAGGCATCATTGCTTCACAGATGATGATGATGTAGTCTATAAATGATTGCTTCACAGATGATGATGATGTAGTTAATAAATGTTTGCTTCACAGATGATGATGATGTAGTCAATGAATGATTGCTTCACAGATGATGATGATGTAGTCTATGAATGATTGCTTCACAGATGATGATGATGTAGTCAATGAATGATTGCTTTACAGATGATGATGATGTAGTCTATGAATGATTGCATCACAGATAATGATGATGTAGTCTATGAATGATTGCTTCACATTTTATAAAGAAGACACAAGATTTTATGTGGCGAACACATTGTTATTGAACGACGTTAGGGATATTCAGCGAAGTCCAACGAATTCGTTTCTATTTCTAAGTGAAGGAAAAAGCAAAGTGTGCTAAAGTATTGAAGCAAAAACGCTTCGTGTATATAGAATGAAGCAAACAGCAATTTGTATATACATAGTGAAACAAAAAGCTCCTTCTGCATAGAGACTTAAGCAAATAACACTTTGAGTATATAGAGAATAAAACAAATAACACTTTGAGTAGAAATAGAAAGAAAAAAAATAACGCTTTGAGTAGATACAGAAATAAACAAATAACACTTTGAGTATATAGAGACTGAAGTAAATAACACTTTGAGTATATAGAGAATAAAACAAATAACACTTTGAGTATATAGAGACTGAAGCAAATAACACTTTGAGTATATAGAGAAAGAAACAAATAACACTTTGAGTATATAGAGACTGAAGCAAATAACACTTGAGTATATAGAGAATAAAACAAATAACACTTTGAGTATATAGAGAGTGAAACAAATAACACTTTGATTATATAGAGAGTGAACAAATAACACTTTGAGTATATAGAGAAAGAAACAAATAACACTTTGAGTATATAGAGAATAAAACAAATAACACTTTGAGTAAATAGAGAGTGAAACAAATAACACTTTGAGTATATAGAGAATAAAACAAATAACACTTCAAGTATATAGAGAAAGAAACAAATAACACTTTGAGTATATAGAGAAAGAAACAAATAACACTTTGAGTATATAGAGACTAAAGCAAATAACACTTTGAGTATATAGAGAATAAAACAAATAACACTTTGAGTATATAGAGAATAAAACAAATAACACTTTGAGTAGATAGAGAATAAAACAAATAACACTTTGAGTAGATAGAGAATGAAATAAAAATCATTGCATAGCGATTGATTTTTCGTTAGAGTTTGTGGCAATAGTAGAAGATAAGCTCTTTAGAAACAAGTGTTGTTTTCTGGTTACGATTCATTATTTGGCTCATTAAAATGTCAGGACTGCGACAGAGTTGTCGGTAGAGCATGAATTGAAAGTGGTCATCGACTAACAGCTGATTCTTCTTCTTCCTTTCAGCTCCCTGTGGAGCATAGGTCTTTAACAAGCACTTTCAGCTCCCTGTGGAGCATAGGTCTTTAACAAGCACTTTCAGCTCCCTGTGGAGCATAGGTCTTTACAAGCACTTTCAGCTCCCTGTGGAGCATAGGTCTTTAACAAACACTTTCAGCTCCCTGTGGAGCATAGGTCTTTAACAAACACTTTCAGCTCCCTGTGGAGCATAGGTCTTTAAAAAACACTTCCAGCTCCCTGTGGAGCATAGGTTTTCAACAAACACTTTCTGCTCCCTGTAGAGCATAGGTCTTTAACAAGCACTTTCAGCTCCCTGTGGAGCATAGGTCTTTAACAAGCACTTTCAGCTCCCTGTAGAGCATAGGTCTTTAACAATCACTTTCAACTCCCTGTAGAGCATAGGTCTTTAACAATCACTTTCAGCTCCCTGTGGAGCATAGGTCTTTAAAAAACACTTTCAGCTCCCTGTGGAGTATAGGTCTTTAACAAGCACTGTCAGCTCCCTGTGGAGCATAGGTTTTCAGCAAACACTTTCCAAAGCCGTTCTGTTTCTTGCCATTCTTTTAAGATCATTTCATATATTCCCCATCATTTTTATCTCTGCTTTTACCAAGAGTATCTTGGTATTTCTCTTTGTTTTTTCCCCTGGGGATTCCAAAAAGGGCTGTCGTGTAATACTCTGGCTTCCACAGTATATGTCATATCCAGCGTCATTGTCCTTGTTTCATCTCATTGTCCGTTGGTATTTGACCGCTACTTTTCCATAATTCTACGTTAGTGATTTTGTCCTGCCATTTCCATCCTTTTATCCTGCTAAGCATCCATTAATGAAGGTCTGTATCTTCGTGATTGCCATTTTTGTTGTTCTCCATGTTTCACAGCCATATAAAAGGACTGATTTAATATTGGAGTTGAATTTTTTTTTATTGAACCAAATTTCTTTGGATTTCCATGTTTCCCAGTACAAGGAAGGCACTTCTTGTTTTTTGTTTCCATATATTTGAATCATTTTCTTTTCCTTCTTCTTTGTCTATAGTACTGTCCAGATACATTTAAGGTTTAACGTCTAGTACAGGTATTTCTCCTATTGATATTTTGTTATTACAAACTGCATTAATTCTCATAACTGTTATTATCTTTGAACCAGAACTGACCAAGACTTAACTCCTAAAGGTGATCAAGCGAATAGGAATTGCATAGAGGAAGTAAACTCGTGACCCAAAATAACATTTTGAAGTCGTCTTTGCGGGCAGAAAGACGCAGATATCATAGCTTAGCTCAAAACTACGATGCACCAAACAATACGCCTACCTAACGCCCCTTTTAAATCCAGACGCTGAAAACGAGCAGGCATATTAGCTGACAAATTTTGAAGAGAAATAAGGAGAAGAAAATAATCTCGAGCCAGATCTCCCAAAGAACGTTGCTCTCATCACAGCCCGTCTGAAAGAATCTCTGTCTCTAACCACATCTCCCAAAGAAGGTTGCTCTCATCACAGCCCGTCTGAAAGAATCTCTGTCTCTAACCACATCTCCCAAAGAAGGTTGCTCTCATCACAGCCCGTCTGAAAGAATCTCTGTCTCTAACCACATCTCCCAAAGAAGGTTGCTCTCATCACAGCCCGTCTGAAAGAATCTCTGTCTCTAACCACATCTCCCAAAGAACGTTGCTCTCATCACAGCCCCTCTGAAAGAATCTCTGTCTCTAACCACATCTCCCAAAGAACGTTGCTCTCATCACAGCCCGTCTGAAAGAATCTCTATCTCTAACCACATCTCCCAAAGAACGTTGCTCTCATCACAGCCCGTCTGAAAGAATCTCTGTCTCTAACCACATCTCCCAAAGAACGTTGCTCTCATCACAGCCCGTCTGAAAGAATCTCTGTATCTAGCCAGATCTCGCAAAGAACGTTGCTCTCATCACAATTCATCTGAGAGAATCTCTGTCTCTAGCCTGATCTTCCAAAGAACGTTGGTCTCATCACAGTTCCTCTGAAAGAATCTCTGTCTCTAGCCACATCTCCTACTTCTTCTATTGTATAGTTTATCTTTCTGATTTCTTGAAACCTCTTCTCGGTCAGCCCCTATCTTGTTCTTCTACAACAATGCCGACCTTTTTTCCCCTCTCAGTCCACAATGTCTTCTAGACTGAGTTAGATTTTGAACATTTATTGAAAGTATGTATGTCTGTTACACTATATAACAAAACATGTGAGAAAGATAACTAACGTATTAGTGTTACAAGACAGTGATTAGTTATTGCATTCTTGTTTTATATTATTATTATTATTATTATTATACTTAAATTTCGAATTTAAAAAAAAAATCAGTAAATGATATACTTTCATTAATGGATGCTTGTAGATAATCTTTTTTTTTTCTCACTGATACCTAAAAGGTGTCGTGGTTATATCATTTGTCGTTCTTGAGCTGCTCGAACTGTCTGAATTAGTGATTTTCCTTTGTTGTTACATGCCTCTATCACTGCATCTATCCATCTTCTTTTTTTCTCTTTTCACTGATACCTAAAAGGTGTCGTGGTTATATCATTTGTCGTTCTTGAGCTGCTCGAATTGTCTGAATTAGTGATTTTCCTTTGTTGTTACATGTCTCTGTCACTGCATCTATCCATCTTCTTCTGGGTCTTCCTCTTGGTCTTTTTCCATGCATTCTTGAGACGAAAGCCCTTGATGGGTGATTGGTGAGGATTCATTCTGACCAGGTGACCAAACCATTTAAGTTGTTGTTGTTCTATATATTCTTGGCAGGGTTTTTGTTCCTTCCATTATTCTTATGATTTCATTTGGTATTCTATCTCTTCTTGTGTTGCTTGTTACTTTTCTCAGGCATCGCATCTCACATGTATTGATCTTTCTTAAATGTGATTTAGAAAGGGTCCATGTTTGACTTTCATATCACAAATTTGGTATGAAAATGCTATTTTTCATTTGTTGTTTAGCTGCCATAGAAATGTTTGGATGTCTTAACAATGGTGAAAGCTGGGATGTGACAGCATTTGCTTCTGTATTCTCATGTCAATTTCTCTGTCTAGTTTTTCATCTTCAAAGCTTGAAAATAATAAAAAGAATAAATATGCAGTACAAAATCACTAACTTAGAACTATAAGAATATCAGACAAACACCAGCAGACAAAGAGAAAAAACACAGACGATTGCGCCGGATAAGACACTCTCCGGAAGCCAAATGAGAATATTACACGACATGCCCTTTTGGAATCCCGAGAAGAAGAGACAAAGGGAGAGGCTAAAACATTGGAGTAAACAGGTGGAAGCAGAGATGAAGAGGATGGAGAGGACGTGGAACGTTCTAAAAAAAAAATGGCAGAAATCAGAACAGCTCGTCAAAACAGAAAGTGTTTGTCGAAGACGTATGTTCAATGTGTCCAGCATTACAAAAAAATATGCATTGGAAATACATTGACCATGTACTCATAATGAACAAAAGAACATTTTCCAATCGAGTGGATCTATTCATGTGGAAACCATCTGTAAACAGGAAACAACAGGAGAATAAAAGTAACACTACGCAGAACAGTTAATGAGAGATGAACCATGATTGAACTAAGAAACAACCAAGATCTATGGTTATAGTTAGTCGAAGGCCCGGCATCACTGCAAACGAAGTAAAAATCCATAATCGCTCAACCGCCCATGTCAGTGAAATCATATGAATTAAAATGTATCTCAATGAAGGATCCGAACAAAGAAAGGCAGATGTAGTCCTCATCATAGCAAACACAGGACACGTCAAAAGAGAAAAGGCCAAGCGGCACCGAAAGTTAACGCAGCCGAACTATCCTTCTTTATACGATATCATCATTTACTGTAATCAATCGGAATATCGAAACACGATCCGGATAAACCACACAGCTCACTGTGTGCATAGAGCACCAAACTCAGTAGCTCTGGCAGCAAACCGGAAAATCTCTTTCGGATCATGGAAAAAATCATTTAATGATCTTTTCATTTATTTTTAACTCATTAGCTCCGACAGCAAGCCGGACTTGGAATATGAGGCAACTGAAACATGGAACACTTTTCAGACTGAGCCTCAGTGGTTCCTGCCGCCTAACCGCCATATTTACCGGAAGTCTACAAGAATTAGCAGCAACTCGTCAGTCATGGAGTACTATGACTTCTACCCTCAGTGCCATCACCGGCACGAGAAGTCCAGCTAAATACAATCTAACGAACTACAGCTTGGCTAGAAATTGAAACGTAGAAGAAGAAGGGTTTAAAATGAAATAAATTGATAAGTGTGTTTAGATATCTTCTTTTTAAGAACGTTGTTCCGCTACTTTCTAAAAACATTTGACGATCATTGATGAGTAATGTTATATAAATATTTGATATACATTTTATGGTTTTTTAAACTTAAACTGTGGGACTGGTTGGTCTCGAGGCAAGACGCCGGCCTCGAGACAGAGAGGTTGTGGGTTCAAATCCCGGTTGGTTGGGATTTTTATTTATGATTTCTCTCTGCGGCAACCACCCCTGGTCTCAGCAGCGAGGCCCGGCTTGAAACGTCAGTTGATCATCGATGGAAAAAATATGAGTACCTCCGAAGTCGGAGTTATCTGCCTGTGCGACGAGGAACCCTTGTACACACGGCTGCCAGGGAGAAAGGGATTAACACGCAAAATTCTGTTCCTAGTCTCTAGGGACTTCGTCACAGGTAAAAGCTGGCGAACGCAAAAAAAAAAAAAAAACTTAATTTATATTTTGGGGATGCCAGACCGCCAACAGTTTTTAAGGCAGCACTTGATAAAGAAAAGGTCAATGGCCATTGCTGAAGGTTATTAACATCACAGCTGCCAACTTCAGGTCAAATAAACCGTCAACCTTTCTAGGGAAAATTTGGCTTCAAGAATTGTGCATTGCACAGTAGCTTGCTTTAATCTCAAAATAGCATTTTTATTCTAATTCTGGTATAGAATGTTGATAGAAACAAGTAGACGAGTTCTTAAATGTTATGAGCAGCCAGTCTTAACATATGGATGGGAATCATGGACAATAGGACAACATACAAGAAAATCACTGGAGTCTGTAGAAATGTGGTTTTACAGAAGAATGTTGAGAATACCATAGACAGCTAAGAAGAGTAATGAAAATGTTCTGAAAGAGATCAAAGCAAAAAGAGAGCTAATTTCCAATATTTGGAAGAAACAATCATCATTTTTTGGCCACGTAATGAGAAGAGAACAGCTGGGATATATTGTAACAACTGGAAAAATTGGTTAATGGTTATTGGTTATGGAAGGCCTCGGTATCACTGCAAACGAATTAAAATCCATAATTGCTCAACCGCCCGTGCCAGTGAATCATCCGAATTACTAACACATCTCCCAAACAAAAAAAAGGTAACTGTAGTCCCCATCGTAGCAGTCTCAGCACACGCCAAAAGACATAAGGCGAAACCGCACAGAAAGTGAACACAGCCAACTGTTCCCTGTCATACGATATCATCATTCATCGTAAACAAGCGGGATATCGAAGCAGGATCAAAACGGATGAGACACACAGCTCACGGTGTGCACAGAGCACTTAACTCAGTAGCTCCTGCAACAAGCCGGACTGGAATATGAGGAAAAATTTAGGGACGAAGAGATAGAGGGAAGCAAAGGAAAAAAGATACCAGACAGCTTAAGAAAATTGCTTGGCAGAAGGTCAACAACAGAAATGATAAATAACTGTCAAGATCGAAAGTTGTGGAGAGACATGATTACCTACGCCAGCAGGCCTGGTACTTGATGATGATGATTATGGAATGTTTGCAACATTTTTGTATGAAGATGGCATAACTCTACTATAAGTCCTTCATTCTTAAAGTTGATATTTTGCAGAAGTGGTTGACATTTGTGGTCCTAAATACAAGTTTGTGAATATTTTCTCCTATTTCTTGTTTTTCCTTCTTAGCGATCACCAATTAAGTAGGCATGGGTACGTCGTGTCGCTATTTTACCGCAAAGCTGAGATATCTGCCTTTCGGTCCGACGTATCCGTATTCTACTTTGGTAGATTTGCGTAACGATATTATTGCCACGGATGTGTTTCTACCATTTTCGACTTTTAACTATCAAGAGTTATTTTAAGGGGCGCAAGTGGACACTGGACATCGTGTTTTTTATTGCCTTTAGCCGAGAGGGATAAGAATCCAATCTCACTACAAAGAAGCTAGGGGAAGGTAAAGCCACGAAGAAACCAGGATATGATCAAGACAAGAAAAAACCATCGAAGGATAAAGCTACGAAAAAACTAGGGGATGATAAAGACAAGAAGAAACCAGGAGATGATAAAGACAAGAAAAAAACCCGGAGATGATAAAGACAAGAAAAAAACCCGGAGATGATAAAGACAAGAAGAAACCAGTGAAGGGTAAAGACAAGAAGCCAGAGAAGGGTAAAGACAAGAAGAAACCAGGGAAGGGTAAAGACAAGAAGAAACCAGGAAGGGTAAAGACAAGAAGCCAGAGAAGGGTAAAGACAAGAAGAAACCAGGGAAGGGTAAAGACAAGAAGAAACCAGGGAAGGGTAAAGACAAGAAGAAACCAGGGAAGGGTAAAGACAAGAAGAAACCAGGGAAGGGTAAAGAGAAGAATAAACCAGGGAAGGGTAAAGACAAGAAGAAACCAGGGAAGGATAAAGACAAGAAGAAACCAGGGAAGGATAAAGACAAGAAGAAACCAGGGAAGGGTAAAGACAAGAAGAAACCAGGAAGGATAAAGACAAGAAGAAACCAGGGAAGGGTAAAGACAAGAAGAAACCAGGGAAGGATAAAGACAAGAAGAAACCAGGGAAGGGTAAAGACAAGAAGAAGCCAGGAGAGAATAAAGCCAAGAAGAATCCACTGATTCGAAGTGAAAAATGTTCGCGTCCATGGCGAGATTCGAATCCAGGACCTTTCTGTCCATAGCCGGACATACCCCCCCCCCCTTTTTCTCCCCTCGAAGCCCAACTACTGCTGTAAGTTTCTAACAACAAAAATTAAAGGTGAAATTAATGTTTATCTTTGTGGTGTTTGTTAACTTCATGCTTGTGAGAGGGAAAGTTGTTAAGTTTCGTTAATTGCGACATTCATTCATGTTTTAAATATACGTCATTTAATTTACAAATACAAATAAATAAATACACGTAATGGAACACAAAGTAAGTTGGTTTGACTACGTCCCGGGTTGTCTAGCCAGCCAAAAGTTCTTTCTGTGAGGAATTGTGAAAGGAGCAAGAAGAAGAGGTAGCCATAGAAAGAGATGGGATGATAACATCAAATAATGGACAGTATTCGATTCTCCAGAGTTCCAAAGAATTCGTGTAGATATAGAGAATACCAGACTCAAGGGTCGACCACGAAAAAGATGGATCGATGGAATATTAGAAGCACTAGGAAACATAACAGAAGCAGAGGCGAACAGAAGAGCAAAAGACCGCAAATTATATCTCCCCTCGACGCTGGCCACACATACATAGACGCTGAAAGGCAGTGAGGAAGGAAAAAAAGAAGAAGGAAATATAACAGCAGCAGAGGCGAGCAGGAGGAACTTTCATTGCACTGGGAAACATATGGAAATCAAAAAAAAATTAGGTTAAATACAAAAATAAAAATTTTCAAATCAAATGTTAAGGCGGTCCTGTTATGTGGCTGTGAAACATGGAGAAAACCAAAATTGACAATCGTGAAGATACAGACTTTCATTTATGGATGCTTACGCTGGTTAAAAGGATGGAATGGCAGGACAAAATCACTAACATAGAATTATGGAAATGTACCAGTCAAACACCAGTGGATAAAGAGATACAGCGAAGACGATGGCGCTGGATAGGACACACACTACGGAAGCCAACTGAAAGTATTGCACAACAGGCCTTTTTTTTGAATCCCCAGGGGAAAAGACAAAGAGAAAGACCAAGGAATTCTGTGAGAAGACAGATAGAAGCAGAGATGAAGATGATGGGGAAGACATGGAATGATCTTAAAAGAATGACAAAAAACAGAACGACTTGGGAAGTGTTTATTGAAGACCTATGCACCACTGGGAGCTAAAAGGTAGATGTGTGATGTGTGTGAGGCGAACAGAAGAGCAAAAGGCCGCAAATTACATCTCCCTTCGACGTGGAAAAATAAATGACGAAGAAGGAAAGAAGAAAGAAGAAGAGAGAAGTGAAGAAGGTTGACGAATTCTGCCAGTGGTGCCCCACGACTCCCTGGGTTATGGAATGAAGAAGAAGATGATATACTTCCTTTATTTGCCCTTAATGAAACGTACAAACATTACGAGAATACGAGATTCAAGGGCCATCCATGAAAAAGATGGATTGATGGAATCTTAGAAACACTATGAAACATAACAGCATAACAGAAGCAAACAAAATAGCTAAGGACCGCAAACTGTGTCTGCCCTCGGTGTTGAAATGCAAATGAGAAATGAAAGCAGAAGACAAAAGGAACAAGGAAGAGTAATTTACATTCTAGTTGAAGCGAACGAGCAGTTAACGAAAACAACGAAAGTATCAGCGATAATACCCTTTGAATGGCAGTAAAAAAGTAAGTAAAGTACCCCCGTCACGCCAAGTCGCGTATAGGGAAATATGGTGGTAGTGACCCTATATTTTACAGACCTTCAGCACATGATTTTTGAGGCAATGTGATCGGTATTACGCCCTTGCTGCTGTACTTTCCCAGAAAAAAATCCGGTGCCCATTAAAGGCTGGGTGAACCCGGAAGCCGTCGGTTGGGATCCAACCCTACCTCTAGTCCTTTGCAGTCTAGTTCACTAACCACTGAGCTATCGCTGCTACCTTTGAATTCTTCTTTCGTCTTCTTGTATCCTTCCTCCATTGCCTTTGGCGTCGAGGGGAGATACAATCTGCGATTCTTTGCTCTTCTGGTGGCCTCTTCTGGTGTTATCCTTCCTAGTGACTCTAGTATTCCCTTTATCCATCTCTTTCTCTGTCTTCCTCTTAATCTGGCGTTTTCGTAGCGTTTGCTTAAACCTTTGAATGGCAGTACTTATTCTATATTCTAGGATTATAAGCGCACATTTATTAATGACGTTTGAGTGGTCAGAAGCCAACATTGCAAGTGGATACCGCCTCCGGATTTTTTGCTCTTTTCCTATTGGCTCAATTTCAGACAATTACATGGAGTCGTGCTATTTTTATTACTTGTTTTGTTAGATGATTTCTTGTTTTTTCTTTAACTTTCGAAAGTTAAGATGGCACGATCCTTGTTTACCCGTTCATCGATCGATCCGGTGTGAAAGTTAAATATGATGACGTCATCTTGAACGTTTCTAGTGTGTAAACACTTGACTGGCTCCCAGCTTCTCTCTGAGTGTGGACGTGGCCGGTAAACACATCACGGTGTTTCTTTACATTTAATGGAGCAGAATCCAGTCATTGTCGAGCCAGATTTCAACGAGCTCATCTAGGACAACATCAAAGAGGAGGATGCAAACGGATCCGTAGAACGATATCTATTGAATGTTTGGGCATTTACAGCACGCTCTGCAGGCAGAATACAGTCAAAGAAGACATCCGTACGTATGTACTGTCCACGACTACCAACACGATGGAGGTGATGGCAGTAACTAGGGCATTCATCTGGGTGGAATCATGAAACTGTACCCACACCTGTGTGCTAAATGATTTGATGAGCATGCTCAGAAACATGGATGGGGGTTCTGTATGCAGGCATTTCGTTGAGTCATTGCAGAAGTTAACGATAAGTAGTCAGCGTTATCTACATACCTCGGCATGGGGGAGTACGGGGCAATGAAAGAGCGGACAGGTTGGCTAGCTGCGCCACCGTTGAAGACGGTCAATCAAATGGATCATGCAAACGTCATTAATCCCCTCCGAGATGGGGAAAGTTCGACAGTCATTAGGCCACGTCACTCTTTCGGATGAAAGAGATGGTAATTAAGTTGGGCACAGCCAAAAACGAGAGGTTTAGTGGGCGTATAAGAAGACTAATCAACCAACACAGAACTGGAGTCGTCAGTCGCTGGGCGCTGTTGGACTTGCTGAAGAGGGAATCTGGAGTCGTCAGTCGCTGGGCTCTTGTTGGACTTGCTGAAGAGGGAATCTGGAGTCGTCAGTCGCTGGGCGCTGTTGGACTTGCTGAAGAGGGAATCTGGAGTCGTCAGTCGCTGGGCGCTGTTGGACTTGCTGAAGAGGGAATCTCAGCACCTATGAACATATTCGGAGTGCATTGGTGATAACTCACAGAAAACTCAATAACTCCATTTCAGGGCAAAGTATCAGGGACAAGAAAACTTAGTAGACAGAGACAGCGATGAAAAGACAGGGAATGCTTAACCTTCGTCGTTATCTCAGAAAACAGTTGTTTTCTGAAAGAAGATTGGATAAACATTGCGAGGATGTCATCAAGAGCGTTCTCATGATTCCCAAGATGTCGAAACTGATGATTTCCTATTTTTGATTTCCTGGTTCATTATGAAATTCTGATTCCATAAAGAAGATAGCGAATTATGTTAATGTTCTAGAGGTGTATTCGTTTATCTTAAATTAGAATCGTTAAGACAACGTTACAGACACCCGCAAGTTTAGTCACCAGAAACTGCGCACAATTGTTCAAAACGCAACACGTTCACTGGATCAGTATGAACGATCAGGATGTACACTTTGTTGCTTCTTGGGACGGGAATGTAACAGATGTTATGTTCCGCTTCCGGTGACCCCAATCCGTTCTAAAGTCTTTAAATACGAACATTTTAATTTGTAAATAAATAGAAGAGAAAATTGTTAAAAGAATGGTCATATCATCATCATTAAGTACCGGGCCTACTGCCGTAGGTGATCAAGTCTCGCCACAACTTTCGATCTCCACTGTTATTTATCATTTCTGTTGCTGACCTTCTGCCAAGTCATTCTCTTAAGCTGTCTGGTATCTTTTCTCGTTGCTTCCCGCTATCTCTTCATCCCTCATTTTTTCAGTTGTCATAATATATATTCCAGCTGTTCCCTTCTCGGGACATGAAAATAGCGGGACAAAAGAAACCATATTCTGCATGAGAACATTAATCGAAAAGTACACAGAAGTAAACAAACCAATATATGCCTGCTTCATAGACTACACCAAAGCTTTTGATAGAGTACACCACAAACAAACTTATAGAATGCCTAAAAGAGATACATCTAGATGACATGGATAACGACTAATAAGTAATCTATACTGGGAGCAAACAGCAATAATAAAATATAACAAAGAGAACTCTACACCCATTGATATAAAAAGAGGAGTAAGACAGGGATGCATCCTATCACCAAGCTTGTTCATTCTATACACTGAGCAAATCTTTAAAAACATCACAGAGATGCCAGGCCTACAAATTAATGGAAAGATAAAAAAATAACCTAAGATATGCTGACGATACTGTACTACAAGCAGAAAATCCTAAAGATCTACAACAATTACGTTATGAAATAAACATGACAAGAAAAAAATATGGACTAAATATGAATATAAAAAAGACTAAAATTATAATCATAAACAAAGAAAATACTCAAAACCTACAAGTGGATATCAAAATTGAACAAAATTGATCGAAATTCCAGGAACAGACCTGGAGACAGTTCAGAACTACAACTACTTTGTACACACTATATCCAGGGATAGAAAATGTACGTGAAATAAAAAAAAGAAAGAATAGGAATGGTAAAAAGTAATTTTAATGTCATGAAAAACATACTAACATGAAAACAAATAACACCAAGGCTAAAACTAAGAATAGCAAAATGTTATGTCTTCTCAACATTCTAATATGGTGTAGAAACATGGACATTAGACAAGAAAACATAACAGAGAATTGAAGCCTTTGAAATGTGGATATATATATATATATATATATATATATATATATAAGAATAGGTAGAATTGGATGCAAAGAAAAGAAAACAAACGATGAAGTCTTAAAACAACTAAAAATGAAAAGAGAACTACTAAACACAATTCAAACAAGACAAACGCGTTTTGGCCATGTTAAAAGACACAGCAGCCTACTAACAGTAATCCTGGAGAGGAAAATACAAGGTACAAGAGGCAGAGGCAAACCATGACTAACATGGACAAGTAACATCAAAAGATGGACACACCAGCCTATGACGACAAACTGCACCATCAAAGCAAGAGACAGAGCAGAATGGCGCTCAATTTCCAGCTAACCTTCGTTGCGGAGATGGCACTCGATGAAGATGATGATGTTCCCGTCTTGACCAAAAAATGATGATTGTTTTTTCCTAATTATTGAAAATTAGCTCTCTCTCTGATGTGGCTTCTTTCAGAACGTTTTCATTACTCTTCTTTGTTGTCCATGGCATTCTCAACATTACTTCTGTAAAATCACATTTCTACAGCCTCCAGTGATTTTCTTGTCTGTTGTACTATTGTCCATGATTCGCATCCATATGTTAAGACTGGCTCTACGTATCATTTAAGAACTCTTTCTCTTGTTACTATTGTCAAATATGGATTGCAGAGTATCTTCCTCATTTTTTTTTTTTTTGGAAAGCTGCTTTTGCCTGATCAATTCTGCATCTCACCTCTGTTATACATCTACTATCATTGCTCCCAGATATATAAATTCATTTACATGTTTGAATATTGTTACACTTGTCTTTATATATACTCATATAACAATACCGTAAAAGTAATTATTATTTTCGTTTTGTTCTTTAACTCCTCGTTCCCTTACAACATCGAGCGTAGAGTTTCATGTTCTTTGTTCTTCAGTAAGCTTTCCAGCTGTCACTTTTTTAAAATGTTTATAGTATTCCTGTCTATGATTCTGCTTTTCGCTGACGTCCTATATACATGGTTTTTATAGCGATAATTTATTGTTAGCTATATAAATTGTTGTTTGTTTTTAAGATATATCTTCATTCGTAGCCAAAGCACTTATTTTTGCCATTTCTGTATGTAATCTTTATATAGATATTTATTTTTTTTAATTTATAGTGATATTTTTGTGTAGACTCAATACACAACAAAGCTTATCTAGACAGCTATCACCACTATTGTCCAACAAGGAAGTAACTCTTGATGCAAAACATGAACTCTACAGTACAATCTTCATCTCAGCGTTGTGCTACCAATGTCAATCCTGGACCCTAGATGCAAGAACAACAAGAAAACAACCTCTGCTGTGATGATGTTAGTTAGACGTATGACAGGAAACAGTCTGAGAGACAAGATCAGAAATGAAGAACTGAGAAAAAAGCTAGGAATAGCCCCGCCATAGAATATATAAGGAAACAATAGATAACATGTTTTGGCCACGTGACAAGACAGAGTGACCAAAACACAACGAGCAATCAATAAATGTTGCGAGATCACCAGACCCAAGGGTCGACCACGAAAAAGATGGACTGACGGAATGTTAGAAGCACTAGGAAATAAAACAGCAGTAGAGGCGAACAGAAGAGCAAAAGACTGCAAAATATATCTCCCTCGACACAGAAAGACAAACGAGAAAGGAAAGAAAAAGAATGAGATTTCTGTATATATTTTAATGCGAGGATAATCCGTACTTACTTGACTTATGCCTTGCAGCTCATCCTGAATCAAGGGGAAGCAACCACATCCTGCCAAGTAACCAGATTCTGTGCTATCTTCTCCAACAAAGTTCACATCCATCCTGCAGCCTTTTTTTCTGTCTCAGCTGTTCTTCTCCACATTTGCTTAGGCCTCCCAACTCTCCTAGTTCCTTGTGGATTCCAGAATATTGACTGTCTTGCAATATTGCCTGATGGTCTTCGCAATGTTTAGCCAATCCATCCAGATTTCCCTTTATCGATCTCCGCTCCCACGGATACCTGAGATGTCCTTTTCCATAGGGTGATCCTTAACTGTCTTCTAATTAATCTCTCGAGTTGACTCACATCATGCGTCTTACACATCTCATGTCTAGGATATTTACTTGCTTTGTTTTTTCTCTTCCTGTTTTTCATTGTGGGGGCCTCCTTAGCCTAGTTGGGAAAACCACTCGACTGGGCTAACGACGTTCGGACAACCCGTGTTCGATTCCCGCTGGAAGCAGTGTGAATTGTACTCGGGCTAGAAAAGAAAATACCAACGCGGTCAACCCAGCCACTGGTAGAAATGGATATTAGGGTAGTACTCTGGGAAGTTGAGGAATGCCACCTCGTATCCTGAGTTTCGATGCTTGAAGGGACATTATACAGAAGTCTCCTAACACTCTTTTTATTCCATCGCGCCGGCCTCTGATTTAAATGGTATCCCAAATGATACATTTTCTTCTCATATTCTTATTTGCACTTTTTTTTTAAAACAAAAAAGAATCACAATCCAAATATCTAGATTGAAACAATGAACTTGAAACAAATAAAACATTCAGAATCCGCGAAGTATCAACAATTGTGGAACGAGTGAAATATTTGTAGGATCCGCGAAGCATGGAGCCAACCAATAGCAAAACAGAGTTTTGTTTTAAACTCAGTAGCAAAGTAGCCATGATTTAATAATTTAATTAATTTAATTAAATAATTTTTTGTAGCAGTTTTTGATGAAGATGTAGTGTTATCTACATTTCGAACATCATCTCTTACTCTTCTTCTTCTGCTTATTCTTCTTTATCTTCTACTTTTCTTCCTCTTCTTCTACCTCTTCCTCTTCACTTTCTTCTCCTCATTTTCCCCCTCTAGGTTTTCTTTATTCCTCTTTTTTTCTCAACCCTTTTTGTTCTGCTTCATCTTCCTTCTGTACCTCCTAATCTTTGTTTTTCTCTTTTTGTTATTTCTTTTCTTCCACTTACTCTTCTTCTTCACCCTTTGCCTTTTCTTCCTCTTCCTCTCTCTCCTTTATATTTTCTTCTTTTTTCCTCTTCTTCTCTCTTCTTTATATTTTTTCTTCTTTCTTCCTCTTCTTTCTTCCTCTTCTTCTCTTTTCTTTATATCTTCTTCTTTCTTCCTCATCTTCTCTCTTCTTTTTATTTTCTTCTTTCTTCTCATCTTCTCTCTTCTTTTATTTTTCTTCTTTCTTCCTCATCTTCTCTCTTCTTTTATTTCTTCTTTCTTCCTCATCTTCTCTCTTCTTTATATTTTCTTCTTTCTTCCTCTTCTTTCTTCCTCTTCTTTCTTCCTCTTCTTTCTTCCTCTTCTTCTCTTTTCTTTATATCTTCTTCTTTCTTCCTATTTTCTCTTCTTTATATTTTCTTCTTTCTTCCTCTTCTTCTCTTTTCTTTATATCTTCTTCTTTCTTCCTATTTTCTCTTCTTTATATTTTCTCCTTTCTTCCTCTTCTTCTGTCATCATTCTTCCTCTTCTTCTTTCTTCTTTATATTTTCTTCGTTCTTCCTTTTCTACTACTTTCTTTTCCCTTCCTTCTTCGCTCTCGTCTTCATTTGTCTTCACCTGCGACGCCTACTGATTACTCCCACTTCATTATCAGCCTTTAAAAGCAAGTTAATAATCCTTCGTCCTCTGTGTTATGTCTGGCAGTAAGCAGCGATATCAGCCCCTTACTACCTAACGAAGTACCATCTAAACGTAATAACTTTGAGAGTTGTGTTAATCTATCTTCTCTTCTTTACCTACATTGATTATTATCTTTTTCAGGCCTACCACGCGATAGTAGAACATAATCTTGATCAATTATGGTTCACAAACTCTGACGTAAGCAGCCACCTATGAGCACTAACCCTTTAGACCCACTTCTGCTGCAGAGTCTCTTGTGTCCTCATAAAAACACTGTAACAGCGTTAACCATACAATCAATCTTTGAAGTAAAAACGAGAGTGCGGCAAAGTTGTCCTCTGGCATCCATTTTTACTGCAATAGACTGGGTAATGAGACAGATAGCAGAAGATATTCACAGAAGAATACGATAGACAATTATGCTGGCGATGGAATAATTGAAATACCTTAATGATATTACATCTTTAGTCAATTGCGACACACGCAGCAAATAGAAAGTCGGTTGATTGAATAAACAAAGTCAGCAAATTGAATTACAGATAAACAAAGTGGTGACGAAGTCATGACCCTAAATTTAGAGAACACTGCATCAGTCACAAAAAACAAACCCCCAGCAATTTGTAGTAACAGGTATAGACACATCCCGTAATAGCATTGTAACTAACACAAGATAGGGAGACAGCAAACATGTTTTTTTTTTTAATATCTAATAAGCCATAGACAAAAAGAAAGGAATTGAAGTCAACGGTCACAGAATAAACAATTGCGATATGCGGATGGCACAGTCTTAATATCAGAGACAGAAAATGAACGACAAGAAATGATAGACGTAATAGTAAAAGAATGCAACAAGGAAGGTCTCAGCCTGAATAGTAGAAAAACAGAAGTAGTGATCACATCAAAGAAACAAAAATCACCATCATGCAGCATAAAAATAAACAGGACAAATATGAAACAAGTGCAACACGTCAAATACTTGGCCACAAAAATAATATCATATGGAAGATCTTCTAATTTCCTTCCTCATCTGCCTTTCAGCGTCGAGGGAAGATACAATTTGTGGTCTTTTACTCTTCTGTTCGCCTCTGCTGCTGTTATGTTTCCTAGTGCTTCTAATATTCCATCGATCCATCTTTTTCGTGGTCGACCCTTGGGTCTGGTGTTCTCACAACGTTTGTTTAATGCTCGTTGTGTTGAGTTTTTATCTTTCTGCCTTGTCACGTGGCCAACCATTTTATCTGTTGTTTCCTTATATATTCTATGGCGGGGGCTATTCCTAGCTTTTTTCTCAGTCCTTCATTTCTGATCTTATCTCTCAGACTGTTTCCTGTCATTCGTCTAACACATTTCGTCTCTGTAGAGGTTATTTTCTTATTGTTCTTGCATCTAGGGTC
Source organism: Megaustenia siamemsis (assembly GCA_032433765.1). NCBI lineage: Eukaryota > Metazoa > Mollusca > Gastropoda > Stylommatophora > Ariophantidae > Megaustenia > Megaustenia siamemsis. The sequence goes on from JAVIAB010000088.1 coordinate 59,795,102, forward strand.
CAGGTCTGGCATTGGTAGCCCAACGTTGGGACGAAGATTGTATTGTATAGTGCTCGTTTTGCCTCCAGAGTTATTTCCTTGTTGGACAATAGTGGTGATAACTCTCTGAAAGTATAACACACAAGCCTCTTCTATTACACATTCAAAGTGATTGCAAGAAGCTGCAACTTAAAAATGTGAAAACTTTTGTGGTTAAATATTAAATATTGTACCCCGAAATCTCTCAGATTGATCTATATATTATTTTACACAGTTATATAATTGATATGCTCATTCAACTGGTAAATTATTCTTAATTCTCTCCATCCCAGAGACAAATATAGTGTATTAATTCAGTATAAAAATGTAATCTGTTCTTTATTGTACAAGTTGGCAAAGCTGCAAATAGTTACAGTTCATTATTTATTCACGCTAACTTAAACCATGGAATAATTAATGAAAACGGAAGTACACTTCAATTGGTGGATATTAATAGTTTCTGAGGATCACAGTCATTTCCGGTGGAACGTTAGTTTTTAGAGATTTCTGGAAAAAACACGGAAAGGAAATGGCTCAAATTAGAAACCCCTGGTCGACTCCATCTGTCGTGGAATTTTTGATTGACGACATCCCAATCAGAATTACAGGTTGGTTTTTGATGGTAGTCGATAATTGTTGATTTGTTTCACGATGACAGATAGTTTTGATGTTGTGTTTAATGTTTGATGTATTGTGTTTTGTTTCCTCACATTAATGCTGATGTTAATGTTTTCTTGATGACAGATTTTCTTGATGTTGTTTGACAGTTTGGCTTAACATCTAAATGTGATCATCGTGATGTTTTATTTTTTGAGTGTTTCGGTGTTTCTTGATAATTTTCATAATGATGTTTGAGTATATAGACACTAGTAATATATGTGATTATGTTTTAATTTTTTTTATATTAATATCATGTTATAGTATTATAAAGGTTTCTTGAATAATAATAATTATCTCTTTGTCAACACCTTTGATCATCTGTATGTTAATTTTCATTCCTATCTATAATACTAGTTCTTTTTGTTTTTGTTTTTTGCTTTCTATTAATTTTAGGTTGCATGCCCTTTGCAGAAAGTTGTATTTACCACAACCCGTCTGAATGAATCTCTCTCTAGCCAGATCCCCCACAGAACGTCACATTCACCATAACCCGTCTTAATGAATCTCTGTCTCTAGCCAGATCTCCCGCAGAACGTCACATTAACCATAACCCGTCTTAATGAATCTCTGTCTCTAGCCAGATCCCCCACAGAACGTCACATTCACCATTTCCCGTGTGAAAGAATCTCTGTCTCTAGACTGATCCCCCACAGAACGTCACATTCACCATAACCCGTCTTAATGAATCTCTGTCTCTAGCCAGATCTCCCGCAGAACGTTACATTCACCACAGCCCGTCAGAAAATAATCTCTGTCTCTAGCCAGATCCCCCACAGAAGGTCACATTCACCATTTCCCGTGTGAAATAATCTCTGTCTCTAGCCAGAACCCGTCACATCTTCTGTTGTCAGATACAATATCCATTTTATGTCTTGGTGCCACCTTCTTCTTAGCCTGCCCCTGTCGGTTTGTTCTTGAGCCATGCCTTCCATTTTTGTTTTCTACAGCCCTCTATGACTTTTGACGTGATCATAGTATTTTATGAAGCAGCGTGATCACCAACGCCTGTTAATACATAACAATAATGAATCATCATAAGGGTTTAATGTTAACGCTCTTCTGCTTTCCTCTTTCATTTGCCCTTCAGCGTCGAGATGAGATATAATTTGTGGTCTTTTGCTCTTTTGTTGAACACTGCTGCAGTTATGTTGCCTTGTATTTCTAATACTCCATCTATCCATATTTTTCGTTGTTGGCCCTTGAGTCTCGTATTCGCGCAACGTTTGTTAGAGGCTCGCTGTGTTCTTGTCTTTCTGTCTCATAACGTGGCCGAACCATTGTATCTGTTGTTTCTTTATGTATACCATAGCCGAAGTTATTCGTATAATTTTTCTCAGTTCTTCATTTCTGATCTTATCTCTCAGACTATGTTCTGTCATTCGTCTAACACCTTTCATCTCTCAGACTATGTTCTGTCACTCGTCTATCACCTTTCATCTCGTAGGCTACATTCTGTCATTCGTCTATCACCTTTCATCTCTCAAGCTATGTCTGTCATTCGTCTACCACACTTCATCTCTCAGGCTATGTTCTGTCATTCGTCTATCATCTTTCATCTCTCAGACTATGTTCTGTCATTCGTCTATCATCTTTCATCTCTCAGACTATGTTCTGTCACTCGTCTACCACACTTCACCTCGTAGGCTACATTCTGTCATTCGTCTATCACCTTTCATCTCTCAAGCTGTGTCTGTCATTCGTCTACCACACTTCATCTCTCAGACTATGTTCTGTCATTCGTCTATCATCTTTCATCTCTCAGACTATGTTCTGTCATTCGTCTAACACACTTCATCTCTCAGGCTATGTTCTGTCATTCGTCTATCACCTTTCCTCTCTCAAACTATGTTCTGTCATTCGTCTATCACCTTTCATCTCTCAGACTATATTCTGTCTTCCGTGCGTCTAACACATTTAATCTCGGTATTGATTATTGCTGTTGTTGTTGTTATTGTGCTTGAGTCTAGAGTCATAGTCTGGCATATGTAGCACAAATCCAGGTGAAGATTTATTTGTAGGGTGCCCATTTTGCCTCGAGATTTTTGTTTCTGTTAGACACTAATGTTCATACGTGTCAATAATTTTTTTCTTTTCATTTACCCATTATTGTATTTGTATTTATTGTATTGTATTGTATCGTATTGTATTGTATTGTATTGTATCTATTATCACTCTTAAAACTGTCAATTTACTCCATTCAAATAACCATTCTATTACCATCTCCATTATACTACCACTCACCACCCATCATTTCCCTGTTCTTTATTTCTTCCTCCCACCATCATCATCGAGTGCCGTCTCCGCAACGAAGGTTGGCTACCATGGAGCGCCATTCCACTATGTCTCTTGCTTTGATGGTGCAGGTTGTCATAAGCTGGTTTGTCCATCTTTTGATGTTACTCGTCCATGTTAGTGTTGGTCTGCCTCTGTCTCTTTTACCTTGTATTTTCCCTTCCAATATTACTTTTATTAGGCTGTTGTGTCTTATAACATGCCCCAAAAATTTTATTTGTCTATTTTGAATTGTGTTTAGTAGTTCTCTTTTCATTTGTAGTTGTTTTAAAACTTCATCGTTTGTTTTTTTTTCTTTCCATCCAATTGTACCTATTCTTCTATATATCCACATTTCAAAGTCTTCAATTCTCTTCCTCCCATCCTCTCATATTTAATCATTGACACTTTCTTCTACCCCATCCTAGCATTCATTATCTCCCTCATTTTCCATACGTTTCGTCCATTAAGCTCTATAATCGTCACATTTGTATTCTATTTTTTTTTTTTTTGGTTATTGATTTCCATTTTTTTCTTCAAATTAATGTCTTTACTTTGTAATTCTTTTGTTGTTTCTATCCGCACACGCGTCTGTTGTGTATACTGTTTCCGGAATTAGGGGGAAGTAATTACTCAATCAAAATATTTTACTAGTGAATTTGTTTTCACATTTGGCGTGTCTATTTTTTTTATTTTTGTAAAAATATGGTGAAGTTAGTAAACAAGACGTTATGTGGTAATAGTTATGTGGTAATAGTTATGATGAAATAACTGATTAATATTATCCGTATGTTTGTGTTCGTAATTACTGCACCAGTTGTGTTATATTTTCAGTGGCGGATGTTCATTGTTTTGTGAGTGGGTATAGAACAAAAATAATGCCCGTAATAAAAAATAAAATATATATATATATATATAGTAAAGTAAAACTAAATGAAATAATTCTGCAATAAGTACGTACATACAAATACCTGAGATCGATAATAACAACAGATGGCAGATGCACTGAGAAATCAAAAGCAGGATGATCATGATTTATTGAGTGTCGTCTCCGCATCGAAAGATCGAAAGTCTCATGCTTTGATGGTTCAAGTTGTCATAGGCTGACTTATCCATCTTTCAATGTTACTTATCGAATGTAGTTTTTGTCTCTTTTACCATATATTTTCCCAAGATTACTTTTAGAAATCTCATTTGTCTTTTGTTGAACTGCGGTTAGTAGTTCTGAACCAGGATTGGACAAGCTAAGACAGAATTCCATTCAATGTAAAACGTTCTATGTAAACAAATAATTGTCAATTAATGTTAGAAAATGTGTCCTAAAGTGCTATATAAAGAACATGTTCTTCTCTATAGAAGTGAGTAATAGACGTTAAGTAAGACAACACAGAGAACATTTGAGACAGGATGGGCTGTGCTTTATCATAATAATTAAACTAAGATACTAAAAAAAATGTTTGAAAAGAGCTATAGTAACCAGAAAAAAATATTTGAATCATTAGAAACAATCAATCTTCATGTATTGGGCGAAAAGAATGCATTGAAAATACTATGACAACGAGCAGAATGAATATAAAGAAGAGCAAAGGAAAAACAATAGAAAAAATACTGCACAGCTTATCCAAATGACATAATAAAAGATCACCGACTGAAATTGTGACATGCATGAATGACGGAGAGATGTGGAGAGAGATGATCACCTAAGTCAACCGGTATGACACCTGATGATGATGATGATGACAGTGGGACTAGCAGTCTTCTTCTTCTTTCCTTCATCATCTACCTTCCAGCGTCGAGGGGAGATATAATTTACGGTCTTTTGCTCTTCTGTTCGCCTCTGCTGCTGTTATGTTTCCTAGTGCTTCTAATACTCAGTCTATCAATCGTTTTCGTAGTCCACCCTTGGGTCTGGTGTTCACGTAACGTTTATTGAAGGCTCGTTGTGTTGTGTTTTAATCACTCTGTCTTGTCACGTGGCTGAACTATTTTATCTGTTGTTTCTTTATACTCTATGGCCGGGGTTATTCCTAGCTTTTTTCTCAGGTTTTCATTTCTGATCTTATCTCTCAACGGACTACCTGTAGGTGATAATATATAATGGTGTAGAAGGAGGGAAAAGGGGGGGGGGGAGGGGAGAGAAGGTTAATAACAAACTTATTGTAACTTTGAGGCTACATTCTTAAACCCATGTTGACTCTTTAACATGCCAGTTATTCCTTAACTCCATAATTAACACATTTTTTTTATAGTACCCCCCTCACGCCAAGTGGCGTATAGGGAATATGGTGTTAGTGAACATACATATTATAGATCTTCGGCACATGATTTTTGGGGTAATGTGGTAATTAACACATTACCTCGGAATTAACTATTAACTCCTATTTGAAATCTGTAATTTTTTAACTCTGTAATTAATTGCTGATTTTTTTTACAGAATTGTCTACACATTGTACACTTTCCCCATTATCAGTAAATGTGAATTTCGTTATAAATTAATTTATAATTATAACATGTCAGAATATAAATATTAAAAGATAACATTGTGCAGCAATTACCCATACCATTACTTGAGCATTTACTGCGTTTCGTTTATGTCTTAAAACAACATATTAGTTAATGCTGGAAATTACAACAGCGAATATTTAAAAAAAATATTTCCTGATTCGGTTTTGTTTTTACATTTTTACAGAAGGTCTATTTTGCTGTAAAGGAAAAATATTTATATGTTTCTGCTTAATATTTCATTTTTGTTTTTTAATTGTGTGCTAGTGTAATTATTTATTTATTTTTTATTTTTTTTATTTTAAAGTAACTGAAAGCCCATGCTAGCAAATTGTCAGAATATCTCTCAATGATGTTGAACATTACAGAAAATCACTGGAGTCTGTAGAAATGTGGTTTTACAGAAGAATTTTGAGAATACCATGGCCAGCTAAGAAGAGTAATGAAGATGTTCTAAAGACGCCAAAGCAAAAAGAGAGCTAATTTCCAATATTCGTAAGAAACAATCATCATTTTTTGGCCATGTAATGAGAAGAGAACAACTGGAATATATTGTAACAACTGGAAGAATTGAGGGACGAAGAGATAGAGGGAAGCAAAGAGAAAAAATACCAGACACCCTAAGAGAATTGCTTGGCAGAAGGTCAACAACAGAAATGATAAATAGATGTCGTGATCGAAAGTTGTGGAGGGACATGATCACCTACGCCAGCAGGCTTAGTACTTGATGATGATGATGATGATGATGATGATGATGATGATGTTGAACAATCATTCATTTTCAAAAATGAAAAAAAAAAATTACTTGTATCAACCATGCAACAATCTAGGATGATTCACATCTCTCCTCTACTAGACCACACTGCATTCACATCTCTCCTCTACTAGACCACACAGCATTCACATCTCTCCTCTACTAGACCACACTGCATTCACATCTCTCCTCTACTAGACCACACTGCATTCACATCTCTCTTCTACTAGACCACACTGCATTCAAATCTCTCCTCTACTAGACCACACTGCATTCACATCTCTCTTCTACTAGACCACACTGCATTCACATCCCTCCTCTACTAGACCACACTGCATTCACATCTCTCCTCTACTAGCCACACTGCATTCACATCTCTCCTCTACTAGACCACACTGCATTCACATCCCTCCTCTACTAGACCACACTGCATTCACATCTCTCCTCTACTAGACCGCACTGCATTCACATCTCTCCTCTACTAGACCACACTGCATTCACATCTCTCCTCTACTAGACCACACTGCATTCACATCTCTCCTCTACTAGACCACACTGCATTCACATCTCTCCTCTACTAGACCACACTGCATTCACATCTCTCCTCTACTAGACCACACTGCATCTCGTCTGCCCCCTTATCTCGTTCCACACTCTGCGACATCTCAGTCTTTCCTCCTCTAGGGTACCCTGTATTCTTCTGGTGTGTTCTTTGCTCTTTGTGGATGCACACGGACCTGTGATGGGGAACTTCTGGTTATTTCCAGATCCGGAAATCCGGTTATTTGCTGGGTGCGCACACGTTCACTTGGGTGCACGAACACGAACCCCGTGAGTGTGAGGTGGGTGTGGACCACATTCCTCTTCTCAGGTCTGTGCACTGGGGACATTTTCTGCAGTCACATTGTCCAGTGCACAGTGACACAGGCCGGCTGTGCCATAATCATGATGATGATGCTGGTTAGAATTTTTAAACGAGCCAGCAAACAATACAGCAGAAGTATCGATGACAAACTACCATACCTTTGACAGATGAAAACAAAAATTTTGTGTCATGAAGAGCGTGTCAGTAATTCTGAGCTAATTAAATGGTTACATTGGGAATATCTGTCTTGGTTTTTATGAACTTCACAATGGCATCGAATTCAAGTCATATAAATTGTATTAAACTATCTTTTACGATACATATTACCATTGCTGGTGTATGTCGGGGGGCAACGATAGAACCAGAGGGATAAAGGCCGTTTGGTCAAGCAGTCGCCACAATGTGTGTAACTCAGGATTTTTATTTCACCCCCGATAGAAAATATCCTTTCTGTCTGCCGCAGGTTTCAAACACCGTACGTCGGCTTTTCAGCCAGCGGAACAGTGGTTTTAGCCGTACGGCCCCGCGCACCTCCCATGTTCTTAATTGTGTTCTTAATTGAAATTTAACTAATATCCAATACTAAGAAAAAAAACAATCATCAGTTTTTTTGCCATGTAATGAGAAGGGAACAGCTGGTATATATTGTGACAACTGGGAAAATTGAGGGACGGAGGGATAGAGGGAAGCAAAGAGAAAAGATACCAGACAGCTTAAGAGAATGGCTTGGCAGAAGGTCGACAACAGAAATGATAAATAACTGTCGAGATCGAAAGTTGTGGAGTGGACAGCAGTCAGAGTACTTGATGATGATGAATTATAATTTGCCACATCTTCTAGAGAGTATATCCATTCTAACATTGTGCTACCATTACCACATATGGTCATTTACATCTAAGCATACAAAGAAAGTTTGATACTGCAGAGATACGATGTCCGAGAAGAGCGCTTGGCGTGACCAGAAGAGACAGAATCAGAAATGATATTATAAGAGAAAGTGTAGGCATTGAGCCAGTACTAAGCTACATACAGAAACAACAAATAAACTATTTTCCCTATCTCATCATCATCAAGTACCGGGCCTGCTGGTGTAGGTGATCATGTCTCTTCACAACTTTCGATCTTGACAGTTATTTATCATTTCTGTTGTTGACTTTATGCCAAGCCATTATCTTAGGGTGTCTGGTATTTTTTTCTCTTTGCTTCCCTCTATCTCTTTGTTCCTCAATTTTTCCAGTTGTTACAATATATTCCAGTTGTTCTCTTCTCATAAAATGGCCAAAAAATGATAATTGTTTCTTCCTAATATTGGAAATTAAGAGGCCAACACAAAAAGGGAGCTCTTAAAAAACGTCAGAAAGAAGCAATCAACATTTTTCGGGCACATCATGAGAAGAGGAAAGTTGGAATACTTGGTTACAACTGGCAAAATAGAAGGAAAGAGAGATCGCGGACGACTAAGAGAGAAAATACTGGATAGCTTGGTGTCATGGCATGGGAAACAGTCAACAACAGAACTGATACGATGCACTGTAGATAGAAGATTGTGGAAGGACATGATCGCCTACGCCAACCAGTATGGCACATGATGATGAATATTGGAAATTAGCTCTCTTTATACTTTGACCTCTTTCAGAATATTTTCATTACAATTCTTAGCTGTCCATGGTATTCTCAACATTTTGTGGCGATTCATGATTGTACAAAGAAATTTCGACGGTGCTTTTCTGTTGCCTTCCGTTGGTTTGTTTACGGTTGACTCCGCTATTCTTTGACTAAAAAGTCTCACCCACAAGGCAGTGGGGTTGTTTCACTTCGGGGTACCCTCCCTTAGCCTTCTACTCTCCCGAGCATTCCTGCAAGGCAGGTTGCCCGACCTGACACACTATTTTCCCGATCTACATTTAGTGTGACTCCTTACCATACAAAACATATATTAATCGAGGGGAAAACGCAAGAGGTAGACCAGAGTAAGATGGACATACAACTTTAAAGAAACGCTACAACAACAGCAAGTGGTAATATGGCAACACGCCAAAAGTGTGAGAACTAGAACTTTGCGTCTCCCTCGACACCCAAACAGGTAGAGGATGAAGGGAAGAAAGAAAGAAAATTTGAAATAGTCTTCGTCTTCTTTCTTTCCTCGTTTGCCTGTCAGCGTCCAGGGGAGATATAATTTGCTGTCTTTTGTTCTTCTGTTGACCTCTCGTGTTGTTCCCTTGTGTTTATAAAACATCATTCCGTCCAACCATACACCCATCCATCCATCCATTTTTTCTGTCTATAAAGCTACCTTTTGTCTGTCTATGACGTTACCCTTCTGTTTATAAAGCTACTTTTTGTCTGTCTGTAAAGCTACTTTTTGTCTGTTTATAAAGCTACTTTTTGTCTGTCTATATGGCTACCTTTTTGTTTGTCTATAAAGCGACCTTTTTATCTGTCTATAAAGCTATCTTTGTGCCTGTCTATAAAGCTACTTTTTTGTATGTCTATAGAGCGACCTTTTAAATCTGTCTATAAAGCTACTTGTTTGTCTCTCTATAAAGCTACCTGTTTGTCCGTCTATAAAGCTACCTTTTCTGTCTGTCTATAAAGCTACTTTTTGTCTGTCTATAGAGATACATTTTTGTCTGTCTATAAAGTTACTTGTTTGTCTGTCTATAAAGCTAATTTTTGTCTGTTTGTAAAGCTACCTTTTTATCTGTATATAAAGCTACCTGTGTGTCTTTCTGTAAAACTACTTTTTCTATATGTCTATAATCTACTTTTTCTATCTGTCTATAAAGCTACCTGTTTGTCTGTCTATAAAGCTACTTGTTTGTCTGTCTATAAAGCTACATTTTTGTCTTTCTATAGAGCTACCTTTTCTATCTATCTATCTATAAAGCTACTTTTTTCTATCTGTCTTTAAAGCTACCTGTTTGTCTGTCTATAAAGCTACTTTTTTCTATTTGTCTATAAAGCTACTTGTTTGTCTGTCTGTAAAGCTAATTTTTGTCTGTCTATAAAGCTAACTTTTTTATCTGTCTATAAAGCTACATGTCTGTCTGTCTATAAAGCTACCTTTTGTATCTGTCTATAAAGCTACTTTTTTCTATCTGTCTATAAAGCTACCTGTTTGTCTGCCTATAAAGCTACCTTTTCTATCTGTCTATAAAGCTACCTTTTCTATCTATCTATAAAGCTACTTTTTTCTATCTGTCTATAAAGCTACCTGTTTGTCTGTCTATAAAGCTACTTTTTTTCTATTTGTCCATAAAGCTACCTGTTTGTCTGTCTATAAAGCTACTTTTTTCTATCTGTCTATAAAGCTACCTGTTTGTCTGTCTATAAAGCTACTTTTTTCTATCTGTCTATAAAGCTACCTGTTTGTCTGTCTATAAAGCTACGTTTTTCTATCTGTCTATAAAGCTACCTGTTCGTCTGTCTATAAAGCTACTTTTTTCCATCTGTCTATAAAGCTACCTGTTTGTCTGTCTATAAAGCTACTTTTTTCTATCTGTCTATAAAGCTACCTACTTCTTCTATCTGTCTATAAAGCTACCTTTTTCTTTCTGTCTATAAAGCTACTTCTTCTATCTGTCTATAAAGCTACCTTTTCTTTCTGTCTATAAAGTTACTTTTTTCTATCTGTCTATAAAGCTACCTTTTCTATCTGTCTTTAAAGCTATCTTTTCTGTCTTGATAAAAACAACACCTCTGTTCCGACTACTGACTTGCTAATTCAATGAACATTTTCCGTTGTACCTTATTTAAAACACACTCCTAAGTCATCACATTAATGAGTATTAGTGAACACCTATTTTGCAGTCGTGTGTGCATAAGCAACACTGTTTTTTAAACCTGTTTATCATTTTTGATAATTACTTCTGCAAAGTAAATATTCATAAATACTTTGTCGATTTCAAAAATAGAATATTTTTCAACCGCGGCATGTTTTTATAACGAAAATTTGATTCAATGTTGAGGTACAATGCAGACCGGAAGTAATGAAGAAATGCATTACGGAAGTTACATCATAGCGAAATTATCAGGGAACATTTGAGATATTATTTTTGTTCCTTTTGACGGGGAACGAAGAGTAATATTTAAAGTAAATCTGACTTTATTTTTATGATATTTTGAATTTGTAGTCCTTTTTTTTTAAAAAATTAATAAATCTTAGATGTTAATAGTTTCAGACGGGAGATGAAGTTCTGAAATAAATGGCAAATATAACGTGTTTGTTTTCGGTTATCTGGCATTTTCATTTCTTGTTTTATTTGTTTTCACATGATTTTGTATTTTTTTCCTTTTGTTAGTTTTCTTAGTATTTACATGACTTTATTTTCCTGATGTTAATTTTCTTATTTACATGATTTTATTTTCCTGTTATTGGTTTTTTTTTATTTACATGACTTTATTTTCCTGATGTTAATTTTCTTATTACATGATTTTATTTTCCTGTTATTAGTTTGTTTTTAATTTACATGGTTTTGTTTTTTCCTGTTGTTAGTTTTCTTATTTACACGACTTTATTTTCATGTTGTTAGTTTTCTTTTCCTTTCCAGATTTGATTTACCCGTTGTTAGTTTTCTTAGCATTTACATATTTTTTTTGTTTCCTGTTGTTAATTTCTTAACATTTACGTGCTTTTGTATTCCCTATTGTTAGGTTTCTTTCTATTTACATAATATTAATTCTCGCGTTTTATTCTCTTAGCATTTATATGGGTTTCTATTCTCGTTATTACTTAGCATGCACTGTTGATAGAAGATTGTGGAGGGACATGATCACCTACGCCAACCGGTATGGCACATGATGATGATTCTCGTTATTACTTAGCATTTACATGTATGACTAAGGCCTCTGTAGTTTAGCTCGGAAAACCTGCCCGGTAGCTACCGACATTAGGACATCCTGTCTGTAAAAGAGGCGAGATTCCCGCTGGAATCAGTGTGGATTATACTCTTAGTTGGAAAAAAAAATATACACCCGCGGTCGACCCAGTCGCTGGCAGAAATGGGTACCAGGGTTCATACTCTGGGAAGGTGAGGAATGGCGCTTCGCTGGTGAGTTAAGATGCTTGAAGCGATACTAGACAGGAGTATACGAACACTACTGGAAAGACGGACGAGCACATATGGGTGAAAACCCGCGTGCTAAGACGCCGATTCAAGTCTCGTACCTTTACATTTACATGTATCATTGATAACTGTTGAATATTACACTTATTGGGAGCCGTATAGCTCAGTGGTTAGTGAACTGGTCTACAAAGGACAAGATGTAGGGTTCGGTCCCAACCGACGGCTTCCGGGTTCACCCAGCCTTTAATGCGTACCGCATTTTTCTCTAGGAAAGTAAAGCGGAACGGACGTAATACGGACCACATTACCCCAAAAATCATGTGCCGAAGTTCTGTCAAATTTATGGTCACTAACATCATATTCCCTATACGCCACTTGGCGTAACGGGGGTACTTTACTTTACGTTTGTTTTTATTATTACTTATTATACAGACCTACAACTCCAACCAATAGATCTAATGGAAGTATAATTGTCCAATTTTGAATTTAGACAGGAAATATTGATGATTAACGCCATCCTCACTTCTCTCCCTTATCCGAGAGTTCATCGGAGATTGGCCGAGTGGTAACATGTCCTGCTTCAAGTTTCTGTTCCATCTAAATCTAGAACATGTATTCTTCTTTCAAATCAGTAGTGGGTGTCCATGTTTCGCAGAAAAGACACATAAGGTAAAGGTCAAGTACGAGACTTAAATCGGCGTCTCAGCACTCGAGTTTTCATCCATATGTTCTCGGCCGCCTATCCAGAAATGTTCGGAGACGTCTGAATAATGTCGCTTGAAGCATCGAGACTCACGATGTAAGGCAACATTCCTAACCTTCCGACCTTCACAGAGTAAAACTCTGGTACCCATTTCTACCAGTTTGGGTATGATTTTTTTTTCCCGAACCACGAGTACCACTCACACTGCTTCCAGTGGGAACCAATCACGGGTTGTCCGAACGTCGGTAGCCCAGTCCAGGTTGGTTTTCCCAACTAGGCCACCGAAGCCTCCTCCCCATAATAGAAAAAGACACACATGTTGCCACACTTGTAATAATCTGATCTTTTCGTTCCCATACACATTATTGAGGCTACAGGGCTATATTCTGGTTCTAGCTAATACTTCCAATGATAATTCGCATCATCATCATCATCGAGTGCCATCTCCGCAACGAAGGTTGGCTACCATGGAGCGCCATTCTGCTCTATCTCTTGCTCTGATGGTGCAGGTTGTCAGAGGCTGACTTGTCTATCTTTTGATGGTACTCGTCCATGTTAGTCTTGGTCTGCCTCTGCCTCTTTAACCTTGTATTTTCCCCTCCAGGATTACTTTTAGTAGGCTGTTGTGTTTTTTAACATGGCCCAACAATCGTATTTGTCTTGTTTGAAATGTGTTTAGTAGTTCTCTTTTCATTTTTAATTATTTTAAGACTTCATCTTTTGTTTTCTTTTCCTTCCATCCAATTCTACCTATTCTTCTATATATCCACATTTCAAAGGCTTCAATTCTTTTTTCTGTATTCTTGTCTAATGTCCATGTTTTTGCACCATATAGGAATGTTGAAAAGGTATAACATTTTACTATTCTTAGTTTTAACACTAGCGTTATTTGTTTTGATGATAGTTTGTATGATAAGTCTACATCAGTGACAATGGAGCCCCGAGTCCTGATATCTCATGTGATTGACTGTCTCAACTCTTATGTTGTTTACTTATTGAACACACTGTAATCTTGTTTGACACATATTTGCTTGTGTCTGCATTCATCGCCATTCCACATATAAAGGTGGCATTCATCGCCATTCCACATATAAAGGTGGCATTCACCTACTCAATAAACTAATTATGCTGATTATGTAGTTTTTTTGGTTTTTTTTTTCATAGAAGCAACAAAAATCATCATCATCATGTGCCATCAAGAGGTAGGGTTCGATCCCAACCGACGGCTTCCGGGTTTACCCAGCCTTTGATGGGTACCGGATTTTTTTTCTGGGAAAGTAAAGCGGCACGGGCGTAATACCGACCACATAACCTCAAAAATCATGTGCCGAGGGTCTGTAAAATTTATGGTCGCTAACACCATATTCCCTATACGCCACTTGGCGTGACGGGGTTACTTTACTTTACTATCATATGCCATACCGGTAGGCGTAGGATATCAAGTCATTTTACAATCTTCTATCTACCGTGCATCGTATCAGTTCAGTTGTTGACCGTTTTCCATGCCATGACACCAAACTATCCAGTATTTTCTCACTTTGTCGTCCGCGATTTCTATTTCCCCTGTACTTTGGCAGTTGTAAACCAAGTATTCCAACTTTCCTCTTCTCATGATGTGCCCGAAAAATGTTCATTGTTTCTTTCTGATGTTTCTTAGGAGCTCCCTTTTTGTGTTGGCCTCTTTGCAATAAAATTACACGACCAAAATACCATCACTATAAATTACCAGTGAAAAGTGTCACCACTATTTCCATTATTTAGTGTTTTATCTTTCAGCCTCGCTTTCACGCAAAACATCACCACTCCATAGACTGTGTTGAATCAAATCAGCGGGATGCTTTATCCATGGGATTAGGGTTCATTCCAAGGAAAACGTTTGAGGATGGATTTCCCCTGGCATTTGACGCATCCTTTCGACCAGGAAGTGATTAGTAGTGCATTCTGGAACCGTCTAGAAGTGTCTTTTGTTTGGTGACACTATTTTGGTTTTGTGCTTTAGCCCGCAGTGACCATATTTTTGAAACCTTCATCCGGGACGGATTACTTTGACTGAAATTTTCCATCAATAAAATGAAATTTCTTCCGTCTTTTTCAAGTCAATAATACATATATTTTAAATCTAATTAAAACACCTAACAATATAGGGTTACAAAACGTTGTCAGGAGATAAAAAACATTAGTGATGCTCACTTAAATGGAAGGTGAAGCATAGTTCCTGTACTTTTCTTATCAGTATTTCTCTCTCTCTCTCTCTCTCTCTCTCTCTCTCTCTCTCTGCGATCAGGACTCAATCAGAGTAGGATTCCAGACTCTCACATGAAGTCAGCTGTCAGGTTAAGTGTGTTGATCGCCACCACAGACAGAACATCACAATTAGAGTCTGCCAGATCCACTCTGATTGAACACCCATTAAAACGTTGCAATGTGCATCCGATTTCAGCCAGCATTTTATTCAGGTGTGCATTCCTTAGCCTTTGACTGTCCCCAATCTTCCTGCAAGGCAGCAGATGATCTTTTCTGTAGGGGGATTCTGCCCTTAGATGGTCGACCCTCCCAGGCTTACGAGCACCATCTGCCCGAGTCACTAGAGGTGACTAACACAGACATGCACACTCACACATTTTCAGTTTCAGTATACAAGATTTAAAACTTGGAGCGAATATTACTGTTATTGTTTCGCCAAATGAACAGCCAGTACAACTTTTTAAATATTTTCTACACAACAACGGAATAATCTATATTTTTAAGTCTAAGAGACGTTTATCATATTGGCAAAATTGGTAAACGTTTGTGTTCCTAATGTATTTTAACAAATCCGGGACAAAAGCTAAAAAATAGGCCAAGATCAGGACAAATTCGCGACAGTAACAAATCCGGGACATAGGTTGAAAAAACAGTACAAAATCGGGACTGTACCAGAAAAATCGGGACGTCTGGTCACCTTATGTTATTGTGTATTTATCAGACGACATTCTAACAACAATTACGAACGACAACAGTTAGTAGCACAGAAAGTCCTTCAGCTGAGATACTCGAACTCAGTAACACCGGCCTTGTCCTCAAAATCCACTTTGTCGACTTTTACAATATGTGTGGTAATTACAGTGACAATATTCTTGTCTCCATTCATAGCTTTGATAGTGCAGGTTGTCATAGGCTGATTTGTCCATCTTTTGATGTTATTCGTCAATGTTAGGCTTGGTCTTCCTCTGCCTCACCTTGTATTTTCCCATCCAATATTACTTTTTGTAGGCTGCTGTGTCTTTTAACATGCCCCAAAAATCGTATTTGCCTTGTTTGAATTATGTGTAGTAGTTCTCTTTTCTTTTTATATTTCTTTTAAGTCTTCATCGTTTATTTTCTTTTTTTTTTATATCCAATTCTTCTATACATCCACATTTCAATGACTTCAATTTTATGTTCTATTGTTTTGTCTAATGTCCATGTTTCTGCACCATACAGGAATGTTGAGATGATATGACATTTTGCAATTCTTAATTTTACGCCTGGTGTTATTTGTTTTGATGGCAATATATGTTCAATACATTTAACATCATGCGTGGCCGCGAGAAGAGCTAACGATTATGTAAAATAAACATCAAATGGTAGTAAGCATACAAATATACAAAGTGGACAAACTACGATTGTCTGACGGTAATATCATTTTATTTATATTTAGGAAGACAATCTTTAGGAGGTAATCTATGTTTAGAAAGACAATGTATACCAGGTAATTTATATTTAGAAAGGCCATGTATACCAAGTAATTTATATTTAGAAAGAAAATTTATATCAAAATTTGAACTTATTAACTGCAGATTCTTCACAAATTAAAATTACGTGATTGTATAACAGCCTGAGGAATAATTCCGTAGTTTAAGTATTAAATGTATCTTACTTACTTAAATGTGCATTATATATTTTCTTTTACTTTGTGGTTAATGCAGGCTCATAGTGCACAAGTTCGGAAATCAATTTTTGTTTATGTGATCAAATTACCGCCCCTGACGCGTTTAATGTTGTTGGTTAAAAGTCAATGTGACCTTAACGGTCCTGCGCAGGTTAACGAACGCAGGTTTTCTGTTTGACAAGATAAGACTAGGTATCTGTGTTGGTGTGATACTTTAACTCTTAATCGTCGAAACTTGTTTCGCTGGTTATCTACCTTGCAGTTAGGGCGTTTCTAACATAAATCATTTCAAACTTATATAGGCAAACGTATGTACACAAATTTATATTCACAAGCTTATGTACACAAACGCAATGTGCACAAACTTACACACACAAACATGTGTACACAAACTTATATACACAAGATTTATACACAAACTTATGTACACCAACCTATGTACACAAACTTATATACACAAACATAATGTACACGAACATACATACACAAACATATGTACACAAAATTATATACACAAGATTTATACTCAAACTTATGTACACAAACCTATGTACACAAATTTATATACACAAACATAATGTACACGAAATTATGTATACAAACATAATGTACATCAACTTATACACACACATTTATATACACAAACTTATGTACATAAACTTATAAACACAATGCACACTGACTATATACACATATTTATGTACACAAACGTGTGTATTTCGAAATATAAATTCTCAAGGGTATAAATTGTGCTTCAACATAATTAATAGAAAAGTCGTTATACAGAAATTCGCACCAGGAGGCAATCTGATCATCAGAAGTAGACCCCATCGAGTAAGTGTTTCGACTCCTTAGCTTATTCACATTTCTTGGGAGGTGGGCCCTCCTGGGGCATCACTCCCAGGCGTCGACCTCCTGCTGCATCGAACTCTAAAGCTTACAATATATTCGGTCTATGTTAGCTACCTTGATAGCAAAAAGATAGAAGTGATGGTAACAAC
The DNA here is from genome assembly GCA_032433765.1 of Megaustenia siamemsis. Classification (NCBI taxonomy): domain Eukaryota; kingdom Metazoa; phylum Mollusca; class Gastropoda; order Stylommatophora; family Ariophantidae; genus Megaustenia; species Megaustenia siamemsis. The sequence continues at coordinate 59,812,852 of JAVIAB010000088.1, forward strand.
TAAGAAAAAGACATCACCTCAGTGCAAAATAAAGACAAGTTGAACAATATTAAAACAGGTAAATGAATTTGAATATTTTGAACTTTGTTAACCTCAGACGGAAGATGTACAAAAGAGTTGAGATGCAGAATGATTCAGGCAAAAGCAGCTTTCCAAAAAATGAGGAAGATACTATGCAATGCATTTTTGACAGTAAAAACAAGAAAAAGAGTTGTTAAATGTTATGTAGAACTGTATTAACATATGGATGTGAATCATGGACAATAGGACAACAGACAAGAAAATCACTGGATGCTGTAGAAATGTCGTTTTACAGAAGAATGTTGAGAGTACCATGGACAGCTAAGAAGAGTAATGAAAATGTTATGAGAGAGGTCAAAGCAAAAAGAGAGCTAATTTCCAATATTAGGAAGAAATAATCAAAATTTTTTTTGCCATGTAATGAGAAGAGAACAACTGGAATATATTGTAACAATTGGAAAAATTGAGGGACGAAGAGATAGAGGAAAGCAAATAGAAAAAAATACCAGGCAGCATAAGAGAATGGCATAGCAGAAGGCCAACAACAGAAATTATAAATAACTGTCGAGATCGAAAGTTGTGGAGAGACATGATCACCTACGCCAGCAGGCCTGGTACTTAATGATGATGATGATAGCTACACTTATTCTGCGCAAAAGTTAGGATCGAATCTACTTTCTCTACTCGGTCAAACACGACTGTCTCGGCTTTAACTGGTGGCAGCAGTCTAAAATATATTATTTATTTCCTTACTTGAGTATCTATCATATTATCGCCATGTATTTAGATTTGTTTGCATATCACTACATATATATTTGTTGTTGTTGTTTGTTGTTTCAGCAGAAGGTCTACTTGGCCGAAACGTCGAATTTTGTTTTGTTCATTACCACGTAAAATTGTCACCATACTACTTTTTTCTTCCTCTTTTTTTTTTAGAATTGCTAAAATATCCAGTAATTTCGCGACGCCTTATATATACACTCACTTCCACGCTGCTTCTTGTCATAGCGTAACTCGCATGTTAAAATGGGTTTGTGACTGATACTAAATGATAACTGTATGTCGGGCTGAACCAGGGTATAAATTATATTTCAATATGTATATTCTTCAGCGTTCAAGTCTTGTGATGAAGTGAGCTTGACTGTTTTGTGTCGTGAAGGTGGGGTAATGATCATCATAACAAACGATGAGCTGGTTGCATGGTCAACACTTGTGCATGCGTGTGCGTCCACACGTGATCATGCCTCTCCACAACTTTCGATCTCGGCAGATATTTATCATTTCTGTTGTTGACCTTCTGCCAAGCCATTCTCTTAAGCTGTCTCTTATTTTTTTCTCTTTGCTTCCCTCTATCTCTTCGTCACTCAATTGTTCCAGTTGTTACAATATATTCCAGTTGTTCTCTTCTCATTACATGGCCAAAAAAATTATGATTGTTTCTTCCTAATATTGGAAATTAGCTCTCCTCTTGCTTTAACCTCTCTCAGAACATCTTCATTACTCTTCTTACCTGTCCATGGTACTTTCAACATTCTTCTGTAAAACCACATTTCTACAGCATCCAGTGATTTTCTTGTCTGTTGTCCTATTGTCCATGATTCGCATCCATTTGTTAAGACTGGCTCTACATAACATTTAAGAACTCTTTTTCTTGTTTCTATTGTCAAAAATGGATTGCATAGTATCTTCCTCATTTTTTGGATAGCTGCTTTTACCTGAGCCATTCTGCATCTCACCTCTCTTGTACATCTTCCGTCTGAGGTTAACAAAGTTCCCAAATGTTTAAATTCATTTACCTGTTTTAATATTGTTCCACTTGTCTTTATTTTGCACTGAGGTGATGTCTTTTTCTTTGTTGTTACCATTACCTCTGTCTTTAAGCTATTAAGGCTGAGTCCTTTATTTTTGCTTTCTTTCATTAAAATGTCCAACATTTCTTGTAACTCATTTTCACTCTTAGCTATTATGACTGCATCATCAGCATGGTGAACTAATACACGGAAAAAGACAAATCGACAGACCTCATCTACGATATATAGAGATATATGTAAATCAACTCTGAATGACTTCTCCATCTATAAAAATAACTGGGAACATCTGGCAAGTGATCGTACATCATGAAGAGCATGTATAAGGAATGGAATAGCATCTTTTGAGAGTGTGCTAAGGCGAAACTTAGAAGAGAAAAGAGTCATGAAAAAAGACGGAAAACCTTGTGGATCAGTAGGCCTGACTTGTTCATTCTGTGGCCGTGTGTGTTTGTCAGACAGACAGAATTGATAGAATTACCCTCGAGACGATGTTCGACAAAAACAAAACCTCAACAACATGAAATACACAATTGCCTCCAGTAAACCATCTGACAAGACGAAAAGGGCCATATATATATACATATATATATATATATATAAATAAATATATATATATATATATATATATATATATATATATATATATGTATATCATCATCATCATCATCATCATCATCATCATCATCGAGTGCCTTCTCCGCAACGAAGGTTGGCTACCATGGATCGCCATTCTACTCTGTTTCTTGCTTTGATGGTGCAGGCTGTCATAGATTGACTTGTCCATCTTTTGATGTCACTCGCCCATGTTAGTCTTTTCTGCCTCTGCCTCTTTTACCTCGTATTTTTCCTTCCAATATTACTTTTAGTAGGCTGTTGTGTCTTTTAACATGCCCCAAAAATTTAATTTGTCTAGTCTTAATTGTATTTAGTAGTTCTCTTTTTGTTTTCAGTTGTTTTAAAACTTCATCGTTTGTTATCTTTTCTTTCCACCCAATTCTACCTTTTCTTCTATAAATCCACATTTCAAAGGTTTCCATTTTCTGTTCTGTTTTCTTGTCTAATGTCCATGTTTCTGCACCATACAGGGATATTGAGAAGATGTAACATTTGCCATTCTTAGATTCAGCCCTGCTGATATTTGTTTTGTTTTTAGTATATTTTTCATGGCATTAAAATTACTTTTTGCCGTACCTATTCTTTTGTTTATTTCAATTTTGCACTTTCCTCTGGACTGTCTCCAGATGTATTCCCTTAACTGTGATATTTAATTATAGGTCTTGAGAATTTTCTTTGTTTATGATCATAATTTTAGTATTTTTGATATTCATTTCTAGTCCGTATTTTTTGCTTGTTATGTTGATCACATTAAGCAATTGTTGTAGGTCTTTAGGATTTTCTGCTAGTAGAACAGTATCATCAGCAAATCTTAGGTTATTGATTATCTTTCCATTAATGTTTAGACCTGACATCTCTGAGATGTTTTTAAAGATTTGCTCAGTGTATAGATTGAACAAGCTTGGTGATAGGATGCCTCCCTGTCTTACTCCTCTTTTTATATCAATGGGTGTAGAGTTCTCCTTGTTATATCTTATTATTGCTTATTGCTCCCAGTACAAATTACATATTAGTCGTATGTCTGTGTTATCTAGATTTATATCCTTTAGGCAGTCTATAAGTTGGTTATGGTGTATTCTATCGAAAGCTTTGCTGTAGTCTATAAAGCAGGCATATATTGGTTTGTTTACTTCTGTGTACTTTTCAATAAATGTTCTCATGCTGAATATGGCTTCTTTTGTCCCACTGTTTTTCCTGAATCCAAATTGTTGCTCATCTAATTCAGTATTGATTTTATTCTGAATCCTTCCCTGTATAACTTTTAGTAAAATTTGTGTTACCTGGCTCATTATGCTTATTGTTCTGAAATCACTGCATTCAACTGCACCATTCTTTTTAGGCAATGCAATGGAAGTAGATGATTTTAGATCGTTTGGTATGTATCCTGGTATGTATATATATATATATATATATATATATATATATATATATATATATTTATATTTGTGTATAACAATGGCTGATTGTATATCCCAAAAACGGCCGTACGCTAATAGTGAAAGGAGGAATGGAGTCTCGTAGATAACTTTATAGCACCGGGTTACTCCCGGAGGTTCATGTTAGTCAGGAGGGATTCATAATTTCACAAATTCACATTGCAGGGAGATCTTACAGTCTGTTGTTTGATGTGCGACGGGGATAGTCCGATGAGTAACTGTGTTTCATATGTTCGGATTTGGAGTCAGGTTGATGTCCTAGCATCATCAAGCGCTATACGTTTTTGTTTAAAATGATGATCATCATTTTAATGAGGACGTGAACTACCGGTCAATATGGTGGATAGGCGGCAGGAACAATTGAAGGTTATGTCTGTTAAGTGTTCCTTGTTGCAGACTCCTCATATTCCACCCCCGGCTTGTTGCAGGAGCTACTGTGTTAAGTGTTCTGTGCACACAGTGAGCTGTGCGTTTCATGCGTTTTGATAATTTTTTCGATATTCCGATAGTTTACCATGAATGATGATATCGTATGATGGAGAAAAGGTGGATGTGTTCTCTCTATATGCGGTTTTGCCTTATTTCCTTTGGCATGTGCTGAGACTACTATGATGGGGACTGCATCTACCTTTCTTTGTTTGGGAGATGAGTTAATAATTCGAATGATTTCACTGGCCCCGGCAGTTGAGCAATTATGGGTTTTAATTCGTTTGCAATGATACCGGGGCCTTCCATAACCATAACAATATATATTTATTGTGCAAGTTGGTCTAGCTGCAGCCGAAGTTAGTCGCCATGTTTTAAGATAGCCAGATATAATCTTTGTGATTCCTATATATTATATGTGCTATAAAAGAATACCTATTTGTTCTATGTGTTTGTTATCGTGTCCCACAAGTCGGGAGAGCAACATGAATACAATTTGGACCCGATCAATACACAAGACACTGCATTTACATGATCTATTAGTCTGTTTTATGGTGCACTCTTAGTAGCCATGTGTCTCTTTACAAACTGTTATTGCGTACATTTGATTTGTTACGTTTTAGAGGAAGCGCTGGTTATTTTTCATTAAAAGGGATAAGAAGGAATGGGAGAAAAATCGGGATTTGGGTGAAGAGGAAAGTTCCCTCCCGAAATAGTCCAGGTTTAAAATAATGTTTTGTTGTTGTCTGAAACGATTGAGTTATTTGTGGGTCATCATCATTTCACTCCGAACGTGTCTATAGGTGCTCAGATCCCCTCCTAAGCGAGTTCCACAGTGTCCAGCTACTGCCGACTCCAGTTCTATGTTGGTTGAATAGTCTTCTTACACGCCCACTAAGTTTCTCGTTTTTGGCTGTGCCCATCTTAACTCCCATCTCTTTCATTCGAAGGAGTGACATGGACTCATGGTTGTCGAAGTCCCGTTCCCTTCCCACATCTCGAAGGGCATTGATGACGTCAGCCCGATCCATTGGTTAACAGTCTTCAAAGACAGCGCAGCGAGCCAAGCAGTCGACTCCCCCGTACTCCCGCATGTCCAGGAACGTAGACAAAGACGACCTAATGTAATTTGAATCCGAAGTGATCATTTTGTAGTAACTAACAATGGAGACTGTCGAGAAAAGAGCAAATAAAGATTAACAAAAGCAACACAAATGCTAAACGCCATGAAGAACCACAATACCAGTAAGGCAGAAAATTGTTGAAGACATGTATCTTTCCGATAGTAACATATGTTTGTGAATCATGGACAATCTCAGAAACAGCTGCTGGAATAACATCGTGTCATAAGAAAAAAAAACTGCAGAAAAATCCGTAAAATACCTTGAAAAATGGAAAAAGGCAATGAAAACATTAAAAGACTTTTAAAATGTTAATTAACTGGTTTATAACCACCATTCTACATAGGAAATTAAAATAATATGGCCGGTCAACTGGTTGGTCTCAAGGCAAGACGGCGGTCTCGAAACAGAGAGGTCAAGGTAAAGTACGAGACTTGAACCGGCGTCTTAGCACGCGAGTTTCCACCCATATGTGCTCGGCCGCTTATCCAGAAGTGTTCAGAGATTTCTGTATAGTGTCGCCTCAAGCATCGAAACTCAGATGCGAGGCGACATTCCTCACCTTCCCAGGGTAATACCCTGGTACCCATTTCTGCCAACGGCTGGGTCGACGGTGGGGGTATTTTTTTTCCAGCCACGAGTACAATTCACACTGCTCTCAGCGGGAATCGAACACGGGTTGTCCGAACGTCGGTAGCCCAGTCGGGTGGTTTTCCCAACTAGGCTACAGAGGCCCCCAAACAGAGAGGTTGTGGGTTCAAATCTCGGGTTCACCAGTTGGGATTTTTATTTATGATTTCTCTCTGCGGCAACCACCCCTGTTCTTACTAGCGAGGCCCGGCTTGAAAATTATGAGTACCTCCGAAGACGGAGTTATCTCCTTGTGCGGCGAGGGACCCCTGTGCACACGAATCCATCTGTGCTTCTATTTCCACCCTAAGAATTTCGATAAAATCCACAGAGAACCTGTTTGCGTGACCAGATTTTTTATTTCTTTCCAGAAAGACAAATCGGAACTGACGTAGGATTCGACCAGTTCTGGTTCTGTAATCTTGGTCGTATTGCAAAGCTATGTGTCGATGACTGTAACTAACATAATAGACATAATCTTGACATTGAGTTATTTGCGGGTCATCATCATTGCACTCCAAACATGTCCATAGGTGCTCAGATCCCCTCCTCAGCAATTCCCTCAGTGTCCAGCGACTGACGACTCCTGATCTGTGTTGGTTGATAAGTCTTCTTACACGCCCACTAAGTTTCTCATTTATGGCTGTGCCCATCTTAACTCCCATCTCTATCATCCGAAGAAGTGACGTGGATCTGTGTTTGTTGAAGTCCTGTGCTCTTCCCACATCTCGAAAGGCATTGATGATGTCCGCCCGATCCAATGGTTGCCCGTCCTCAACGACAGCGCAGCTAGCCAACCTGTCTGCTCTTTCATTTCCCCTTACTCCCACATGTCCAGGGACATAGACAAAGGTGACCTTACGTATTTTGGATTTCTGCAACGACTCTACCCATTGCATGCGTACAAAGCCCGCCTCCACTTTTTTTATCATGCTCATCGATTCACTGAGCATACATGCGTGGGTGTAGTCTTGTGATTCTAACCATTTGAATGCCTTGGCCACTGCCATCACCTCCATCGTCATGCTACTCGTGGTCATGACGTATGCACCACTGTCTTCTTTGACTATTATGCCTGCCGAGCGTGCTGTAAATGCCCATGCACTTCTTTGGTGCCGTATTACAGATCCGTCTGTATAGATGACTGCATCTTTCTCATCGGTGTTATCGCAAGATGAGACCGTTGACTTCAGCATTAACCACGACCGAGTTCTGTTCCCTACTTTTCCTGTCGAGTGTGACAATACACGAGAAAGCCCCCTTGAATGACGTAGGCACCAGTATCCACTCCTCACCAACGCTGATATTGGTAATCCCACAAACCTGTTTGATGACATCTTCTGCTCGCCCCACCCATGATTTGCCTCTTTTAAGCCTGGCACCTTTCCCTGTGTTGAGCACGTGGTGCAATGGATGCTTTTTATCTGTACTAATCTTCAGGTACGCTCGTGCTCTCCAGATCTTGATTCTATCATCCATGGTTGGAAAGTCAAGAAGATACCTCATTGCTACACAGGGAGTGTCCCTTGTACGTCCCAAGATAATGCGCATGGCTTCATTTTGTATTTTCTCCAGCCTATCAATTTGAGTCGTACTGACAGTAAGGATTGCCAGGGCATACTCGATTGGTGCGAGGACTAATCCCTGGAACAGAAGAGTAAGTAGCCTCTGCTCGATGTTGACAGCTGCCATGACCTTCAAGGCGGCTAATCCTTTGCGATCAAACTTAACTCCGAGGTATGTCATCAACTTGTCCATGGTCACCTCATCAGCTCCTATTCGTACTACCGATGTGGTCGTATTAACGATATGATTGTTAAGGGAGAACCATGAAACTAATGCTTTATTAGGATTAACCAAGGCACCTGAAACCCCACACCAGGAAGAAATGCGATCGAGTTTGTCTTGCATTGTTCTCTTCCCTGTCTTGACATTTGGAAGTGAATCATGGACATTCAGTAAATAACAAGAAGGTTATTTGTAGGCCACGTAAACGAGGTTTAACAAATGAATGTTGAGAATACCAGGTACAGCTTAGATTAGATAAAGATGTTATAAGAGAGACTAGAACAAAACATTTTAAAAATTCTTTCACAAGAAGACTGCCTACTTTCATTGTGAAGACCGCCTACTTTCATTGTGAAGACTGTCTACTTTCATTGTGAAGATCGCCTACTTTCATTGTGAAGACTGTCTACTTTCATTGTGAAGATCGCCTACTTTCATTGTGAAGACCGCCTACTTTCACTGTGAAGATTGCCTACTTTCATTGTGAAGATTGTCTACTTTCATTGTGAATACCGCCTACTTTCATTGTGAAGATTATCTAGTTTCATTGAGAAGATTGCCTACTTTCATTGTGAAGATCGCCTACTTTCATTGTGAAGATTGCCTAGTTTCATTAAGAAGACTGTCTACTTTCATTGTGAAGTCCGCCTGCTTTCATTGTGAAGACTGCCTACTGTCATTGTGAAGACTACCTACTTTCATTGTGAAGACTGCCTGCTTTCATTGTGAAGACTGCCTACTGTCATTGTGAAGACTGCCTATTTTCATTGTGAAGATTGCCTACTGTCATTGTGAAGACCACCTACTTTCATTGTGAAGACTGACTACTGTCATTGTGAAGACTGCCTACTGTCATTGTGAAGACTGCCTATTTTCATTGTGAAGACTGCCTACTATCATTGTGAAGACTGCCTACTTTCATTGTGAAGACTGCCTAATTTCATTGTGAAGATTGCATACTGTCATTGTGAAGATCGCATACTTTCATTGTGAAGATTGCCTACTTTCATTGTGAAGACTGCGTACTGTCATCGTGAAGGCTACTTAATTTCATTGTTAAGATCGCATACTTTCATTGTGAAGACATGCCTACTGTCATTGTGAAGATTGCCTATTGTCATTGTGAAGACCGCCTACTTTCATTGTGAAGACTGTCTACTTTCATAGAAAAGACCGCCTACATTCATTGTGAAGACCGCCTACTTTCATTGTGAAGACTGTCTATTTTCATTGTGAAGACCGCCTACTTTCATTGTGAAGACCGCCTACTTTAATTGTGAAGACCGCCTACTTTCATTGTGAATAATGTCTACTTTCATTGTGAAGATTGCCTACTTTCATTGTGAAGATTGCCTTCTTTCATTGTGAAGACTGTCTACTTTCATTGTGAATACCGCCTACTTTCAATGTGAAGATTATATAGTTTCATTGAGAAGATTGCCTACTTTCATTGTGAAGATCGCCTACTTTCATTGTGAAGATTGCCTAGTTTCATTAAGAAGACTGCCTACTGTCATCGTGAAGGCTACTTAATTTCATTGTAAAGATCGCATACTTTCATTGTGAAGACATGCCTACTTTCATTGTGAAGTCCGCCTGCTTTCATTGTGAAGACTGCCTACTGTCATTGTGAAGACTGCCTACTGTCATTGTGAAGACTGCCTACTTTCATTGTGAAGACCGCCTACTTTCATTTTGAAGACTGTCTACTGTCATTGTGAAGATTGCCTACTTTCATTGTGAAGATTGACTACTGTCATTGTGAAGATTGCCTACTTTCATTCTGAAGACTGCCTACTGTCATTGTGAAAACTACTTAATTTCATTGTAAAGATCGCATACTTTCATTGTGAAGACTGCCTACTCTCATTGTGAAGACTACTTCATTTCATTGTGAAGATTGCCTACTGTCATTGTGAAGACTACTTAATTTCATTGTGAAGATTGCCTACTTTCATTGTGAAGACTGCCGACTGTCATTGTGAAGATTGCCTACTGTCATTGTGAAGTCTGCCTACTGTCATTGTGAAGACTACTTAATTTCTTTGTGAAGATTGCCTACTTTCATTGTGAAGACTGCCTACTGTCATTGTGAAGATTGCCTACTTTCATTGTGAAGATTGCCTACTGTCCTTGTGAAAACTGCCTACTTTCATTGTGAAGATTGCCTACCGTCATTTTGAAGACTGCGTACTGTCATTGTGAAGACTACTTAATTTCATTGTAAAGATCGCATACTTTCATTGTGAAGACTGCCTATTGTCATTGTGAAGATTGCCTACTGTCATTGTGAAGACTGCCTACTTTCATTGTGAAGATTACTTAATTTCATTGTAAAGATCGCATACTTTCATTGTGAAGACTGCCTACTGTCATTGTGAAGATTGCCTACTGTCATTGTGAAGACTGCCTACTTTCATTGTGAAGATCGCATACTTTCATTGTGAGGATTGCCTTCTTTCATTGTGAAGACTGCCTACTTTCATTGTAAAAACTGCCTACTTTCATTGTGAAGACTGCCTACTTTCATTGTGAAGACTGCCTACTTTCATTGTAAAGACTGCCTATTTTCATTGTGAAGACTGCCTACTTTCATTGTAAAGACTGCCTATTTTCATTGTGAAGACTGCCTACTTTCATTGTGAAGACTGCCTACTTTCATTGTAAAAACTGCCTACTTTCATTGTGAAGACTGCCTACTTTCATTGTAAAGACTGCATACTTTCATTGTAAAAACGGCCTACTTTCATTGTGAAGACTGCCTACTTTCATTGTGAAGACTGCCTACTGTCATTGTGAAGACTACCTACTTTCATTGTGAAGACTGCCTACTTTCATTGTGAAGACTGCCTACTTTCATTGTAAAGACTGCCTACTTTCATTGTGAAGACTGCCTACTTTCATTGTAAAGACTGCCTACTTTCATTGTGAAGACTGCCTACTTTCATTGTAAAAACGGCCTACTTTCATTGTGAAGACTGCATACTTTCATTGTGAAGACTGCCTACTTTCATTGTGAAGACTGCCTACTTTCATTGTGAAGACTGCCTACTTTCATTGTGAAGACTGCCTACTTTCATTTTAATGTGATGGATCGAAGCAAACTATATTATTTTTCTTGTAAAAATAATGAGAGAATAAGATTAGAAGGTTAGAATTTTGTCTGGTCGTTTTTCTTCCTTCGAAAAAAAAATATATCGCAGCACCCATTTTCAGGTGAGTGAATCTAGAAATTATCAGGTCGCCTACTTTCATTGTGAAGATTGCCTAGTTTCATTAAGAAGACTGTCTACTTTCATTGTGAAGTCCGCCTGCTTTCATTGTGAAGACTGCCTACTGTCATTGTGAAGACTACCTACTTTCATTGTGAAGACTGCCTGCTTTCATTGTGAAGACTGCCTACTGTCATTGTGAAGACTGCCTATTTTCATTGTGAAGATTGCCTACTGTCATTGTGAAGACCACCTACTTTCATTGTGAAGACTGACTACTGTCATTGTGAAGACTGCCTACTGTCATTGTGAAGACTGCCTATTTTCATTGTGAAGACTGCCTACTATCATTGTGAAGACTGCCTACTTTCATTGTGAAGACTGCCTAATTTCATTGTGAAGATTGCATACTGTCATTGTGAAGATCGCATACTTTCATTGTGAAGATTGCCTACTTTCATTGTGAAGACTGCGTACTGTCATCGTGAAGGCTACTTAATTTCATTGTAAAGATCGCATACTTTCATTGTGAAGACATGCCTACTGTCATTGTGAAGATTGCCTATTGTCATTGTGAAGACCGCCTACTTTCATTGTGAAGACTGTCTACTTTCATAGAAAAGACCGCCTACATTCATTGTGAAGACCGCCTACTTTCATTGTGAAGACTGTCTATTTTCATTGTGAAGACCGCCTACTTTCATTGTGAAGACCGCCTACTTTAATTGTGAAGACCGCCTACTTTCATTGTGAATAATGTCTACTTTCATTGTGAAGATTGCCTACTTTCATTGTGAAGATTGCCTTCTTTCATTGTGAAGACTGTCTACTTTCATTGTGAATACCGCCTACTTTCAATGTGAAGATTATATAGTTTCATTGAGAAGATTGCCTACTTTCATTGTGAAGATCGCCTACTTTCATTGTGAAGATTGCCTAGTTTCATTAAGAAGACTGCCTACTGTCATCGTGAAGGCTACTTAATTTCATTGTAAAGATCGCATACTTTCATTGTGAAGACATGCCTACTTTCATTGTGAAGTCCGCCTGCTTTCATTGTGAAGACTGCCTACTGTCATTGTGAAGACTGCCTACTGTCATTGTGAAGACTGCCTACTTTCATTGTGAAGACCGCCTACTTTCATTTTGAAGACTGTCTACTGTCATTGTGAAGATTGCCTACTTTCATTGTGAAGATTGACTACTGTCATTGTGAAGATTGCCTACTTTCATTCTGAAGACTGCCTACTGTCATTGTGAAAACTACTTAATTTCATTGTAAAGATCGCATACTTTCATTGTGAAGACTGCCTACTCTCATTGTGAAGACTACTTCATTTCATTGTGAAGATTGCCTACTGTCATTGTGAAGACTACTTAATTTCATTGTGAAGATTGCCTACTTTCATTGTGAAGACTGCCGACTGTCATTGTGAAGATTGCCTACTGTCATTGTGAAGTCTGCCTACTGTCATTGTGAAGACTACTTAATTTCTTTGTGAAGATTGCCTACTTTCATTGTGAAGACTGCCTACTGTCATTGTGAAGATTGCCTACAGTCATTGTGAAGACTGCCTACTTTCATTGTGAAGATTGCCTACTGTCCTTGTGAAAACTGCCTACTTTCATTGTGAAGATTGCCTACCGTCATTTTGAAGACTGCCTACTGTCATTGTGAAGACTACTTAATTTCATTGTAAAGATCGCATTCTTTCATTGTGAAGACTGCCTATTGTCATTGTGAAGATTGCCTACTGTCATTGTGAAGACTGCCTACTTTCATTGTGAAGATTACTTAATTTCATTGTAAAGATCGCATACTTTCATTGTGAAGACTGCCTACTGTCATTGTGAAGATTGCCTACTGTCATTGTGAAGACTGCCTACTTTCATTGTGAAGATCGCATACTTTCATTGTGAGGATTGCCTTCTTTCATTGTGAAGACTGCCTACTTTCATTGTAAAAACTGCCTACTTTCATTGTGAAGACTGCCTACTTTCATTGTGAAGACTGCCTACTTTCATTGTAAAGACTGCCTATTTTCATTGTGAAGACTGCCTACTTTCATTGTAAAGACTGCATATTTTCATTGTGAAGACTGCCTACTTTCATTGTGAAGACTGCCTACTTTCATTGTAAAAACTGCCTACTTTCATTGTGAAGACTGCCTACTTTCATTGTAAAGACTGCATACTTTCATTGTAAAAACGGCCTACTTTCATTGTGAAGACTGCCTACTTTCATTGTAAAAACTGCCTACTTTCATTGTGAAGACTGCCTACTTTCATTGTAAAAACTGCCTACTTTCATTGTGAAGACTGCCTACTTTCATTGTAAAGACTGCCTACTTTCATTGTGAAGACTGCCTACTTTCATTGTAAAGACTGCCTACTTTCATTGTGAAGACTGCCTACTTTCATTGTGAAGACTGCCTACTTTCATTGTAAAAACGGCCTACTTTCATTGTGAAGACTGCATACTTTCATTGTGAAGACTGCCTACTTTCATTGTGAAGACTGCCTACTTTCATTGTGAAGACTGCCTACTTTCATTGTGAAGACTGCCTACTTTCATTTTAATGTGATGGATCGAAGCAAACTATATTATTTTTCTTGTAAAAAATAATGAGAGAATAAGATTAGAAGGTTAGAATTTTGTCTGGTCGTTTTTCTTCCTTCGAAAAAAAAATATATCGCAGCACCCATTTTCAGGTGAGTGAATCTAGAAATTATCAGGTCCAGGGGATGATCCGACCTTTTGAGACCTTGGCAGAATAAATAATAGACTGCAGATCCATCACGGCAATTTTAATGCAATTTTTGATTATTAGGAGATATAATATAAATTTGCGATATGCGGATGACACAGTCTTAATAGCAGAGACAGAGAATGAACTACAAGAAATGATAGACATAATAGTAAAAGAAAGCAACAAGAAAGGTCAGAGTCTGAATAGTAAGAAAACAGAAGTAATCGTCATATCGAAGAAACAATCATCACCAGCATGCAGCATGAAAATAACCAGGACAAATTTGATACAAGTGCAACGCGTCAAATACTTGGGCACTATAATAACATCAGATAGGAGATGCACCACAGAAATAAAAAGCAGAATAGCTCAGGCCAAAATAGCATTTCAGAAAATGAAAAAATATCTTATGGAACAAATTTATGTCAATAGAAGTGAGAAAGAGAGTTCATCGGTGCTATATAGAACCAATTCTGACCTATGGAAGCGAATCATGGACCGTATACAAATATATGAAAAGACGATTAGAGACCACAGAGATGGGATTTCTCAGAAGAATGTTGAAAGTTCCCAGGACAGCTAAATAAGACCAATGAGGAAGTTCTCAAAGAGGCCAACACAAAAAGGGAGCTACTAAAAACATCAGAAAGAAACAATCAACATTTTTCGGGCACATCATGAGAAGAGGAAAGTTGGAATACTTGGTTACAACTGGCAAAATAAAAGGAAAGAGAGATCGCGGACGACAAAGAGAGAAAATACCGAATAGCTTGGTGTCATGGCATGGAAAACAGTCAACAACAGAACTGATATGATGCACTGTAGATAGAAGATTGTGGAAGGACATGATCCTCTACGCCAACCGATATGGCACATGATGATGATGATGAGATATTTATATATTTTTATGACACCTTTTTTAACTCTCGTGATAGCAAGAGCTGATGATCTTCAGTCGCATGTGTAGATCTTTCGCCTGGCAGTCCAAACGTTTATGTGTGTACGCTAAACCGTCCAACAAGGGAGGTCAATACATGACCTGCGGTTTCTTCCAGCTTCTCTAAGGGAAAGCATTCAACAGTAAATATGTGAACTAATGCTAGTTCCGTGAGTGTGATAGCTTAGACAGAGCCAGAGAAATGTTGAAACAAGAGGGCTGGTGTTTCTCCAAGCCAGCTTTGTCGTTGATTGATGTTTAAGGGTCTTACGGTCAGGAGTTGAATATTGGCACATGAATTGTTAATACCGGTGCCGGCTTGTAGACAACTCGAATCTCTCGGAATTGGTTGCTTAGTTGCTCGCTTCCTCCTCGGTGTGTTCGTGTGGATTTATTTTAATTTTGTGTTCGTGTTTCCGTATTAGGCCGTTGATCAGTTAATATGAAAAATATTTCTGGGAACGTTGGAACTGGTTTTGCGTAAATGAAGAACAGCAATATCTGATGTGTTGGATTTCAATTTTTGTTTTTGTGTCTTTTAGTATTTATTTTAGTATTTTTTTTGTTTTGTAGAAGTGTTTCATTTAAACATCAACATCATCATCGTGTGCCGTCTCCGCATCGAAGGTTGGCTACCATGGAGCGCCATTCTGCTCTGTCTCTTGCTTTGATGGTGCAGATTGTCATAGGTTGACTTGTCCATCTTTTGATGTTACTCGTCCATGTTAGTCTTGGTCTGCCTCTGCCTCTTTTACCTTGTATTTTCCCTTCCAATATTACTTTTAGTAGGCTGTTGTGTCTTTTAACATGCCCCGAAAATTTCATTTGTCCTGTCTTGATTGTATTTAGTAGTTCTCTTGTTATTTTCAGCTGTTTTAAAACTTTATCGTTTGTTATCTTTTTTTCCATCCAATTCTACCTATTCTTCTATAAATCCACATTTCAAAGGCTTCAATTTTCTGTTCTGTTTTCTTGCCTAATGTCCATGTTTCTGCACCATACAGGAATATTGAGAAGATATAACATTTTACTATTCTTAGTTTCAGCCCTGCTGATATTTGTTTTGTTGTTAGTATATTTTTCATGGCATTAAAATTACTTTTTACCATACCTATTCTTTTGTTTATTTCAGTTTTGTATTTTCCATCATTGGTTATATTATGTCCAAGGTAGTTGTAGCTCTGAACTGTCTCCAGGTGTATTCCTTCAATTGTGATATTTATTTGTAGGTCTTGAGGATTTTCTTTCTTTATGATCATAGTTTTAGTCTTTTTGATATTCATTTAATATTAATACTTATATGGCTTGTGGTATCTTCACACACGGTTGGTACCATTCAATCTGATAGTTTGATATATTAGTATGTTATGACTGGATGCTGTTATACTGAGCAGCTTGTCTCGTGGCTGAGTCTACCAATATTGGATAGACAGACCCGACCGCAGATTGAACAAGATATGTTTGTTGGATAGACAGACCCGACCGCAGATTAGACAAGATATGTTTGTTGGATAGACAGACCAGACCGCAGATTGAATAAGATATGTTTGTTGGATAGACAGACCCGACCGTAGATTAAACAAGATATGTTTGTTGTATAGACAGACCCGACCGTAGATTAAACAAGATATGTTTGTTGGATAGACAGACCCGACCACAGATTAAACAAGATATGTTTGTTGGACAGACAGACCCGACCGCAGATTAAACAAGATATGTTTGTTGGATAGACAGACCCGACCACAGATTAAACAAGATATGTTTGTTGGATAGACAGACCAGGCCGCAGATTAAACAAGATATGTTTGTTGGATAGACAGACCCGACCACAGATTAAACGAGTTATGTTTGTTGGATAGACAGACCCGACCACAGATTAAACGAGATATGTTTGTTGGATATACAGACCCGACCACAGATTGAACAAAATATGTGTGTTGGATAGACAGACCCGACCACAGATTGAACAATATATGTTTGTTGGATAGACAGACTCGACCACAGATTAAACAAGATATGTTTGTTGGATAGACAGACCCGACCGTAGATTAAACAAGATATGTTTGTTGGATAGACAGACCCGACCACAGATTAAACAAGATATGTTTGTTGGATAGACTTACCCGACCACAGATTGAACAAGATAAGTTTGTTGGATAGACTTACCCGACCACAGATTGAACAAGATATGTTTGTTGGATAGACAGACCCGACCACAGATTAAACAAGATATGTTTGTTGGATAGACAGCCCCGACCACAGATTAAACAAGATATGTTTGTTGGATAGACAGACCAGACCGCAGATTGAACAAGATATGTTTGTTGGATAGACAGACCCGACCACAGATTAAACGAGTTATGTTTGTTGGATAGACAGACCCGACCACAGATTAAACGAGATATGTTTGTTGGATATACAGACCCGACCACAGATTGAACAAGATATGTTTGTTGGATAGACAGACCCGACCACAGATTGAACAATATATGTTTGTTGGATAGACAGACTCGACCACAGATTGAACAAGATATGTTTGTTGGATAGACAGACCCGACCACAGATTAAACAAGATATGTTTGTTGGACAGACAGACCCGACCACAGATTAAACAAGATATGTTTGTTGGATAGACAGACCCGACCACAGATTAAACAAGATATGTTTGTTGGATAGACAGACCAGACCGCTGATTAAACAAGATATGTTTGTTGGATAGACAGACCCGACCACAGATTAAACGAGTTATGTGTGTTGGATAGACAGACCCGACCACAGATTGAACAATATATGTTTGTTGGATAGACAGACTCGACCACAGATTAAACAAGATATGTTTGTTGGACAGACAGACCCGACCGTAGATTAAACAAGATATGTTTGTTGGATAGACAGACCCGACCGCAGATTAAACAAGATATGTTTGTTGGATAGACAGACCAGACCACAGATTAAACAAGATATGTTTGTTGGATAGACTTACCCGACCACAGATTGAACAAGATATGTTTGTTGGATAGACTTACCCGACCACAGATTGAACAAGATATGTTTGTTGGATAGACAGACCCGACCACAGATTAAACAAGATATGTTTGTTGGATAGACAGACCAGACCACAGATTGAACAAGATATGTTTGTTGGATAGACAGACCAGACCACAGATTGAACAAGATATGTTTGTTGGATAGACAGACCCGACCACAGATTAAACAAGATATGTTTGTTGGATAGACAGCCCCGACCACAGATTAAACAAGATATGTTTGTTGGATAGACAGACCAGACCGCAGATTGAACAAGATATGTTTGTTCGATAGACAGACCCGACCACAGATTAAACGAGTTATGTTTGTTGGATAGACAGACCCGACCACAGATTAAACGAGATATGTTTGTTGTATATACAGACCCGACCACAGATTGAACAAGATATGTTTGTTGGATAGACAGACCCGACCACAGATTGAACAATATATGTTTGTTGCATAGACAGACTCGACCACAGATTGAACAAGATATGTTTGTTGGATAGACAGACCCGACCACAGATTAAACAAGATATGTTTGTTGGATAGACAGACCCGACCGCAGATTAAACAAGATATGTTTGTTGGATAGACAGACCCGACCACAGATTAAACAAGATATGTTTGTTGGATAGACAGACCCGACCACAGATTGAACAAGATATGTTTGTTGGATAGACTTACCCGACCACAGATTAAACAAGATATGTTTGTTGGATAGACAGACCCTACCACAGATTAAACAAGATATGTTTGTTGGATAGACAGACCCGATCACAGATTAAACAAGATATGTTTGTTGGATAGACAGACCCGATCACAGATTAAACAAGATATGTTTGTTGGATAGACAGACCCGATCACAGATTAAACAAGATATGTTTGTTGGATAGACAGACCAGACCGCAGATTGAACAAGATATGTCTATTGTGCTTGACCTCATCGTCTTTGTCCTGCCCCTTTTGCCTTATGATATTAACATCAACACTTATTCTAATGGGAGCCGCGATAGCTCAGTGGTTAGTGAACTGGACTAGAAACGACAAGAGGTAGGGTTCAATCCTGGTCGATGGTTTTAGGGTTCACCCATCCTTAAATGGGTACCAGATCTTTTTTCAGGGAAAATAAAGAGGCACGGACGTAATACCGACAACATTACCTAAAAAATCATAACTTGAAGATCTATAAAGATGATGGTCACTACATATATATGATATATTTATTTGATAAATGCATCATCATCATCAGGTGCTACGTCGATTGGCGTAGGCGATCGTCTCTCTCCACATCAGTCGGTTCTTCAAACATGTCATAATTTCAGTTATTTATGTTTTGTTATGATATTTTGATAAGCCGTTCAATATTTTTTTCTCATGGCTTTCTTCTGCTCTTCTTTCCATTCATTCTGCCTCTTGTTATAGTTATTTTAATGTCTTCTTTTCTCATGGCATGTTAAAAAAATGTAGATCATCTCTTCCTTATGATTTTCATGATATTTCTAGTTTCTCAAGCTCGTTTTAAATATTCTTCATTTGTAATTTTTGCTATCCATCAAATTTGTAGCATTCTTCTGATAAACCACATCTCAGCTGCTTCTAGTGTTCTCTGTGTTTTATCGACAATGACTCGCTTCCATACAGTAGAACAAGTTCAATGTAGTTTTTTATGACATTTATTGACAGTGATTTCTTAAATAGGATGTTTTTCGGTCGATGGAATTATATCTTTGCGTGTCCTCTTCTGCTTCTAATGTATGATGTCCATCTGCCACCTTTTTCAGGATGCCTACATTGCGTTTTACTCTTCATTCTCGTGTTTTTATTTTCTTTTATATTATCATAGTTTCTGTCTTTTTAAAGTTGATGGTATATAATACTCATTGTAATATAAGTACACATGTTTCTGAAACATGGTATATAATACTCATTGTAATATAAGTACACATGTTTCTGAAACATGGTATATAATACTCATTGTAATATAAGTACACATGTTTCTGAAACATGGTATATAATACTCATTGTAATATAAGTACACATGTTTCTGAAACATGGTATATAATACTCATTGTAATATAAGTACACATGTTTCTGAAACATGGTATATAATACTCATTGTAATATAAGTACACATGTTTCTGAAACATGGTATATAATACTCATTGTAATATAAGTACACATGTTTCTGAAACATGGTATATAATACTCATTATAATATAAGTACACATGTTTCTGAAACATGGTATATAATACTCATTATAATATAAGTACACATGTTTCTGAAACATGGTATATAATACTCATTGTAATATAAGTACACATGTTTCTGAAACATGGTATATAATACTCATTATAATATAAGTACACATGTTTCTGAAACATGGTATATTACGATTCTCTAGTTTGGATTGAATTATAACTTTCCGGCAACATTTCTTTCAGAGTAAAGGTTGTCATTATTATTAAAGGTTTAGAAGAATGCAGAGACGATTAGAGGCGACAGTAATGGGATTTGTCAAAAGAATATTGAGACTTCCCGAGACAGCTGAAAAGAACAACGAGAAAATTCTGAAAGAGGCCGACACAAAACGGGAGCTCATAAGAAATTTAAAGAAGAAACAATCAACATTTCTTCGGATACATCATGAGTAGAGAAAAGTTGTAATACTTTGTTAAAACTGGCAAAATATAGGGAAAGAGAGATTGCGGACGACAAAAAAAAAAAAAAAAAAAAAAAAAAAAAAAAAAAAAAAAAAGATAGATACTGAATAACTTGGTGTCATGGCACAGTAAACAGTCAATAACAAAATTGATACGATGTGCCGATTGTTCGTAACTAGGTCAAAGACTGACAAATATGAGAGTTTCGGGGGCTGCATATTTATTTATTTTTTATTCCAGGAAAGTATCTAATTTTTGAGATTCATCTTTTGCTAATCAACTTGAGTATATATTAGAATAATCATGCATTTATTTTATTATATATTATCTTCTAAGACAAAATAAAAGCAAATCAACATAAGTATCACTGGTAAACATTTGTGAGTTTGAAGCCGTTAGAGCTGAATGGTTTATACACTCGCTGTTGAAGACAGGGTTCCGGATTTAATTCTCAGATCACACGACTTTTATTTCATGCTCGCCATGGTCTCGGTGTTTGCTTGGATTGAAATAAAAACTATATTTGTTTTTTTTTTTTTTGCCTGGGAGCATTGGGCGACCTGGAGTGGTGTCGACCACATCACAATTAAATGGGTCAGTAGTGCAATGAAAAAAACTGATTACAATAAAATCAGGGGCAATATAATTTATAATATTAGTATTTAGTCTGCGGAAAATATTAGGAAATGGAAATAAGACCAATATATGGCTAGATATATGGCTAGATATATGGCTAGATGCTGGCATCATGTTCAGTAGTTCTAGACAATTCAAATTGTAGTTCCTGACAGTTCACCTTATATTTCATGGCCGTTAACAGTGTAGTTCTCAACAGTTCATTTTGTAGTTCCTGACAATTCACCACGTAACACATGCTAATTCACGTTGTAGTTCCTGATAATACATTTTATGTTTTCTGACAGTTCGTCTTGTATTTCCTGACAATTCACTTTTGCACATTTCCTGACATTTCACTTTGATAGATCCCGATAATTTATTCGTAGTTTGTGACAATTCATCTTGTATTTCCTGACAATTCACCACGTAACTTCTTACAATTCCCTTTGTAGTTCCTGACAAATAAAATTTTTTTTTAGTTTCTGACAATCCACCTTGTAGTTCCTGTCAATTCGCCTTATAGTTCATGAGAAATTACCTCGTAGTTCCTGACAATTCACCTTGTAGTACCTGATAATTCACCTTCTTCCTTTCCTTTCAATTACCCATGCAGCGTACGTCTATACATATACAACCACTTTCAAAGCCATCCTGTTCGTGTCATTCTCTTAATATTTCTCCATCTCTACCCCATCCTCTTCATCTCTGCATCCACCTGTCTTCTCCAAATATAATTTGGCCTTTTCCTTCGTTATTTTTATTTATTTAAATTGTCCATGTTTGACCGGCTTATATTTTACAGTACAAGATTGTCAACACTCATATTTCTCTAACGACTTTACGCATAGATACTTTTTTTTTCGCGTTCGCAGCTTTTACCTCGGCGAAGTCCCTAGAGGCTAGGAACTGAATTTTGCGTGTTAATCAGTTTTTCACTGGCAGCTATATGCACAGGGGTCCCTCGCCGCACAGGCAGATAACTCCGTCTTAGGAGGTACTCATATTTTTTTTTTCCGTCGATGAGTAATTGACGTTTGAAGCTGGGCCTCGCTGCTGAGATTAAGGGTGTTTGCCGCAGAGAGAAATCATAAATAAAAATCCCAACTGGTGCAGCCAGGATTTGAGCCCACAACCTCTCCGTCTCGAGGCCGGCATCTTGCCTCTAGACCAACCAGTCCCCCGCATAGAAAAATAAGAACAATAATAATGTCATTTCATTAAAGTCTCATGTC
Organism: Megaustenia siamemsis; assembly: GCA_032433765.1. Classification (NCBI taxonomy): domain Eukaryota; kingdom Metazoa; phylum Mollusca; class Gastropoda; order Stylommatophora; family Ariophantidae; genus Megaustenia; species Megaustenia siamemsis. The sequence goes on from JAVIAB010000088.1 coordinate 59,835,140, forward strand.
CTTTGTAGAACGTTGCTTTCACCACAGCCCGTTTAAAAGAATCTCAGACTCTAGCCAGATCTCCCACAGAACGTTGCTTTCACCACAGCCCGTTTGAAAGAATCTCAGACTCTAGCCAGATCTCCCACAGAACGTTGCTTTCACCACAGCCCGTTTGAAAGAATCTCAGACTCTAGCCAGATCTCCCACAGAACGTTGCTTTCCCCACAGCCCGTTTGAAAGAATCTCAGACTCTAGCCAGATCTCCCACAGAACGTTGCTTTCACCACAGCCCGTCTGAAAGAATCTCAGACTCTAGCCAGATCTCCCACAGAACGTTGCTTTCATCACAGCCCGTCTGAAAGAATCTCAGACTCTAGCCAGATCTCCCACAGAACGTTGCTCACACCACAGCCCTTCTGAAAGAATCTCAGACTCTAGCCAGATCTCCCACAGAACGCTGCTTTCATCACAGCCCGTTTGAAAGAATCTCAGACTCTAGCCAGATCTCCCACTTCTTCGGTTGTCATGTTCAAGGTCTCCTTCATACTACTCTTCACCTCTTTGAACCACCTTCTTCTTGGTCAGCCCCTGATGCGTAGTCCAGGAATCATGTCTTCCATTATTGTTCTTTCCATCCCACTGTATCTTCTGACGTGGTTCATATTATTTTAATTTCCGTTGTAGAAGGTTGATTATAAGGCTGTTCTTTTTTTTAAATATTTAAATCTTGTAATATGTCCTCATTGCTCTTTTTCATTATCCAAAATATGTTCCTCATTTTACGTAGCATTTTGTTTCCAATGAATCGTCGTCCTTACTGTCCATGATTGACAACTGTATGTTGCTATTGGAAAAATACATATCCTCAGTAATTTTTAATGTCACTAAAAAAAAAAAAAAGGATATATCCCCGTCTCGCCAAGTGGCGTATAGGGAATATGATGTTAGCGACCATAAATTTTACAGACCTTCAGCACATGATTTTTAGGGTAATGTGGTCGGTATTACGCCCGTGCTGCTTTACGTTCCCAGAAAAAAAAATCCCGTACCCATTAAAGGCTGGGTGAACCCGGTAGCCGTCTGTTGGGATCGAACCCTACCTCTTGCCCTTTGTAGTCCAATTAATGTTACTGCCTTGCTGGTATTGTGTCGCATATGTTACATGATGTTTAATTTTTGTGTTGTTATTGCTAGTCTCTTTTTATCTCTTTCTGGCTGTCACTATTGTTCGTTACTACAGATGTCAGATACTTTGTAGTTTATTTCACTTTCAAGTTCTTCATTGTTGATGATGATTATATGTAGATTTATTTTGTTTTGTCATCGGACATTGTCTTGGTTGTATAGGATACTTGGTTACAACTGACAAAATAGAAGGAAAGAGAGATCGCGGACGACAAAGAGAGAAAATACTGGATAGCTTGGTGTCATGGTATGGAAAACAGTCAACAACAGAACTGATACGATGTACTGTGGATAGAAGATTGTGGAAGGACATGATCGCCTACGCCAACCGGTAGCACATGATGATGATCGGACATTATCTTGGTTTTTTTATATATGTAAATATATTGATGGAGGAGCCGCGATAGCTCAGTGGTTAGTGAGCTGGACTACAAAGGACAAAAGATAGGGTTCGATCCCAACCGACGGAATCCGGTTCACCCAGCCTTTAAAAGGTATCGGTTTTTTTTATGGGAAAGTAAAGCGGCGCGGGCGTAATACCGATCACATTACCCCAAAAATCATGTGATGAATGTCTGTAAAATTGATGGTCACTAACACCATATTCCCTATACGTCACTTGGCGTGGTGGGGGCACTTTACTTTTTTTTTTACTATATTGATGGAGGTTTCGCTCTTTACAGTTTTTTTAATAGATACTCAGGAACTATACAAATAATACTAAAATTCACTTTACGGCGAAAATATTAAGAGATCAATAATAGATATAATATAACTTGAAGTCAATCGTCACAACATAAACAATTTGCGATATGCAGATGACACAGTCTTAGTAGCAGACAAAGAGAGAGAGAGAGAGAGAGAGAGAGAGAGAGAGAGAACAAACTACAGGAAATGATAGACATAATAGTAAAAAAAATAATAAAAAGCAACAAGAAAAGTCTCAGTCTTCAGACTTTTAGTAAGAAAACAGAAGTAAAGGTCATAATAAAGAAATAATAATCATCATGCTGTATAGAAATAAACAGGACAAATCTAAAACAAATGCAACGTTTGAAATACTTGGGCACAATAATAACACCAGATGGAAGATGCACCACAGAAATAGAAAGCAGAATATCTCAGGCCAAAATAGCATTTCAGAAAATAAAAAACGTCTTATGCAACAAATCTATGTCAATAAAGTGAGAAAGTGAGTTCATGAGTGCTATATGGAATCAATTCTGACCTATGGAAGCGAATCATGGACAGTAAACAAATACATGAAAAGACAACTAGATGCCACAGAGATGGGATTTCTCAGAAGAATGTTGAAAGTTGCCTTAACAGCTAAAAAGACCAATGAGGAGATTCTCAAAGAGGCCAACACAAAAAGGGAACTTAAAAAAAAACATCTGAAAGAAACTATCAACATTTTTCTGGCACATCAGGAGAAGAGGAAATTTGGAATACTTGGTTACAGTAGGCAAAATGCAAGGAAAGAGAGATCGTAGACGACAAAGAGAGAAAATACTGGATAGCTTGGTGTCATGGCATGGAAAACGGTCAACAACAGAACTGATACGATGCACAGTAGATAGAAGTTCATGTGGAAGAACAAAGATCGTCTACACCAACCGGCATGGCACATGATGATGATGACTAAAATTTATGAGATTGAAATCAAATGGGTAAGAGCTTGGCAGACGAGCAGTAGTAGAAAATAAAAGATGTTAACTAAAAACGGAGATAGAAAGGATATCGAGAGGATGGTAAACGAAGAAGTCAGCCAGAAGAGCTCTCGAGAAATTGCCTGGCTTGCTCTCCACTCTCATCGGTGAATCTGTGATATCGACCCGGTGCTTCCAGTCATCCAATCAGGTTGCCAATCAATAATGTGACGCTACAAGGGCCCTGAACTCTTGTTTTAGACTTGACTGGGAATACAGGTCTATCACCAAATAAGAGGCACAGTTAATGGTGGTTGTATATTTATCGATAAGTTTGTTCTTAACATATTAACCCATTTTTGACAATAGAAACAAGAAAAGAGTTCTTAAATATTGTGTAGAGCCAGTCTTAACATATGGATGTGACTCATGGACAATAGGACAACAAACAAGAAAATCACTGGAGTCTGTAGAAATGTGGTTTTACAGAAGAATGTTGAGAATACCATGGATAGCTAAGAAGAGTAATGAAAACGTTCTGAAAGAGGCCAATCTCTTCTAAAATTTCCAATATTAGGAAGAAACAATCATCATTTTTATGCCATGAAATTAGAAGAGAACATCTGGAATATATTGTAACAACTGGGGAAATTGAGGGGCGAAAAGATAGAGGGAAACAAAGAGAAAAAATACCAGACAGCTTAAGAGAATGGTTTGGCAGAAGGTCAACAACAGAAATGATAAATAACTGTCGCAATCGAAAGTTGTGGAGAGACATGGACATGAACACCTACGCCAGCAGGCCCGGTACTTGATAATGATTAATCAGTACGCTACTTATACGGGAACTATCACCGCCATATAATTATACCTCAGCATGTATTATACAGGGGAGCGGCGATAGCTCAGTTGTTAGTGAACCGGACTACAAAGAACAAGGGGTAGGGTTCGATCCCAACCGACGGCTTCCGGGTTCACCCAGCTTTAAATGGGTACCTGATTTTTTTCTGGGAATTTAAAGCAGCACGGGCGTAATACCGACCACATTACCCCAAAATCATGTGCTGAAGGTCTGTAAAATATAGGGTCACTAACACCATATTCCCTATACGCCACTTGGCGTGATGGGGGTTCTTTACTTTTTTTTTACTATGTATTATAAAGAAAAAAATGAAGGGTAAAGAACACGGTTCCGTACCCTCACTTACATGAAATATGGTATTGATGTCCATGTATCTTTACCATTGGAACATATCTGGATAATGTGGTCAGTATTTCTCCTGTACCACAATTCGTTGTTGGGAATATGCCGTCAAGCGGGAGATGTATGGAAACAGATAGTATAGTCAGAGCGGTCAGTAGGTTCGGAACATCGCGAATAAAAATAAATCGCTATGTAGTTTCATGAAAGATCTTTTCAATATGTTCAATATGTAGTTTCATGAAATATCTTTTCTCTATGTTGTTTCATAAAATATCTTTTCATTGTGTAGTTTAATGAAAAATCTTGTCGTTATATACTTTCATGAAAGATCTTTTCGCTATGTAGTTTTATGGGAGATCGTTTCATTATGTGGTTTTATGAGAAATAGATTCGCTACATAACTTCATGATAAAATGATCCATTAAGTAGTTTATTAAAGATGCATTCGTGATGTGATTTCGTGAAAAATGTATTCCGTATATAGTTTCTGGCACTCGGGCAGATGGTGCTCGTAAACCTGGGAGGGCCGACCATCTAAGGGCAGAATCCCCCTACAGAAAAGATCACCTGCTGCCTTGCAGGAAGATTGGGGACAATCAAAGGCTAAGGAAAGCAAACATGAATAAAATGCTGGCTGAAATCGGATGCACTGGGCCACTGGTGCAGAACACAGTGCAACGTTTTAACGGGTGTTCAATCAGAATGGATCTGGCAGACTGTAATTGTGATGTTCTGTCTGTGGGGGCGATCAACACACTTAACCTGACAGCTGACTTCATGTGGGAGTCCGGAATCCTACTCTGGTTGAGTCCTGATCGCAGAGAGAGAGAGAGAGAGAGAGAGAGAGAGAGAGTTTCTGGCTTTAATTTATTTATTTATATGTGTCTTGCTGTTTGTACCAGTCGACGGCCTATCGAGCCGAGTTGTCGTTTTTGTGTTCTTCCCAAACTACGTATACTAGTTATCATGTCATTTTTATCTACTTATTTATACGTCCAGATGAGTCTATATCTATCGAGAAGAGGGTCCAAACAAAGCCTATTTCCCTCACTGGACTGGTTCACTTGCCACTAGACTATAGTACTACGGTTATCACTATACAGAGACGCAATTACTGTTAAATCGTCCGAGAAAATCCATAAACAATTCATCATCTTAAAAAACCATACCTGCTGACGTAGGTGATCATGTCTCTCCACAACTTCCGATCTCGACAGTTATTTATCATTTCTGTTGTTGACCTTCTGTCAAGCCATTCTCTCAAGCTGTCTGGTATCTTTTCTCTTTGCTTTCCCTATCTCTTTGTCCTTCGATTTCCCCAGTTGTTACAATATATTTCGACTGTTCCATTCTTATTACATGGCCAAAGGATGATGATTGTTTCTTCCTAATTTGGAAATTAACTCTCTATTTTTTTTTTTGGGGCCTCTTTCAGAACATTTTCATTACTCTTATTAGTTGTCTATGGTGTTCTCAACATTCTTCTCTAAAACCACATTTCTACAGCCTCATGTGATTTCTTCCATGTTTTCCTATTGTCCATGATTCACATCCGTGTATTGAGACTGATTCTACACAATATATAAGAACTCATTTTCTTGTTTATATTGTCAAAAGTTGCACAGTATCTTTCTCATATTTAAGTAAAAAGCTTGCTGCAGAATTATTGTATTCAAGAACAATTACTCCAAAGGTATACGGGCCATGTGTTCCAGTTTGGTTGATAAGTGTCTCTCTCTATCCTCGGGGTTTCCATATAAATATTTGTTTGTTTATGTGTAGTCTTTTAAAGTTATGTAGTGTCAACACACTTTGTACTTCTTGGCAACACATATTGTAGTTTGTGACAATACAGCTAGTTCCTGGAAACGTATTGAGCTGTTGAAGATCACACATCGGGTATAAGCTTATGACAACATATCTAGTAGTTCCTGTCGACATACCTCAAAGCCAATGTCAACATATCTATTAGTTCCTGTCAAAATACCTGAAAGCTCAAGTCAAAATATTATTAGTTCCTGTCAACATACCTGCAAGCTCAAGTCAAAATATCTAGTAGTTCATGTCAACATACCTAAAACCGTACGTCAACATATCGAGTAGTTCCTGTCAACATACCTAAAAGCTTATGTCAACATATATAGCAGTTCCTGTCAACATACCTAAAAGTCCATTTCAACATATCTAGTAGTTCCTTTCAACATACCTAAAACCCCATGTCAACATATCTAGTAGTTCCTGTCAACATGCCTAAAAGCCCATGTCAACATACCTAGAAGCCCGTGTCAAGATATCTAGTAGTTCCTGTAAACATACCTAAAAGCCCATGTCAACATATCTAGTAGTTCCTGTCAACATACCTAAAAGCCCATGTCAACATATCTAGTAGTTCCTGTCAACATACCTAAAATCCCATGTCAACATATCTAGTAGTTCCTGTCAACATACATAAAAGCCCATTTCAACATATCTAGTAGCTCCTGTCAACATACCTAAAAGTCCATGTCAACATATCTAGTAGTTCCTGTCAACATACCTAAAAGTCCATGTCAATATATCTAGTAGTTCCTGTTAGCGAGTTCCTGGGAGGACACGTAGTAGTTTGTCACTTCTGGTCTAGTTCATGATAAAGTCAAGGTTCCTTCCACGCCCTGGTAAAGAAATTGGGTATATGGTGTTAGTAACCATATTTTTGTATGAACTCGTCACTTTTTGGGCTATATGGTCGGCATCAAGCCAGGTCGCTTTAAATTCACATAAATTATCTCTGGTACCCATTTTTAGAGGTCGGGTGAACCCCGGAGCCTTGCTGGTCCGAGATAAAAAATAAAACGATCACTTCAAGGGAATCGAACTCTGACATTTCTGATCAGAAAGCGAGCACTGACCACTTAGTCAGCGAGGCTCCCAGTTCTTGTCTATTCATCAAGTATTTTCTGACATAACATCTAGTAGTTCCTGCTATAACATCTAGTAGTTCCTGCTATAACATCTAGTAGTTCTTGTCTATTCATCAAGTATTTTCTGACATAACATCTAGTAGTTCCTGCTATAACATCTAGTAGTTCCTGCTATAACATCTAGTAGTTCCTGCTATAACATCTAGTAGTTCTTGTCTATTCATCAAGTATTTTCTGACATAACATCTATTAGTTCCTGCTATAACATCTATTAGTTCCTGCTATAACATCTAGTAGTTCCTGTCTATTCATTAAGTATTTTCTGGCATAACATATATTAGTTCCTGCTATAACATCTATTAGTTCCTGCTATAACATCTAGTAGTTCCTGTCTATTCATTAAGTATTTTCTGGCATAACATATATTAGTTCCTGCTATAACATCTATTAGTTCCTGCTATAACATCTAGTAGTTCCTGTCTATTCATCAAGTATTTTCTGGCATAACATCTATTAGTTCCTGCTATAACATCTATTAGTTCCTGCTATAACATCTAGTAGTTCTTGTCTATTCATCAAGTATTTACTGTCATAACAACTATTAGTTCCTGCTATAACATCTATTAGTTCCTGCTATAACATCTAGTAGTTCCTGCTATAACATCTAGTAGTTCCTATCTATTCATCAAGTATTTTCTGGCATAACATCTATTAGTTCCTGCTATAACAACTATTAGTTCCTGCTATAACAACTATTAGTTCCTGCTATAACATCTGTTAGTTCCTGCTATAACATCTAGTAGTTCTTGTCTATTCATCAAGTATTTACTGTCATAACAACTATTAGTTCCTGCTATAACATCTATTAGTTCCTGCTATAACATCTAGTAGTTCTTGTCTATTCATGAAGTATTTTCTGACATACCATCTAAAAGTTCACAACTACACACTTAGTATTTCCTAGCATCACGCCTAATAGTCGCTAACCAACCACGTTTAGTCGTTCCTAACGAAAAACCGATCTAACATTTCTCGTATAGACAACAAACCAAATCTCTACACTCTTTGGACAAGCTTAAAGCGTCGTTTACTGAAGGAAGGGCGCTTTCTTCCGGTCTAATCAACGACCCTGGACATCAAACAACATTTGGTCTCACGGCCTGGGATACCGGTGCAGAGAAACACAGTTTCTTTCATCGTGTTTGTCTGCAAACTGCAAGTATTTCCGTCTTTCCATCGATTTTGGGCACCGGTGGGGGGGCTTCACTGGCCTATCTGAAACAATAACGTGGGAACCACGGCCTACTGATACCTAATGTCTTTTCAAACAATGAGAGACCAGGTGTAACTTTCAGTATCAAAAGTGTTTTTATTTTTTTATTTTTTTACAATGAGATTGGTCTATCAATTGCATTGTGGGTACAATCTGAAAAGCAGCTATTGGTCAGTTTCTTGTGGCAGCTTCTATTTATAGCAGTGTCGTCATGTTTTTAGAAACGCTCAAGAATTATTATACATAGACTCAAGATGTAACAAAGCTTGTAAAATCATTGGACAGCTATCACCACTATTGTCCAAAAAGGAAATAACTCTAGAGGCAAAACGGGCACAGTACAATACAATCTTCATCCTAACGTTGTGCTAACAATGCCAGACCTGGACCCTAGATGAAGGAACAATAAGAAAAAATAATCACTACTGAGGTGAAGTGTATTGAGGTGGTGTGTCCAATGACAGGAAACAGCATGAGAGATAACATTAGAAATGAAGAACTGAGAAAAAAGCTAGGAATAACCCCCGCCATAGAAGATTTAAAGAAACAACAGATAAAATTGTTTGGCCACGTAATAAAGGCAGAAAAATCAAAATACAATACAACGAGCCTTCAATAAACGTTGCGAAAACATCAGACTCAGTAGCCGACCACGAAAAAGATGGGTTGACGGAATATTAGAAGCACTAGGAAGTATAATAGCAGCAGAGGCGAACAGAAGTACAGAAGACCGTAAAGTATATCTCCCCTCGACGCTGAAAGGCAAATGAGGAAGGAAAGAGGAAGAAGAGGAAGAATTATAGAGGAAAGCGATTTCTTATATTTCATTTCTAGATGACAGTTATGGTCCTAATATATTGGAATAATTCGTCAGATATTGAATTGGTCGTGCCTCATCAAGAAGTAGGCAAAACAACAACAAAGACACGCATAAAAGTAGCACCATTTCAGCCTGAGGTTATGTTTCATCTACCTTTAGAATGATATGTTTCTTCCTCTTCTTCGTTTTTCTTCCTCTTTTTCTATCTTTCAGCTCCCTGTGGAGCATAGGTCTTCAACAAACACTTTCCACGCCGTTCTATTTCTTGCCATTCTTTTAAGATAATTCCATGATTTATCCATTATCTTTATCTCTGCTTCCACCTGCTTTTTCCAAGAATATTTTAGTCTTTCTCTTTGCCTCTTACCCTAGGGAAACCAATAAAGAGCCTGCCGTGTAATACTCTCAGTGGGCTTCCTCAGAGTGTATAATCCCAGTGCCATTTTCTCCGTTGTATCTTGTCCGTGTTTGTGAAATTTTTGCGACTTATTTTTTTTTATTTACAGTACAGGATAAACAGTCTGAGAGATAAGATCAGAAATGAAGAACTGAGAAAAAAACTAGGAATAGCCCCCGCCATAGAATATATAAGAAAACAACAGATAAAATGGTTTGGCCACGCGACAAGGCAGAAAGAACAAAATACAACACAACGAGCCTTCAACAAACGTTGTGAGAATACCAGACCCAAGGGTCGACCACGAAAAAGATGGGTCAATGAAATATTAGAAGCACTAGGAAACATAACAGCAGCGGAAGCGAACAGAAGAGCAAAAGACCGCAAATTATATCTCCCCTCGACGCTGAAAGGCAGATGAGGAAGGAAAGAAGAAGAGTACAGGATACACAGTCCCATGCCCAACTCCCCTTAGTTACCTTGTTGCGAAAATGCCTGGTAGGGAGCAGTGCTACAATTCTTTACTCACCTTTCCGGCCCGGAAATTATTCTACCTATCTATCATTCGATGATAGATCATTCAATCATTCGAGCCATAGCCGGTCCATAGGGCATAGACTAAGACACTCTTTCCCTGTTTCTAAATTTTATTTCCAGGAGTCTCAATCCTTGCAAAGATCTTTTATCAAATCTTGTCGTTTGTCTCTGTTCATGCATGCATCTCGATCTCATTGAGGGAGCCAATTCCTGCTGCATTTGCCTCTCTAATCAATGGTTTTCTCAGTGTTTCTCTGGGTCGTCCTCTTTTCATCCTACATGTTGTTTTCCACTAGTTGGCTTGCTTTGCTATTCAGTTATTATCTTCATAACAAGTCCAACATATGTCCATCGTCTTTTCTTGATTACTGATGATATTAGTGGTTGATCGGCGATTTCTCTCATTTCCTCGTTTGTTTTGAATTCGTAAAAATGTTGACATTCCAGTAAATACATAGCTTATAATGAAAGTGGAAATCACATCATCTTCTTAATCCTTGTCAGTATTCTTCTTAATCCTGGGCAGTAATCTCCTTAATCCTGGGCAGTATTCAACTTAATCCTGGGGAGTATTCTTCTTAATCCTGGGCAGCATTCTTATTAATCCTAAACAGTAATCTTCTTAATGCTCTTAACTCCGATCGGAGCATAAGACACTCAAAGAGATCTCCTCCCAATCCGGTCTTGATCAAGCGTCGACAACTTTGCCAGGACCTGACAGCCTCTTTCTTTTCATAATGTATGGATCGTCGCCATGTCCACAATGGCCTGCCTCTTCTTCTTTTGCCAGGTGGTGTCCATGTTTATACTAGGTACGAATACCTGGTTCATTCCATTCGTAGAGCATGGCCTGGCCATTTCCAACGTCATCTTTTCACTTCTTGATTGATGTTGTCAATGCCTGATCTTCTGGTGACTTCTTTGTTCATAATATGTTGATCCCCAACGAATGTTTAGAATCTTCTTAAGACAGCGACTTTCAAATCTTCTTAACCGATTTTTTATCTTCTGGTTCATTCTATGCTTTTCTGCTGCATATAAGAATTCTGGGCAGTATAGAAGTATGTAAGAGTTTTGGAGCTACTATCATTCATTTATGGTTATTGTTAGTCGAAGGCCTCGGTATCTATCTATTGTCCTTTCGAGCCGAAGACGGCACATAGGGCAGAACCACAATCTCAAAAACAGAAACCTTGCGTGCCAAAGTGGCACATACTGCAGAGATCACTGCTCTAAAATCTATGGCGCTGTTTCCACAACAATACTTTTTACAATGACAGCTTGTCAAGCCATCGATCAAACTCCTTAGTCGCCTCTTGCGACATGCCTGGAAGGTCACAGTGTCACTGTTCTTTACTTCCCTCATAATGAGGCCCCGGTAACACACGGGAATCACTGTAAGCGAATTAGAACCCATAATTGCTCAACCGCCGTGCCAGTGGAATCATCCGAAACAATACTCATTTCATTGATTGATCCAAACAAAGAAAGGCAGCTGCAGTCCCTATCATAGCAGCTACAGCACACGCCAAAAGACATAAGGCCAAGCGGCACCGAAAGTGGATGTAGCTGAACTGTCCTTCATCATACGATATCTCACATCGTAAACAGTTGGAATATCGAATCATATTCCGGATGAAAAACACAGTTCACGGTGTGCACAGATGTGTCAATTATATCGTAAGCGAGGTGGTCGAATTCACAAGAACATCCAAATAGAGAGAGTCTTCAGCAAAAGAGATAACAAAAAACACCTTGCACGCTGCATAAACGTCTACATATGTGACATGACGGCACTTGACATGAACATAACTGACTTGGAGGGCTCGCTCAAAAACAGGTTCTACTGATCTCTTATCTTCTTCAGCGTTTACTCGTTAATTTAACGCGGATGTACTGTACCGCCAGTTTGTTATGGTTATGGTTAGTCGAAGGCCCTGGTATCACTGCAAACGAAAATTAAAATCCATAATTGATCAATCGCCCGTGCCAGTGAAATCATCCGAATTAAAACTCATCTAATTGAAGGATCCAAACAAAGAAAGGCAGCTGTAGTCCCTATCATAGCAGCTACAGCACACGCCAAAAGACATAAGGCCAAGCGGCACCGAAAGTGAACGCAGCTGAACTGTCCATCATACGATGTCGTTATTCATCGTAAGCAATCGCAATATCGAAACACTATACGGGTGAAAAACACAGCTCGCGGTGTGCACAGAGCACTAAACTCAGTAGCTCCATGAGAAAACCGGACTTAGAATATGAGGAAACTGCAACAAGGAACACTTTTCAGACTGAGCCTCAATGGCTCCTGCATCATATCCGCCCTATTGACTGGGAGTCGTTGCTAGTTCACGCTAGTTAGCGATATCTGCACCTTTCGGTTCGACACAAGCATCTTTGACATGTGTAGATATCTCACGTAGCAATTATTACCAGAGTAACATATATTTTCTACGCTTTTCCCATTTTAAATGCATTGTTATGAAATGACACAATATGTACGTCGTATTTTTGAACATCTTCTGTCGTTTATCAAACCATATCATTTTTTTTGTCGATGAACTGCGTGATAAATCGAAACTTCGAATTAGGAAACCCGGTATTCTCTATCTCTTTCTCTCTCTCTTTCTCTCTCTCTATCTCTCTTTCTCTATCTCTCTTTCTCTCTCTTTCTCTCTCTCTTTCTCTTTCTCACTCTCTTTCTCTCTTTCTATCTCTCTTTCTATCTCTCTTTTTCTCTTTCTCTCTTTCTTTTTCTCTCTTTCTCTGTCTCTCTCTTTCTATGTCTCTCTCTTTCTCTCTCTCTTTCTCTCTCTCTATCTCTTTCTCTGTCTTTCTCTCTCTATCTCTTTCTCTCTCTTTCTCTCTCTCTTTCTCTCTCTATCTCTTTCTCTCTCTCTTTCTCTCTTTCTCTTTCTCTCTCTCTATCTCTCTCTCTTTATCTCTCTCTTTATCTCTCTCTTTCTCTCTCTCTTTCTCTCTCTCTTTCTCTTTTTCTCTCTCTCTATCTCTCTCCCTCTTTCTCTCTCTCTTTCTCTCTCTCTTTCTCTCTTTCTCTCTCTATCTCTCTTTCTCTCTATCTCTCTTTCTCTCTATCTCTCTATCTCTCTTTCTCTCTCTATATATATATATATATATCTTTCTCTCTCTCTATCTCTCTTTCTCTCTGTGAATCACTCTATGTATGTGCGTACGCGTGCCCCTCGTGTTGAAACCCACAGTACTGTAGATCACGTTTGTTATTTTTTAGCCTTGGTCTCATTAATTCCAACCATTAAGAATAAGTGCAGAGTCTCGAAATATTAATTAAGGTCCAATTATCGAAATGGCCAGCATCTTGACACCGTGTAACAGCCACATGAAGTACGTCTCACTAAGCGGGAAAGATCGTCATCAGATAAAGAGGATTCAAAGCGATTGGAAAGTACAGGAAGATTTTTTCTATCTCTTACACTCCTCATTTCTGTCTTTCTTTCTTTTCTTTCTTTCTTTTTTTCTTTCTTTCCTTCTTTCTTTCTTTCTTTCTTTCTTTCTCTTTTTTCTTTCTTCTTTCATTCTTTCACTTTTCTTTATTTCTTTCTGTTTCTTTCATTTGCTTTTCTTTCTTTTTTCCTTTAATTGCTTTCTTTCTCTCTCTCTCTCTCTCTCTCTCTCTCTCTCTCTCTCTCTCTTTCTCTTTCTTCTTTTCTTTCTTATTATTGTTCTTTCTTTATTTCTTTCTCTCTCTTTCTTTCTTCCTTTCTGTCTCTTACCTTTATTTATTTCTGTCTTTCTCTTTCTTTCTTTCTCTTTCTTTCTCTTTCTTTCTCTTTCTTTCTTTCTTTTTTTTCTTTCTCTTTTTATTTATTTATTTATTTCCTTCACTCTTATACTTTTCTTTCTTTTTTCTTTCTTTTTTCTTTTAATTTTTTTCTTTCTGTCTTTTTCTTCCTTTCTTTCTTTAACTTTCTTTCTTTCTTTCTTTTAATTCTCACTCTCTTTCTCTCTCTCTCTCTCTCTCTCTCTTTCTTTCTCTCTCTCACTCTCTTTCTCTCTCTCTCTCTCTCTCTCTCACAGTTCATATCGTGTATGACCATCCAAATCTTGTATGTTAAATACAGACTGGTACATTAAATCATCTGTAAGACTGTGTTTGGGAGCCGCGATAGCTCAATGGTTAGTGAACTGGACTACAAAAGACAAGAGGGAGGGTTCGATCCCAACCGACGGCTTCCGGGTTCACCCAGCTTTTAATGGGTACTGGATTTTTTTTCTGGGAAAGTAAAGCGACACAGGCGTAATACCGACCACATTACCCCAAAAATCATTTGCCGAAGGTCTGTAAAATTTACGGTCACTAACACCATATTCCCTATACGCCACTTGGCGTGACGGGGGTACTTTACTTTACTTTTTGCTAAGACTATTTTTGCCTATTCATTTTAAAGGTGACTGTACCAGTACTGTAGAGATAATCCAGAATTTTTACATAAAAAAACAGGCTTCATCTACAGCAAATGTTGATGGTGCGATAGTTGTGTGGATAAAGTAATGATAGGGTAGAAGAAACTTTTAGTCATAACATGGTGTAATTGTAGTTGTAGTGGTGGTGATGGTGGTGGTGGTGGTAGTAGAAGTCGTACTAGTAGTGACAGTAGTAGTAGTCATAGTAGCAATAGTGATAGTAGTAGTAGTAGTAGATATAGTTGTAGTAGACATAGTAGTAGTTGTGACAGTAGTAGTTGTTGTAGTAGTAGTAGTAGTAGTTGTAGTAGTAGTGACAGTTGTAATAGTAGTAATAGTGGTAGTAGTAGAACTCGTAGTAGTAGTGATTTTAGTGACAGTAGGAATAGTTGTAGCTATAGTAGTTGTAGTGACAATAGTAGTCGTTATTGTAGTGACAGTAGTAATAGTTGTAGTTGCAGTAGTAGGAATGACAGTAGTAGTAGTCGTAGTAGTAGGAAAAATTTAAAAAAAATTTTTAAAAAACTTTTATTTTTCTATTTTTTAATTTTTCCTCACATTCAGCTTTACTGCAGCTTCGCATTTTATGCATTCATTTGCATTTCTTTGCCTTAACCCCTTAGTCGTAGTAGTAGTAGTAGTGAAAGTAGTGGTATTAGTAGCACTAGTAGTAGCACTAGTAGTAGTAGTACCAAC
This sequence comes from Megaustenia siamemsis, assembly GCA_032433765.1. NCBI lineage: Eukaryota > Metazoa > Mollusca > Gastropoda > Stylommatophora > Ariophantidae > Megaustenia > Megaustenia siamemsis. The sequence continues at coordinate 59,850,229 of JAVIAB010000088.1, forward strand.
AGAAGCAGTAGTAGCATTAGAAGTAGCAGTTGTAGTACTGTCTGAATGAAGCTGTTTGATTCCCAGTTAAGTGAAATGTACGTTAAATGAAACATGACACACTTATCCTTGCAGTTTACTACAATTTATCCTACACATTTAAACAACATTATCAATAAGAAAGTATATCGAATATCCACACGCTGCTCAAACAACGTAGGCTACGCTGGCTTGGCCATGTACACCGTATGAAAGATGGCCGCATACTGAAAGATATACTATACGGACAACTGGCATATAGTAAAAGAACTAGGGGGCGCCCAAAACTCCGATCTGTAGATGTGTGTAAACGCGACATGAAGACTCTGAACATAAACCGTACAGCATGGGAAGACATAGCTGCAGACCGCAATCTCTGGAAATACACTCTAAAGGTTCACCTCAAACAAGAAGCAGACAGATTCTTAAAGAAAGAGATTACACGATGAAAGAAAAGTATAGAAAAAAATAACATTTCTAGAGGCGCTGAAAAATCCATAGTCAACTATGATTGACGGAGGTTACTACTACTATCAATTACAAAATACTATATAACGTGAACTCCCATGGTATATGGTGGATAGGCGGCAGGAACCATTGAAGGCTATGTCTGAAAAGTGTTCCTCCTTGCAGTTTCCTCATATTCCAAGTCCGGCTTGTTGCAGGAGCTACTGAGTTAAGTGCTCTGTGCACACCGTGAGCTGTGTGTCTCATCCGTTTTGATCCTGCTTCGATATCCCGCTTGTTTACGATGAATGATGATATCGTATGACAGGGAACAGTTGGCTGTGTTCACTTTCTGCGCGGTTTCGCGTTATGTCTTTTGGCGTGTGCTGAGACTGCTACGATGGGGACTACAGTTACCTTTCTTTGTTTGGGAGATGAGTTAGTAATTCGGATGATTCCACTGGCACGGGCGGTTGAGCAATTATGGATTTTAATTCGTTTGCTGTGATACCGAGGCCTTCCATAACCAATAACCAATATTTTATTAAAAATATTTTTTGGCAAGCTGTTCGAACGTTTGAATGTCACTTAGTTGGTTGCTTTCAAATTAAAATATTTCTTTGCTAAGTACATCTAATGCTCTACTAACTAGAGGTAACTATCATCCAAAATATACTAAATGTAATTTTATCATCATCAAGTACCATGCCTGCTGGCGTAGGTGATCATGTCTCTCCACAACTTTCGATCTCGACAGTTATTTGTCATTTCTGTTGTTGACCTTCTGCTAAGCCATTCTCTTAAGCGGTCTGGTATCTTTTCTTTTTACTTTCCTCTATCTCTTCGTCCCTACATTTTCACAGTTGTTACAATATATTCCAGCTGCTCACTTCTCATTACATAGCCAAAAAATAATGATTATTTCTTCCTAACATTGGAAATTAGCTCTCTTTTTTGGGGTTTTATCCTCTTTCAGAACGTTTTCATTACTCTTCTTAGCTGTTCATAGTATTCTCAATATTCTTCTTTAAAGCCACATTTGTACAGCCTCCAGTGATTTTCATGTCTGTTGTCCTATTGTCCATCATTCATACGCATGTGGTAAGACAGCCTCTACATAACATATGTAAGTGCATACTATTACAAATCCTTTATTTTTATCCTATTATAGTAGCGAATCATGGACAGTCGACAAACAGATGCAAAGACGATTAGCGTCCACAGAGATGGTATTTCTCAGACCAATGTTGAATCGTTCAGTCTGGACAGCTAAGAAAGCACAACAATGAATTTATCAAAGAGGTCAGCACACACAAAATAGATCCTAAAAAAAACCAGGAAGAAATTATCGACATATTTCAGACACATCATGATGGTAGAAAGTTGTAATACTTGGTCACAGCTGGCAAAATACCGGGAAAGTGAGAGACCACGGACGATAAAGAGGAAAGACACTGGGTAGCTTGGTGTCATGGCATGATAAACAGTCAACAACAGAATTGATAAGATGCACTGTTGACAGAAAATTGTGCAAGGGCACGAGTGCCTACGCCATTTGGTATGACACATGATGATGATGGTTATAGTAGTGAACATTTGTTGTGTTATAGTGTGTATATTTGTTGTGTTATTGTGTGCTTCATGTGGTAAGGTAAAGCTTAAACTATTGATTAATAAAACTGGCCTTTGACCAAATTATATTTCTATTCGTAACAAAGTATGCACTTCCATTGATCGTTTTTTGGGTTTTTTTTGTGGTGCAGCGTTTCTTAGTTTCGTGGTAACTGTAAGAGTTAATAGATTGTTCATCGTAATTGTAGAGTTAATAGGTTCGATCGGGCAGTTGTGTACTGGCTGTAGATTTCAACTAACATCGACTGACAGTGAATTCATTTTCTTTTTATATTCAATAAGGACGTTTCTCGTGCTTTCAGACTCAGTGTGCAGTTGTAAGAAGACACATAGAACATATATTCCTAGTTGTCCCATCCTACTTAAAGTGTCAAAAAGATAATGAGCTTCGGTATTTAGACTCTTTCATACTGACTCTTATTACAGTGCTCTTATAGAAAGACTCCTGTCACTTCTTTTTCTTCTTTTCTTCCTCATTTGCCTTTCATCGTCGAGGGGAGATATAGTTTGCGGTCATTAATCTTCTGGTCGTCTCCGCAGCCGTTATGTTTCCTAGCACTCCTAATATTCCGTCAATCCATCTTTTTCGTGGTCGACCCTTGGGTCTGGTGTTCTCTCAACGTTTATTGATGGTTCGTTATGTTGTGTTTTGATCACTCTGTCTTGTCACGTGGCCAAACCATTTTATCTTTTGTTTCTTTATATATTCTATGCCGCGCATTATTCCTAGCTTTTTTCTCAGTTTTTCATTTCTGATCTTTTCTCTCAGACTGTTTCCTGCCATTCGCCTAACACATTTCATCTCAGTAGTGGTTATTTTTTCTTATTGTTCTTGCAACCAGGGTGCAGGACTGGGATTTGTAGTATAACGTTGGGATAAAGATTGTATTGTAGAGTGCCCTTTATGCCTCTATAATTATTTCATGTTGGACAATAGTGATGATAGCTGTCCAATGACTTGACGAGCTTTGTTGCATCTTGAGTCTATATCAGCAGTTTGTGAAGTGACTACTTCAATCACTAAGTAATAAAAATGTCTATTTACAAAAGTGTTACTTAGTTTCCTTCATTTTGAGAATATTGTTTTCAGTTTAATGTTAGTTATTTCATTTAATGTAGAACATGTGGGAACGCGTTAAATTGTTTCTAGAATTTGATTAAGAAAAAACGCACGTAATGCGAGGGAAACAATGACGGCTGTGTGTGGTGCTTTCTGTAGCAGTGACTGACAGTTGAAACAACAGGCGCTCCTTATGTGAGTGTAACATGAAAGAAACGATGTCCTTTGGTAACTATGCATTTTTGTATTACCATTTTTAGTCATCTTCATATTTTTGTCATTTTTTTGTCTTGTAATTTCTATCATGTTAAGTGCTCTAATAGTTGTGTCATATTTTTGTCCTGCAATTTTTTATAATGTTTAGTCCTCTTCATAGTTTTGTCATATTTTTGTCCTGCAATTTTTTATAATGTTTAGTCCTCTTCATAGTTTGGTCATATTTTTGTCCTGCAATTTTTTATAATGTTTAGTCCTCTTCATAGTTTTGTCATATTTTTGTCCTGCAATTTTTTATGTTTAGTCATCTTCATAGTTTTGTCATATTTTTGTCCTGCAATTTTTTATAATGTTTAGTCCTCTTCATAGTTTTGTCATATTTTTGTCCTGCAATTTCTATCATGTTTAGTCATCTTCATAGTTTTGTCATATTTTTGTCCTGCAATTTCTATTATGTTTAGTCCTCTTCATAGTTTTGTCATATTTTTGTCCTGCAATTTCTATCATGTTTAGTCATCTTCATAGTTTTGTCATATTTTTGTCCTGCAATTTCTATCATGTTTAGTCATCTTCATAGTTTTGTCATAATTTTGTCCTGCAATTTCTATTATGTTTAGTCATCTTCATAGTATTGTCATATTTTTGTGCTGCAAATTTGTATAATGTTTAGTCATCTTCATAATTTTGTCACATTTGTGTTGTGATTATTATTATGTTTAGTGCGCAGCGTACTCTTGCCATAATGTGTTATGTTTGTTACGTTTAGAGAACAATATCCTGATACTTGTTGTTATAGTTTTGTTATATTTGCATTTACCATCGTGTTTAATTAAAATAGGTTTTATTGGAAACAAAAGACTGCGTAAAAATCCTTAAGATACCTTGGATAATGAAAAATTGAATTGAAGACAAACTAAACAGTTTAAACATAAATAGAACTGCTTTATAAACACCATTGTACGGATGAAATTAAAATACCATCATCATCATCATCAAGTACCGGGCATACTGGCGTAGGCGATCATGTCTTTCCACAACTTTCGATCTCGGCAGCTATTTTTCATTTCTGTTGTTGACCTTCTGCCAAGCCATTCTCTTAAGCTGTCTGTTATTTTTTCTCTTTGCTTCCCTCTATCTCTTTGTCCCTCAATTTTCCCAGTTGTTACAATATATTCCAGTTGTTCTCTTCTCATTACATGGCCAAAAAATTATGATTGTTTCTTCCTAATATTGGAAATTAGCTCTCTTTTTGCTTTGATCTCTCTCTGAACATCTTCATTACTCTTCTTATCTGTCCATGGTACTCTCAACATTCTTCTGTAAAACCACATTTGTACAGACTCCAGTGATTTTCTTGTCTGTTGTCCTATTGTCCATGATTCGCATCCATATGTTAAGACTGACTCTACATAACATTTAAGAACTCTTTTTCTTGTTTCTATTGTCAAAAATGGATTGCACAGCATCTTCCTCATTTTTTGAAAAGCTGCTTTTGGAAAATAATATAGCCACGTCAAAAGACATCAGGACGAAAGAACAACAATGGAAGGGGTGGTTCCTGGGCGACACATCAGGGGCGGACTAAGAAGAAGATGGTTTCAAGACATCGAGGAGACCTTAACATGACAACAAAATAGTGGTGGATCTGGTTGGAAAGAGAACTTCTTTATTTTTTTCAGGCGGGCTGTGGTGAAAGCAATGTTCTGCCAATGACATGCGACCTGATGATAATGGTGATGATAGTGGTAATGATAATGGTGATGATAATGGTGATGATAGTGGTGATGAAAGTGGTGATGATAGTGGTGATGATAGTGGTGATGATAGGGGTGATGATAATGGTGATGATAGTGGTGATGATAATGGTGATGATAGTGGTGATGATAATGGTGATGATAGTGGTGATGATAGTGGTGATGATAGTGGTGATGATAGTGGTGATGATAGTGGTGATGATAGTGGTGATGATAGTGGTGATGATAGTGGTGATGATAGTGGTGATGATAGTGGTGATGATAATGGTGATGATAATGGTGATGATAGTGTTGTCATGAGAAAAAAAAAACATATCAAGATAGTTTTATAATAATATCTTCAACAATAGAGAACAACACACTTGTGTCATATTTGTGTTGTGTGTGCTTATAATGTTTCGTGGACTACGTATTTTGTATGTACCTATACGGGTGTCGAGGGAGGTACACAGTTCTGGATTTTGCATTTTTTTTCGCAGCTTCAACCATTGCCAACTAACGTTGTTGTAACACTTCTTTGATGCTGTCTGTCCATCTTACCCTGGCACTACTTCCTTGTTCTTCATTTTAACATATGCTTGTATTACTTTTTTGTATAAAAATTAATAGCACGACATGTTTTATTTCTAGATAGGCAAACTATTTCTTTGTTGCTTCTGCATGTAACATAGGATTTGTTGAAGCCCACTATTTCTCTTATAATTACTTCTGACTCTTTTTCTGCTGGTCTCTCGTAAATGATTGATTATGCAAACTTTTCAAACTAATCTCATTTTTTTAACCGTTTCATTTGCAAAATAGCAAAACGGGTACTGTACGATACAATCTTCATTCCAACGTTGTGCTACCAATGCCACTTGTGGACCTTAGATGCAAGAACAATAAGGAAAATAACCTCTGAGATTAAACGTGTTAGACGAATGACAGGAAACAGTCTGAGAGATAAGATCAGAAATGAAAAACTGAGAAAAAAGCTAGGAATAGCCCCCGCCATAGAATATATAAAGAAACAACAGATAAAATGGTTTGGCCACGTGACAAGGCAAAGTGATCAAAACACAATACAACAAACCTTCAATAAACATTTCGAGAATACCAGACCCAAGGGTAGATCACGAAAAAGATGGATCAATGGAATATTAGAAGCACTAGGAAACATAACAGCAGCGGAAGCTAACAGAAGAGCAAAGGACATCAAATTATATCTCCCCTTGACGCTGAAAGGAAAATGAGGAAGGAAAGAAGAAGAGGATAACCCGGTTTGAAAATAAAACTATCTATTATCTAGTTTAATGTTTTCAAAATTCACATCGGACAATTCCACAGTGTACAGATTACCTCCCCTGCATGCAGTACGGTCGTCATAGGAGACACATAATATTCTTCTACCTTTTAGCTCCCAGTGGAGCATAGGTCTTCAACAAACACTTTCCAAGTCGTTCTGTTTCTTGCAATTCTTTTAAGATAATTCCATGTCTTCCCCATCATCTTCATCTCTGCTTCAATGTGTCTTCTCCAAGAATTCCTTGGTCTTCCTCTTTGTCTTTTCCCCTGGGGATTCCAAAAAAGGGCATGTTGTGTAATACTCTCAGTTGGCTTCCGTAGTGTGTGTCCTATCCATCGCCATCGTCTTCGCTGTATTTCTTTATCCACTGGTATTTGACCGGTGCATTTCCATAATTGTTAGTGACTTTGTCCTGCCATTTCCATCCCCTTATTCTGCGCAAGCATCCATTAATGAAAGGCTGTACCTTCGTGATTGTCAATTTTGTTATTCTCCATGTTTCACAGCCATATAATAGAACCGACTTAACATTGGAGTTGACAATTTTTATTTTTGTCTTTAGCCTAATACACATAATTTTAAATGAATATTATTATGGAGGTAAACTTCCGAGACGATTGATCAATGAATCATTTCAGAGAAAGTGGTACCTTTACAATACTCTGAAAAAAATTCACAAATAATCATCAGGAAAAAGTAGAAAAAGAATAGATGGTCCGAAGTAGGATCGGCACACACTGGTGATAGCACTGAAAACGGTTTCAGTTCATATCCACGAACTTCATAGCAACGGTTGAAAATAGAGGGTCGATTTTGAATTCTGAACAGTTTTCACGGTCAGCTTCATATATGGTCAGCTTTACATTTGGTTATCTTTACATTTGGTTATCTTTACATTTGGTCAGCTTTATATTTGGTCCGCTTTATATTTAGTCAGTTTTACATTTGATCATCTATACATTAGGTCAGCGTTATATTTGGTTAACTTCATATTGGTCAGCCATACATTTAGTCAGCTTTACATGTGGTCAGCTTCATATTTGGTCAGCTTTACATTTGGTCAGCTTTATATTTGTACAGATTTTTATTTGGTCAGCTTTATATTTGGTCAGCTTTATATTTGGTCAGGTTTATATTTGGTCAGCTTTATATTTGGTCAGGTTTATATTTGGTCACCTTTTTATTTAGTTAGCTTCATATTTGGTTAATTTGTTTCCTATTTTTAATTGTCAAATTATTTTTTACTGTGTTCCGGGTGCACATAAGACATCCGGTATTTGTTTCCCCTGTTTCCTATATTGTTAGAACGATTCACGAATAGCATGAAGTACATCGTCTGTAGCAGGATTCGAACCCAGGAGTCATCCTTTTTGTTAAGCCGACGTCTCACTTCTAGACCACCTAGTCACCGTGCAAACATCTCGGTAATTGAAGTCAATACCACACATCTTAACATATGGATGTGAATCATGGACAATGGAAAAACAGACAAGAAAATCACTGGAGTCTGTAGAGATGTGGTTTTACAGAAGAATGTTGAGAATACCATGGACAGCTAAGAAGAGTAACGAAAACGTTATGAAAGAGGTCAAAACATAAAGAGAGCTAATTTCCAATATTAGGAAGAAACAATCTTCATTTTTTGGTCATGTAATGAGAAGGTAACAGCTGGAATATATTGTAACAACTGGGAAAATTGAGGGACGAAAAGATAGAGGGAAACAAAGAGAAAAGATACCAGATAGCTTAAGAGAATGTCTTGGCAGAAGGTCAACAACAGAAATGATAAATAACTGTCGTGATCGAAAGTCGTGGAGAGACATGATCACCTACGCCAGCAGGCCCGGTACTTGATGATGATGACCACACATCGTGAGCCGAGATAGCTCAGTGGTTAGTGAACTAGACCTAATCGACGGCTTCCAGGTTCATCCATCCTTAAATGGGTACCCAATTTTTTTTTTCTTGGAAAGTAAAGCGTCACGAACGTAATACCGACCCAATTACCCCCCCCCCCCCCCCAAAAAAAAAAAAAAAAAAAAAAAACATGGGTCGAAGGTCTGTAAAAATTATGGTCACTAACGCCATATTCCCTATACGTCACTTGGCGTTACGGGTCACTTTACTCTTTACCTGACAACGTATACCCATCATGGTGGTAAAGTCATGGTATCATGACTCAACAATGATAATGATGATGACATTAATACCGCATGGTGCTCATCAGTCTTTAGCTCTTAAACTCAGAAACGTGGTGTTGTCTGCGATGACGTTTTTTTTTTGTATTATTGAGTTCCGGTAAAGCAGCTGGGGCTTGTCCATTCTTCTCTAAGACATTAAATGATATGGGACTGCGTTTACCTCAATTATCCATTCCTCTCTAAGACATTAAATGTCATGGGACTGCGTTTACCTCACTTATCCATTCCTCTCTAAGACATTAAATGCTATGGGACTGCGTTTACCTCACTTATCCATTCCTCTCTAAGACATTAAATGCTATGAGACTGCGTTTACCTCAATTACCCATTCCTCTCTAAGACAATAAATGCTATAGGACTGCGTTTACCTCAATTATCCATTCCTCTCTAAGACATTAAATGCTATGGGACTACGTTTACCTCAATTATCCTTTGAGTGACTCAGAGTGACGTCTGTTTGTCTTATATCTCCAGAAATAACGAATTCATTAGCGGCGGATTTTATAAGCAATTCCGTGAGATCTTTCTTCGCCGATGACTCATGCATGGCTAAATAATAGATTCACACAACTCCCTGAAGGCTAAAACCAAATAAAATTTTATATATTCATGTCTTAGACGTTTCTATGTAGCAAATTAAATGAGAACTTTTCTATGCAATAAATTAAATGAGAAATTCTATGTCCGACGTAATTATTCTTAGTAATAAAGAAACATAATATAATATCGTTTATGTTTTAGTTTCTTTGTGTTTAGCTTCAAAATAAAATGAGCTCATTTGTAAACAACATTATCTAATTGGTCATTCAATTAGTTATTTAATTCGTCAATGAGTTTGTTAGCTAGTAGGTTAGTTAGCTACCTAGTAATGTAGTTAGTGAACTATTTAGTTAGTTCGTTAGTTTATGAATTAATTTGTTAGTTATTTGATGGATTAAGGCACACAAACAGACAAAGAGAGAAAACACATGGAAGGAAAACACACAAACAGCAACTACCCTCAGGACTCCTGGTCACACATATACACAGATGGCTCCGCTACAAATGCTACCAGAAATGGAGGAGGAGGTGTGTTCCTGAGGCTGAAAAACCAGAATGAGATCACCAAGTCAATAGCTACTGGGAAATTCTCAAACAATTATAAAGCAGAAACTGAAGCCCTCTAAGATGCTGAAAAACTGGCCATCCAACACAAAAATAACATCATAATAAATTGGTGATTCTGACTGATGCACTGTCAGTCCTAACAGCTCTAAAAAACCCCAGGAACAGTGAGCTAGATGACTTGAGAACAACCCTAAACCAACTGTGCAATAACTTCCAGAGAGTGGTCATCCAGTGGATACCATCACACTGTGATATACACGGAAACGAACGCGCAAATTAGCTAAAGAGGGAGTGAGATTATCACAAGATAACCATCTGGTTAGCTACGACGAAGCCAAATCCATCATCCAAGGCCAGTACCATGAACAATGGAAACAATAACACCCAAAGTATAACGAGAGGGATGGATACCTCCAACTATCAAGGAGAGATCAGGTCATCATACTTCGTCTACGCACTGGCCACAACAGAATGAGGAACCACATGTTCAACAAACTAAAAATAGGTACTACCAGCCAATACCACTGTACACTGAACAACATGACAACAAAACATGTTCTACAGGATTGCCCCCAGTACACAGACCTGAGAAGGACAATGTGGTCCACACCCACCTCCCTGGAAGAGAAACTATACGGGGCAACCGAATCACTGAAACAGACAGCTGTCTTCATAAGAGAGTCTGGAGTTCTAGTCTGAATGAGACTTGATCGCAGAAGGAGAATTTCATGGATTAGTTCGCTAGCTAATTAGTTAGTTAGTTTGTTGCCTAGTTAGTTAGATAATTGTTTGGTTAGTTGGTGGATTAGTTAGTAGTTCATTTATTTGTTTTGATATGTAGGGTTAAGTTAGGCAGGTTAGTTGGATGGTTGGTTGGTTGATTTTTGCTTAGTTGGTTACAGGGTTGGTTGCTTTGTTGGTTGAATGACTTTTTGGTTGGTTGGTTGGTTGGTTGGTTACAGGGTTGGTTGCTTTGTTGGTGGAATGACTTTTTGGTTGGTTGGTTGGTTGGTTACAGGGTTGGTTGCTTTGTTGGTGGAATGACTTTTTGGTTGGTTGGTTGGTTGGTTACAGGTTGGTTGCTTTGTTGGTTGAATGACTTGTTGGTTGGTTAGTTGGTTGGTTGGTTGGTTACAGAGTTGGTTGCTTTGTTGGTTGAATGACTTTTTGGTTGGTTGGTTGGTTACAGGTTGGTTGCTTTGTTGGTTGAATGACTTTTTGGTTGGTTGGTTGGTTGGTTGGTTACAGGGTTGGTTGCTTTTTTGTTTGAATGACTTTTTGGTTGATTGGTTGGTTGGTTGGTTGCTTTGTTGGTTGAATGACTTTTTGGTTGGTTGGTTGGTTACAGGTTGGTTGCTTTGTTGGTTGAATGACTTTTTGGTTGGTTGGTTAGTTGGTTACAGGGTTGGTTGCTTTGTTGGTTGAATGACTTTTTGGTTGGTTGGTTGGTTGGTTACAGGGTTGGTTGCTTTGTTGGTTGAATGACTTTTTGGTTGGTTGGTTACAGGTTGGTTGCTTTGTTGGTTGAATGACTTTTTGGTTGGTTGGTTGGTTGGTTACAGGGTTGGTTGCTTTGTTGGTTGAATGATTTTTTGGTTGATTGGTTACAGGGTTGGTTGCTTTGTTGGTTGAATGACTATTTGCTTGGTTCGTTAGTCATAGTCAGTCATTTAGTCAGGTTACCAAGCATTCAGACAATCTATCAACATTTCAGTCAGTTAATGATATCTCTTTTTCTGACTTTGGTTCTGCAAAACTCACAGAAACCGAGAACAGAACATAATAAAGAGCGTCTACTTACATTGATCTCTTCATATCTTGTGCAGTTTCTCTATCAAAGATTGATTACCATGAATATATGTTCACTTTTACCACTAACCTTCAACTTATTCGCTGTTGACCCTTGATATCATCAATCAATTTATTCTTTTTTTTAACTGTCCGAAACATTTGACTTGTCTTGTTTGAATTGAATTAAATTTATTTTTCTTCGTTTTCAGCTGTTTCATAACTTCTTTATTTGCCTTCTTCTCTGCCCATCTATTTCTTGTATTTCTACTGTAAATCAATAGTTCATTTTAATTTTCATTTCTGTTGTTTTATTTAGTATGATCATCTACATCTTTTGAAGTTATGTCTCTTTCTTTCTTTCTTCCTTTCTTTATTTCTTACTTTCTTTATTTCTTACTTCCTTTCTTTCTTTTTTCTTTCATTCATTCTTTCTTTCTTTCGTTCCGGCGTTCACCCGTTGACTACTAAAGAAATTGATAGCCTTTTTCATCATCCATTTTTTCAGCACATTACGTGGGTGCTATATGCACTGTTTGTGATTTATTGTCGCCTTCCGGCCCAACACATCCGACATTACCACGACATTTTTTAAATATTTGGTTGCCTTCTCTTTTCGATCTATACTTTCTTGGCCAGGCTAGACTGGTTAGTCTGTTACTAGACGCACCGTAAACAGGTGGATAGGTGGTCCCAGCAATTTAACCTGTCTGGCTTTTGTAATCCCTTGATAGCATTGCTACCAACTAGAACAGCTCTTGGGGATATGGGCACACAGGCTCCTCTACCACTAGAACAGCTCTTGGGGATGTGGGCACACAGGCTCCTCTACCACTAGAACAGCTTTTGGGGATGTGGGCACACAGGCTCCTCTACCACTAGAACAGCTCTTGGGGATGTGGGCACACAGGCTCCTCTACCACTAGAACAGCTCTTGGCGATATGGGCACACAGGTTTCTCTACCACTAGAACAGCTCTTGGGTATATGGGCACACAGGCTCCTCTACCACTAGAACAGCTCTTGGGGATATGGGCACACAGGCTCCTCTACCACTAGAACAGCTCTTGGGGATGTGGGCACACAGGCTCCTCTACCACTAGAACAGCTCTTGGGGATGTGGGCACACAGGCTCCTCTACCACTAGAACAGCTCTTGGCGATATGGGAACACAGGCTTCTCTACCACTAGAACAGCTCTTGGGGATATGGGCACACAGGCTTCTCTACCACTAGAACAACTCTTGGCGATATGGGCACACAGGCTCCTCTACCACTAGAACAGCTCTTGGGGATATGGGCACACAGGCTCCTCTACCACTAGAACAGCTCTTGGGGATATGGGCACACAGGTTCCTCTACCACTAGAACAGCTTTTGGGGATATGGGCACACAGGTTCCTCTACCACTAGAACAGCTCTTGGGGATATGGGCACACAGGTTCCTCTAGCACTAGATCAGCTCTTGGCGATATGGGCACACAGGCTCCTCTAGCACTAGATCAGCTCTTGGCGATATGGGCACACAGGTTCCTCTAGCACTAGATCAGCTCTTGGCGATATGGGCACACAGGTTCCTCTAGCACTAGATCAGCTCTTGGCGATATGGGCACACAGGCTCCTCTACCACTAGATCAGCTCTTGGCGATATGGGCACACAGGTTCCTCTACCACTAGAACAGCTCTTGGAGATATGGACACACAGGCTCCTCTACCACTAGAACAGCTCTTGGAGATATGGACACACAGGTTCCTCTAGCACTAGATCAGCTCTTGGGAATATGGGCACACAGGTTCCTCTAGCACTAGATCAGCTCTTGGCGATATGGGCACACAGGCTCCTCTAGCACTATAACAGCTCTTGGCGATATGGGCACACAGGCTCCTCTAGCACTAGATCAGCTCTTGGGAATATGGGCACACAGGTTCCTCTACCACTAGAACAGCTCTTGGGAATATGGGCACACAGGTTCCTCTAGCACTAGATCAGCTCTTGGGAATATGGGCACACAGGTTCCTCTAGCACTAGATCAGCTCTTGGGAATATGGGCACACAGTTTCCTCTAGCACTAGATCAGCTCTTGGGAATATGGGAACACAGGCTCCTCTAGCACTAGATCAGCTCTTGGGAATATGGGCACACAGGTTCCTCTACCACTAGAACAGCTCTTGGGAATATGGGCACACAGGTTCCTCTACCACTAGAACAGCTCTTGGTGGTATGGGCACACAGGCTTCTCTACCACTAGTACAGCTCTTTGCGATATGGGCACACAGGCTTCTCTAGCACTAGAACAGCTCTTGGGGATATGGGCACACAGGTTCCTCTAGCACTAGAACAGCTCTTGGGGATATGGGCACACAGGTTCCTCTACCACTAGAACAGCTTTTGGGGATATGGGCACACAAGTTCCTCTACCACTAGAACAGCTCTTGGGGATATGGGCACACAGGCTCCTCTACCACTAGAACAGCTCTTGGCGATATGGGCACACAGGCTCCTCTAACACTAGAACATCTCTTGGGAATATGGGCACACAGGCTCCTCTACCACTAGAACAGCTCTTGGCGATATGGGCACACAGGCTCCTCTACCACTAGAACAGCTCTTGGGAATATGGGCACACAGGTTCCTCTACCACTAGAACAGCTCTTGGCGATATGGGCACACAGGTTCCTCTAGCACTAGATCAGCTCTTGGCGATATGGGCACACAGGCTCCTCTACCACTAGAACAGCTCTTGGGAATATGGGCACACAGGTTCCTCTAGCACTAGATCAGCTCTTGGCGATATGGGCACACAGGCTCCTCTACCACTAGAACATCTCTTGGGAATATGGGCACACAGGTTCTTCTACCACTAGAACAGCTCTTGGCGATATGGGCACACAGGCTCCTCTACCACTAGAACATCTCTTGGGAATATGGGCACACAGGTTCTTCTACCACTAGAACAGCTCTTGGCGATATGGGCACACAGGCTCCTCTACCACTAGAACATCTTTTGGGAATATGGGCACACAGGTTCCTCTACCACTAGAACAGCTCTTGGCGATATGGGCACACAGGCTCCTCTAGCACTAGATCAGCTCTTGGCGATATGGGCACACAGGCTCCTCTACCACTAGAACAGCTCTTGGGAATATGGGCACACAGGCTCCTCTACCACTAGTACAGCTCTTTGCGATATGGGCACACAGGCTCCTCTACCACTAGTACTGCTCTTTGCGATATGGGCACACAGGCTCCTCTACCACTAGTACAGCTCTTTGCGATATGGGCATACAGGCTCCTCTACCACTAGTACAGCTCTTTGCGATATGGGCACACAGGCTCCTCTACCACTAGAACAGCTCTTGGTGGTATGGGCACACAGGCTTCTCTACCACTAGTACAGCTCTTTGCGATATGGGCACACAAGCTCCTCTAGCACTAGTACTTTCTGCTCAGTCGGTGTGAAATTGCCTCCCTTGGTCTGGCTAACTGCGACGACCATCATGTTCTATATTTAGATTATGAACATCATCATCATCATGTTCGTTATCACAGAGGATGCTGCGTTTTTTGTTCACCAATTTGAATACTTCCTAGGCGTTTGTCTTTTAATGTCACATTTCATCTTCATCACACCATATCATCTCTCATCTCTCTCTGTCCACCTCTCCCTAACTGTATCATCCGACATGTAGCTATAGATATTTATGCCTCACCGTTTGTTGTTGTTGTCCCCGTTTTCTGAAGAAGGCCGCCGGCCGAAACGTCAATATTTTGTTGTGTTCCTTTTTTGTAAAGCTGTCGCCATACCTTGGAGTGTATACCACACCACACTACTGGCTCCTTTAATGCATCGTCTTTGATGTCTTTATCGCATCGTCTTTGATGTCTTTATCGCATCGTCTTTGGTGTCTTTATCGCATCGTCTTTGGTGTCTTTATCGCATCGTCTTTGATGTCTTTATCGCATCGTCTTTGGTGTCTTTATCGCATCGTCTTTGATGTCTTTATCGCATCGTCTTTGATGTCTTTATCGCATCGTCTTTGATGTCTTTATCGCATCGTCTTTGATGTCTTTATCGCATCGTCTTTGATGGCTTTATAGCATAGTCTTTGATGTCTTTATAGCATAGTCTTTGATGGCTTTATAGCATAGTCTTTGATGTCTTTATAGCATAGTCTTTGATGGCTTTATAGCATAGTCTTTGATGTCTTTATAGCATAGTCTTTGATGGCTTTATAGCATAGTCTTTGATGTCTTTATAGCATAGTCTTTGATGTCTGTATCGCATCGTCTTTAATTTTTATTGCATCGGTGTTCAGAGACTCCTGTCTAGTGTCGCTTCAAGCATCGAAATTCACGATGAGACGCGGATTTCCTCACCTTCCTAGAGTACTACCCTGGTACCCATTTCTGCCAACGGCGGGGTCGACCGCGGGGGTATGTTTTTTCTCCAACCACGAGTACAACCCACACTGCTTCCAGCGGGAATGGAACACGGGTTGTCCGAACTTCGGTAGCCCGGTCGGGTGGTTTTCTACACTCGACTGCCGAGACGCGCCAGAAAAAATATAAAATATAGGAGCCAGTAGTGGGGTGTCATAAGCACTCCAAGGTATGGTGACAGCTTTACAAGGAAGGAACACAACACAATACTGACGTTTCGGCATGTGGCCGTCTTCAGAATACAGGGACAACGACAACAAACGGTGAAGTACAATAATCTAATACTACATGTTAGATGATAAAGTTAAGGGAGAGGTGGACAGAGAGAGTAGAGGTAAAATATTGAGATTAAAAAAAAATATATATATATAGTCCTTTCGAGCCCAAGATGGCGCATAGGGCAGAACTACAATCTCAAAAACAGAAACCTTGCGTGCCAAAATGGCACATATTGCAGAGATCACTGCTTCTAAAATCGATGGTTCTGTTTCCATAACAATGCTTTTTACAATGACAGCGTGTGGGCTTGTGGGTCCCCTCATGTAGCATATATATATATATATATATATATATATATATATATGCTACATGAGGGGAGGTAGGATGAGTGTTGAGTTATATAAAATCGTAAGATTTGAAAATGAGGAGGAGCTCGAGACTAAAGTGCGAAACGTAAATAGTAAAAAGTGAATAATTTCTCATCAAAACAAAATATACATGGAAGAGACATGTGCAAGGTTCATAAGAGAATAGCACCAAATAGGAAAGTTCTGAGATTTTGTGTGTGAAGACTTCAGCCTAACTGGGAGATGAAATGTATAAAAGGAAGAACAAAATGTTGGTTTTATTATCATTATGGGGGACTGCTTGATCTCGAGGAAAGACGCCGGCCTCGAGACAGAGAGGTTGTGGGTTCAAATCCCGGCTACACCTGATTTTTATTTATGATTTATCTCTGCGGCAACCACCACTGGTCTCAGCAGCAAGGCCCGGCTTGAAACGTCAATTACTCATGGACGGAAAAAAATATGAGTACCTCCGAAGTCGGAGTTATCTGCCTGTGCGGCGAGAGACCCCTGTGCACACGGCTGCCAGGGAAATACGGATTAACACGCACAATTCAGTTCCTAGTCTCTAGGGACTTCGTTAGAGGTAAAAGCTGGCGAACGAAAAAAAAAAAAAAGAGAAAAAAAGGAAGAAAAATAAATTGTCATTATTTGTAGGCTGTAAGTGTCTAAGGAGACAAAGAGGGAGTCCAAGATATACTTGGAGAAGACAAGTGGAAGCAGAGATAAGAAGAATGGGGAAGACACGAACGATATTAAAGGAATGGTAATAAAAAGGACGGCTTGGAAAGTGATATTTGAAGACATATTCTTCACAAGGAATTGATGAGCAGATGTATAAGAATAGATGTCTAGTTATCATTATTTGGCGTCTAATTATCGTTATTGGTTATATAATAACATCCACATAGGTCTCCTATCACACAGCCATCAACAGATGCAGAATAAAATGACTATACTTGATGAAAGATCACAACAGCTAGAAATGAAAATTAATAGAGATAAGACCAACGTTATGAGAATTAATGCAGTTGGCAATAACCAAATAAAATGAGGAGAAATACCTCTACTAGACGTACAATCTTACATATATCTAGGTAGTAATATAGATAACGAGGGAGGAATAGAAAATGATACCAAATTAAGGATGTCAAAAGCAAGAGGAGCTTTCATTGCACTGGGAAACATATGGAAATCCAAAGAAATTAGGTTAAATACAAAAATAAAAATTTTCAACTCCAATGTTAAGTCAGCCCTATTATATGGCTGTGAAACATGGAGAACAACAAAATTGACAATCATGAAGATACAGACACTCATTGATGGATGCTTACGCAGAATAAAAGGATGAAAATGGCAGGACAAAATCACTAACATAGAATTATGGAAATGTACCAGTCAAATACCAGTGGATAAAGAGTTACAGCGAAGACGATGGCGCTGGATAGGACACACACTACGGAAGCCAGCTGAGAGTATTACACAACAGACTTTTTTTTGGAATCCCCAGGGAAAAAGACAAAGAGGAATTCTTGGAGAAGACAGATAGAAGCAGAGATGAAGATGATGAGGAAGACATGGAATGATCTTAAAAGAATGGCAAGAAACAGAACGACTTGGAAAGTGTTTGTTGAAGACCTATGCTCCACAGGGAGCTGAAAGGTAGTAGAGGAAGAAAAACATCCAGTGCCAACTACTTGTCAAGTGTCTAGTTACCATCTGTTACCATCTAGTAGTCTAGTTATTATCTGAATTGTGTGCAAGGCGTGTCCGACTACAATCTGATAATTGTCTATTTTTCAAGTTATCATTAACCCCAGATCTATTACGTGTGTAGTTATCATCTAGGGTCTAATCAAACTGAGACGAACTAACCGCAAACGTGTATTTTAAAAATACCCCTATATCCCTCATAAACAAAGCTGTTTACAAACTATCAGCACACATCCTGCCTAAAATATTGGCCCTCCTTTATCGCTCGGCCATTTCTATCCTCATTGTATTATCTTAACGGGGGAAGACAGCTATTTTCCTTCTCTCGCGGGCTTTTGCCGCTCTTGCGTCTAATCTATTTTCGAAAATTGACCCAGTCAATAGCCCCATAAACCGGTACAGCTTTACCAGATGAATAGACCATAAGATAGCATTCTTCGCTATTTATTTTTATTTCGTGGTAGGATTTATAGAGATTGTGAAATACGAAATATCAAACCTCGTATTTATCGTTTAGAGATTTGAAGACAATAAAGAACGAGTTTGGCGTAACGGGTAAAATTTGATTTGTGTAAAGTTCTGCTCTGTTCTTTGCTCTTTCCTCTTCTGATTTACATAACGGGTAGAGTTCTGTTGCTTGTTCTATAGGTCATAATTTGTTTGACGTTTGTAATTTTGCTAATTAACATTTGTGGAAAAATTATTTTCTTTCCTTGTAGCTGTATCTGACTATTACAGTTTAGTGTGGGTATACGAGTTTTTAGGAGCCGCGATAGCTCAGTGGTTAGTGAACTGGACTACAAAGGACAAGAGGTAGGGTTCGATCCCAACCGACGGCTTCCGGTTCACCCAGCCTTTAATGGGTACCGGATTTTTTTTTTTCTGGGAAAGTAAAGAGTCACGGGCGTAATACCGATCACATTACCCCAAAAATCATGTGCCGTAGGTCTGTAAAATTTATTGTCACTAACACCATATTCCCTATACGCCACTTGGCGTGACGGGGGTACTTTACTACATACGAGTTATTGGTAGCCCCAGTGTCATCAACATCAGGTGCCAGGATAGGCGCGGGCGATCATTTTTCTCCACA
The DNA here is from genome assembly GCA_032433765.1 of Megaustenia siamemsis. Taxonomy (NCBI): domain Eukaryota; kingdom Metazoa; phylum Mollusca; class Gastropoda; order Stylommatophora; family Ariophantidae; genus Megaustenia; species Megaustenia siamemsis. Next base: position 59,869,547 of record JAVIAB010000088.1, read on the forward strand.
TCACTCGGTCTTTCATTCTTCTTCTTCTACCTTTCAGCTACCTGTGGAGCATAGGTCTTCAACAAACACATTCCAAGGCTTTCTGCTTTTCACCATTCATTTAAGATCATTCCATGTCTTCCCCATCACCTTCATCTCTTCTTCTATCTGCCCTCTCCAAGAATATTTTGGTCTTCCTCTTTGTCTTTTTCTTTGGGGATTCCAAAAAAAGGGCCTGTTGTGTAATACTTTCAGTTGGCTTCCTTAAACTTATCCATGTTTGTGAAGTTTTCTCAGCTGATTTTTTTTACAGTACATGATAGCCAGTTTCATGCCTAATTCTCCTTAATCGCCTCTTTCGAACATGCCTGGTAGGGAACTGCGCCACTATTCTTTACTCCCCCTTTGGGGCCCCGGCAGCACATGGACGTCAGTACTTCAAGCGTGTCATAATTTCAGTCGGTGAAAATATCGGTGGTAAATATGATGTTTTTCATTCGATGGGTTTCTATCTTTGCTTGTCCTAATCTGCTTTAATGTATGCAATGCATCTTCCATCTGAAGTCATTATTCATCCCAGGTATTTGAATCTGTGTATAAAAGTGACATAATGTGGAATGTTTGGATTGATTCAATATCCAATCGCATTTACATTGTTTACAAAATTGATATTGTTTACATATAAATAATATATATTACACTGCTTCTTTACACTGCTTATACAATTAGCTATTTGCATTACATTAGAACCGCTTAGATAATTGCCATTTTCGTGTTTTTACTACATTACTTCCATATACTCTAGTAGTGAATAGCGGCTGCGATGAGAACTGTCCACTTCACCTCGTGCAATTTAGGCTTAGTACAATAAAGTCACTTAAGAAGACGATGGCGCTGGATAGGACACACTACGGAAGCCAACTGAGAGTATTACACAACATGTCCTTATTTGGAATCCCCAGGGGATAAGACAAAGAGGAAGACCAAGGAATTCTTGGAGAAGAGAGGTGGAAGCAGAGATGAAGATGATGGGGAAGACATGGAATGATCTTAAAAGAATGGCAAGAAACAGAACGACTTGGAAAGTGTTTGTTGAAGACCTATGCTCCACAGGGAGCTGAAAGATAGAAGAATATGAAGTTTATGGTGATGTCTGATACTTTATTAATTCGTCGTCTAGGACTGTCTTTCTCGATGTTTCGATGCCTCTAAAGGTGAATGTTCCAATACAGACTGTGCCTGATGATGTTGTTTGTGTCGAAACCACTTCATCCTTGTTGTTTCTTTTCTTTTCTTTATTCTCCCTCACCAGCTTTCACCTCGGCGAACTCCCTAGAGACTATGAATTGCAGCCGTGTCCACAGGAGTCCCTCGCCGCACATGCAGATAGATCCGTCTTTGGGGTACTCGTATTCTTCTTCGTCGATGAGTAGTTAACATTTTAAGCCGGGCCTCAATGCTGAGACTAGATGTGGTTGCCGCAGAAAGAAAACACCCAGAAAAAAAAATCCCAGCTTTATTAATATATTATGTCCAGACCTGCTCCACCTCTCCGTGGTGCCTCTAGTAACAGACTAGTCTGTCTAGTTTGGCCAAGTGAGTAGGGATCGAAGAGGGAAGACAACCCGGCACTCAAAAATTACATGCTGAAGTTGGATGTGTTGGGCCGAAAGGCGCAAATATCACAGTTATACTGCAAACCACATCACAACACAACGCAGACACGCCCACGCAACATACATTTAAGGCCGGATGATGAAGAGGTACACTCCTTTAGTCATCGGGCGAACGCAAGCAAGCATATGGCCCTTTTTGTCTTGCCAGACGGTCTAGTGGATATTGTGTATTTTTTTTTTAGTTTCGAGTTGTTCCAGGTCCTTTCTGTGAGTTTACTGAAAGTCGTAGTTGTCTTACCAATTCGGCTGTTTATTTCTTCATCAAGAGAAATGTTTTGCGTAATTGTGGATCCAAGATAAGTTAATTTCTGAACTGATTCTAGTGGACAATCTTAATGTGTATATAATAATGTGCTAAAACATGAGCAACATAGAATATACAACAGGGAAGGGATAACCACAGGGAAGCTATCGGGTACACTCTTCTATTTATTTGTGGATAGGCCACTGCTTTAGTACAGTGACGTACACTGGTTTTGGGGTCTGGGCTACCGCTGACATAATAAATAAACACATACATTATATTCAGTAGGCTAACATAAAGTAATATTTTCTATTGACTTCACTACATTTTAAATTACTTACTTATTTATGTGTAAACTCTATCCGTTTTGTTTGGGACGAAAATGTCTTGATAATTTTGTCATTGAAATTACTGTTGGGTTGGTTTCTAAGTTTTTGAGGGAATGATTTCTCATGGACATTATTGCCAAACCAGTTAAGCGTTCTTGTGTCTGAGTTGAGCGACAATAAGATTTAATTCTCTTGAGAGCAGAAAAAGTTCTTTCTACAGATGCTGATGCGCATAACGTAGTTATAAATAGCTAAGGACGTTCCGGTAATCAGACATAGTTTTACTTTCACTTTGTGACGATTCTGATTGTCTAGAGCTAAAAATAACCCATGAAACACCATTAATCTAGCGGTAGCTTTGCCGTATTATTTTGACGGGAATTTTTTAATGTCAAATTTGTTAATACTGGGTCCGGATAGAGGAAAATTGCACCGCTGGCTCTTAGAGGTTTCAATGTAGAATAGTTTCGGTTTCATTTACAAACGTTATAGTATCCAGATGAAAATCTTCCTCTAATAAATGCAAATCTAAGCAAATAAATCATATTGGTCTACGAAATATGTAATAGAATATTCGAAAATTTGTAATATAATTATTTTAAAAATACAATAAATTATCATGTCCTTTTGTATTTCGTTAATGTGTTCAGGCTACCGGCGGTAGCTGCGGTATCATAGAGAATACGCCACTGCTTTAGTAACATTCAGTGACATCATTATGGAAAAGCGTGCGCAAGTATTCATGTTGTATCCATTGTGTATTTTGGCTTGCTGCCGGAGCTACTGAGTTAAGGGCTCTGTGCACACCGTGAGTTGTGTTTCATCCGGATTGTGTTTCGATATTCCGATTGCTTACGATAAATGATGAAATCATATGACGGGGAACAGATGGATGTGTTCAATCTGTGTGCGGTTTCGCCTTATGTCTTTTGGCGAGTGCTGAAATTGCTATGATGGGGACTGCAGCTACCTTTCTTTGTTTGGGAGATGAGATATTAATTCGGATGGTTCCCTGGGACGGGCGGTTGAGCAATTATGGATTTTAATTCGTTTCAAGTGATACCGGGGCCTTCTATAACCATAACCATAAACATAATCATTAACGTAAATGTACTGGATCCCCTCATGTTTCCATGGAGACACAGCTCACACTTCTGAGAACCACTGTTCTAATAGCTAAACGTTATGTTAAAATATTTCCTGGCAGTCGATGATCATCATTATCATCATCATCATTATCATCATCATCATTATCATCATCACTATCATCATCAGCATCATCAAAGTAATCCTTTATTAGTGTAAACTCAACTCGATTATTTTATGTTTATAAAAAATGAGGAAGATACTATGCATCCATTTTTGACAATAGAAACAAGAAAAATAGTTCTTGAATGTTATGTAGAGCCAGTCTTAACATATGGATGTGAATCATGGACAATATGACAACAAACAAAAAAATCACTGGAGTCTGCAGAAATGTGGTTTTACAGAAGAATGTTGAGAATACCATAGAGAGCTAAGAAGAGTAATGAAAACGTTATGAAAGAGGCCAAAGCAAAAAAGACAGCTAATTTCCAATATTAGGAAGAAACAATCATCATTTTTTGGCCATGTAATGAGAAGAGAACAACTATAATATATTGTAACAACTGGGAAAATCGAGGGACGAAGAGATAGAGGAAAGTAAAGAGAAAAAATACCAGACAGCTTAGAGAATGGCTTGGCAGAAGGTCAGCAACAGAAATTATAAATAGGTCTTGAGATCGAAAATTGTGGAGAGACACGATCACCAACGCCAGCAGGCCCGGTACTAGATAATGATCAAAACCATTTTCTCTCTCTTAATTTCGCAATAATCAAAATCATTTTCTCTCTCTTAATTTCGCAAAAGTCAAAACCATTTTCTCTCTCTTAATTGTGCAATAGTCAAAACCATTTTCTCTCTCTTAATTTCGCAATAGTCAAAATCATTTTCTCTCTCTTAATTTCGCAAAAGTCAAAACCATTTTCTCTCTCTTAATTTCGCAATAGTCAAAATCATTTTCTCTCTCTTAATTTCGCAAAAGTCAAAACCATTTTCTCTCTCTTAATTTCGCAATAGTCAAAATCATTTTCTCTCTCTTAATTTCGCAAAAGTCATAACCATTTTCTCTCTCTTAATTGTGCAATAGTCAAAACCATTTTCTCTCTCTTAATTTCGCAATAGTCAAAATCATTTTCTATCTCTTAATTTCGCAAAAGTCAAAACCATTTTCACTCTCTTAATGTTTAAAAGTCAAACCCATTTTCTCTCTCTTAATGGTACAATAACAGTAGTCAAACCCACTTTCTCTCTTGTAATGTTATAATAGTCAAAACAATTTTCTCTCTCATAATGTTATAATAGTACCTGCAATAATTCTCGTTTTTTTCTTTAGAAAAAGATGACACAGACCAAGAATCATCTACCCATGGAAAGTCTCGTGGAACCTCCAACAAATCCACATCTGGGAAAGGCAGTAAACAATCAGGGGTATGTACCACATCCTGACGAATACATTTTCAATGTTATCTTCCCTTCTTGTTATTCATAACCGTTAATTTGACAGAATATCATATCCCTTGTGTTACTTCGTTTCGTATTTGAAGACACGAGTGTTAAAATTTGTATACGAAAAGACAACTCTGAGACATACAATCTCCCGTTAAATTTACGTCTTCTAACCATCTCCCTGTTTACGTCATCTTATGTGAATTTCTTCATGTATTTCTCTGTATGGAAAAAAACAATAATACAAAATCAATTTCGATATTTTTTCCATCATAAACAGAATTTTAAAATAATACAATTTATTTTGTGTTCGTCTATAGTTTTGTTGCATAACTACTATTTATGATTTTTTTTTCCCCTTAAAAACTGTTTTTTTTTTTAAAAAAATGTTATTTAAAATATGGTATGTTTAAGTTAGTAGCTCTCATACCAAATGAAAGCAACAAACTCGAGGCAGAGAGAGATTATGTAATAAATGTTGTTTTTTTTTTAAATAAGTTTCATACAGTTTGTTGAATCAACAAAATATAACTTTCATACAGTTTGTTGATTTAAAAAAAAAAAGTCCTTGATATTAAAACACCCCCACCCCCTTCTTACCCCCATGTTTCATGCGTTTCTAATTCATTATAATGGATAAATTGATTCTTTTAGTTTCTTTTTTCTGCAACTTGTCATAGCTAGTGTTTGTTAATTACTTTTAAACTGCATTATTTTATTTATTTGCGTTACTTAAAACAATATTTAGAAACAAGCTTAGCTTTATTTCACATTTGTAATACTTCGTTTTTCTCTCTTATAGTACGTTCACAAAGATCTTTTTGTTTTGTTTATTTATTTCCACAAATATCATTTTACAAGATTTTTTTTCAGCCTTTTTTAAATTCTGTATTTAGTAAATTACTGAGTCAAATCTGTCTATCCAATCTTGGCACATTCCGCCATTAGAGAGAACCTGTTCAGCAAAACAGAACAAAACATAAGACACTAATAATCTACTACCTTATCCTTATTACCCGCTACTAACTGCCTGTCAAAACGCCGCTCGCTCTCTCTCTCTCTCTCTCTCTCTCTCTCTCTCTCTCTCTTTCTCTCTCAATATATATATATATATATATATTGAGTGTACATAGTATATAGTATATTGAGTATATAAACAAACATCGAGTGTCTGAAAAAGAATATTTCCTTTTCCTTATTTTGTTTCCAGGCTACTAGTGCATGCAGTAATATGGACTAGATATGAATATCAAAAAGACTAAAACTATTATCATAAAAAAAAGAAAATTGTCAAGACTTACAATTAAATATCAAAGTTGAAGGAATACATTTGGAGACAGTTCAGAGCTACAACTACCTGGGACACACTATAACCAGTGATGGAAAATGTCTAACTGAAATAAACAAAATAATAGGTATGGCAAAAAGTAATTTTAATGCCATAAAAAAATATACTAACATCAAAACAAATAACACCAGGGCTAAAACTAAGAATAGCAATAAGTTACATGTTCTCAATATTCCTGTATGGTGCAGAAACATGAACATTAGACCAGAAAACAGAACAGAAAATTGAAGCCTCTTAAATGTGGATCTATAGAAGAATAGCTAAAAATGAATGGAAAGAAAAGAAAACAAACAATGAAGTTTTAAAACAAATAAAAATGAAAAGAGAACTACTAAACACAATGCAAAAAAGACAAATGCCATTTTTTGGGGCATGTTAAAAGACACAACAGCCTAATAAAAGTAATCTTGGAAGGGAAAATACAAGGTAAAAGAGGCAGAGGCAGGCCAAGACTAACATAAACGATAAACATCAAAAGATGGACAAGTCAACCTATGACAATTTGCACCATCAAAGCAAGAGACAGAGCAGCATGGCGCTCCATGGTAGCCAACCTTCGATGCGGAGACGGTACTCAATGATGATGATGATGATGATGAATGCATGCAGAGACTTGTTAGAAACAATGAATGCAATTGAGGCATGATAGTTTAAGTTGATATAACAGCCGTACTATTGAGGCATGATAGTTTAAGTTGATATAACAGCCGTACAATTGAGGCATGAAAGATTAAGTTGATATACCAGCCGTACAATTGAGGCATGAAAGTTTAAGTTGATGTACCAGCCGTACAATTGAGGCATGAAAGATTAAGTTGATATATGCCAGCCGTACAACTAAGGCGGGAAAGATTAAGTTGATATACCAGCCGTACAATTGAGGCATGAAAGATTAAGTTGATATACCAGCCGTACAATTGAGGCATGAAAGATTAAGTTGATATACCAGCCGTACAATTGAGGCATGAAAGATTAAGTTGATATACCAGCCGTACAATTGAGGCATGAAAGTTTAAGTTGATATACCAGCTGTACAGTTGAAGCGCGAAAGCTTAAGTTGATATAACAGCGTACAATTGAGGCATGAAAGTTTAAGTTGCTATACCAGCCGTACAATTGAGGCATGAAAGTTTAAGTTGATATACCAGCCGTACAATTGAGGCATGAAAGTTTAAGTTGATATACCAGCCGTACAATTGAGGCTTCAAAGTTGAAGTTGATATACCAGCCGTACAATTGAGGCATGAAAGTTTAAGTTGATATACCAGCCATACAATTGAGGCGTGAAAGTTTAAGTTGATATACCAGCCGTACAATTGAGGCATGAAAGTTTAAATTGATATACCAGCCGTACAATTGAGGCATGAAAGTTTCAGTTGATATACCAGCCGTACAATTGAGGCATGAAAGATTAAGTTGATATACCAGCCGTACAATTGAGGCATGAAAGTTTAAGTTGATATACCAGCCGTACAATTGAGGCATGAAAGTTTAAGTTGATATACCAGCCGTACAATTGAGGCTTCAAAGTTTAAGTTGATATACCAGCCGTACAATTGAGGCTTCAAAGATTAAGTTGATATACCAGCCGTACAATTGAGGCTTCAAAGTTGAAGTTGATATACCAGCCGTACAATTGAGGCATGAAAGTTTAAATTGATATACCAGCCGTACAATTGAGGCATGAAAAATTCAGTTGATATACCAGCCGTACAATTGAGGCTTCAAAGATTAAGTTGATATACCAGCCGTACAATTGAGGCATGAAAGTTTAAGTTGATATACCAGCCGTACAAATGTGGCTTCAAAGTTTAAGTTGATATACCAGCCGTACAAATGAGGCGTGAAAGTTTAAGTTGATATACCAGCTGTACAATTGAAGCGCTAAAGTTTAAGTTGATATACCAGCTGTACAATTGAAGCGCGAAAGTTTAAGTTGATATACCAGCTGTACAATTGAGGCATCTTCCTTAGTTTCAATAGATAATTTCTTTACACGGTTCTCACAGATAGTCCGTAGACCTACATCCAATTGCCTACACTCTCGATGCTTAACACTGTTCTTGTTATATTCAGTTGATTAATTCACAAGAGTCTTTTACTTTATATGTTGGCATTTCACGTTTTTCTTTAACTTCACTTCTTACTTTAGTCTAGAATGTAGCCCCTTTACACAATTTGATCAATTATTTATTTCACTTTATTTCACTGATATTTTTTTTTAAAACACTATTTATTTACTTTTCTTATTTAAGCTAATTTACTTAATTTGTTCAGTTAGTTATTTCTATTTAATACTTGTTACAGTTTATTTCCATTTATTGTTTCAGTTATTTCCCTTTGTTTGTTTAGTTAGTTATTTCCCTTTAACTGTTATGAGAATATTTTTTTCAAGTGCTTCTATCAGGAAATCATCATCATCTTGTGTCGTTTCCACATCGAAGGTTGGCTGCCTTGAAGCGACGTTTCATCTGTTCTCATGTCCATTTTTCTTGGTGCTGTCAGTCCACTTTTGCCTGTCTCTGTCTCTTCCTTGTGTAACTTGTACTTCCCCCTTCCTGGAAGACTTAAGTAGATTATTGTATCCTTTCTTCTTCTTCTTCATCTTCTTTTCCTCCTTCTTCTTCTTCTCATCTTCTTCTTCTCATCTTCTTCTTCTCCTACTTCTTCTTTTTCTTCTTCTTCTTATTCTTCTTCTTCTACCTTGGAGCCCCCTTTGGAGCATAGGTCTTCAACAAACACTTTCCAAGTCGTTCTGTTTCTTGTCATTCTTTTAAGATCATTCCATATCTTCCTCAGCATCTTCATCTCTTCTTCCATCTGTCTTCTTCAAAAATATTGTGGTCTTCCTCTTTGTCTTTTTTTCCTTGGGGATTCCAGAAAAGGGCATATTGTTAAATATTCTCAGTTGGTTTCCGCTGTGTGTGTCCTATCCAGCGCCATCGTCTTCGCTGATCCACTGATATTTGACTGGTCTTCTACCTTTCAGCTCCCTGTGGAGCATAGGTCTTCAACAAACACTTTCCAAGTCGTTCTGTTTCGTACCATTCTTTTAAGATCGTTCGATGTCTTCCCCATCATCTTCATCTCTGCTTCTATCTGTCTTCTCCAAGAATTCCTTGGTCTTCCTCTTTGTCCTTTTCCCTGGGGATTCCAAATAGGGGGCCTGTTGTGTAATACTCTCAGTTGTCTTCGACAGTGTGTGTCCTATCCAGCATCAGTGTCTTCGCTGTATCTCTTTATCCTCTAATATTTGACTGGTACATTTCCATAATTCTATATTAGTGATTTTGTCCTGCCATTTTCATCCTTTTATTCTGAGTAAGCATCCATTAATGAAAGTATGTATCTTCATGATTATTGAACTGGTACTTTCCCATAATTTTATGTTAGTGAGTGTATCCTAAACCAGTCCTACAATTTGCATTGGTCTTGTTCGAATTGTGTTCAATAATCCTTCCTTCATTCCCAGCCATTTCACAATTTCATTATTTATTTTCTTCCCTGCTTACCCAATTCTTCTCATTCTTCTAAAAATCCAACATTTCAGGGTATTTTATTTTCTTGAAATATAGATTTATAGACCTCTATATTTCATTTCTTATAACTTATATTAGTTCTTCTAATCATATTATATTTTCACAATATTAATATTATATGTCCTTCATTGTATAACAAAATATAACTTTACAGACACACTAAAAAAGACACAAGCTTCAGATGATAAAAAAACCGATAGCAATTGATGACCAATATCTCTTTTTCAATGTAAAATTACTTTTCTTTTCTTACAAGTTTCTTAGTATATGTAATTAACATTTACAATGAACGACAAAAATAAAAAAAACATTACTTTAGGATTAAATGTAATTATATTACATTATTTATTTAGTATTAAATTATGTTTTTTTGTGCTTAACTTTTCAAAAACACTTATGACTTTTTAACATTTTATTGTAACACTTTGCTAATTTTATATTGTGCCTGCAAGGACTGTTTTATTTTATTTCATTTACATTGTTTTGTTAACTCCTTGGTGCTTTATTTTCTAAACAAATAATTGTTAATGTACTTCCATAAGCAGCTAGAAACCTTACCGACATCATCTTACAAACCTTACAAACATCACCATACAAACCTTACCAACATCACCATACAAACGTTACCAACATCACCATACAAACCTTACCAACATCACCATACAAACCTTACCAACATCACCATAAAACCTTACCAACATCACCATACAAACGTTACCAACATCACCATACAAACTTTACCAACATCACCATATCTTCTCATGCTGTATTGAGACAACGATCATTTCTTGTTTATTCTTGCCTAGTTTTAAAGCCTGAATTAATCAAACACACGCATATCACTTTCAACAACCTTTTATGTCCATCTAAATATATCAAATGCAATATGTCTGTATATTTGATTGCAAAAATTCTACTTTGTATATAATTCGACTATGTATAACAGAAGTGTAAAACTGAAATAAACAAAAGAATAGGAATGGCAAAAAGTAATTTTACTGTCATGAAGAACATACTAACATCAAAACAAATAACACCAGGGCTAAAACTAAGAATAGCAAAATGTTACATCTTCTCAATATTCCTATATGGCGCAGAAACATGGACATTAGACAAAAAACAGAACAGAGAATTGAAGCCTTTGAAATGTGGATATATAGAAGAATAGGTAGAATTGGATAGAAGGAAAAGAAAACAAACGATGAAGTCGTAAAACAACTAAAAATGAAAAGAGAACTACTAAACACAATTCAAACAAGACAAATGCGATTTTTGTGCCCTGTTAAAAGACACAACAGCCGACTAAAAGTAATCCTGGAGGAGAAAATACAAGGTAAAAGAGGCAGACCAAGACTAACATGGACGAGTAACATCAAAAGATGGACAAACCAGCCTATGACAACCTGCACCATGAAAGCAAGAGACAGAGCAGAATAGCGCTCCATTGTAGCCAACCTTCGTTGCGGAGACGGCACTCGATGATGATGATGATAACAAAAGATAAGCAATAACACTATTTGTACCTGCGTAATGTCATCAATAATATTTTTTTTAAAAGTGTAATAAAGAACTAAAAAAGTAATAAAGTAATTAAAGAGCACCCAGAACGTCAAGTGCGTATAGGGAATATGGTGTTAGTGACCATACATTTTACAGACTTTCGGCTCATGATTTTTAAGGGTAATGTTGTCGGTATTACGCCCGTGCCACTTTACTTTCCCAGAAAAAAATCCGGCATCCCTTTATTTATATATTTTTTTCTCTCTCTGTTTCTCTCTTTCTACTTCTACACCTTTTCTTTAGTTACTTTTTTTTAACCCTCAAATCTGTCTCTCTATTTCTCCCCTTTTTCTCTCTTTCTCTCTTTTTTTCTCTCTCCTCTTCTCTATCGCTTTCTCTCTCTCTTTCCTCTCTCACTTTCTAAAAATCCATTTTAGGCTGGGTGAACCCGGAAGCTGTTGGGATCGAACCCTACCCCTTGTTCTTTGTAGTCCAGTTCTCTAACCACTGATCTATTGCGGCTCCCTAAAGAACTAAGGACTCCCTATAATTGTTTAGTCATATCCTATAACATATTTGTTAATCTATGTTAACCTTTGTCTTAATTGAAAACAAGAGACATATTTTGTAGCTAAGTTATCAAACAAAAAGTCTCTGCAGCTTAACTCTTATAATTTATCAAATATCCACTGTGATGTTAATGATACTTCTCATTAAAGGTATATCATTCACAAATACCTTACTATTTCCCATGATAGAACATCAATCATTCATTCTAATTGTGCACATGTATCATACAAATTGCAATATTCATTGTAATATTACTATTATTTATGGTATCATTCCTATGTGTTACGGGGCCTCATTATGAGGGAAGTAAAGAATAGTGACACTGTGGCCTTCCAGGCATGTCGTAAGAGGCGACTAAGGAGATTGATCGATGGCTTGACAAGCTGTCATTGTAAAAAGTATTGTTATGGAAACAGCGACATATATTTTAGAGCAGTGATCTCTGCAATATGTGCCACTTTGGCATGCAAGGTTTCTGTTTTTGAAATTGTGGTTCTGCCCTATGTGCCATCTTTGGCTCGAAAGGACAATACACATTACTATTATTTATTTAATTAAAAAAATATTCACTGTAATATTACTATCATTTATTTAACAACAAAAAATTCACCACTCTAACAAAATACTAAAATTCTTATTTGTTACATAAACTCAACATTCGAACAAAATAACATCTTTTGTCACATTAACTCATCACTTTAAGAAAACATCGAAATCTTATTTGTCACATTAGCTCACCACTCTAACAAAACAAGAAAATTATATTTGTCGCATTAACTCACCACTCTAACAAAACAATAAAATTATATTTGTCACATTAACTCACCACTCTAACAAAACAAGAAAATTATATTTGTCACATTAACTCACCACTCTAACAAAACAAGAAAATTATATTTGTCACATTAACTCACCACTCTAACAAAACAAGAAAATTATATTTGTCACATTAACTCACCACTCTAACAAAACAAGAAAATTATATTTGTCACATTAACTCACCACTCTAACAAAACAAGAAAATTATATTTGTCGCATTAACTCACCACTCTAACAAAATATATCAAAATTATATTTGTCACATTAACTCACCACTCTAACAAAATATCAAAATTGTATTTGTCACATTAACTTATCACTCTAACAGAACTGAAAATTTATGTTTGTTCACTGCAGCAAACATCAAAATCCTTTTTGTCACATTAATTCTCCACTCTAACAAAGTGCCAAATTGTCACATTAGCCACTATTTCAAAATCAAATTAAAATATGAAAATGCCAAATTATCACATTAATCAATGTTTCAGAATGGTGTTACTGTAATATTAACCCCTAAATTTCACAATAAATATAGAATCACGGCAATATTAACTATTTTTTTTAAACAATAAAGCGTCATTTGCCATTATGACTAATCTGTATCATGTTAAAATGTGTTTTTATTGCCATGTTAACCTTCTTTCAGCTTTGTATTATTGCGCTGACCAATCTGACTCACAAAAAAATGCACCCTATTTATTTATGCTTTAGCTTATTTAACTAAAGCGTCTTTGTTGCCAAATTAACCCTTCGGTCTCACAGTATAACTATTTATGTTGTTACTTTAACCCTTCGGTCTCACAGTATAACTATTTCAGTTGTTACTTTAACCCTTCTGTCTCACTTAACACTCTAATAAATGTCTTACTCAAAAACAGCGACACTCTAGACGAGACTCAGTGGGCGTGGTTCCGCTCCTCCTTGAGCCGCCGCCCACGAAGCAGAGGCGCGGTTCCCTCCAGCTACCTTTCAGGGAACACTTCTTCAACAAAAGTGACTCCAAGAACCTTGAGGGCCTCAAAGTTTACGATGACAGTTTTGTAAGTTCCTTACCTGCATGCTGTGTTCCCGTGATGTTCCAGTCAGCAGGTGGAAAGAATGGCATTTGTGTTCCCTTAATTTTACACCCTTGATTTTAATATATCATTAATCGCCAATCCTTGATTTTAATACATCATTAACCGCCAATCCTTGATTTTAATACATCATTAACTGCCAATCCTTGATTTTAATACATCATTAACTGCCAATCCTTGATTTTAATACATCATTAACCGCCAATCCTTGATTTTAATACATCATTAATCGCCAATCCTTGATTTTAATACATCATTAACCGCCAATCCTTGATTTTAATACATCATTAACTGCCAATCCTTGATTTTAATGCATCATTAACTGCCAATCCTTGATTTTAATACATCATTAACCGCCAATCCTTGATTTTAATACATCATTAACCGCCAATCCTTGATTTTAATACATCATTAACCGCCAATCCTTGATTTTAATACATCATTAACCGCCAATCCTTGATTTTAATACATCATTAATCGCCAATCCTTGATTTTAATACATCATTAACCGCCAATCCTTGATTTTAATACATCATTAACTGCCTATCCTTGATTTTGATACATCATTAACTGCCAATCCTTGATTTTAATACATCATTAACTTCCAATCCTTGATTTTAATACATCATTAACCGCCAATCCTTAATTTTAATACATCATTAACCGCCAATCCTTGATTTTAATACATCATTAACTGCCAATCCTTGATTTTAATACATCATTAACCGCCAATCCTTGATTTTAATACATCATTAACTGCCAATCCTTGATTTTAATACATCATTAACTGCCAATCCTTGATTTTAATACATCATTAACTGCCAATCCTTGATTTTAATACATCATTAACCGCCAATCCTTGATCTTAATACTTCATTAACTGCCAATCCTTGATTTTAATACATCATTAACTGCCAATCCTTGATTTTAATACATCATTAACTGCCAATCCTTGATTTTAATACATCATTAACCGCCAATCCTTGATTTTAATACATCATTAACCGCCAATCCTTGATTTTAATACATCATTAACTGCCAATCCTTGATTTTAATACATCATTAACCGCCAATCCTTGATTTTAATACTTCATTAATATGCAATCCTTGATTTTAATACATCATTAACATCCAATCCTTGATTTTAATACATCATTAACCGCCAATCCTTGATTTTAATACATCATTAACCGCCAATCCTTGATTTTAATACATCATTAAACGCCAATCCTTGATTTTAATACATCATTAACAGCCAATACTTGGCTTTAATACATCATTAACTGCAAATTTTTTTTTTATACCCATTATTGTCAATCTTCGGTTTTAATGTTTACATTATTGTCAATATTTGGTTTTAATGTATTCATTATCGTTAATCTTTGGTTTTAATGTTTACATTATTGTCAATATTTGGTTTTAATGTATTCATTATCGTAAATCTTTGGTTTTAATGCATCCATTATTGCCAATCTTTGGTTTTAATGCATTTTAATTAGCAAAATCTTGGTTTTAATACAAGCTTAATACCAGTCTTTCTTTGTAATACTATCTTTCATTGTCAATCCTTGATTTTAAATTGTGTGCTCAACTTTCAATATTTGCTTTTCAATAGATTTGTAACTGTCACTTAATCATTAGTTTTATATCATCCGACACCGCTAATCCTTGGTTCCAATCGTATCATTTATCGGCTAAATGTCGGGCTTAACGTTTTCCATAACAGACATCTATTGATTGTAACTTCATCCTTATTATCAATCCACAGCCTTAGTTATATCGTTATAGTCAATGACTGTTGTTTCTCCTTAACATTAAATAAATAATTTTATTTGCTTTATTTAGAGTTATATGCAAGCGTTTTATGTATTTTCCCGAGCTTACCTGCAAGGCTGCTTCTTCCTCTTTTTTTCTCTTTTCACTGATACCTAAAAGGTGTCGTGGTTTATATCAATTGTCGTTCTTGTGCTGCTCGAATTGTCTGAATTAGTGATTTTCCTTTGTTGTTACATGTCTCTGATACTGCATCTATCCATCTTCTTCTGGGTCTCCCTCTTGGTCTTTTTCCATGCATTCTCGAGAAGAACGCCCTTGATGGTGATTGGCGAGGATTCATTCTGACCAGGTGGCCAAACCATTTAAATTGTTGTTGTTCTATATATTCTTGGCAGGGTTTTGTTCCTACTATTTTTCTTATGGTTTCATTTCGTATTCTATCTCTTCTTGATAGCAAGGCAGCTAACTTCTTTAATTATATCTATCCTGCAGCGACAAAATATGAGTTTAATGCAATCCTTAACCGTTAATCAAATGGTTATTTATATTCCTAGCGAACAAACCCACGATTGAAAAATAACATCATGGGGATAAATGTTTAAGAACCCACAATGCAAATTGCATGCTGTGTGGCCATTTAGAATGTTGGTGTTTCTCTAGCTCAATCGTGGAATTGATTTGTGTTACTTTTGAACTGGAGGCGTGTTTACAGTCAAAGATGAAAGTGTCGTGGACGAAGACAGATAGAGAAAGAGAGAGAGAGAGAGAGAGAGAGAGAGAGAGAGAGAGAGAGAAGGATAAATAGAGAGAAATAAAAAAAGAAACAGAAAAGAGAGGGGGGAGAGCGAAAAAGAGAGTGAAAGAGGAAGAGAGAAAGATGGAGATTGAGAGAGAAAGAAGAAAAAGATAAAAAGGAAAATGGACAGAGAAAAAGATAAAGAAATAGAAGGGAGAAGGAGAGAGAGAGAGAGAAGATAGAAAAAAGGAGACAGAGAAATAGGATAATGGAGATAGAGAGAGAGAAAAAGAGAGAAAGAGATGGGGTGGAGAAAAAAGAGAGAGAAAAAGGGAGAAGGAGAGAGGGAAAAAGAGAGAAAAAGATATATAAAAGATGTGGAGTGTACAACGAGAGAAAAAGGAAGAAAGAGAAAGAGAGAGATAGATAGAGAGAGAGAGAGAGAGAGAGAGAGAGAGAGAGAGAAAGCGATAGAAAAGAGGAGAGAGAATAAAGAGAGAAAAATGGGAGAAATAAAGAAACAGAATTGAGGTTTAAAAAATGTAAGTAACGAAAAGGTGTAGAAGTAGTGAGAGAGAAAGAGAAACAGAAAGAGAAAAAAATATAAATAAAGGGATAAAAACAACGATTGAGTCAGAGAAACAAACTTAAAAGGAAAAAAATAGATAGAGTTATGCAGTACAAGACAGATCCTATATAAAAACTTTTTATTGGCACGCAATTTCATGAAAGAGAACATTTAGAAACACAAAATACGTGCATTCATCCATCCAACAAATAAATGAAGTTCATTATCATCCAAATTACTTTGAATTACTCCAGGGACAAATAAACATTCGGCCTAACCATCCATTCTCATTATTCTTCTCTTTTCGATGAATTTTCAACAAAATGAACTTTCATTTCTTCGACATTGTCCATATAAGTTAACAGATGATTTTTATTGCATTGTGTTGTTTTCTTTGCCTATAATTATTCCTAACTTATTATTGTCTCATTTTTTCTAGTAAATTTCCCACTACCTTATTCTTCCTTATGGGAGCCGCGATAGCTCAGTGGTTAATGAACTGGACTACAAAGGACACGAGGTAGGGTTCGATCCTAACCAACGGCTTCCGGGTTCACCCAGCCTTAAATGGGTACCGGATTTTTTTTTTCTGGGAAAGTAAAGCGGCGCGGGCGTAATACCGACCACATTACCCCAAAAATCATGTGCTGAAGGTCT